>VRYO01001681.1:13894166-14115454 GCA_009812075.1 Sialia sialis | reverse complement strand
TTTCTATAGCAATATAAGGGAAGAAAAAAGAATCCCAGTGACACTGGCTGTATTTCAGCAAGTGCATATGCTTTACACACAAATCTAGGCAGAAAAGCTGTCATTTCCTAATGTAAAATCTCTATTTTTTCATTATGCACCACTGAGTCCTCATTCATTGTAGAGCAAATAAAGATCACCCTCAAGCCTGGGACAGGAAGGTGTTTAAGATCTGAGACATTTTACAGATGGTGATGAAGACTCAGATGCTTCCTTCATATTTATTAGACTTGAGATATGCTGTTCATTGCTAGCCTCCTGTTGAGTTGGGCTGATGTTAGTGATTTACACAGTTCCTGACACCATGCAAGTTATTAAACTATTGAAACAACAAGAAGAATAAATAAAAAGGATCAGTGCCTCAATGTTCAAATAGTTTTTTGCATTGAATCAAGCTTTGAGTTAGGAAGGGCTGAATGAGAATAAGATGTAAAAAATAACTCTTGTAAAGTCCAGAAAATTTTGAATTAGAGATTCTCTTTGGACATAATATCTAGTATTAATGTTTGAATGCTGAGAGCTGTGTCCTTTTAAACATACAGTTTTGCTTTTGCTCTTAATGAACTGATGCAATCAGACATACCACTGCATACCACTTCAATTCATGCAGGAAACAATTTTTGCTTTCTTCCTGTGTGTCTGACTGTGCTCATGCTGCCATTGGACTGTCTTTTCTTCATCTACCCTACTTAACTGAAGATTGTTGATATTTTAAATAAGCTTTTTATATAATTGTTACTTTATATTAAGCCCAGACAAGGTCCAGAGACAACACTCCCTGCCACACCTCAGGCCATGTACCACTGCAATGTAAAGCTTGGGGAAAAGCACAGGAGGACTGTTTGGAGATGCTGATGAATGTTATGGAGTGGAAATTCACTCATAAGAACTAATGACTGTCTCACTGACAGTAAAATTTTGAAATTTAAGAGCATTATTTCAAGTTTATTACAGAAGATCCAAACAATAAATTATTACCCCCAGTTTTTAGAATGAGCATCTCTCTCCCTGATAAATGAATAGGTCTTTGAGGTTTATGCACCTTTTCATACTCATCATTACAGTAGGGGTCATAAAAAGGGTTTGTGGTGGCAGTGTGCTTTAGATGTTAAATATTTATAAAAAAATGCGCTGTATAATTTTGTGTGCACTCACCTTTTAGAGGAAAAAATGTCATCCTTATATACAGCTTCACTGACTATGTAAACTATGGATCACCTACTCTTCCAGTTCATGTGAGTCTAGTTTCCCTGATGTGAAATAAAAAATGCTATCCTACAACTGCTGAGGATCACGCCTGTCCATTTGATCCATGAAGTAATGAATTTCTCATTGTTTAGGGGCTGCATTTATTTCTAGTTTGCATCACATTCTTTGGAACCCTTCATGTTTACCACTGGCCTCTCTTTTGTCTTCCCTTTAGTCTCAGGCCTTTCAATTCTGCTTCCTGTACTAATACAAGTCTTTATGTCATTGAAAATTAACAATACCAAAGTGGTGCCCTGCCAGAGCAGAGCAGATCAATGACCCAGGAGCAGCATGTTCCAGCTCAATGGTGCACAAGTCATTTTGACTTCCACTCTCCAGTGCTCAGCTTCCAAAGGAGCAGCCCTTTTGCTGGGTATATTAACTTTTGGGAACTCCTTGTTAATCACTCTCTCTGCAGTTCCTGCTCTGAATTTTCTGCTAAGACCTGAATGCAGCTTTTCACCAGGCTGGGCTACTTTTCTCCTGCCTTTCTTTCTGTCTTGTCATGTTCTGTCAGTCAGACCAGCAGCACTGCTGTGGTGGGACACAGTGCTGACAGCCATGTTTGCCTTATGGAAACCCAGATAATTCTTGGAAAATAAGAATTCTAACAGTGTAAAATGATGCCCCTTAACTAACAGGGCAAATCATACATTTAAAGGAAAAAAATAAAGAAAAAAAAGAGAAAAACATATATACAATGCTCTCCAAAACATTATGAAAAACAGCATCATCAGAGATAACAGCATATCAAACCCTTTCTTTGTTGGCCTTTTTTGAAAGAATACAGTATTCAAATCTACTATTGGAAGGACAAAATATCTAAAGGCAGTAATTAAATTTTTGCATGTAGTCTTTCACTAAGGTTGATTGATGGGATTAAAGTCAAAGTGATCCCTAGACTTAAATGGTGCGGGGCCTTCCCATGGCTTTGGAATTACCACACAGCAGTGTGGCACATGGGTTCAGAAGGCTCTTGGTTTGGAGTTATCCCTTCCTTTGCAGTTATTCCTGAAGTCTGCCTCCTTCCATCAGGGAATTCACTGAGATGGAGAGGTCTGTGTGTATATGTGTGTGTGTGTGTGTGTGAATGCAAAGGCAGTTTAACCACTGAGGCAGGAACTTTTCAGCTCAAATTTTCAAACTATATTTTTTTTTCCCTACAAAAAAGGAAGCTATGGATTTCGTCTGGAGAGATGTCTCAACCTTTTTCTCAATAATTTTTTTTTTTTTCATGATACAAGTGGGATTTATCATTGCAAGAAGGAACAACTGGGGCCCTAGAGAAAGACGTAATGCTGTTTCATGGAGGATTTGGATATTTTGAAATTTGATCTTGCTCCAAGTCAGAAGGAAAACAAAAGTGTTGAAGTTTTTATGAAAGAAAAGAAAAGAAAAACCTGATGCCAGGAAAGTCTGTTAAAGCTCTGACATTCTCCTTCTGAAGCTGACTGACAAGAAATGGGATGGCTTTCCACCACGTCTTTGTTGAGCTGGAATATTCCTCTCAAACATTAACAAAATAAAAAGATAGGAGAATTCCAAGGGGGGGAATTGTCTATAGGAATTTATTGACCACAGTGTGAACACAGCTTTTCACTGAAATCACAAGATACTCTTTTCCTCAAGGGAAATTAGAGCTTTTCACACATTCTTCAGTGGGGTGCTGAAAGAGGCAGGAGAAACAGAGGTCTATCACATTTATAAATAGCTGAATTGAAAAAAAAAACAAACCAAACCCATCACACAACAACAACACATAGTTTAGAGGCATGTTATCTTTCTTCCACTATAGTGGCCTCATTTTCAGCCAGGGATGTTCCGAGTGCCCAGGCAGCACAGAGTGTGGCACCAGGCTGCAGTCATTGTCCCAATCCTTGACAGCCTCCCTGCCCTGGGAAAACCTGGTCATATTTGTTGCCACAGCACAAAGCAGCCTCGTTGTTTTGCCAGGATGTGGATTTTTCCCAATAGATTTCTGTCAGGATTTCTGCCTGGTTACAGCAAAGGCCCAGAGGGGAGGGGGCTGTGGGGTCACAGGTTGTGTGCTGCCCTCCCTCCACTAACATCCCACATCTCTCAGCTGGGCTGGACCAGACTCCCTGAGCAGGGATGGCACCAGCCTGGCATCTCCCTGCCTGAGGAAAGCCTCCCAGTGCCCCTGGAAACACCATGGCCTTTGGTGGTTCCTGTGGACAAACCACAAGCCCAACCGAGGACAAAGAAATCCATCATTAGCTTGGAACTGAGAATAAATAATACTAATAATATGGAAAGAGCATCAAGTGGATATGGAGAGGAACTGTCACTTCACTATGAAGGATGCTCTTGGATATACAAGAACATAATTCACAACATTATCCTTAAAAAGATAGAAAGAATTTAAATGCATGTGTATGCTTGGGTATTTAATGCACCATGCAGACATCGTATATCTCTCATATTTTAAACACAAATCATAGCATCTTCTTTAATGGGCAGAGATCCATGGCAATGATGGATTTTTATGGCAAATAGCACTACTGTGCCATGCTTCTTCATTAAAGCCCTGATTCAGCAAAGCAATTAAACATATGCTTAAATTTAAATATCTGAGTAATCCCCGAACTTTCTGGTGCCATGCATGTGCTTAATATTCTGTAGATCCATAAGGAATTTGCTTGAAGTGGGTCATTCACACCAAATATAATAGCTCTGTATATAGAGGATATCTCACCCAAAAGAGCTGGTTAAAACATTCAAAGCTTTATTAGCTCTGCATTAGTAATTTTAATTTTCACTGCCTCTTTGATTGTGAAGAATGAATGTGTGTGCATACATGAAGTCAAGACCTGAAAAAATAATGAAGGTAAAAAAGAAAAAAAATTAAGGGACATTGTGGGTTCTGGACATCTATAATAAACTCAAGCTTCATCAGCATTTCTAAGTTTTTTTAACCAAGAAATATTGATTCATGTTTATTATATTTTATGGCACTTTACAACAATTTATAACACTTACATTAAGGAATAGATGGGCCGGGATAAAAGCCAATGCAAGTATGAAAAAGATGAAGTGCTGTCAGGAATAGTAACTTTCAAGTATCAGGTACAGCCCTTGTTTTTACATTTTATCTCACCTGTTTAATATGGGATGGAATCCTATAATGATTAATTTTAAAATACAAATTTTAGAAGAAGACTTGCTGTAGAATGGCCACTTAAAGGACACCTTAGCAACAGTACTGCTTCAATAAAAAGTCATTTGTAAAACATGCTCAAGTAACTATCTGTAACTAAAGAATATAGCTGTAGTAAATATTGTGCTGAACCCAGCTGAAAATGTTCAAGAAATGGTGAGCTTGGGTTCCAAAGTCAGACTAACCACTTAAATTTTTCTCCAGCAGGGCTGATCATCTTAGAAATCAAGACAAATTAGTTAGAAAACCAATTGAGTGAGCAAAATCCCTTGTTGCTATGTTACCATAGATATTTATACAAAAGAAAGTCTCCCATCGTGAGTCAAAATCTGTTCATTGTTCATTCAAAAGCCAGGTAAAACAAAGAAGCAAGTAAGGTGTTTCCTTTACTCTGTGCAGTTGCATAGTCCAGCTGCTGTAGGATCAGCAGCCAGATCCATTAATTCCTGAGCTAAATGTTGAGGATTTCTTTTCTGCCATCCCAGCTCATGGGCATGAGCAGCTTGTTCTGGAAGTACTGAAGGATCATGTGGAACTCAAGTACAGATTGAGGCTGCTTTGTGAGCCTGCCCATGGCACAATGAATCAAAGAACTCCCAAGTAATGGGCAACACTGTAAAAACAGATGCAGAGCATCACTGTCCAATTTTGTGTGCTACTGCTGTTCCACATTATTCAGTGGAGAATTCCCTCTCTGTGAGAGAGGCACTGTAATAATCCCAAAATGATTAGGCAGGAAAGAAATGTATCTGCTGTTACAGTTTGGAACAGTAGATTGGGAACTGCAGGTGTTAGAAAAAGCTTGTAAATGGTGAGAGCACCAATCTCTAGTATCTATTGTCCCTCATTTCCCAAGACTGCTGATTTAATTCTTTAACATTCCTGGATATACTTCTTCTAGGAATACTGTATTTTTCCTTTAAGCTTTGCCCATATATTTGTCCCTTTTCTGTGGACATCTTGTGTTAATTCCTCACCCTTGCACATCCTTCTGGAGGCTTAGAGACGAAAAGATATGAATGTTGTGTATTTTCCAGTGTGGAAAATGCTAAACAAACTGGAGTCTTATAGGCTTGTTGTTCTACGGAGAGACCTTATGCTCTATGCATGCAAACATTTAGCAAAATGATAAAGAAATGGTCGTGTGAGCATTTGGCTCATGTGATTCATCAGTTTGAAGGCATATATTCTGAGACAATGATACATTTTCATGTCATCAGGCACAAAACAACAGTGAACTGGTGTTATAGATTGTTATAGTGATAGAAAATCAGCTGGACACAACAAATGTGGAAAAAGGAAGACATGAGATCATGTTACAGCCATCTGACACAGCAAGCCATGGGCACTGTCCTTTGCCATTGTCCTTTGTGTTGCTGCCATGTCCACCTCTCCATTTCCTCACCTTTCCTCACCCCTCTACTCAGCACTGCAAGAATTTTATCTGGTGAGGGTATTTCATATCTTCTTAGCTGTGATGATGGCTTGCACCTACTCTTCAGCAGGGTGTGTGAGCAAGCATCCATCACACAATCCATAACAGCACCAAGTGCATCTTAATCAGAGACATCTCACACATTTGACACAATCAATCAGCAGCATACAAATTATAAATTATTTGCCTGAAAGTATGGCCAAAAGCTGTCATTAAAATTATTGTAGCAGTGCAAGTTGGTGTGCTGGTGCTGCAGCCTGATCATCACACCCAGGAGTCTTGCATCTGTTCACGGTTCTATTATTTTTTCTCAGTCACAGCAGTTCAGTGGTCCACCTACACGGAGCAGAATGTAAGACCGGGGCCCAAATTTATGTACCATCTGCCCTTGGTCATGCATGCCAACTTTTATAAAAATCAATCACTTTGTCTCTCTGAAGAGCTCCCACGTGAAAAATTTCCCCATGTAAGTTTGGATCTTACAATGCTACATTTTTTTTTAATGATATGTTTTTACTGGCATTTTTGTGTGTGTGTATGCGTACTAATATTCAATATGACATTATTTTGAGAGGAAGATGGCAACTCAGCCTGAGGCATGACAAAATAGTCAGAAACACACCTCCTGCTGTGCCCCATTGCTTTAATACTGTACTGTTTAATAAGAAAATGACCCCAAGTGTTTGGATGACAACTCTAAAATGGATCATAAATATTCCATACATAAGGAAAAGCTGAAAGCTAAAGTACACTGCTTAATATTGCTATGGTGCAAAAGGGAATAGGAATACATTCAATTTGCCTAAGTATCTAGTAGTGACAGCAACTAACATTTGTTTAGGACAAACACCAAGTGGATGTCTGTTTGTTAATAAATGAAGGAAAAGAAATATGGGTTACTGTGCAAATGGACATTAGAGCACAGATTTTTGGTTTGATGTATAAGACACATAAAGAACCCAATTCTGGGCACTGCTAAGTGATTCTTACAAAATGCTGAGCCCCTGCTAATTTCAGTAGGAGTTGAGCAAGCTCAGCACCTGGCAAGGATGGGTCTATCTATATTTAAATATGGAACGAACACTCATCCAAGTGGATTCACTTATGATAAGCTGGTGCAGCCTAGAAATTACATGTTTGGTTAAATTGGGGTAATCACAAAGAGGGAGACGCTCAAACAGGCAGTGATAATTGGTACAACAATGTCTGTTTCCTCCTTCTGATCTTGTGTCCTCCCTGAGGGTTCTCTCCTAGCCTGCATTAATTAAGAGAAGGCATGTGACATTTCTTGCAGCCTTTGACACCAGGATGACCTTTCCCTAGGTTCCTCATGAACCCCTGCTGACATCAAACATGCTTTTTACTGTACAGGACCCTTTATCCACCAGAATTCATAAAAATATAGAATAATGTTCCTGAACAATTACTAGGATGCACAGAAAAAAGTTATGCTGTTGTGACAAAGGGCTGAATAGTTCATAGGGAATAATTTGTTTGACTAACAGGAGCTTTTATTTCAGTCATCTAAGGACTTTTAAAAAAAATTATTCCCCACTTGAAATCATGCATTTGCTTGATGCAAATAAGTATAGGTCATTAGATTTTTTCACCAGACATCTGTCATGGGTGTGTGGAATTTAAACCTGTAAGACAGAAGGTTCAGGGGCCTGCTTCCTGAGTGGCTACTGCAACTTTTTTGAGTTCAGCTATGAATGAGAAAGTAGGTTCACTTTACTGTTTCTTCATGCTTTATTAGATGTTTTTACCAAAAAAAAAATTATAAACATCAACGATAGGTCTTGCAAAGCTGTTTCTTAGTACATGTAGGGAAATTAAAACCAGAAAGAGCACAGATGTAGTCAAGACAGGTGGAACATTTATCTTTTCTCCCAAATACCCACAGAGAGGTTTCTAACATATCCACCTCTGTTTAATCAGTCACTCAACACTTTATTAATTTATTATAAACAGCATGGTACTGCACCTTGGGAGAAATGCCCTAAACTTTCAACTCCCACCAAAACTACAAGTGGAAGTTCCATTATTTCACACACACACACAAAACCAAAAAAACAAATAGAAAAAAAAAAATCCCACAAAGAGCAGCTGAGCAAGAACAAGTGTGTGTGTAGCTGCATTCCTAAGCACTCCCTTGGAGTGTCTGTGCAGCCAGCAAACACCAGGCACTGGCATCTGCTCTGGGAACACGAGGCCCCAGCGTGGGCAAGCTGGAAGGGGCCATGTGAGGCCACAGCTCATGCTGCTGGTGCTGGTGAATCTTTGTGGGACACCTTGGCTCCAGGTTATCTCAGAACAGCACACACACAGCTTGGCACATGTTCCCAGTCTGCCAGAGAAGTGAAAAAACAAACTGTGGTGGCAGGCATGAGAGAGGCAGTGTTAAGCTACCCTGAAGTATATTCTCTTTGCAGATAAAAATCTTCTGGCTTTGTGTGGAAAATGTGCCTAGTAATGGATGGTATCATGGAGAGAAGAAACATGAAATACCTGTTGATAAAACAGGAACAAAAGCAGACAGTTGAATTTGTTTTTAGTTCTGTAGGTGCTGGCCCCTGTGACAAGCAGCTCTCCATAGACTGTAGTTTGTTATCCTGATGAAACTCCTCCCTGCACTGATTTGCAGGGCATTTACAGTGCAATTATCCTTCCTTGTCATTCTTGTTTGTGCTAGCACAGGGTCAAGCCAGCTTTATGTAAAGCCAGAGAGGAACAAGGGTAAGGCTGGGGTCAGTTCCAGTTCCCAGGGATCTTTCCTGATCCCTGAACTCCTGAGCTCTGCCTTGGAGCCACACTCAGCAGAGTTCCTGCAGTGCTGTGGTGCAGAGCCAGTGTGAGAGAGCTGCATGCCATGCCAGTGGAGGGAGGAGTGGGTGCATTCCACCTGTGCACAGACATGCAAGGACAGGGACATCCTGCCAGAGGACAGAGTCTCCACTGAAACCTGAGGTAGCCTTGGGTCACAGTCTGGACTCTTGCCCTCAGAAATGTTGGTGCTGAGGGAGGCACATGAGTCCATGGGTCCAGTTAGACCAACAGCATCCAAAACATGTCCAGAAGTATCCCCTAGGACCATTTCCATGGGCTTTTCCATTCCAGTGTCTTTTATAAAATCATTTCCCTCTTAGATTCTCTGATATTCAGTTGGACATTTTTGGTGCCGTAAACACACCTCAGTCAGGCTGTTAGGGAGAGTCAGTGCAACAAAAAGGCTCAATCACAGGGGGCTGATTTCCCTCTTGCAGGGTGCTGCTGCTCCACTGAATACACCAGCAAAGAAAGTTGTGTGGGTGGGTTTTGCATTGCCCTTTTACCTGTTTTCTCCTCTGTGGGCTCTGCTCCTGATCCACAGCATTCCTGCTGTGGGCATCATCCCTCCTTATTGCAGACATGCTTGATTGAATGTAGCTGCTTTGTTTTAGCATTATTTCTAGGGGTTCTCTCTTGCTCCCCATTCTGCTTGTCTTTAACAACTCAAATTCATGCAGAATCTTGTGTGTCAATGCCTTTTATCCCAAAGCACTCCACCTTTTCAGTTGCTGGTTTGTTTCCTTTTATTGGTGTTTTTCCCCCCACTCCCAGTACCACATGGCAGGTCACTTGCATCAGAGAGCTCCTCCACTTTTATCACTACATGGCATAAATCCAGTTCAACAAGGCCTTTCTAGATTTGAGCATAGATAGCTGGAATAAAGATATCTCCATCTTTGCTGGAAATAACTGGCACAAACAAATTCTCAAAGGAAGATCTTAATGAGATTTGAGCTGAAAGGCTCCTCTTTGCACCCTATGCACATTTTGTCAGTACATATTGTCACAAAAGCTGCATGGTCACAAACAGCCATTGATGAGCCTCACACAGCCACTTGATCATTTATTTTACTATTATCTTCATTCTCAAGAAGTTAAAAAAAATTGACATGGCTATTTTAAAACTGCACAAGTACAGAAAGGATGTATGCTGAGTGGTTTAAAAACATTCTTTTAAAATCATATGTGAATTAAAAGCTCCTTAATTGAAGAATGTATCCTTGGCTGAAGTACTTCATGTTGAAAAGTGGTTACTCAGCATATAAAGTATTATAAGTACTTCCTACAAGAATTTTTATGACATAACAATTTTTTTAAATGGTTATTTACCCAATATTTCTGATGGCCATTATAGTTTATCAGATCAATAGTCACTGCTCCTAAAAGTCACTTAATTCAGATTTATGTAATCCACATTATAGGAAAGATCAGTAAATGTATATTTACATCAGATAGCTTAATAACTCTCTTTAAACTGTTAAGACCCTCTACTCACAGTCCTGTGCATTTCTGTGAAGGCTTTTGCTCTATTTGAATCCCTTAAAGAAATCCATGCCACCAAACTTCACTGGGCTGCTGGCAAGTCATCTCTGATGATAAGCACTTTTGACAAGCTCTTGAATAGTGAGGGGGGCAGGGTAAGGCACAGATTTACCTTTAAGAATTTGTCAGATTGAAAGATGTGGCTTTGCACCTCTTTTGTTTTCCCCTGATTCCACTGTACGGGAGTGCTGGGTCACAACTGCTGGTTTTCAGTTGTATGGCTTCATGGACTGTGCTTTGTTCATCAACTGAATTTTAATTAATGACAAGAATGCCTACTGCCCAACTAGGTATTCTTTGAAGTTTTAAATTAAAATACCTTAGATATTTGGCATAATGACAGTTTAGTGCCTTAAAATTACAGACTACATGTTTATACTACAAGCTCTGTCATGCTACAATTGAATATGCCCATTAGCATGAGTGGAGCAGGATGTTACTTCAAGAAAGATCTTTTTCAGAGTAAGAACTTGATCCTAAAGTCTGCAGTCATGGGAGAGCAATTCCGTTTGATTTTAGTGGGTTTGAGTAGGTGACTAGTGATACTTGTGGGGACACTGCAGGGTCAGGTCTTGTTTTGGTTGCTGTTTAAATGTCAGCTTTTATCAGCAGTTATAGCAGCAGTATTAAGGACCTGTACTTCTTTTTTCTTACAAAAAGGATACTTCTACTCTATCCTGTCCTTTGAAATGTTTATTGAGGTCTGAGGCTGCAGGCACCTGGGTGCTTCTGTTAGATGTGCAGCAGTCATGTTTGCTAACATCACACTGTCGAAATTTTGAATGTACAAAAATGAAGAGGAAAAGACAGGAAAAAAAAAATAAAGAAAGCTTTTGCTTGGCTGATTGTGGATTGTTTTTTTTCCAAAAGCAACCATAACTGCCACGGTGGATGAGTCTATAGCAAAGATGTGCAGGCACATAGTGGGAAGCCAAATCTCCCCCAGACTCAGGGGAGTTTTCCATTAAATTCAGGCTGAAGTGAGCTGTGCAGAAAGAGGAAGAGCTGGCTTGTCTCAGCCCAGGCCCCATGTCCTCACGGCTCACGTGGCTCCAGGAATGCTTTGGCCACAAAATGAGCTTGGTCATCTGACTGACTGATTAGGGGAAGGGATGTGTGCAAATAGGGAGAGAGCTAAAAATTGGGAAAGGGATTGTGGCTGAGATGCCCTTCCTGGGGACTGCTGAGAAAGCTGTAAACGCACAGACTGTAGAAGAGGAAGCCAAGGGAACATAGAGTGTTTGATCTATAGGGGAAGGCATGTGTAAGAGAAAGACCTTAACTTGCTGTTGATCCAAATTCAGGGATTACTTCAGAAAGGTTAGTAAATGTAATCGATAAAGTGTGCCAGTGCCATATTTTTATGTGTTTGGATGTTTCTTGAGGCAAGCTGATGTAAGATACAGTTGGAGTTTAGAACCCTTCAAAGGTCATATTTCTGTTTGTTTCTGTTACCACATGTCCCAGAAAACAGACTGTAATCCTAGTTTACCCTGGGCAAACACCGTTGTGAAGTCTAAAACTATCCAAAGCCTGTCGTCCAGTCCTTCTGCAGGTGTTACAGATCCATGCTCAGAAGCCCACCAATGAAGTGAGGGTGTAAAGAGTGGGTGAAACACAGTGGTGCCACCAAACCAGCTTCAGACTAGACAGCATCTGAGATCCCTTCCTCTGAGTACAGGCAGGGTGTACCCTCAGTGGAAATCTCCTGGGGAAGTGACTGGAGCTTTAAGAGACAAAAAGGGTTCAAAAAAAAAAGAAAACAAATCCGTGGCTTTGGGAAAGCTGTCTCCAAGTAGTGTTTGACACTGCTTGGATCCCACACTCCACACAGAGCAACTGTTTCCCCCATAGTCATTTATATAATTATAACCTTGCTTCATCCTTTCACCTTCAGAGTGGGAGGTTTTGTAATTCTTGCTAATTTCAGACAAATCTCCCACCGTTTCATGAGGAACATTTTATATAACGCAAGAATTGCTGTGTGGCTAATGTCTTTAAAGCTGTATTTGAATATTTCATGGATGGCAGGTTATTTTCTTTCCTTCAGCAGCCAAACATAAACCAAAGGGTTTGTATTTGCTCCCAGTTAAAATTTGGCCATTTCAGGAAGCAGATGTGACAGGGGCTGGGCCTAATGGGCACTTTATTGGTGGCTGGGTGGTCAGTGCTTGAATAAGTTAATTATTAAACAGGTATCAGTTGCAACAAAGATAGTCACATAATGATAGTCACATAAATGTATCCTCAGGTTCAAACGTGCTCAGCAAAGTCAGGCTACATGTATGTACATACGTTTTCACTTCAAATGCAAGGTTTCAGTGTTGATAGTTTTTCAGCTTTATCTCTTCTTTAAAACCAGGCTGTGGTTTCTTGTCTAGTTTTTGTCTTCTCCAGCAGTTCATTAAATATTTTTTTTTTGTCTTCCCTGCTTTGGCAGCACTTTATCAGTGCTTGAATGAGGATGACATTCAGGAAAACCTTCTTTTTGCTACTAGTTTGCCAGGACCTGAAACCAGCTTTCTGATATGATATCAATAAAACCTTCAATTGGAGAAAAGGTACCCAGAAAGGACATTTTTTAACTCTGTAAACAAATAAGAGATGTGAAGAGGCAAGCAGAAAACAGTCAAGTGCACTATGAATCACTGCAGGGGTGCAAACAAAATTCCTTAATGACAGAGTTCTCACTGAAAAATTCTGTTTATTTTTGCCTCTAGAGCTGCCTGTACTAATGACAACCAACTCTGTTTGGAACTTATTTGCATGAAGTATTGTACAGTGCACACTGTGCATGAGTGGATAAAAGACGGGAGGCAAGGCTACCCTGGGAGTGTATCCCCATGACAACCCCACCTAATGAATTACTAAGAACCAGGAGAATATTGAACAAAATGTCCCTTCCAGTACAGCCAGAGGAGCACCAGCATGGACATTGCCACACAGCACTGCTGGGAAGAGAGATTTGGGCAAAGACCTATGGATCTTAGGGATTAGTCTGATTAAAGCTAGGTTTCCACCTCTGAGCTGATCAACTTTGGTTCTACTTAGTAGTGGGAAAAACATGAGCTCATTTTGCCAGGTGAATTTCCTATTGAAGAAAACTACAAGGGAAGTCTTTACAGATTGGTTCAGATGTAAACATTTCAACTGGAGATACCTAAAGTAAGGTGTCATAAACACTTAACCCCTGCTGTATATTCTCTGCTATCTGGAATATAACTACAGAAAAATTCAGGGACAATAAAGCTGTTTTGAACAAAGAATACATCGTATCATGCCAGTAGGATTGTTATACTAAATCAGATCCTTCTTTTTCCCTCAGACTGCTGATAACCTAAGTGAGAAAAGTTCCCTCACTTAAAACAATGCATGTGAACACCCAGAAAATGAAATGTCCACTTCATTTTGAATAATTGGTGTGTCAGTGATTCATAGCCCACAGTGAATTGAGATGTATTTATTTAATGGTTTAATCATTTTAATGATTCATTTTACTTTAGATTAGAATTTCAATTAAATGTCTGTGTCACACTCCAGACTCAGAAGTAACTGGTTGCAAGTTTTTGTTCTCACATTTGAGAAGTCAGAGCCCCAGGATGTTTCCACAAGTAGCTCTGTTGAGGCAGGTGGGACTGCTGGAAATAGGAGAAGCAAAGTTGGGCTTTGTATAGTAATTTAAATGACACTCAGTTGCTTAATGGATTGATAGGCTGTGTCTAAACTGTGGAATGAGGAGCTGGTGTCTATTCTGCCTGGACTCCACATCATGATGACATACAGGTGTGCACCTTCCCTGGTGCCTGTTGGAAGAGGAGGAGCTGGAAACTGGGGTGCTTCCACACAGCACCCAGGATGTGGGCAGAAAAATGCCTCATCTTGCAGGTTTTGTTGAGTTGTGGACTGAGCTTTTGTGTTCAGTCTCTGTTCATGATCATGTGGTAAGTGGCTTTCATTTGAAATCTGAAAGTGTAAAAGCAATTAGGCTTAGAAATAATTTTGTCTCAGATGGACTGGTGTCTGTAACAAATTCATACACAAGTCACTGCAGCAGTAGTGACTGAGAAGATAAGCAAGCATTTAATGAATTTTGAGTATCAGTTTTTCCCATAGATGTGCCCTGTTTGGTCTGGAGAAGGCTTGGAGCACAGGAATGGAGAAACCAAAGAAAAGTTTGTGTTACTTATGAGTTGTATGGTTAAAGGCAACATCTTAGTATTCAGAACACTTGGGCTGCAAGGCTGCTTAAACACTAAGTGAAAAATAAAATGTTTTAATTTGGGTTGGTTTTTTTTAAAGAAGGATAAAAGCCAGGAAATTTCAGGGCAAGAACTGATCCAAAATAATCAGGATTTTTCAGTTGTACTAGATGTCTATGAGCATAAGTAAAAACAAGCAATCACAGCTGTAATGTGAAGATTCCCCAGCCTGGAGCTCATCCAGCACCTGCAAATGGAGTTCTGCATTTCCAGATTCCCTCTCCCTTAAATATCCATCCAGTACCCCTGGATGAAAAGAGCTTCTTGTCTAAGCACTCATGTTGAGGCAGAGGAAAATGAAACTGATATTAAACCCTCATATTCAGGGGAATGGACAGTTTATTTCTGTGCAACTAGTCTGGAAGCTTTCATGCTGAACTACTGTTTATGAACTCGAAAGGAACTTATTTCAGTTGGATAATGGTTAATTTACAGCCAGAGCTTAAAAGGGCAGAAAAAGATAGCAGCACAATTGGGTTCAGTGCATGATAGGGAAAAATAAATACCTCTCAGAAAGAGATATCTGAAATTCAAATCACACTGAGATGCAAAGAAAGCTGTGAAAAGCAGTAGGAGGGTGATTGTATTCCAATTAGATTTCTTCTGCTCATATAAAACAGGCTTGGACTGAAAGTTAATCATCTGATTTATGGATCTTGGGAGGAGTGAAACCCTACGAACTCCTGAACAATGAGAGGCAAATGATATGGAGAGGAAGAAAAATGGAATATTTCTTCGACTGTGCTTCTGAGGAAAAACAAAGACAACAAAGTCTAAACATGCTCTTGGTTTAAAAATTTACCTTAGTACTATCCTCTTACACTCATGCTTGTGCTATACCAAAATGTTGCCTTTTTGAGCAAAGCAGTCAAAAGCATGTCACAGTCTTTTGGGCACCTGATAAGTATATTTCTACAAGGTTCCTGCAAGGCCTCCCAGAGTTGTGTTGCTAAGGTGGATTTGTTCATTTATATGATTGGTCATAAGCAAACTGACATCTGATCTGAGCTGGTGTCACATGTAGAGTGCTTCCATTCCTTAGCTGAATCCTTTAAAAGCATTCCATGTGTGAGTTGTATGAAAATTACTGCCAGCCAAAGGGGATCCATGTAGTGGCCATGCTTGGTGACAGGGTTTGGAGCACTGTCAGCTCCGTGACAGGAGGACTGCCTGACACCAGCTAGTATCCACTTATGCTCTTGTTTTTCCTTCAATTAATCCACCAGTAAGTGGCCCTCAGAAATATAAAACCAGGGGCATTTGTGAAATGACTGAGAGAAGAGATGTGATGATGTACCACAGATGCCATTCCTTTCTGCCATCCTTGAGCCTCAGGCTTCTGCCCAGACCTGCTGCTGGGGCTGAGGTAGCAAAACTCAGTCCAAGCAGGACAAAGATGGAAATTATAAACAGAGGGCAGTACTCTCAAAACTTTGAAGCTTTTTTCCCATCAGATGAAGACATAGCTATGACCAGTAAATCATATCCATGGTTAGCTCACTTACTTTCCACCGAGATAGACAAAATACTTTTCATCATCAGGTTTTACTAAAGTTTCTAGTTCAACCCTAAGCTAGGCTGTCTCTAATCTGGAGCCCCCTTTCCATTGTGCTGCAGTCCTCCTCGTGTCAGCCTGAACTCTCAACGTGTTATTTAGCTGGATTATAACGCAGGGTGAATGTCTGGCCCAGACATCCAGGTGGAACCTCAAAGTTTGCAGCTGACATCTGGGCATCAGTTATTAATTAGTACCTTTTATACCCTCAGTGAACGTGTTCCAACATGAAGTTCTTTACAGCCTCCAGGTGGGGAATGCTCTCTCTACCAATAGAGGACCTTTCCCCTGGTTTCTGTGTTGGTTTGCACAGAGGGCTGAGACAAGATCAGAATCTGGATCCTGATTTTCATTTCCTGGTCTGCATACCAAATACATAAACCTTTTCCAAAGAGCTGCTGATAATCTTCTATCTTAACCTACAGACCCAGTGCAGCTCCCCACATTTCAGTGGGAAAGGACTGATATCTCTTTCCCAGCCAGCCACAAACACTGACATACATGTCAACATTTTTCCGCTGCTGCTCTGCTCCTGTGTAACAGGAAGCAGAGCTTATTCCCTAATTGATTATTTCTCTATTCTTAATAGGGACTATTTATAGTCTGAAATTGTCTTTAGCAGCTATCTGTTCCTTATGCTGCTCCATACATGCCCTCACACCTGACCTGAAGTAACCATGCTTTCTTCAGGAAAAGGAGGTTTAAATATTCATGCTGGCTAGGTCTTGAAGAAACTCTTAATTGGTATCACAATCTCCCACACAGAAGTGGTTTATTCCTCCTTTAGACTCTCAGCATTTGAAATATTTACTGTAGTCAATGAGGGCACGTCTCACCTCACAGGAGATAAAATCTACTTCTTGAAAAAATTTTATGTGTTCAGGCTTGCGTTTCTGAAGAGCACTGAAACTTCCACCTCTTGAAATGCAAAATGAGACATACCTACGAGAGCACTGTTGGCATGTCAGGCTAATTTTTTAGTTCTAATAACTGTGACCATGTTGCCACTGGGGTCACAACAGGGAAGGTGTAGAAATCCTGGTGATGGGAAAGCTACATTCATTCCTGTTTTGAATTCTTGATGTTTCCCAGTCATCCATTCTTTCTGGTGACTGAGAACTGAAGACCTGAACCAGCACAATGCGACTGGCATCCTGTACTATGTGAGATACCCCAGGGTAGGTATCCAGGCTGAGATTCAAGTGCCACTCCATAAGATCCCCAGTCCTCAGCCAGATCTGCCAGCTTTGCAGGATGCTCCCAACAACCCACACTGAACTGAACTGTGAACCCTGAACCCTCTTCCCCCAGCTGCACCACCTCATCTCCTGCTCTTCAAATGGAACAGCAGACACAAAGAGCTAAAATGTTGGTGCAATTCATGAGCTTCCTTCTTCAAAAGAAATTGTACACCCCACCACCTAGTCATAGCAATCTGCTGAACAAGCACCTAGTATAGACCAATAAACGAAAGGAAACTCAGGGGTCAGTACAGGTCATTATTTTCACATACCTTTGAATAATGAGGGCATCACATGTCAGCCAGAGGAGAACAAAATGTCACATTCTCTAGCTAAAGGTCATCATTGGTCATAGGTCATGGAAGGGAGGCCAGGAAATAACCTATGAGGTTAGGATGAGTGCACAAAGAAAGGGCAACAAATGTCAATGAAAGCATGCAGCTGTTGTGAGATGAAACAACTGAGGCACCCTTTTGTGCTGACACAGGCTTAAAAAATGTCTTTGCTGACATTTTTTTTTTTTAGCTGGCACTTTTATAGGACATTGACATTAATGTACCCAGCCCTGAATTAGCCTTTTCTGAAAGCAACAGTTTGGAAGTTAAGTGCAGCATTTTCCGAAGAATCATAAGCATGACATTTTTATTTCACGTGATTGATGTTACAGTGGACTTCCAGTATCAAATTCTAGTTTGATTCTCAATCATTTCATCTGTGCAGTGTGATAGCAATCAGAAACAAATAGAGGTGGCAGTCTGCATTGCAGGAAGGTCTTCTGGAAATTCTTTTTGCCTTTACCAAGTCAGAAGTGCCATTTCATGTTTAATACATTGCATTGCATTTATCTGATTGTTTTAATTCATGGATCTCAAAAAAGGTTGATTTCAGGTTTACCCCTGCAGTGGTGACAAGCACTTGCAGGGCATTCATACAGAAAAATAATAATGAACAGTTCAGAAATGTGTGGAAATATGTCCAAACTGAGAGACAATTTCTGATGAGTGAGCTGCACATTGACTCATCTGTCTTTTGCTTTCACCTTTGCTGAACAGCAGCACAATACCATTTTCTCTTGTCACTGTGGGTATAAAGCTGACAGTCTCCATGAAATAACATGATGATGCCAGGAACGCAGTCAGATGAAGGATTTCTGCATCTCCCATGCCTATCTTCCTGGACAACACATGCAAAGACATGTCATGAAACCCTCACCAAATGAGGAACATTTTGCATTGGTATCTTCATTGTGGCTGCACAACTTTTCAGGATGAAAGCCTTAAAAAATGGCTTAACTCATTATAAGATGCCCATTGTGAAATATTGTATATTTACATTAAATTACAGAAAAGTAAGACAGTGTGATCCAGAGAGAGAAGAATGGTAAACTGGAATATTTGCTGACCTTTTATTTTAAATTTTCCCAGTTTGTTATTTTATGGCATAAGACTGAAATAAAGAACCTCTCTCTGCTTCAGTACTGCTTCCTAATCAAAGAACACTGACATCTGTTTGGAAATCCTCAGGTGATACTAACTTCGAAATTATTCCTGTTGCTGAATTGGCAGTCAAGTTTTTCTTCAGATGTTCAATAGTTGAGGTGAATAGTTGGTTTCTTGGTTCACTTTATATTTAAAAAATTGTTCAAAAATAAAACAAGAAGGCATCCCAGCTCAAGGGTTCCAGTTTTGTTCTTTAAATTCATCATTGGCTGCAGTTTCCGATCTGAATCACAAAACTCACACCCCCTTTTTTGGATAGATTTCCAAAACCTGTTTTGTTTATTTGTTTGTTTGTTTGTAGGATTGTTGTTTTTTTTAGTGAGGTCAGACTTAGTTTTGCAAAGATGCAAACACCTGCTCAGATTTGCACCACTGATCATCTTAGGGAAGCCACAAAAACTCAATGCAAATCCTCCAAAATTTGGATGTCAGAGCTTTGGTCTCTGTCTGTAACAGGAAATTTAAGGGATTTTTTCCCTGTAAATTTCAGCAGGGGTGCATAAGAATGAGGCATCTATTCAAATTCTAACAGACTGAATAATCATTTCATCAGACTATATTCTGGCTGGGATTATTTACAAGCTGCATTTATTTTAATTATGTTTTCTATCTATTCACTCTTCCTTACTTTGGGTGTGTAATTGGTCACCTAAGAAACATGCCATTCTTTCAGCTGCCAAGTTGACTGAATCAGAGAAAATACTTCTCAGGTAGGTTTGAATGAAAAGTGCTTGCAAGAGTATTTGAGTTTAGAATACACTTTCTCCAACATTCTTGTAAACAAAAGCCACCCTGATTAATGCTAACAGAGAAGAGGCTATAACAGATTCAAATGTGGCTGAATTGGAGTTTCAGAGTTTACAAACACTCCCACAAAGCATTTACACATTACTCCCTATATCTATGTATAATCCTACTCTCAGTAAACTCAGAGGTTCTAGAGTTTTTATTCTGAGTAAGTGCAAAGCAGTATCCAAGAAGTCTCCTTTCCTATCACAGTTCTGTGCTTTTCCTGTTCTGTTTAAACAGTTCAATTAAATTCCAAGCAAAATGAATGAGGTTTACAGTGTCTGATGTTAATAGTCCATGCATCAGAGATTTACTTTTTATTATTAATACCAAAATAAGTAAATTTTGATTAGAAATATTCTAGAAAAATATTGTCCAAATACCAAAGGGTTCTTTTTTTTTTTTTTAATTTTTTTTTTTTTGAGAATAGTCTTTGCCAAGCCTGAATTCTGATTCAGCAGAATCAATAAATAAGATTGTCTTTAGGTTGCAAGAAACTGCCCCATGGAACAAGCAAAGGGCGCTGGCCAATGCAGTCCATTTCATTGTCATTACTGGTATAATGGTGACTCTGGGCAACACCCAAGGAAGGTGAGTCACAACTCCACAATAAATATTGGAGATCGAATGCCGAAGAAGCTTTGCCCTTACAAGTACATTCTATAATACTAAATATATGTATATGCTAGTGCTGAGTTAAAAAGAAGTCAGTGACTTCAACATGTCATATCTATATGGAGGTCATTGAACCTTCTTTGAAAAGTCATTTTTTTCTAATGTCATCTGCTTTCTTCATGATTTTTGCCCCCCTCAACCCGTATAAAATGGATGTGTATTCAATCTTGAACTAAGCATGCGTGCAATGATTGAGATATGTCTAAGGTCAGAGCTTACAAAAAATTCATAAGGGAAGCAGCAGGCAAAAAAGAGAGGGGTTTTTTTTTAGAGTTCAGGAGCCTCTGTATGAATTGGGCATGACATATTCATGTTACTGACTTCATTTATTTAATGTGGCTCCAAATAATTGATACCACTACAGTGATAAAAGTACAGAGACTTCACTGCCAGAATTGTGATAATGAAGAGCCTCCCTGCTGATTTCATTCATGGGGCTGTTAGTCTGCTGGGAAGGACCTCTGATGAAAACTGGGCTGCAGCAAATGCCATCAAATAATCAAAGGCACCGAGCCCTTTACCTGAGGGGAGTTCAGTCAGGGAGTGATTCAGGACACCAGAGAGAAAATAGGGAAAATTGCATTAGTTGACACACCAGGCATAGCTTTTTTAAAAATTTGATCCAAACTGGGAGGACTGTGTTATGTACAGAAATCTTCCACATCTTTGGAATAGATCAAATTACATAGCTCCAACAGCTAGTTACCTGGTATACCAACAGCGCTTCTTACCTCACTGAATGCAGCCCAAACTTACTTTATCCTCATCTACCAGCCATTTGTTCTCCCTGCCTCAGACCTTGAGCTCTCAGAAGCACTGGCTGTTACATGCTTAGCACAATGGGCTCCCTGTTTGGGCTATAGAAAACAATTCTGTAGGTTCAAGACAGCCATGCAGTGCTGAAACACAGTTAATGTCAAGAATCCTAGAAAGGAATTGAGTATTAATATGAATCTAAAATCCTTTCTAAGCAAGGACCTCATTTGTCAGCTCTGCTCATTTGTTTCACTTCATGTAAGTGTGTCAATGGTTGATTAAAATTCATAAATGTGGAGCAGAGTTACTGGATAAATGTTGATTTATTGTTTACATATCAGAGTGCAGTGAAGGCAGGAGCCTGGATGTGGAAAACTGTGTCAGGAGGAAAGGACCATGGTATGACTCATTGCCAGGACAGACTCACCAAACAATCCACAACATCCCTGTGCAAACTCTGCTAGTGATTAATTATCTGTAACTATACCAAAAAAACCCGAAAACAAAGCCAAAAACAAACAAACAAGAAAAAACAGCTTTTTCTTACAGCCCATGTTTACTGAGCTTCAGATTCCAGTGACTGCATGTCTTGACGATTTTTATCCTATTAGATAAAAGCTTCTGCCATCGGAACTCTCTTGCTTGTGTGGGTGATTGAGAATTATCAAGTTGCCTAGATTCTCCTTGCTGTGCTTTCTCTTTATGACATCTATGTTACCCAGCTCTCTTTATGGCTTCAGATGCAAAATCTGGGTCACAGCACTCTGTGTTCTCCAGTCTTGAAGTTACTGTGCAGAGTTTAAGGATAGCTCCATCCCGTGCCTTCAGCTACTCTTCCAAAACAACTACATCAGCAGCTCTAGTCAAAACTTGTCATGAGTAACCCTTTACTCATCTTAAAACGAAAGCATTTCAGGTGAGTTCATAGGCACCTAGAACTCCTGTAACTGGGTTGTTGGGATATGCCCACAGATGCCAAAGTCACAGCTGTTGAGTGCAGTTGTGGGTCACACATAGAGAAGTGGATGCAGAATTAGAAAAGGCTTTTGCTTCTGGATTTTAACTTGATTTTTAATGGCGTACCTTGGTGTGCAGTGTTCTTTTGATTGCACCGATGGACAATTGTGGAAGAGTGCTGTGTCTATGTTTGAAACAGTCTAAAAATGGTGTGAACAGAAGTAGCCTCTGGGATGACAAAGACGGAGCTATTGCAAATGCGGCTCAGAAATGCCATTTGCATCTGCTTTTTGGGAAAAGAATTCAGAGAGAGTTGTTACACTGCTGAATCTCAGTATGGGATAGAACTGCAGCAAACATCCCATCCCAAACATCCCAAACTTCCCATGGCTGTGAGAGAACAAAAACATTTACACAAATAGGCAACTGAACATTCTGTGCCATCCAAATATTGCCACTAACACTGTGCTGGCTGCACTTCTGTTGACAGAGCTTTCTAATACAGGAGCGAGAAACTTTGGGCAAGAAAGGCACAGTGTGATGTGCAGTGTAATGATACCACTGCTCTCATCTCTGTTCTTTAAAAGGAAGAAATTTAGACATTTCTTCCCTTTAGTTAAATTGTTGCACTTCTAAGATCTGGGCCAGACTGCAAGATTTATATTGCTGAGTAAGAGGGCCAGGGAGCAGCTAAGAACTAAGGCTCCAGACTGGGGACACTGCTGAACTGATCATTCACATCTGTCTCTGTCTGGCACCTCTCGGAGAGCTCTGCCCAGGGACAGTTGGGATTCTCTTTGGGAGGTTGCTCACCCCAGTGATCTTGGCTAACAGTGACCTCACTGCACGAGTCTGACTTCCTCCAAGCACCTTTGCACTCTCCAGTACAACAACCCTGTGGCAAAGCCCTAAATCAGCTCTTGGGTGGTCTGTGGCACTGCTGCAATGCTTTCAACCAGTGTCCCTGTCCCAAACAGCATGAAAGGCAGCCCACAGGGCTGGGGACAGAGGATCAAGCATCATATAGTGACGGAACAGCCAGTCTGCTGTGGTGGCCAGCAGCCCCAATGAGCTTAGGAGCCAGCCAGCCAGTGCCACTCCACCCTTTGCGCCAGAGACTGTCCCCTGGCTCTCCTTTGCTTGGTTGTGCAGAATCATCCAAACTGTCCAAAGGCCAAACTCAAAAACCCACAGCTTCTGAGCAAGATTTAACTGTGTTAAATGAGTACATCTGGGGCTAGGCATTCGCCTGATAGCAAGAACATTCTTAAAGAGAACTTCATCATTATGTTATGATAGCTATGTCTATTCCTAATCCAGCCAGGAGAACTGCAATGGTTAATTTATAGTGATGTAGGCTGAAAGTTTTCATTAAAGTCATTTCTCCCTGGAAAATTTAATTATGACATTATTTGAATAGATAATGAGAATAAATTGTTATTTGAATTAAAAAAAAATAATGGAATGGTAACAATTGCAATTGAAAAGCAAAAGAACACCACAGCAAAACAGTGCCTTGCTTTTGAAATATTATACATAAAACATTTTGCTTTATTTAAATTAAAAAAAAAAAAGCCAGTATTCGAAATAGAAAATAAAAGGATCCAAGGAAGGACCAAATGTCAACATATTTGGATTTAAACATTTTGGGCAAAGTAATTATCTTCAGTACTTAATTTTTCCCAATGTTTGGATTATATTTTGGGTTTGTCCCCACTTAATTTAATGTGGATACTTAATATGATCTTTTATATGTCAAAATTTTTCAATCCTGACATTTTTAATGGAATGGAAAATCCATTTGACAATCGACTTTAATTTGTACGCTTTTGAATTGTTGTATCAGCTTTTGGCTTCTCGCTCATAATGTCACTTAGCCGTGGCACTCTTCGTTCTTGAAAGAACAACTATTACAAATACACAATACTTTTAAAACACCAAAGGGTAGGTGACCACTGTCTGTGTTCCCTTGCATAAACTGTCTGCAGAAACAGGGCACAGGGAAAAACAACAACACCAGCTAGAAGGCTTCTCCAGGGCAAGCTCCTGTCCATCTGCACTTGCTAAGCTCACTCCTTGAGCAGGAGCAGTCAACACAAGTCAGCTCCACGGAAATCACTGCCACTATCTGGCTGGCTAACATCAAACTGGTACCCTACAGATTAAGAGCCTGATGCAATTTCATCTTGAAAATGACTAAGTCAGGACTTGGAGTGATTGCTCTGGAAAGCAGAGGTTCAGCTAAAACCAGCTCCAGTTGCCAGTAGTGTATTGATTTAGTATGCCAGCTAAAGCATCGATTATCTTCTGCCTGATTCAGCCCTCGGATTTCTATCTACTGGAAGAGCAGAAAACCCTCTCTTGTGAAAATTATTTCTGCATCCTCCCACCACCCTCTGAATTTAAGAAATGCTTCACTATAGTCAGAGCCACTTCAAATGACCAGAGATTAATGTTTCTCAAGTAAGGTTTCCAGCAAGGGCTGCACATATTAATGGGGTCAATTGAGGGCACACCTGCAAATGCAAGGGTATTGACTACAGGCAAGTTAACCTCTCTGGGCATGATCTAACCCATCTAATCCACTGCCCTTTTCCCCCTTAGTAATAAGGCAGCTGGACTCCTTAAGGAATTTGTTTTAATTTCTTTTACATTATGGACATTTTCTCCTGCTGTTACTATATGCTAGATTTGCTAAACATTAGTGTAGTAGTTACATCATTTTTTAAAGCTAATTGTATTTCTTGTGCTAATGAATTATTCATAGATAATCATATAAATCCACTCTCCACACTGATGTTTTATTTTGCATACTAATCTGAACATTTTGCATTTACCAGATTTTGATTTTCAGATGATCATTGATATTTCCCTATTAAAGAATATAGGGGTTTAGTTGCCTTTAGTGTTCTGGGTTTTTTAATGCAGCCAAATGGTGAATACATTTAATTAATATATGAGACAGGCTTTGTCTCAGGACATCTTGTCCAACAAACCCTCTGGTTGCTGCTTACCAAGGACCTTCAAAAGATTTGCTAAGGAATGATGTGGATATCTCTGCAGGTGATACACAATACCTGTGTACCAGATTTCACACCCTAAATTTTATTCTGAAGTTTTTTCTACTAATTTAATGCATTCAGAAGCCCCAGGAAAGTAATAGAACGGGAAGGATGTTACCTTGATCTAGAGAACAAAGCACTGGCAGTTGTATAATGCTAGGGGCAGACTGAACATCACCATACAATTGAGGCAATGCATGTAGTCATTATGTCCCCCACATCTGGTCCCTCCTGTGCTAGAAATAGTTTATGTTTTCAAGGTTCTAAGCAGCTTCAATCAATACAAGGGCTTAAAATCCAAATGGTGAACACTCTGTGCTGTTTAATTACAATTTTTTAGGACTCAGTATTGGATGAGAGTGAGTAAAAGTTGTGTCAAGGGAAGCAATTCTGTGGAAATTTGACTAGTAAGCCTGCTTCTGCAGCAGTTTTGTTATTTGCAAACCTCAGTCACAGCAAGCTTTGCCCATGAGGATTCCTACTGGAACTACTTAATACTATCAAGCTGGTGGTTAAAAGATATGCAGAAAATTACACCATCATTTATACCTTTGCATCATGATTTTATACCATGTTGAAAGTAGAATATTTTTCAGTACTACAGGGATGAGGTAATTTTAATAATTTATCTTGAAGAATATGAAAGCATTGTCCAACAAGGCCTTACTGAAGCAAGGAGATTTCCTAAAAGAAATGTGAGCTTTCCCTGAAGCAAGCTGTGAAATCCTGACCTGGTGTTGTTGAGAAAATGCTGTTCCTGACTTCTGGAAATGCAAAGCTGCCTCTCTATAGAACAACAGCTTTGCCTATTATGAAAGCATAATTAGCCCAGAGGGACAACTTTTTAGGGGAATTGAAAGATTGGATGGTCTTTCAGAAATTGACCATTGGCATTTTCAGCATCGAAGTCTCCCACCCCTCAGAAACATCAGGAGAGGTTTTGCAGAGGTAGAAAATCACTGCTACACAGCTGGCTAGGTGAACAATATCTGATGCAACTTCTGCTAACATGCACAGATTTTATGATCATGCCTATAATCACAAGGCTGAGGGGAAAACGTTAATTAATCTGAAGGAAAAAAATATTGCCAGAGGCCAGCTGCTGTCTGAATTGATAGAGTAGCTCCAGCACTGTAATTTGCAAGCTGTAGATCCAGCAAGACTCCTCTCCACAGCTTTATCTCTCAGGCACCTCAGGAGTGCTTTAACTGCTGTCAGGGAAAAGCTCAATTCCAGCAATAACTTGCTTGGTTTAGAAGCTGGTCTGTCTGCAATGTGGCTGCACACTGGCTGGGGATGTAGGCTTTGTCTGACTATGAACTGTGTGCTATTGTTCGCAAATACCCTCTGAACTTGTATCAGGGTTTGGAATTCAGTGCCCAGCCCTTCCCCTCATTCAGCAGGCTCAGAAATAACAGGTGGAAAGGGACAAAAAGGGGATGCACTAATGGTGTTGAGGCTGCAACTCTGTCATGCAGAGATCTGTTTTGCTTATGGAACTTCCTCTGCAGAATGTGGTGTCTGAGAGAAAAGAGCCCAGCCTGGCTTTCAGGTCCCTCAAGAGCACTGCTGAAGAGATAGATCTTGTCAGTGAAGTATAGCATCATCCAGACTGTAAATATAGATGTTTGATTGCAGGTTTAAGCATTTTCTTTTTAGACTTCAGTTCTAGTTCTTAGACTTTTTATCCTTAATTCTGCCCTTTGAACAGTTGTGTCAAGTACAGAACTAAACAATTCACTCTCTATTTTAATAAAATGGGCTCTCTAATCACTGAAACAAATGAACTGAAGTAACTTTCAATTTAACTTTGATCCTTATCTTTCAGCTTGCTTAAACTTCCTAATCCTGTGCCTTTCCAACATCAAGAACTCTATGTCTAAAGGAGCTGCAATTCATAGACATATCTGGATCAGAAAAGCTTTTCTCCTTAACATAATATCTGCCATTTTGGTAAGCCTAAAGTTATGTACATTTGGATATTTAGTACACATTCTATAAACAAATTTTAAAACATCTGAAAATTAACCATTTTAAACACTCAAAAATTTCTCTGATAGTTTATTACCTAATCTTATATGATGAACTGTTGGAAAGAGCTAAATATGTAGTAATTAGTCTTAATATCTAATCAAATATTGCATCATTATTTTAATATGTGACAAGGGTTGCATGTTAAATTTCTGTCATCTCAGAGGGACTTGTTTGCAGGATTTCCAGAAGGAGAATGAAGGGCCATGCAATCAATGGCTTTGAAGCTGAGAAAGAGTCACCATGAGGTCACTCTTTGACAGATAAATGATGAATTTTTAAGGGTGATGCTTTATTCTGCGACCTTTTGACTTTCAGAACTGCCCTTGTAGCAGAGAGCCACAAGCTTCAGCAAATAAGTGAAATGTGAAAAACAGAAAGCAAGGCTTATTATTTGACCTACTTGTTAGGAAAAGCTTTTTGTGTGCAGACTAAGAAAATCCTTGGATTGGGGTTATTGCTTTCTAACTAGCATCAGAAAATAAAGCTTGCATTATGTCAAACTCTTCCTAATGACTAGGACTCTTCATGTTCATGTAAAAGCAGCACAGTTTGACCAGGACCATGAGGTAATGTACAGTAAATAGAGGATGATGTAAGAGAAGCGATCTTGCTGACAGGAATAATGTGATTCAGCTGCTAATGACTCAGGGCTTTAAGAAGTGTTTTAGAGTCGACTTCAATTTACAATTCTCCTTTGAATTGCACTTGCTTATCATTACAGCCTCCCAGCTGAAAGCCTCTCTCATACACCTCAGGACAGGATAGCATGTGGAAAGTGTTTCACTCAGAGTGATAAATATTCTCACACCTACAATAAAGCTCCAGTTGCCATGGATGGCCTCTCCCTGGGCCACCCAAGGTGATGGACAGCCCCTCCTCCAGCAGCCCTGCTCGCCACTCTGTCCCTGGAGCCAGGGCACATCTGCCTGCTCCTCTTGGAGTTTCTGAACTTCAGTCATCTTTACAAACAGTCCCTGGTGCCCATTTTTCCTGCCCAAATCTGAGGATTATTACTCCATCTTAGTCTCTCCCCTAAAACTGGGAAGGCTGCTTGCTGCTAGGGAGGCTAATGGGGTTTTCCTGCTTTTGCCTCCCTAGCAGCAAGCAGCCTTCCCAGTTTTAGGGGAAGTTCTCCCAGTCTCACCACTTTAATTTCCAGTGCAGCCCTGGGTCCTCTCTGGGGTCCCAGCTTTGCCTCCAGTGTAATGCACATCTCTGAGAGGTGAAAGAGGCACTCCTTGGGATTTTGGTTGGTATTTTTTGTATCCAGAATTTTCAGTGTCCTGTATTTTACAAAGATATATGTATAGAGAAAGAAGACAGGGGTCCAAAATCTCCCTAAAGGCTGAGCAGGAACAGGGAGGAGAAGACTGAAATGAAATATTTCTGTCCAGAGAGCAACTCCAGTATTTCAGATTTTTTTGTCCATCCTTGATAAAAAATATACACATACTAAAGTACCCTGCAGAAAATGTATTTCCAGCCTCTATAAATACTGAGAAAAACTAAAATATGTATTTCTTGATTACCTAACTAAATATTTCCTAAAACTTGTTTTTAATTGCTTCTTACCAAGATGCTTCTACAAGACCAAAAGCTATCAAATTTAAGATGAGCCTTTTCATTTTTTTCTGGATTTTAGCAAGACTTCTCTCAGGTGCTAGAAAAATTGAGAATAGAGATATTTAAAAACTTCTGCTACAGCCTAGTTTTCTGGGCTCTCAGTCATGTTGCAAAAACCTGAAAACTTTATGGTCTACTGAGTCTGTGGTAGTCAGTATGGAAGGGCCATCCTGGAAATCTTGACCCTAGAAATCTAGATTCCTTAGTAGCCTGTAGGCAGGAAGCAAAGCAGTTTCCAGTGGCCATCTTTTTGAGCAGAGCTTCATCTAAATTCACCTATTTCTGAAAAACCTCCTGCTACTGAAAATTTTATATACAGTAATTTCATGAATATAAGCCACACCTGACTATAAGCCGCACCTCCCGGTAGCCGGGTAGACCACGGGATTTGTCCATATATAAGCCGCACCTGAATATGAGCCGCACTTTTTTTTTTTTTTTTTTTAAGTGAGGATCCATGTGTAACAAAGTAACAAATTAGTAACAGAATCGCTGCCAGTTGGGTTTGGTGTCAGGTGCTCAAGTTGCAACAGTTTTCATAGACCAGCGAAGGCTTTAAAGGCAGCCCCAGGCGCCCTCCCCAGCCGGCTCTCACTTCCGGGTTGGCATTTCACTG
Source organism: Sialia sialis (assembly GCA_009812075.1). Lineage (NCBI taxonomy): Eukaryota > Metazoa > Chordata > Aves > Passeriformes > Turdidae > Sialia > Sialia sialis. The sequence goes on along the minus strand of VRYO01001681.1, from coordinate 14,086,117 downwards.
GGATTTGTCCATAGATAAGCCGCACCTGAATATAAACCGTACTACTGGGGCAGGCTGGATTCTTCAATGAAAAAGGTGCGGCTTATAATTGCGAAATTACTGTATTTAATAGAAAAGGGAACCAGACCTGATTTTATGGAAATTTCCAGATATCTCTATGGATTGCATGGGTGGAAAAGAACTATGAGTGTCTGCAAAATCAGATATCAACTTTTGAAATATTCCTCACAATAATAAAGCTTCAGTTTGCCTATCCATAAATTGTGGACAATTTAGATGAACATTGGACCTCACAACCTCATCAACATCTGGAGAGTGCTTGAGCATCACTGGATGTGCACAGAATGTCTCTTCTCATGCCTGCAATGGCAGATGCCTTGTTTGTGATGCTCTGTGAACCTCCAGACCCCACTCATCCGACTTAAGGCTGTAGTTGGGTGGTTTTGATGTCTAAGGGAGATAACTCAACCTCTCCAAAGCAGAAAATCAAGTTGAAACTTATTTCTTTCATGTGGTGTCTTATGAAGAGGTGCTGTGGGTGTTACATTCAAGTACAGGAGACTTATACTTTTGGAAAATACTTTAGTACAGTCTCTGTAGGTAAGAAGGATTTCCCTGCAATCTTTGACTCTCTTATTTTTCTCAACCAATTATGGTCTTCTAAGATGAGACTGTGTCAATGGGCATTCTTTCAAATTGGGAATGTTCATGTTCTGGGCTCAAGAGAGATGTGATTCCTTCCTTTCTGTCTGTAAGGGCTAAGCAGTCACTTGGATAACACAGGAATAGCCCTCAATTACAATCAATTTTCTCTCCAACAAAAAGTAAAATGTGTGAATCTGTCATCTGAATTGAGTCAAAGATGATATGTGATTCACTTCTGAACAGGAGACAAAGAAAAGGGAAAAGCAGCATTCCTGTTGTACTAATACTTCCCAAATTCCCAGCAACTTCTCCAACACTCTAATTTCTTTAAATGTGTTAGAACAAGCTCTTCCTCTCTGCCTGTCTGTATTTTCAAGTTGTAAAGACAAAAGAAGGATTGCACCTCTTTCTTTTCTGCAAGCTCAGCTCCCTCTCAGTCCCTTCTGATGGAGGTCTTTGGGCAATACGATATATAAATATTTATTGCTCTGCCATAGAAAAGAGTTTATTTCTCTTCCCAGGTGCATTGGCCCCATGAAACATTATGAGTTTAGAATATTTTACTGCACAGTTACTCCACTATGTGTTCCACCTCTCTTCATTATACAGCAGCTGAACATTACATTCCTCCTCAGGGATGCTGAAGTGTTCTCAGGCTTTTCTAGGGCACGTTTTTCGAGAGTCACACAGTTATTTTTTTACTTACTAGGGGATATAAACATCAGTGTGCCAACACTCTTTCAGGCCAAGTGTCTAAATTTGACCAAAGTGAGCAAACCATCTTCAAAACCTACTGCAATGAAGTTTGAAGTTACATAGAGCTCTGTTTCACTGTGCAGCCAGACAAGCCTTACACAAAGTGACTTCTGCTTCTAAAATCCGAGGGCTGCCTACTCACTCAAGAAGAACTTCCACAAAGCTGTTGGAGTCTTTGAGACTGTTTTTCTGGGCAGGAGTCAGTGGTGCCACAGTCACCTTTGCCAGTCTGAGACAGTTTTACTGCAAGAAGGACAACGACTGCTCCAGCCCTTGCTGCAGACTCGCTCAGAATGTATGGCTTTAAATAAACTCAGCAGGCCACTGTTTTCTGGCACACCTCATAAATCTGCCTATATAAGTCTCAGTACATTCTGCCATCTATTACTCATGTCCATATTAGAGATAAAGTAATTTTCTTTGAAATTCCACTGCTGCCAAAAACACAGTGCATCATACTGCAGAATAAATACTTCTTCATGTTACACCCCCTTTATTTTTGGGTTTGACCCTTGTGTGGGAAAAGGTGGGAAAATGTTGACAAATCCTCTTGTTTTTTGGGATAGCTCCTGCAGACTTTGTGAGTCCAGGTGGAAGGGGAGGAAACTGATTTGCAGCACCCTGCGATGTGAGAAATATCTTTAGCACAATATTTTTTAATAATCCTTGCTCCTTTGGTATACACCCTGGAGCAAATGTGTGGCAAATTAAAATGAATTAGCAGCATTTGTGGGCGAATTATAAAAAAATCAGTTGCCTAAACAAGGTTTAAATAAGGCTTTGCATCTTTGATACAAAACCTGCATTTCTCTAGAGACTTTGGGATAACCTTTTTGCGAAAGTTCTCATCTGGAAAATTTCTTACTTAAGTACAGATTTCTTTCATTCCTCACGGCTTGAGGACACCTTACCTTTTCTCTTAGTCCAGTAGCCTGCAAGACAGAGGCTGTAGATGGCCCTCAGGAAAGCAGACAGTGCTGTTCAGGTAGTGAAAAATTAATCTAATCACTTTTGGGATCCATTTTAGACGACTAGGCAAAGCTTCAGCCATTTCCCTTCTTGGGCCAGTGTTCTTTCTCTAATTAGAGAGGTAGGTTAAGTTATCTTCTCATTGCAGCAATTAACACTTGCAGTGACTGCCAGACAATTTTGTAATGATTCAGGAAGAGCATCCAACTTCAGAGAGTGCTCCTGCACTTCTTTGTCAGAGATGAAAGTTCACATTTCAGCGAGGAACAAGCCACTCCAGAGTGCCATTAGACCATCCTTGCTCATAGCGCACAGCATGCTGTATATTAATGTCCTTGCTATAAATAAAACATTCAGTTTATCCCATACATCTGATTTTCACATCTAAGTGAACAGCCTTGGGTTAGAGTTGGGCATGTAGACAAAAAGCATCACAGCAAAGGTAGACAATAGACTACTCCACTTAATGCAGTGCAAATTAATCTTTCCTGTAGCAGTTTGCTGCAGTGAAATTCACCTATTTGGCTGCTGTATAAACACTGAGACTGCATGTAGCAATGGTAATGAATCGTTTCAGGCACTTATTTACAGAACCTAACAGAAAGAAAAACCAAACAAAATGTCTGTACACTTGCTGTTTTTGTTGTGTTTGAATGCCAGACAGGTTCCTGTCTCCTGCCATCTCAGCTGTGATTCTGTGTCAGGCAACAGAAGCAAAGGAGCATTGCTTCATCACCATGGCATGCACATTTGATAATCCACTTGTGCTCCACGTGACTCTTCCTTTCAAGAGATTTTAAGGGGAATAATTTCAGATTCATGCAACTTCTTAGTGGATTTCCTTGTCTAGCTTTTCTCTTTACTCACTGTCCAAGTAAATTTCACCTCAAGTGCTTTTCCTTCTGGGAGAGGTATGAACCATAAGTAGGTGTTATGTGGCAATAGCCTGCTATTAAGATATGTTTACCCATTAACTTTTCAAAAATACAAACCCGTAATGTGATTTTATAACAGGAAAATAGGCTGCATTACTTTTTATTTTCATTTCTTTCAGTATGACTTAACAGTACCTGCAATCAGCCTGAATTAAAAAAAGTTGAACAAACTTTAAACTTATGTGTTCACATACATACTTGTACCGGTTTATCTGGATTGTTTAAAACTCTGCATCATGGTCAAAGCTTTTGTTCATCCTTCGCTCTCCCAATGAGCTCTGTAGACACAAGCAAGAGAAGAATGTGGCCTGTGACATTGTGTTGGAAAAAAGAAAAGGATTGTTGAAAATAAATTCTGAATAAAAATGCAAATAAAAACTTAAACCAATCATCTTTTAGTAGACACTGTTCTGGAAATCTTTACCGCCAAAGTGACGAGCAAGTAAAGACACGATTGTAATGGAATCATAACCAAAGCTTCTGCAATTTGCCAAATAGATAACATTTAATAACATTAAGTGACAGCAATTTTGAAATTCTAATAATTTAAAGCCATCCACATTCAGAAACAGGTTGAAAAATAACAGTGCAAATTGATATGATTCATGTAAAAAAGAATATCCTGTTAAATGAAATATCATTAAAATCCCCCTGCTAAAAAGCAGCCAAGTGATACCCAGGGTCTAGCCACATTTTAAAAATACATCGCCTACTTAGAATGGAATTCAATGAACATGGTTAATTCACTGTATATTCCTAAATAGACAAACTGTCCCTAATGCAAATAGTGGAGGGCACATGGAAGAGCTGCAGTAGTCAAGCCAGACAAAAAAAATATGGATTAAAGTTTTAGCAAGTGGGCTAGAAAGAGCATAGGTCTCAGCCCAGCTAGATTCCAAAGACAGTAGTAAGACACTTTAATTACATGATTGATGTGGGCTTCAAAAGCAGGCACCAAATCCACAATGACCTCAAGGTCACAAGCATTATCTGAAGGATAAAAGAAATACCACAAATGGAAACTACCACAGATGACACCTGAGACCTCTGCGCCAGTGAACTAATCAATAGCAACTCAGTTTTGTCCGTGTTAAGTTTAACAAAATTTGAAGTTACCCGTGATTAAATATCACAGAGGCAATTACACAAAACATCAAACTTCTTTGTAGGCTCTGAAGGGACTGAGAGGATATCCGAATATCGTCTGCATACAAATGACACAGCAAACAGGGCAGCTGAATGCTGTTAAGTAAGAGAAGCATATAAATAGAAATCAAAATTGAAACATAGGAGAATCACAGCCTTCCTAAAGAATGGATTCCCTCCAGCAAAAGTGAATTTTATCAACATGTATGAAACAGCAAAGACAAACTAGTCCAAGTTCCCAAATGGAATAAAAGAAAGGCCTGATAAATAGTCATTGGAAAGTCAACATCCAGTAAAACAAATGAGCTGCTAAGTAATTTAAATATTTTATTCACCTTAATTAACATGTCTGGAAGCAAGAACTCCTGGTGAAAGGAGTGGCTGTATTCCATTTAAAAGGAAAAGCTTAATCTATGTAGATGTTTCAGTGATGTGCTCAGCCTCTCTCCATAGACATCTGAGGTATTGTTAAATTGCACTAACGCACTAATATGGGAAGACAATCTCCGATCAATGATTTTGTCTCTTGAAAGGCAGGGCACCAACGACTTCCAGCATCTCATCTACCTCTGGAATTAGAAAAAGGCCAGTCACTGACAGAAAGTAGAGTTAGGTCATGGTTGAAGGAGTGAGAGTAACTTTGTGCACACATTCAGGCCAGATGGAAGCTCCACTTGAGAGGGAAAACATCAGGACAAGAGTGAGAAGAACAAGCAAAGGTCTGCGAGTGGGAAACGTTCCAGACGAACGGTGGCAATGGCCAAAAAAATCTAGGCCATTTCCAAAATTTAACATGGGAATTAATAATGATTTATGGCTGTAAAACTGACGTTAATTAAAGCAATTTTAGCAGTATCCTTATCACTTTGATTTGATGCTATTACAGTAAGCTGGAAAGAGCATACAAATTACCCAGAAGAGGACTTTTAGCTCACCTATGGGGCTTTTTTCCTATCATGTTTGCATTTCTTGACCATGTTAGTGCAGGATCTGAGCCAAAAGCAATCACAATGGAATATGGATAGAGGATGAAAACTCACTAAAACATAGAGGTATTGCAAGAAAGGACTGTACCAGAGTTCAACAGAAGTCAATGTCAGGGACGACAGCTTAAAATTATTTCTGAAGTAAAAAAATTCAGGATATCAAGTACCTAAATAGAAAGCTATGAATAGAGGCTTACTGGGGACTTTAAGTTGGGGGTTTTTGGGTTTGGTTTTGGTCTGGGTTTGTTTTTTTACAAAGATCTAACTGATCCCAAATACCAAATACAGAGAAAACAAATGCAGAGACAGTTGTTCCTAAAAAATCAATTCTTGGTTTCTTATAAATCAGGACAGGGAGGAGGGATCAACCATGGACCATATGTTTCCTTTGCCACCTTGATTTAGTGGGAAAAATCGACCTTTGCTCTTGGGTTCAAAAGTCCAGGCCTTCTGTGAGCTTCCATAATGAGATGTCGGCTGCAAGGCAATAATGTGATGAAACTCAGGTGGGGATTTAGCAGGACAGCCAAGGCGGATGTGACCTCCTTCTCTCCCTGTCTTCCCCCTTCTTCATGCATTCTGCCTGCCCATCCCCATGCCAGCTCTGGGAATGGGGTTGCCTGCCTCCAGCTCCACGTGGTCCTTCTGTGAGTCCAGCAAGGAGGCAAGAGAGGCTTAGACCCTGCAGGAGAAGATCCAGGGCTCAGTTCTGCTGCATGGATCAGGTAGTGCCTGCCCTTGGAACGGTGCTATCAGCTATCAGCCTCTGCTGTCTGTAGGATTGGGTACAGGGATGGGCTGTGAGAGCCTGGTGGGAGTCAGAAATACTTCCCAGCTCCAGGTACACATTGCAGCCACATTACAAACACTGAGTGCAGAATGTGAAGTTTTGCCTCCCATCTCTGCCTCCATGGTCTGATGCCCATAGGAAGGAAACCCCAGAAAGGGAATGAAACCTATGAGAGGGCTCACCTTGCCCAGGTCTGGACAATTGGTGCTTGTGGAGATTCAGCCATGTGGGTGAAAACTTCCATGTGCAATCCCATGTGAGTAAGATAAAAACCAAGAAATAGAATTAGTAACTTGATCAAAAATTGTCTAGTTTTTGCACATGAAACAGAATATTTTCGACAGTAAAGACTTAGGGAAACCCACTCTAAGCCCTCAGGAACTCCTTTACAGAGCAAGATCCTAGTTATACTGCCTGATTGCAAAGAAATCCAAACCTGCATCATCTCTAGACCAGGGAACAACCTTGATTGTATGTGTACATGGTTTGAAATATATGCTTATTTTAACTATTGTGAGTAGTTATAATGATCACCACTGGTTCCTCTATTTTTTTATAGAATTCTTCCTTTGTTTTCAGTTTAGTGTTTGGATTTTTTCTTATTTGGCTTGTTTTGTAAGGTTTGTGGCGGGTTTTTTCTGTGACAACATCAGAAATACAACTATAATATTTGCATTTAAGTCCTTTCTATAAGTTGCCTCTGGCTATGAAGCATATGAAAACATTTCTTAACTCTTTCTAAAAGCTTTGCCAAGTCACTCTTTCATAACATCCTGGCCTTTCTATAAGGCATAAAATATGAAGCAGACATAAGTGTTTCACATTGCCTCCTAACCACCAGTATTACATGGACAAAATATGTGGCCCCAGAATGACCTTCTCATTAGTCCTTCTTGGTGTTGCCATGATTTCTGGTTAAATACTATTTAGATCACATATAAGACATGCAAACAATTATATTCATAAAATGTTTCTAAAGTTTCTTTCACATTTCTGATTTTGGAATTTCCAGACACTTAGGCTTCAGAAAGTTGAGAATTAGGCTGTCCTGTTTTGTAAATCTGGGAGAAATAGTCCCTGCTTGCTTTCAGCTGTATCTACATGCTTATGCTGCTATTAATAGTTTTCATATGTATCTTTGGTCCTCTGGTCAGGACTGGTGAGCTGATTATGCTTCAGTGGGACCAGCTGATTAGGAGCAGTTCTTACTTTGCTTCTCTCCTATGTTTTCATATTTTTGGGAACAAATGCACTAAGAGATTCCTTAAAAATCTGTATTGCTTGAGCAGGAGTCATACAGGTGATCTCTGCCAGGTCTAGCTATAGTGGTCTGAGATATAGCAACCCAGCTGCAGACAGCTTATTACTTGCAGCAAAGGATGCATCAGTAAGTATTTGCAGGTTCTTCACTGGCAGCGGTTCACAGTCAACTTGCAGGAGGCAAGCAGCGTTGAGCATTGACAGCTCAATGTAGGTAGGGTTCCCCTAAGCCAGAAAGTCAGTTTTATGTTTTCCATGTCAAAAATGACATAAAAGAAAGGACTTTTATAGCTCAAATCCATCCTGACAGGACTGATGAAAAGGGACATGCTACCTTTCTCTATCAGCATGGCCATAAGGCTGCAAGTTATTCACCCCTCCATTTTGTCTCTTTTCACCAAAAATTCTTGCCTACCCTTCAATGCAGCCTCCAGAGCTCTGTAGCATCTTTCTCTTTGGACACTGACATCAGACCTTGGCCATTATGTCTACATGCAGCAGTCACAGCAGATGCCATTGCAGTCTAGCCAGAACCAAGCCCAAGGCCAAACACATCAGCTCTGCTGGGTAAAGCTCAACCTTTCCCTGCCTTGCCTTGGAGCTCTTGCAGAACACACCTGTATGTGCTGGTCCCTGCCTGCCTTCTCCATGTGGCCCACAGTGGGCAGGGAGGTGATGCCAAGCCTCAGTGCAGCCCTATCCTTCTCCTGGCCCTGCCAGGCACGGACACACGCTGCTGCTGCTGCTATTTCTGTTGCTCGAGAGAGAGGCAAAAATAGCACATGGGTACTTGTAATGCCAAGATTCCTGGGGCATTTTGGCCTGCCAGTGGCATGGCACTTTTTACAAAGCTATTTCCTGGGTCACCAGTTGACCTTGGAAAAGGAAAGCTGGCCCTGTCTAAGCGAACTGCCCCAAAATATTCCTGCTGTGAGGCAGGGCAGGTGGCCTGGTATGCACAGGACAGACAAGCAGGGAGCTGTCTAGAATACCAGTGACACGTGCTGGCAGAAAATCACCACTGCATGCTTTTGCTAATTTGGCTATGCCTCCCTGTGCTCATTTGTGAACTGGCTTAGCTCTGCCTTGCCTGGTGATCCAGCCGGTGACGGCTCTGATTCCTGAATGATGGCTCGCCAGGGCTGCTGCAAGGCATGTTCTAGCTGCTATTCTTTATTCTAGTGATGCAGGAAGCATTCACAGGACTAGTACAGAGAAATTGCATCCTCCCTGGTAGTCAGGTTAGTTAATACACTCCTTGGCAAAAGACACTTCAGAGTTTTTCATTACAATTCTTTCTCAGCTTCATGGTTTGTTGTAAGGCTTTGATAACCACCAAAAAACCAAAACAACCTCAAGCATTAGAAGTTTCTTTTTTTCCTCTAAAACTCTCTTCTGCTACAGTTGAGCCACAAGTTAACATATTTCCTTCTCTTGAACATGTACATCATACATACAAATCATCATTTTAACCTTACTTGAAATATTCCTAAGAAATAAGACATCCAAGTGATGTAATTTCACTGTTGCGCTGGTTTAGTTTGGAGTAGAGATAATTTTCTTTACTGATTTGTGCTGAACACAGGGTTGATACACAGAGATGTTTCTGTTATTGCTGAGCAGGGCTTGCACAGAACCAAAGACTTTTCTGCTTTTTGTGCTGCCACACTGGAGAGGAGACTGTGGCTGAATGGGAAGTTGGGAAGAGACACAGCTGGGACAAGTGGCCCAAACTGACAAAAGGAATATTCCAGACCACATGGCATCACATTCAATATATAAGTGGGGGGAAAGGGAGAAGGAGGGATGTTTGGAGTGCTGGTGTTTTGCCTTCCCAAGTAACTGTGGCTCTGCTTATATGTGTGCCTTTAGTTTTCCCTATCAAACTGTTCTTGTCTCATCCTACAAGTTTTCTGGCTTTAACTCTTCTGATTCTCTCCCTGATGCTGGTGAGGGAATGATGAATAGGACTTGGATGCTGGCTGGGGTTAAACTGCAACAACTATAATTAAAATTGAAGTGCAAAATAAAATACTAAAAAATGTTGGAAAATGAAAAAGTCAAGGCTGACTGTGGTCTCTAGGAAATGTGAATTTTGGTACTATCTGAAAAAAATCTGTTCAAAAATGCTGATCTTTCTTCTGACAGCAGGACTCTGCACCACAGAGCTCACAGATCAAAAAAGAAATAGTGATTCTTGCATCTCTTGGTCTTCAAGTCTAGTTCTGTAGGTCTAGGGGCAGTCAGATTAAGAGAAGTAGGCTTTGAATTTTTGTTTGCTTATTATTAATTACTCTGCTGGGGGATAGAATAATATTGCTTTCAAATATATCAGTGCTGTGGACCAACAGGCTCCAATCTTGACTTGTCTGCCCACAGACCATAAGCTCTGTCTTGACAGCTGCATATCCACCCTTTAAAGCAGCATTTTAAACAAAAAATCCCCTCAAATTCTAAACCTCCTAGCCCTGTTTTCCACCAATCTCAGAAACTGCATAACATTTCATTAGAATTTTTCCTGTGATCTTTGGCCAAAACATATCATCTTTATTCCATATTTTCCCACTACGGACTACAAGTACTGGTTATTTTCATTTAAAGTATTTGTATGCACCTACGATCATGGTATTTGGATGCATGACAGTACTATTCTCAGCAAGAAAAGAATCCAAATAGGATCAAACAGAATATGATGGAGTAGCCAAGGAAAAAAATCGACATCTTGAATTTGTTACTTTTGTAGATTTTTTGTTAGAGTGAAGATCTTCTAAATCAGGCTTGCTGGCAAAATGCATGATAGCCATACAAATTGTAAAGCCTGGCAAAAGTGCTTCCAAATAAAAGAGTTTGAAATCAAGAGATGATGAATGCAGATCACATTAAGATCCTTGAAACATTTGCAGTTGAAGAAGCTAACCTGGGCATACCCTAAAGCATAAATCTTTAATTTCTCACTAGAAACTATGGACTATAGGTGATCATTAGAGAATAAGAATGTACTGAATGCAGTCTGGATGCATTGCACCCACTAAGCCAGTGTAAGAAGGATATGAAGGCCTTGTCTTATTTTCAGAATACCAAAGCCTGGAACCTTTGTGCTGATCATGTCAGGGGTATGAAAATTACCCCACAAATGACAGTTCTTTAAAAAAAAAAACAACAAAAAAACAACCAACAAAAAAACTCAGCAATAATAATGAATGTCTGTGGTAGCTAACTTCTCATTGTGAAATGTCTGTACTTTCTGCACTCAGCTGAATATGCTTGTACCACGAATTTGAGGCACCAAAGGCTCTGATTCCCATGACCTATTAACAGTCATGCAAAGCAAAGAACTTGCATAGCACAACGAATTCCTGTCTTTGTATTTCCCTCCTGACAGGCAGGGCCAGAGAGTTAGAGCTCTTGTGCTGCTAGCAGGGCTTTTCATGCAGGAGTTATTTATTCTCAGAGGATTCCTTCCATAACATTTAAGGTCCTTTTAGATAGAAGAATGGCTAAAAAAAAGGCTTAATCTAATTGATAATTGGGTTTGTTGTATACTTTGCAAAATACTAAGACCCCAAAGTATTTAAGAATTAAAAGCAGTAACAAATTTGTGCATTAAATTTTGAGCATGGCTGTATTCCAGCAGTGAAAAATAAATATTGCCAGAGTGACAATAAAATGATGACCATTGAATAAAAAAAAAAAAAAATCAGGATATCTCAAGTATTGTTGGCCAAATGCAATGTAGTAAGGGTATCTTCATCTTGAAACATGATATGCAAGAATGGTGAGAAAAAATGTCTTCTTACTCCAAATAAGAAAATATTTAGTTTTTATAATTTATATCAATGTTATTTAGAACTTGACCTTCTTCCCTTGAGATTCCAACTGACACCAAGTCGGTTTTATATTAACAACATCAACTGGTTTCAGCCACTGCTTTATAACCAAACCCCAGAACTATTGCTGATGCAAGTAAGGTTTCTATTTCTATGAGTATGAAAAAGGATTTTCCTAGGTTTGTATGCCAAAAATGCAGGCCAGACTTTAATCAGTGATGTGAACAATTTATGCAAGCATCTGACAACAGACAATTTATGGAGGCAAGAGAGAAGTTATACTTAAGAAAATCATACTAATTAATGGTCATAGCATATTAATAATCTAATTATGAAGGTAACATGGATGGCAAGAGAGAGCTTTGATACAAACATGGAGTACACAAGTGGATATTAAATAGACAAGTATTATAGAAAGAGTGTGGCTGGATTTAGGCACGATTGGCTGCAATACCTACAAATTCTTAACAAAGTATCTCATGTTGGCATGAAGCATGACCATATGGAGACAAATCTGTCAGAAGAAACTTTAAATGGTACATAACTATAATCCTCAAGATTCTGAGAGAAGGAGCTGCCAGTTTTCATCAGCTAGATCAACTTGGCCTACTGATAATGAAGTAAGTCAGAAGCACAACCCTCAACTCATGCAATACCACACTTGAGGTTAAAGAGTTTGGCTTTCCATCCTATACACAGACACATCTGAGGGGTCTGACATCAGTTACAAAGTCAGAAACGCTCGTCTACAAAATATCAGCAGGAAAACAGGCTTTTGTGGTTGGAGATTCTTAGAAAGAATCTGTCTGAGAGAGATCTGGGAGGAACAATGTGGGACAAAGTCTTTTTTAGCATATCTTTCAACAGGCTTCAAGGTTTTAATGGTTGCTAATTAGATGGTCATTCAAGATTTACAGTAATTTCACAACTATAAGGCGCACCAGACTATAAGGCGCACTTTTGTTTTTGCAGCAAGGATCCGCGTGCAACGAAGTAACGAATTAGTAACAGAATCACACAATCACAGGGTTTATGGCAGGTGCTCAATTTGCAAACATTTTTCACGGATTGGCATAGCCTTTAAATGCAGCCCCAGGCACCCTCCCTGTGCTGTGGGCCCCGGCACTCCCACCCGCCCCGGCGCCAGCTGGCACAGCTCTCGCAGCGTGCAGCTTGGCTCGTCGTGGCTCGCACTTCTGGGCTGGCAAATTTCTGAAATTTATCCATATATAAGGTGCAGCGGATTATAAGGTGCACTTCAGGGTTTCAATCAAAATTTTAGTCAAAAGGGTGCGCCTTATAGTTGCGAAATGACTGTAATTGACCCCACAGCAAGTTTCAGGCTTTGAGTACCATTTGTACACCACTGACTGACCTATAGGTTGTGCGCTTTTTTTTGCTGCCTATTTTCAGCCTGCATCGGAGCCAGTAGAGTGGATCTGAGTGCATCTCATCTTCTCTGAACTTCCACTGAATTTTAGCCTGGACTCCAATGAGCAGGAGTGGGGCAAAGCAGCTCAATGGCAGCATCACCCACGTGCAGCCTGTGAATGCAGATACATGAGATCCACCCAGGAAAAAGGTGAATGAGAGACTCATTTCTTAAGGAGGACAAGGCCAGTTATGGAAGAGCAGAAAGAAATAAGGAGAGGCTGTGTAGCCAGGTGTCAGTGGTTTAGTTACTCCTGTTGCACTGATGCACTCCAAAGCTGTCTTTGATTTGGGTGAAGTCCAGTCCACCCTTTCCTTGCCTTCCCCAGTGTGCAACTTCTTGGTATGGGCATCCTTGTGAACCTAGGACTTCCTCTTTCCATACCTCTGCCACATGAGCAATTTGGGTTTGCTTTAGCCTGTCCTAGGTAGAACTTATAGCTTATAACACAAAGGTCTTTCAAAAGAGATTCTGGACTAATTGTTCTTTCTTTTACTACCATTACAGACAATAAATCTAGATAAAATAGTGTATCCCCACACCTTAATTTCCTCCGTTTCTGGAGAATTCTTTAGACTGAGGCACAGATTTTCCAGGTTGTTTTCTTTCTTCTCTCCCTCTTACATGTGCCTCTCTGTCAGTCTCTGGATTCTGCTCTCTTTTGGGAAATCAACCTATTTTTTCTGCTTCAGCTCTCTAAAATGGTGGCTGCCAGCCTCTTTTTTGTTTTGGTAGGTTGACTTCTCATCAGCTGGAAACTGATCCACAAACAAGGAGCAAACTCCTCTAAGTTAGTTTTAAGGGCCAATACTTTTTATGGCAGTATTTCACACAAAATGAGCATCTCTGGGGAAGATGGTGGGAAGTCACAAGAGCAAGAAAGGGACAAAAAAAACCTTCAGAAAATAAAGGCTGCTTTCCACTTACTGCATTTATTTAAAATCTTATGGTACTATGGAGGAGAACAGACCTAAGTACTGCGATCAAGAGCACACTGAGCTGAAGATTCAGCAGCACCCCATGGTGAGGGCATAAGCATGCTGGTGTCACCCTGCCACAACTAGGGCTACCTCAGTGCTCCTGGGGTCAGTACAAGCTCTGGCACAGCACATGGGGCTACCAGCAGCAGCCTGTGACACCCTTGGTGTGAGGGGATTGATGCCATGAGTAACTTTTAGAGGAAGAATGGACATGGCTCTGTGAAGCCAGCAAAGATGTGGATTCAGAGAAATGCTTATGGAAAGAGGGCAAAGGAGACTCAGAAGGGAGACTGAATTAATCAGGATTTCTGTTTGCACTGAGGGAGATCCAGGCTTGAAAGCCTCTGCACTGCCTTCTTTGAGGCTGCTTATTCCTATTAATTACTAATTACTCACACTAATGAAGAGAAGGAAGATATGCTTCCAAGTATGATTAGAAAATCAGTGCTTGGGAGCTAACTCAATGGACCTGCAATGACTTCCCTGACTTCCTAGTATGAAATTGGATACCTCTTGTCACCTTTTATGGTGTGTTTCTGAAGAATTTATGGGAGCTAAAATGAAATAAAATATTAACTTTATTGAGAAAAAAAAGTATTAGGCTGAAACAATCATATGAAAGATATCTACAAACTGTCTGGTTCTCTGCGGATGCTTACTTCAAGAATACATATTTATTTAGAGGCCTTAACTGCAGTGCTTTTCTTTGACATATGAATCCTAAATAGCATTTACTTGTTCTTCCTCTCAATGTAAGGAAGTAACAGGAGACAGGAAAAATAAGCAGAAAATCCATAATTTCAGGAAAGGTAGTTTCAATTTATACCATGTTTACTAGTTTTACCATATCAAACTAGTTCAGTCATCTGGCAGTCAGAGAAGGGAGGAGTGAGGATATGTGAGAGGTTCTGCTCTGCAGACACCCAGCAGACCCAGGAGCCTTTCACTGTATTTTTCTCTCCCCTGCCCAGCTGATGAGGTGAGTGACAGAGTGACTTGAGTCACTGGCACCTGGTGTTCAGCCAAGGACAATCCACCACTGTCCCAGGTGCATTTCTAAAGCAACAAAAAAAAAAAAAAAAAAAAAAAAAAAAAAAAAAAAAAAAAAAAAAAAAAAAGCATACACATTGAGTTTAGCATCTAGGTTTCTATTGTAATGTTTGGAATATTGAGTGAAAGATGTTGATGTTCAGTCTTTGAAAGTGACTGCAGCAGAAGTCATTGACAGAAGATAAAGAAACAATCCTACACTGAAATTTGCTGTTTGGCAGGTACCAAGCACTCTCAGCTTTCAGGCACCTGTGCAGCTGAGTGGAGAGAAGGGCACAGCCTTCCCCAGGCTGGTAGTGCCTGTGCAGTTCTGGCCAGAACCAGGGTGACACCTTGCTCATCAGGTCAGTTGCTCTGCTGCCCATGTAGAGAAGACAACATCAGAAGTGGTGAGACACTTGCTCTTAATGCTTGGCTAGGAATCACACTTCCTGTTGAGATGTTTTTGTCACCCTTTTCTCCCTTCTGCTGCTTTTTTTCTCTGTTAAGGCTCTTAGATCATAGCTCTGAGACACAAACCATCAGTTATGATATATCTTTACAAAGTCTAATACAATGATATTGTGAATATAGCCTAATATTTCATTTACTGCAGTATAAATTATACTACTCTAACAAATTTTGGGACTATAAAGGAACATCATTATTTCTGTGTTATCTCAGCTAAAATTCTTGTGCTGCAATATACCACATTTCTTATCCCTGTTATTTAAAGTAATTTACAACAAATGTGATGTGAAACTTCAGAGAAATCCCAAGCAATGCATTTTATGTTGTCTGACAGCAAAAAATCCCCTGCATTAATTTGAACATCCAAATAACATAATCTGCTCCTAGTGCATATAAATCTCAAATAAATGCTCCTCTTCATAGAGCAAAAGAACCCCAAAGTGGCTAGATCTTCTTACATACCATGAAGGAGGGTTTACTGACCTAAAAGCGTTTGGTCTCAGTGTGTCTCTGGTGACCATTTGCACTTCCTTTGCTTCCTCTGGAAGCAGCTGAGCTGCAAAGGGACCAGAAAAGGGACAAGCTGTCAGTGTCTCTGTACCTTCTGCACCTGCACAGCTCCCAGTATGGACTAGGAGGTGAGACAAGTGTGACCAGTCAATGGGAACATTCTCACACCTCAGCAAAGGTCTTGGGGACCTGGACAGCCTCTCTGTCCCTCCACTGGATGTGTTGATCGTGTGTATGCTGTTTGAGGAATTCAAACTCACCCTCTGCCCATTCAATTGTTAAGGGAAATGAGAAAATCATCTGTGTGGATCACTTTTTTCATTTTTATAGTGCTTACAAATACACATAGTGGAGTAATCCTGACAAAGCTAGGTATCACCACTGCAGGAAAAACAAATAATGACTGCTGTGGAAGAGTTAAGAATGTTTGTTTCTGTGCTTCCATGGAATAGATGAAGTGTGAGTCTCTTGTACAATATTCTCCTGTACTTGGAATCATTTCATCCTGCACTCATTCCTCTGCAATCTGCTTACCATGACAAAAGTCACCAGAGATGCAAAGTGCTGTGATAATGGGAGAGCTGTAGGTAACTTCCAAGCAGTCCCCTGGGGCACATTTGGAGTTTACTAGCCATAGGATATAGTGGTTTCTCCATGCAATTGCTGCTGACTCCACATTTCTCCTTCAGTAAATATATGCAAGCATTGAAAAATAAAATTCAGGTTTACCTTAAAAGAGTGCTGAGCACATCCCTCTTTGTGTGCCTCATGTTTATCCATCTTGCAATCTTGGGAAATCAGTATTGGCTTTTGTTACAGTAATCTCACTGCTGGAAGCAACCATCGTTTGGCTATTGGAAATTTTATGTAATTAGTAATTTATGGCTCCTAATTTTCTCAGACACTTTTTGCAAGTGAAGCTGCAAATAACATAATGCCAAATATTAAACCTCTGGATGCAGCCTTTCACAGACCAAAATTATACCCCTTTATAAGTTTTACTTCCCTAGAAAATGCTTCTTAAGAATGATTTCTCTGTATGTAAAATGCTGGCATAAATTATAATATAGTAAATTTAATAATTAATGATAATAATTATATTTTTTGCCACCATTATATTTTATCAATTAGAGAAGGTCTTTCTGTAATAATGGTTTTATTCCTCCTAAGACACACATTTGAAATTATTTCAAGGGCTAAACTTTTAAAAGCTATGCTACTTGTTTCTTTTCTTGGCTGTTTGCAAGTTGCCCAGGTTACCTCTGGTAACACTCTATGCAAGAAATGAGAGATGTAAAACCCTTTCAGCCGTCTCGTGACATTACCCTTAAATTATCGTTCCCATTTTCAAGAGAAAGAGGAATGTGCTTAACATTTCCTTTCATTTTGTTCTGCTTTTAAGTATCCCTAACACTGTGCCAGAATTAAAGTCAAAAGTTAACACCATACTAATGGGGTTAATGTGTGGTCAAAGTCTGCATTTTTTTCTGCCAGAAAAGCATTTGACATTATTCTTTTGGAATAAAGACAGTCAGCAGTGATACTTACAAGCCTGCAGCTCTGAAAAGGAAAAGCAGGCTGTTTGCACACACTGATTGCTGTATTTCTTTGTTCCAGGCAGGGCAGGATGTGCCAAGAGGTAGTTTTATTCCTACTTCCAAGTGCCATGCTGCTGCTTTGCAGTGCAAGGAGCACTTGGGAGGCACAAGGGCCTCAGGTATAAATATAATGATGTGACTGTTTATTCTCTGTGTTGACCCACTGTAGCTCTATTCCAGCTTCATCCCAGCTGATTTCCACAGTGTTACATTGCCCTTGGACTGGCAGCAGTGTGGTGATGGATCAGGAATCCTTTTCCCCAGTTTGCAGTGAAAATTCACGACACTGAATTTTCTAGGTAGCCAGAGACGTCTGCATTCCCTTATGCTCTAAGACAGATGAGGATGAACAGGAGCCAAAAGGAAGACAAAACCTAGAGAGAAGCCATCTGCCCTCTTTTCACCTTCTCAGAGTCTCCTGGTAGTGAGTGACACTGTGAGCTCCAGATCTGGCTAGTATGGGTCAGCTGAGTTTAGGAAGGAAACCTTTTGCAATGCATGGTTCCCCATTAGAAACTCAGTAGAAAAGGAAGACAAAATTGATGATCTTCTTTTAGCTTGCTATCTACCATGGCTTGTGCCCAGAAGGAGAACTCGGAGAGATGAAGGTGCAGCCATGGCACTGGGAAGCAAGGTTGATATCTGTGGCCTCAAGGACATGAGAGTGGAGTCAGGGTACCCATACAGCTGCTAGGAAGTTCCCATGGCTCCAGGAGGTCCTGCAGACAAATGCTTTAAGTTATTCCTTTCAAGGACTTGCAATTCTCACCTACAGTACTGACACCTGCTCTCTTTTCAGCATGAGTTTCACAGGTCTGGGAGTCAGATCTTTCAGCTCTGTGCCCAATTTTTTTAAGAGAAAACATCATCCACAGACCATATTAGTTGTACATAGAAGAGGTTTTGAGAAGATAAAGTGTGTGCTTCTCAGATCTCCAGCTTGGCCTTAAAGCAAAATTGATTAGTTAATTAAAACAGAATACACAAATTTTCTCTACTGTGGCAGTGTGGATTTGGACCAGGAGGCAGCATCAGGGCACCTCCTTCACCAGCCCTGTCCTGCAGACCCCAGCAAGATGGGCCAGGCTGGTCTGGGGATGGTGACCAGGGTCAGCCAGAGCCCAGCCATCCATTGGCACCCTGGGGCTCAGGCAGGAAAGAATCCCATGGGATGGGATGGGATGGGATGGGATGGGATGGGATGGGATGGGATGGGATGGGATGGGATGGGATGGGGTTTTAGATCAAAGAAGTTCTCATTACTAAATGAAACAGAATGTTTTGGTTAATGCAGTAGAGAAGGGGTACTTAATTAATTTCTACTGAGGTCTGCTGGGAAATGCTTCTAAGGTCTGTTAATTCTTACTGAGATTTGATCAGCAGGAAGCAATGCATTGGTTCTGCTCTGCCTTCACAATTCACAGCCACTTTCTGAGGGAGCAGGGTAATGGGAGGAACTCCCAGGCTGCCTGCAGATAAGGTGAGGTTTGGGTAAAATGTGCTCATGAGCTGGATGAGAAGCTGCTATTTGAGTACCAGTACAGCACTATGTCTTCTGAGATGTAAATTAAAGTTACAGGCAAAAGCACAAATAGAAATGAATGGTTTGCTCCACATTATAATTTTTTCCAGCAGAAAAGCCTGCTTAGCAGGTTCCTGTTCTCTCCCTTTTCTCACCTCCTTCAAGGCAATGACCACCACGATTTCCCAGCCCTTCAGCCAAGCTGCTGCAGTTCTTTGTGGAGACACAACATGAGGCCAGTCAATGAAATCATCCATTTTTTAAAACAAATTAGGAAAAGAAAAAGGAACTATTTCAAGTGTAGCCACATATGGAGCACACTGAGAACTTACAGAGCTGTGGTGCAGTGGAAGTAGAACAGGGCAAACAGCTGTAAAATCCTTCTGTGACCCTCACCCTTAGAGCAATGTGGCACAGAAACATCCAAATGACCACAGATCCCACCAGAAATTCCTCCAGATCATTGTATCACCACGGAGTCCCACATGCTTTCCATTATAAACCAGCACCATGTTGTTTTTCAAGATCATTGTACTTCCTTCAAGCAGAAGGTCTGGAAGGATGAATCTGTGGAAAATTATTCATCCACAATAAGTCAGGTGTTTCCAAACACAAGGGCATAAGAGAGGCTTTGTTTTAACCCTATGAAATTGTTCTTGCAGCCATTTATTTGGAGGAGGTTTCATATTCAAATTTCCCCTGTCTTACAGAACCCTGATTCACACCCACACAGGTACCAGGGGCTAAGGAATTGAGGAGTATATAGAGACAGTCTTATTAAAGTTACATGGGCAGCATTAATTTTGGCATTTCCTACTTTTTTCGTGTTTGCCTGAACAGCCTGATCTACTGTCCTGTGGGCTGCTGGAGAGAATCAGATCTCTGCCAGTCTTTTTGTCTTCACATAACTTCATTAGCTCTGCATGTCTGTTATGGAAATGTCTAAATCAAAGCTGTTCATGTGAAGAGAAAGCAACTGCTTTAACTGAAAGCAAACTTTCTCTGATTACATACGAGGTTATCTACATGTAAGTTAAGCACAAGAACTGCAGTTATCAATATACCTAGTGACAACTCACTACACTGTTCAGTCGGTTTGGTAGCTTTGTTTCAAGAGCCAGCCAGGAGCTAAATTAATCCACCTAACATTGCTTGTACTCTTAATCTAATGCAAAAACCGTATTTCAGACTTTCAAAAGTGAAAGGCAAGCATCTATCCATCAGTGGTACTACCTAACTGCCCGTACTGGGTAACTGTGGAAATAATAGCAGACAATACATTTAATTTCTAAGGCTGAACAATCAGGAACCATTACAGGAATATGGAAGACACGAGTAAAGCAATTAAGATAAGTGGAATGTCTTTCATTACTTGTATCAAACAAGTGAACTATTCAGAAAGACGGGCCAAGTTGGCGAACTTGCTCAAAATAAATGACCGATGCAACTTTCCATGTGTGCTTACTAAAACTCAGACACTGCTAGCTGGGCTGGCTCCTTGTCAGCCCACTCCTGTGGCACTCAGCTCCTGTTTAAATAAGAGCATTACTTTTTTTGAGTGAAATGAAAGTTGAACTTACAGTCAGAAATGTAAATGACTAAATTTTGTTTGTAGAGAAAGCTGAGCACTTATTTGCAAACACATAAAGAAGAAGTGGCTTCTGTTCAGTAGGACTGCTCCAATGTGGGTAGTTACTCATTTGCTGAAGTGTTCACAAGATCAGATCACAACATCCAGAAACTCAGCTGCTACACCCAAACATTTTTCCCACAGCACCCAGTTCTTAGTCACCACTCTCCAGGGAGAGCAGACGGTGTAGAGCAGAAGTCATTGTGGTCAGTGTGTGGCTTATTCAGTAAAAGAACTTATCTTGCTCATTTTCCATGATTCATATTTCAAGACTGCATTATTAATTTCTGTCAGGCTAGATTTATACTAAATCAAGAGCTGCAGAAAGGCTTGTCTTTTATTCTAAAGCCTGGTGTGAGAACACCAACCTCACATATATATTGGGTAATGCTTAATTTGGGACTAACAGTATTAAGTTTATCAACGATCAGTATTTGCAAAAAATACAAATGATTTGGGGTAGCTCCATCACAGAGATTCCTTCCTCCTTTGAGTGTGATACTCAAACAGGGGGTTCCCCTCCCTTCTGAAAAGCCTGAGATGTGTCAGAAGGGTCTCCTGAGACCCCACACCACCTTGGAGTATCTTTGCCAGCTATTTTAGTTATCCTGCAGAGAAAATGCCCTGTCTAACATGCTGCTGTTTGCTATCACCCCTATGGAGCCTGCAGTGCTTTTGGATGTGGATAAATAATGACATTATTTCCTGTCATAATGTTTATTTAACTGACTGGTAGTGGGCAGTCTAAAGACCAATGTTCAGTCAATCCAGGAGCCTGGAGGAGAAGCAAAAACACCTGCATAACCATTCCCAAGCAGATTCCAGCAGACAGAGCAGCTTTTCTGCCTGCTCACTGCTGTCCAGGGAACCTCCCTGACCCCCAGGGCTCCTGGTAAGGACTGAGGGAGAAGTTCCAGCAGCTTACAGGAGCCCTTGGGTCTGCAGAATACAATAAGATGCCTTCATTAAACAATGCAAAATTTACACTACAAAACACACCAGGAGAGCTGTGGAAAAAAAGCAGGAACATTTTTTTAAATACCTTGGTCTATTCATTAAAAAAATATACATTGGCAGGAGGAGGGGAAGTAGTTTAATAATTTTAATGGCCGATACTTAAGAAAAGATTAAAGGTCTAATACATTAAAAAGGAAACTCTGCTGATGGTAATCAGTTTTGCTGCTTTTATGCATCATTTTGTTCCATGTTTGTGTATGAAATGAGGTGGGGAGGCGGGGTGGGGGAAATCTGAAGATTTAGGGAGATTACTGCTTTCATGAGAGTGTTTTATTGCATTTCGGCAGTTCTGGATTTAACCAGAAAATCCAATTGTGGAAAAAGGATGAAACAATCTGTTTTTCCTCTAATCAATCACAAGGTTGCAGGACGCATTAAAATAAATTTGCGACCACCATTCTTCTTCCTTCCCACTGCTGTCGTAGCAAATGATGATCCAAAAGCTGACTGACACTTCCCATATCAGCCCTGATGCGTGCTTCCCTCTCTCTTTTCACAATTCTCATGATTACAAACAAATAACTTCAGAGCTGTTGTGAGAACAAAGAGAAAAGCCTTCTGGCAGATGAAGCATTTTAATACTAACAAAATTTAACCCAAAAATATCAGCAAAATTACAATCAGTCACATGAAGCAGTATGAACAGAGTAACAAATATTGTGAAGTATTCCTCCCAGCTTTTGCCTATAGCTGCCTTCTATTCCTAATCTAGTTGTTACCTCAGATAAAGCAATGAAAATCAAAAGCAACATGCTCAGATCAATATGGATTGCAGAATCATTCCCTGCTATTGCATCAAACAAGAGCAGTGCAAGCCACCATGCTCCTGTGCAAAGTCTCAAATCCAAGGTAAGTAGAACTTAATGTCCCAATTCAGGACACCAGAAATGTGCATCACACCTAGACCACTGGCAGGCTGCTTGTGGTACCCAGTCAAGTTGGTTCCTGTGACTGACATGGAAATAAACACCAACACTGAGGTACAAATTGTCCTGTACATAGGAATCTAGACTGGAATCATCCAGCCTATAAGAGAACGTTAAAGGCACTACAGCAAATCCTTGCTGAGGAAGCGTTCTCTTCTGCTGAGACCAGGTATAGAATAGATAATCAGTATTTAGGAAGTTAAATTTAGATTAATTCCATCCAACATTGACTTTTAGGAGGAGCAGTTATTTAGTTACTACTGTGTCAGTGATCCAAAATGAGACCTTTGTAAGTGTGGAAGATTTCAGACTCAATTTTAGTTGATCAAGGTAATTAACAACATCTTTAGAAAGCAGTTTACAGTATCCCCCTAATTACTAGGAACAGTTTTCCCCTGTCCACCACAGATAGATCCCTGAACCCATTCACAAGTGGAAAGTCCTCCCACACATTTTTTTTTTTTTTTCCTGGGGACTATTCCCTGATTCTGTCAAAGTCTGTGGATTTGAACTCACTGCAGTATCAGAGCCCAACTGCAACATCTGCACCATCTGCACCTGGGCTGGACAGCTGTAATGTGAATGAAACAAAATCCCTTGGAGAATTCCAGTAACAAAGAAACCCTCCTGGCCATATAAACAGCACCCATAGTCAAAGGCTCTATGACCTGACAAGAATTCATTAGGATTTTTTAGGGCTCATATTCATTGCCTGGTATTGGTATTAGAGCATTGGTATTAGATGATACTGGGCAATTATCTTTTTGCTAATGTCCAGATAACAATTAATTGGAAGAGTAAAACCACTGGTAGAGATGGAAAAAAGTGCTGTGTTAGAGTCTTGTGTGGTATTTGTTCTGTGTTGTGTTTTCTTGAGCTTTCTCATTTATCTTTTTTCCAGTGCCTTTCATAAGCTAAATATAAAACTGGCGTACAAAGGTTAAAAATATAGAGTCTCTTATACTTCAAGGAAAATGTCCAGGTGTAACACTGAAAAAAGTGGTTGAAAAAAATCTTTGCCTTCCAGCATGAAAATAAGTGCTGTATAAGAAGATAATTAAGCAAAATACTATGGCTTGTTGCTTCTCAAAACAAAATCAGCAGTGGTCAGGAAGGTTTTGCTGAGTAACATTTCAGTGAAGAAGGGGAAGGGAAACTGGAAAAGAACCAGCAGACCATACAGAGACAGCTTAAAGAAGCACTGGAAATGCATTCTTGAGAGAAGTCTCCAGACAAAATTTGGGGCTGAGAACTGAGTAGCAGAGGGCTGGGAAATTAAAAAAAAAAACAACACACACAACAAAAACCAACACCTGTTTGAATTCTCCCATGTGCAATATGTCTTACATATTTTATGTAAAATACACACGCACAAAAAAATCAGCTAAAATAACAACTCTGCAGATCACTTCTAATTCTAATTAAGTCACATCCTTGAAAACTAAGTAAACTTCCACGCAAGGGATAAGACCAAACTGTTATCATAAATATGGCTTTATATAGGACACAATTTTCCTATTGTCCATTCACTACAATCTTATGCTTGTTGATATCCTTAATAAAAAAAAGAACGATACCCCAATTTTTGATCATATGGATATATGGTGAATATATGTTACTTCCAAAGTGCTGACCACATAAATATTTATCATTCACTTTTTTTTTTCTGTGCAAGAACTGCATTTAACTTCATCAATTCAATTTCATTTAAAAAAGACTAAGCCAGCATATTGAACTGATTTCTGGCACAATGGTAAGATTTTTTTTTCCTTTACTGTCATTTTAATTCATTATATTACTGTGCTATTTTTAAAAGGCCCCATTTATATTGTACATTGCAGTTCCATAGATTAACAGTTGGAAACTAAAGATTAATTTACAGGAAATGCAAGCAAGGTGGCAAAGCGTAGTGACATAAGTTATCTTTAGAATTATTTTGGATAATATACCACAAGATCTTTACCATGGCATATTCAGTGTAGTTTTGATTTTAAACTTTTAAAGGCAGGGGCTAACTGTTCTTGACACTTCTGTGAAATAACGTACCATGTTTTATGCTAAATTACAGCTTCACTCTGTTTTATCAAATACATTGCATGGTAAATTCTGCTTGAATTTAAAGGAGGGAAATGAATTGCTCTAAAGTACCAATAATAAAGCTCAGAGTAGAACATTACAATATTTCAGTTACAATTACGAAAGTGAACATGGAGCAGGTGAACAGCAGCTGAAATTTATCACCACCTGATGGCTGTTCAGTGGACCATGTGGAGGGAATTAACTTGTCTGTCCAGTTTGGAGCTGAAAACTCTCTATATTCCAGAACCTGACACCAAACCTGGCACATTCATTGGCAGAGATCAAGGGTTAGGTGGGTATTGGCAACACAAGTATTGCTGTGCTTTTAACTGCTGACAGACTAAGTGCAGAACTTGATTTGTCAGAGAAGATGGCAAAAGCATTCAAAAGTTTTTAAAAATCCCAGAAAACAAACAAAACAAATAAACAAACAACAAGCAGACAGTTACAGCATTTGCACAAATTTTCCCAATTTTTTTTTCAGAGTCATGGGCCTGGGCACTGGAAAAAAAAAATCTGTCTCTAAAGGAATTATATTCACATGAGCATGGGTTATGGTCTTGGGGCAGAAATTAATGGGTGATATTCTCTGGCCTGTGTGATACAAAAGGTTAGACAGAAAAATCATGATGGTCCCTCTGGCCTTTTAAATCTAGCAGATCAGTAGATGGAAATCAAACTGTTTCCAAAAATGTCTCTGTTTGGTCTACACAGTAGCATCTGCATTTGACATTTTATATAATTTAAAAGAATACAGAGGTGAATACACTATTAAGCTATTCTGCATGTGTGTGGGCATTATCCATTCCCACAGCAAGCTTTTTGCATCCCAGACTGTATCACACAACCCGTTTTAGGTCCCCTTCTGCTGTCAGTATGGCAGACAGCACTTTATCACTTGAGTAATGAAACTGTGAGAGGAAGCAAAATAGATCCGTCAGTGCTTTGTGGATTTTAGGCTTGCGCTTGAGGAGTACATGAGCAAAGGCAAGGTTATTCTCTCTCTCTCTCTCCCCCTCTTCTTATTCTCTCTTCTCTCACTCTGATGTATGATCAGGCTCCTTGCATCACCAAAATAAATGAGAAGCAATTTCCCCACCAGTATTAGGAAAGGCTGGATGGGACTGTGAGCACCCTGGTCTAGAGGAAGTTGTCCCAGCCCACAGCACAGGGGAGGGGACCAGATGATCTTTAAGGTCCTTTCCAACCCAGGCCATTCTGTGGATCTATGATTCCATGTGTACAGAGCTACCAATTTTCCAACCATTGTCAACAAAATTAAGTTTACCAGTCCTTCTGACTGTTCTGTTGGTCATGATGAGTGGCATCAAAAACTGACAGATTTAGTTTGGAGAGGCTGGATTTTCATTTACCAAGGCTTTGATTTTTTTCAAATGAGAAAAATTCCATAAGGAAAGGAAGCATTAATACTGTCAGTTGGATAGAAGATAGCACTGCAAACATAAATTGATAGACTGCCTATCCAAGTGAAGCATACAATTAGTTCTGAATACCTTTCTTTCAAAATTATACTGATAATTGGCAATCTTATTCACCTGAGTTTGCATTTGGCTAAATGACAGAGAATTCTGTTAACTGATGCATTTTTTTAAAGTTCATTTTCCAATAGCAGGATTTACTATTTGCGAGAGGCCAGTTTTCTTTCTGTTAAAAAAAGACAAACTTATGAAAACCATTTTTAAGTCATGATTCCCATTCCTAGCGCACAGTGCTTATCACAAGATTTAGGATTTTGGAATAGGTTTAGGAATTGCAATTCGAGCTGTGTAAGCAGCAATACCTCCCTGTATTTTCTTCACCATCTTTTTTTTGGTCTTAGTTCCTGCTTATTTCTTTTCCTCCTCCCTATATGCTGGCACCACTCTGCATCTGGTCATGTTGGGAAGCAGCCTTAAAAACTGCCAGGGCTTAAAAACCCAACCTAAACTGAACAAACAGTAAAACCCAAACAGTAAAAGGATAAAGAAAAGGCTCTTTTCAAAACTTATGTTCCAGGATCTGGGTGTTTGTGGGGCAATGGATAGAGCCATTCTGGCAGAGCAGAGGAAGGTTACACATGGGGCAGGAGTCCTTTTATCTGCTCCAATCATCACCTCTGCCTGGAAAGAAGGTGTCTGGATTGTCTTCAGGCTTCATGAGTGACTTATGTAAGGAGGTAATTTCAGCCTCTCTAGTCTTGCATGACAGATATTCACCCTCTCTGCACTTTGGTAACTGTGCCATTTTCTCCTTGCCCTTGCTATTCCATGACAATTTGAATTCAATGGTCAAGTCATTCTTTGTAAATGCACTTCATTGCCACTGATGTAAACTGTAAAAAGTAGGAAAGATGTGCACTGAGTACTAGATGCTACCTGCAGTGAAGTAGAGGATAAACCCCTAGTACAGGATAGAACTGGCTATTATCTCTCCAAACTGTTCTCAATGTCTTCTGTTAGTCTGGAAGGGAACAGGATACTGGAAGGTTTTGGATTTAGCAAAATAACATCTCTGAGGAACAGTTTTTCAGATTAAAACCTTGGCTTCTGTTTCCCCTCTTAGAACACATGGCCATATGATGACCTGTGCCAGGAACTTCCTGGGAAGGTGGGGAGGGAAAAGTTTTAGAGCCTATTTTAATCCTTCCCCTCGGTGACACCTCATTGTTTCAGATTTTAGTGATAAATGTGATAATGAGTAATGACATCTATTCATGGAATGTGTGAAAGCAGGTCTGAAATGTCAGGATTTAGCATGAGGAAAATGTGTCTCCAGCAAGGTCAGCTGCATTGACTTACTTCAGCCCATTCCTCATTAAAACACAGCCTGGATTTCTCGTAAGTCTGGGCAGAGCACATTCTCCG
Source organism: Sialia sialis (assembly GCA_009812075.1). NCBI lineage: Eukaryota > Metazoa > Chordata > Aves > Passeriformes > Turdidae > Sialia > Sialia sialis. The sequence goes on along the minus strand of VRYO01001681.1, from coordinate 14,058,745 downwards.
TCTCTCTGTCTCCTTCCCCCTGTGCCTGCAGTTTTTTCAGATGGTGCTCAAAGGCCAAATTATGGGAATTTTCAAACTCATTGTTCCCCATTAAAATGCTAATTCTGCCTGTGATTCCTACTGTTTAATCCCTTGAGTGCTCTAGGACACGCAAGACAGAGTGCACATTCTGTGAAAGAGCGCTCACCCCGTGTGCTTCCCCGTCCCACTGCCAGCAGCCAGCCAGGACAAATGGTGTGGCTTGGCCAGGGGACAGGAGGCTTCAGCAAGGTTCAGCAAACGAGCTGAACACTTGTCACACTGACTGCTGCTGGTGTTAGGTGGATGCAGTTCCCATCACCAGAGTGCCCAAGCACTTTCTGACAGCGCAGCAGCCACAGCACCCAACATCTGGCACATCCTTGTCCTCTCACCCTGCCCCCAGGAAGAGAACCTGTGTAGAGAAAAACCTTTGGTAAGGGGAGGTCTTTTTTATGAGAGCAAGATATGGAAGGAGGATTGCTTTTAAAGTCTTTATTAGTGTATATGTTGTTGTAAATTTATATGGGGCAGGTGTGGTGGTCAAAAAGTGTACTTGGAGCAGAAGGTTGTGAAAGGATAGGATGGTTCACAGTCTCTGGGGCATTTGACTCTACAGGGCTGGTGGACTCTTGTGGAAAGCCTTGAACTGAACACCGCTGTGGCACACACTTAAAAGTGCTGACCACAGTCCTGATATATTGGAGTAAAACCAAGATTTTGAATCTATCACCCAAAATACAACCAGTGGTCAGTACCAACAGCAACAAGCTGACCCTGTGTGGGTAACTACAGTGAGATGACATAATTCTGCTTCTCTGCTGGTTTTGGTTCAACTTTTGTACCCTTTAAGTCACGTGAGACTAGACACTGACCTTTGCTTCCAAAGGAAAATGAAGATTTTACATTTTCACCTACAAAACAGGATCTTTCCACTTACCATGATCAGCAAAGGACTTCATTTGCCACCTATGCATGTGCCTGGCAGAAATAAAGATGCCTTTTTTGCAAGAAGAGGATAGGAATCACAGATAATGAATTAAAATCTCCATGACTGAACTATTTTCTGCAAGACTGTATTCTTATTTTCGTTCTGACACCTATCGCTGTAGAAGACATCTTTGTTCTACTGTATAATATTTTGCCATTTTGGTTACAACCACAATCTAAGGATACAAGTGAGGAAAGGGAGAGGATGCAACATTTATTAAGTCAGACAAAGTTCTGGGAATTATGGTTTTGGACTTGGAAGTCCCCTTGAAGGATGACAAGTCCAAAAGCATCTCCATTTTATTCAACTTTAACAGTTTGTCTAGGAAAATATGTACTTTCTTCCATACTACTGCCATTAAACTCTACTTATAATTTTTGTGACTATATCTAGTTTTTTAGGTCCCTGTTGACTCACTGACAGTTCTTCCTGCTCCTCTGACTTCAGTAATTTCTTTATACTTCCTGAACCATTTGGTTTTTATTCCATAATGAAATTATCATCCATGCTTGGCAGACATTGCCTGAGAAGACTCTGCAATACTGCACACATGCTCACTAGCTAGTTTAAAACTGTATTTTGACAACACTGGATGGCTTATTGTGTATTGTTTGTTTGCTATATATTAATTTATTCTGATTATTGCTGCCTTAAATTAACACTCGGGAACTTTGGCTGTATCCAGCTAAAATTATATTTGTTCCTATGCAAGCAGGCAGATAACAGAGTTTAGTTCTTAGGTTTGAACCTAATTCAAGGAGCTTTGCAGCTGGATTGTGTATCTCTCGGGAAATATGCAACCTTTAATTTTGTAATTTCCTTGAGTTTATACATAGGAGAATCCCTTTCTAAACTGTGTACTTCCCATTGTACAGACCATCCACATCACTCAGCATCAGGTAATTAATAATAAGGTGATCAGCCTTGCCTTTTAACAATGAAAGATATCCTCTTCTTAAAATCAAGAAGAAAGGCAAGGTACTTAATTAGTATTGTAAGGCCTGGGTAATAGTTTGCTTTCTCTAAGCTTAGGTCTGCCTTTTGAAGATCTCTTTGCTTTTTATCAATATTTTTCAAAAGTAATTATAAGAAAAAAAGCCAGAAAATCATGCTTAGCAGTAAATATTTTACATATTTTATGATACTGAAAGAACAAACATCTGTAAAATTGTCGTATAAAAACATAAAAATATCACCCTTGAAAGAAAAAAATATACAGAATGTTAACATCTTTTTTTTTTTTGCTGTTATTTCATACATTTTGTTGGAATAATTATCATCTTTTCTCAATAACTGCAGTTAGGACATGGTAAAAATTCTGGTAGACACAGATTTTCATCAAATCATAACACTGAGTTTGTGGCTCTAACCCATACTAGTGCAACAGGATCTGGCTTTAGCATAAATGTACCAGAGATGTAAGAGCATGTTATAACCTGGATATATAGAGTAGACATGGTTCAATCAAGTCTGTGCTATTTAGTAAGTGCTTAGAGACTGTTTGCACAAACTGATGGATTCACAATAGAGTGTCTCCATAATTTCCAATGACTGCACCCCTGGAGTACTATTGTTTGTAGTGTCACAGGGAACCACCATGTGACCATAATGTCCATGAGGAGGAATTAAAAAAAAAAAACAAAAAAACCAAAAAGCAAACCTAAGTTTGCTAACAAATCTTTTATTGGTCTAATTCTCTCAGGCCACCTGTTCTGTAGCTGTATAAAACCAAACAGCTGTGAACCCAGTGAACTCCAGGAAAGTGCATGAATCCAACACTGCAGATCAGGAGCCTGGATGTGACCTAACTCCAGTTTCAGGAACAAAACAAATAAAAAACCAAAGTGGTTGTTTGCATGACATTTTTAGTGGCCTGCAAATTTGCCATATCATGTTGCACCTAATCTGCAGCTGACAGCATGTCCTGATCCTGCCCTGCCCTCCCAGCCAGCCCCATGGTACCCCCAGCTCCCTGGCAGAGAACACGGAGCTCTGGCACCAGCTCCAGCAGGTTTTGTTTGGGTCGAGCCAGGTGATTAATCCAGCTCACCTTGCAGCCACACAATCATTAGATCTGCTGGAGGAAAGGCAGAGGGGACACACAGCCAGGCACAGGCAGATTGATGGGGGACATTATCCCTTTCATTAGCATTTCCCCATTAAATGGGGCAGGTTAACACGAAAATGGATGCTGAGAAAAAGCAACACTTTATTTCCCTGGTGTTTCGATAATCTATATAAAGCACTAACAAATTCCCGCACTCACTTGAGTCAAAATAAAACAATGTGGTCACAGGTGAGAATCATGTTTGGTAAACTTTTGAGTGTGAATGTGTCAAAACCAGGGCAGAATGACAGAAAAAGGTGAAGATATGTTCTAGAGTGCAACAGTATATATAAAATATTACATATGTGTCAAAACAGAGTGAGATTTTCCATGCACTTCAGTTCAATCTCACAGCTTGGATAATTGATTTGGATGCTGCTTTTAAAATCTGCTTCCCATTTAAAGCTAAAGAGGGAACTTTTGAAACTTCACACGAGTCTCTCAGCATTGACCTCGTTCACACATTTTATAAAGTAACCACTCTGACAGCAAGGACCGAAGGACAGGGTCCCAAAGTCTTTATGTGAGAGTTGAGCACGTCATTTCAAAGAAAAGGGAGTCCTCTAGCGGAGAATTCCGAGTTTTACTCGCCACATAGCATTTGAGGGATTTAACCTTTTAACTGGGTTTGTAATGCAAAAAATGCCCCAGTTTACAAGCCCATTCTGAAGGTACAGTCAACATTTTAAATCCTACAAGTTCATGCTCATTGTCAGCTTCTTTGACAAAGTTTCTGGTTCTTTTTGCTTGGGCTTTTTTTTTTTTTTTTTTGTTCTTCGCTTGTTTACTTGTTTTGATTTGGCTTTAAGGAGATTACAGCTGTATTAAGAATCAACAAATACATACATGCTTTCATAATCTTATTTCTTCTGCTATTAAAAAAGAAGTGTCATCTGATAAAGAAGAGGAAGGAATCACTTGTTTTATGTGACTCTCTCAAAAACATGAACAATCAAATGGAGCATCAGCAAATTGCTCACTCTTGCAAATAGCAAATATGCTTCCAGGAACAAGAATCGGTTCACAAGTAATGTACCAGCAGCAGAAAGTTAAATTAGCAATGAATATCAATCACAATGAAGCACCGAACCAGCTCTCGATGTGACACAAGTTGAAGGGACACAATGTACTTTGAAAGGGCACTGATGTAATAGGATGAGACACGGTGACCTTTGTATGGTTGCCTTATTTGCTACACAGGCAGCAATCAAGCTACTATAAACAGCCCTGAGATTTCGTTCCTGACCTCTCCTGAACATTTTTAATTTAATAACGTGTCAGTGGCTTTTACATTGTCTCTTCCTGTTTGGACTGCACAGAGGTGGGGAAAAGAGAGGCCAAGACAGATGGCAAAAGCCTGATCTGGTGGAGAAAGGCTCTTCCCTGCAAAAGTCCTCTGTGAGTTACAGGGTTTGGGAGACAGAACCTGCGCTTGTGTCAAGAAGAGGAGAGAAAGCAGCTCAGTTCATATTCTCTTATTTTTCTCTGACATATTTCATCTTAGTCTGATATTCCTGTTACCAGTCTTCTGTCTATCTTACACCAGATAGGAAATTTCCGTGCAGAGTGCAGCCTTTATTGTACTAAATGCATTGACAACTCTTAAAAATGTATCCCAAGACTTGCAATTTCTGGAAGCATTTGCAGAGATCAGCTGCCAGACCATAAAATTTCAAAAGAATGTCAGCTTTTATTTAAGGGAAAAAAGGGAAAGTAAAAAAAAAAAAAAAAAAAAAAAGTTAAAAAAAAGGAATAAAGTTGAAGTCTCCACTACAGAATATATTAATCTAAGTATGTTTCATACTTTTTTAAGCCTTGTGGCACTGCTCTGAGGCTCGAGCTGTGATTTCTGACTGTCTGGAGCTGCCAGTTCTGTGCCTGTGATAATTTCTCATGTGTAGACTTTATTCTCCACCACAGAGCTCTGGCCACTTCTGAGTTGCAAGGCACAAAGTGAATTTGGCAGACAGCAAGATCTGTCTGTGTGCGTCAATCACGCTTACTAAAATGTCTCTCCTTATTCATTACATCCAAATGCTCTGTGAGTAAACTAAGAGTGAATCACAGAGCAGAGGATGTTCTAGTGGTTGGAGGGCACAGTTTGGCTAGAAAAATGGAGTAGGAACACCTAATTCTCACAGTATTTTTTTCTCCTTGGCCCAAATGCTGAAACATAATCATGATCATGGGAAACATAATCTCCAGCATTATTCCTGCACATTTGCCTTCTAATATTGCACCTGTGCTATCTCCCCTTTCATTTCTTTCCATGGTAGCTATATACAATTGCTCACCTGGTCAGAAGTATTGGAAAATCTGAAAATGCAAAGGCAAAATAAGTGTAAAGCAGAATTTTTCTTACAAGTTCAATGATGATTAAACAATATTAAAAAAAACCCCATTATAAATACAGCCTTTACATGACTTTTCTTCAACTGTATTCTGCTTCATTTTCTTCTTTCTTACATTCTAGCAGATGGCATCTCTGGGTGTATGTGCAGAGACACAGGACTCTGGCAGTAACCTGTGTTCCGTCTCATTTGTTGTCAAGAAAATTCTCATTAGGGTTAATTTCATCCAATAAGAAAATCGAAACATACCTTAAATTACATGAGATTTCTCAAGTAAATTTTAGCTGACAACAAAGTACACTGCCATTTCCATGGCTTCTCACTGAGTTTTCAGCTCATGAGTTTTCTGGGTCGGAAGTATTTCCAGAACTGCCAACTTTACTCCAGCAGGCCTCATCTCCCCAATCAAAGCAGGAGTAACAGCAATTCTTCATTGCCCCATCATTACCTTAATATGCTAAGCTTATGGCCAGCTTAATACTTCATTAGGAATGGAAGGCACACCTAACCTATGGGGGCAGAGAAGGAAAAAAAAAAGGATCTAAAATGCTTTGAATAAATTTGTAGAAAATGTACTTTGAGCTTTTTGAAGTCTAATTGTGCTGTGCTTCTAAGAGACTTTGAGGGCTTTTCCCACGGATCCTCTGAAGACTTGATCACTATAAAGAAGGTAAATTAGATTACAGCATAAAGTGCAGTCTGCATTTGGTGCTTTGGGACTGCTTGTTACACAATGCCAGAGGTTTCCACAAGAGTGAGCAAGCTGTGAATGCAGCATTATCACAGAAAGTAATATAAGCAGAGCAGACAGAGTCATTGAGAGACAGCAAAGCTGATTTCAGGTCTTTTTCTCAATTTCTTAATACGGTTTTCTCCAGTGAAAGATAACCACTACCCCAGCTCTGATGCTGGTGCCCTAGAAGCACCAGAAACCACTCCTCTGTGCTCTGTTTTAATCCAATGGCTTGCTCTCACCATCTTTTTACAGGCACTCCTAGATGGAGGCATAGAAAGGGAAAAAATCAATTTTCAGTATGAAGCGGTTGTAGCCCTAAGCTTCAGTGGTGGACTGATGTTGGATGTTAGAGGCTTTTTCTTTTTCTCAGGGAATTTTCTTCCCATTTGTTGAACAGGGACATAGTGAACAGACAATGATCTAGAGACCAGATGTGGCTGAGTGCCTTACTGTTGGAATGGTTCTGGGGCAGGGGGGAAAGCAGGGTGTTTTTGGAAGTTTCTTGGCAGGGTAGTGAGCAGAGATGGTCGTGTGGTGCTTCTTCACCTTGGACTTCTCCTGTACAGTGGTTTTCAACACTTCCATGGAGCTCTGCCTGCCGCCTGCTCGTGAGCCCTTGCTTGCAAGAGAGTACCAGCTGTTCCACTGACTGAGATTTCACCAGCTGCCATGCTGAGAAACCATCCCAGCCCACGAGGGAGCCTGGGGAAGCTGTCCCCCACCATACCAGGGCTGCAGTGTGGAAAGCTGCCTGGAGCCAGAGCAGCATCCCTGCCAGACCTTTGTGAGATGAGCGAGAGGATTCATCAAGGACTGTCCCAATGGAGGGAACGAAGATGAGGATGATGATACTGAGAATAGCTATGTGTGAGGAACCAATTTAATCTTTATTTATGCCTCAACATCATCTGGGTTTTGTTTTAAATCCATTTTCTGACATGGGAAGAGAAATTACAATTACTGTACATGTGCAGGGAGCCTTAACATGCGCCATGTGCAGGAGGCAGCTCAGACATGTGAGGGGAGGAGATCACTGATGTTAGGGTCTCTAAGCAGACAGCCCATTTAGAGAAAGCTCTGTGTCTGGGGTGATTTCACCTGACAGCTGACCAGGGGAGAGAAAATTTCCACCACTGGGCTGCAAGCAACTTCTCTTAGAGGTAAGGAAACTCCTGCTGCCCAGGAAAAGTTTCCCATAAAAGCAGCCAACTGTGCCACAACCAGTTTCCAATCATTTCACTAAGCAGATGTTATAAATGCGCCGAAGCACTGTCCTGCTGCTGTTTCTATTGGAAGTGTAAGGTTTCTGACAAGAATCCTTCAGGCAGATATAAGGAGGCTTCTGACAATTATGAATTTCAGCAAACAGAAGGTAACAATTTGCATCTGTGCAATATGCAATGCTGCAATATTTTTAGAATGAATTTGGTTACTACTATTACTAAATATGCTTTTTGAACTGGAACATCTTTTTTCAAATAAAGAGAAAGCATGAGTGTGGGGAAAAACATATTAGGTATTTTCATCTGTTAATTCAACTGACTCCTAATCCACATAAGAGTACCTGAAGTTACTAATGTGAGTTAAGGCCTTGATTCCACAAGCACTATGCAAAGGCTCTACTGGTATCTCAGAGACTAACCATACATATATATTTTAAGTCTTTGCATAGATATTTTCAGAATGGTGGCTCATATGTATTTGTTCAGTTTCAAACTCAGTAAAAGGATCTCTGTAAGATACAGTTAGTTAAGACATGTAATATTTTACTAGTACCATTGCAGCTATCAAAAATATCCTGGCTAGAAGTGCAAAACTTCATTTCTTAATAAGTAAATGCAAAACCTGAAGTATTGCTCAGCTCCGAGCCACAGTTCCTTTTCGGAAGCTATTGTAGTTAGACTGAAGAGTTGTTCAGTAATTTTTTATACAGTATCTCAGAAACTGATTACTTTCTTTTTGGCAATACAGCATATGTGCGACCAGTTGCTGATGGAGTCTTTTTCTGCTTCTGAGCCTTACTAGTTTAGAGTATGGAATCCTTGCTTCACAGAGTTGCATGTTTTGATACGTGACTGAAATAAATTTATAAAACACTGGTTTAAATCCATTATTGATCTCAGTTTGCCATCAAAATGCTGCTGCTGAATTAGTTCTTGTGTGTTTTCAGTCATCAAATTTAATCCAGTAATTCAACTCTTAAAGAGAGATGCTTTTTAGGGACTTGACAGCACAGGGTCATAAGCAGAACACGTAAATTTTGGTAATAAATCTTGGTCATTTTTCCATCTAGGAAGGTTCCCACCTTCCTTGGCAGACATCTATGTTTTAAACCAGGACAAATGACTAATAGGGAGACATCTGTGTGCCTTTCATCATTCCTACTGCAGTCCACTTTCTCCTCAAAAACAGTGAAGGCTGTTTCCACGCTCTTTAACTTTTGCAGATTCTTTAGGTATCTGATCTAGTATACAAGAGTAAAATATATATACATATATATATTATCTTAATAAACCCATAAACTCAGAAATAATACCCAAAGCACACAAAACTTCATATGTACTAATGTATTTCTTGAAACTTGAAGTTATTTCACCAAACTATGTGGTGCTTTACATCACTCCATTTGCAAAAATTGTGCAGTGGTGGTACAAGTCAGTTTATTAGTAATGCAGGACCCCTAAGTTACATGTATCACCTTTTTGTTTGGATTGCCCTTTTGACCACACTAAACATTGTCTTTCCTTGATACTGGCAGTCTATAATTATATATAATTATATAAATGACACAAGTAATTTTTAGTCAGTCGTGCATTGGTCTTTCTTCGTAAGACAGTTCTAGGTCAGTTGCTCAAGTGAAGTTCAGAAAATATTGAATGGTTTGAACATGTGTTTCTCTACTTTATGCTGGGAGGACTTAATTCAGGGGTGCCCCATCCATATTTCATGTGCTTCTAAAGCACAGCTAGATTATTCTCCACTATTATAGATAGAACCAGGAGCAATATGGAAGATTCTCCCATGCCAGCTCTTACATTTTTCATTTGAAGCCCCTGCTGAGAGGACCTATAAAGGTTATGGTTATCGGAAAATTTCCTCTGTTTTTTTACAGGTATAAGCATGAGCTTTGTGCATTGTAGACAGTCAAATCTGTTTGGGCTGAATCATGAGATCACTGGCAATCATGCTGACCAGCTTCATGCTCACTCTTTTCTCTTGCTAGTCCAACAGTTCATAAACATTTATCCTTTTTTTAATACTAAGACAAGGTTCTTTTTTCCCATGGAATTGCACTCCAGTCTTCATATACAACAGGGTCCTGATGTAGTACAGTAGTATTATTAACAAATAATGCAGTTTGACCAAGATGAAGTACATGCAATGAGAAAAAAACATCATGTATCTGACAGATTATTAGCTCATAATGTACATCAATTGCTTGCAATATGTAAAGAAAATGAGTGCCTTACGAATGGTTTTCTGAAGACACATCATCAATCATTCAATTCCTCAAATATATTATAAAGAAACCAGAATCACAATGTTTTAAGATCACTTGCTGACAAAGGAAGCAACCCCAAAGTTCAGTTCTCTGGCAAACAAGGAAACGTGTCCTGTCCCATCCATCCATCCATCCATCCATCCATCCATCCATCCATCCATCCCCATTCTTTCCCCTCCCTGTCCCCAGCAGCTGATGAAAACCCAACTTCTGTAGCAGGCAAAATGAATTTAATTAACTTATTTTCTGTCCTTTTTCCCTAGTTACAGGGATGTGGAAAACTTCTACAGTGTGAGTGCTCTGGGCAAAATATAAATGCTTTGTAATAAAAAAAGAAATGCATAGGTAAGGAATCTGGGCTGGAAAAGTGTCACTGCAAAATGTTATCAGTCTTAAAGCTTATGAGATATGAACTAGAGGAGGTGAGGGGCTTACAAAAGAGTTAATCTCAGATAATCCTTTATGCAGGCAGTGTACAGGGGGGAATTTAATCAGTTCAGAGGTGGCTCATTATTTTTATAGAAACAACTCGTTTCCATTTCCAGCTAGCTGAGTGCTCCTGCTGCTGGACACTGAAGGAAGCAAAGCAAGGGCACAGATGTTGAGAACTGTGGTAAGGTAACTTCAAGTGATTTAATGTCTGTACTATAAGAGAAGTTAATTTATCATGTGAGAATGAATTCAGAAAAGAACTTCTTATTTCTGCTAATAAAATATCTTCTTGCTAGAAACCTAGTTTCAGTTTTTCATGTAGGCAGCAATTTTTATTAATCTCTACCATTTGACTGACACATATTTCAATTTTCAGATGATTTTTCTGCAGTGCTGGAGCAGTATATTAGCTGAAAAATACACTCTGGAATGTGAGTGTAAAGTATGCATCCATTATGCAGCAGCATCAAGGCAGAATTAGACTGCACTTTGAGACAAGATATAGTATCTGTCGCTCCTGTGAATGAGCCTTGATTAAATTAAATTCCCTACAGGGACAAAGGTTCAAAAGTTCCTGGTTTAATAAAACATACGGCAGAAAATGTGGGAAATAGTCAAGTCTATGAAGCGTTAGCACTGTAAATGGATCTGTTTCCCAAGAATGTGCATTTTCTCTGTATACAGCTACAAATACTTTGTTCTTAAATAACTCAGTGTTTGCACTACTCACAGAATGTATGTGAAATTTCCCCAGTGGGCATAGGTACAGCTATGTGCACACTTTGAATGAGGAATAGAAATTTCAAGATACCATTGCAAACAGGAAATTCTGGGATCTTTAACTGAAATATATTTAAAAATATAAAACCCATGTATTATTTATTTTGCTATTCAGTTCAACATAACTGTAACCCCATTTTCAGCCTTTAGAGAGCCCTTTTATCTTCTCTGAAATCTTCCATAGATAATGTCTCAAAGAAAAGCTGAACTACTTGTAGCTTAGGAAGATGATGGGAGGTAATTATCAGAGTTCAGAGTATGGTTTTCTCATTTGAAAGTGTTGAGCAAATATAAAACCATTTCATAAGCCAAATTTTATAAACTGTATTATTATATAAGCCAAAATGCAAAATCAATCCAGGTCCTAGGAATGGAGGATGACCTGCTCAGAGGCATCACTGACAAGCCTCATGCTACAGTTGGACGGAAGTTGATGACAGAGGTTTGGGGGTTTAACCACCTTAACTGAGAATGTGGCCAGTTGCAGTGTTTGCAATGTCTTCTGGGGAAAAAAAAAACAACAAAAAAAATCCAAAAAACAACCAAATTGTTTTGATAGAAGAAATACCACTTCAAACTACTCAAATTTTCATGGACTGCTTTTCAAACTTGTTAATGTATCTGAATTTTGAGTCAAGTGGTTTAAAAAACATTTATTTCTCATTCTTGCCAAGACACATAAATCCCACCCAGAACAACAACCACACAGAAGCAAAATCCTTCCACGAGTTTGCATTGAGACACATCACCAACAAAGACAAGAACTGAGTGGATAATTTTATACACCTTTTTAATTGTATTTCCACAATTCTTTTTCCTTTCAATGAGTATAGGAGTGAACCTTCAGAGGGAAGGATAAAACCAGCAGATTCATGTTCCACAGAAGAGCATAAGTGATCACCACATCCACTGTGAATTCTGTCAGGACACTGTCAGCACGAACAGGACTTAATTTTTCTGGCCAGCTTCCCTGGAACCAGCCCCTCCTCACCCCCCAGACCTCCCCTGCCCCTGTTCTCTAACAGGGCTTCCCAGGTGGATCCCAGGTTCATGTCATCACCTTGTCTCCACTCCTGTGTCACCCCTGCTGTCCCTGGATGGCCCTGGCCTGGTTCATGCCCTCTCCTGTGCCATGGCTCCTGACAGATGCTGTCACAAGCTGAACCCAGGTGGGGAGGGCATTGCTGTGTTGGAGTTACCCTTGGCCCCTGGCTCATCCTCCCGTGGGAACAGCCCCACTGTTCCTGTTCCCTGACAAACAGGACAAAAGTTTACTGAACTTACAGCAAGGTAACTTCTGGATAACCATTAAGAAAATTTCCCAACTGTGACCTTTTTTTAAGGTCCCTTCCAGTCCTGATTTCCTTGAACCCATGAGGTGCTTGCAACAGCCACAATTGAATCTAAATTCACTGGTTAAAAAGCTAAAGGATTTTCGGTTTTTGTTCTTTGGTTTTTTCCTCTTGAGTGGCTCCAGGATGTATTTGCATGGTTCTTCACAATTACAGCTGACACCTCCTCCTCAAAACTCCATGGAATTGCTGCTCTGCAACAGACCTGTAACTGATCGTATAACAAAATTTCAGTTAGCTGCCAGCTTTGGCACAATTAGTGGTCCCACTAACCCAGCAGCTCCTCTTTAGCTTTTCTCGCAGAATACAAGTGGATCTGCAGACAATCTGGTCTTGATACCAGTAAGTGCATCTTGAGACTTTTATATCTACCACTAAGGTATATTCTGGCCATCTTCAGAAAAAAAAAGAAAAAAAAAGTAGACTAGATAAGCCCATATGGGATTCTTAAAATATCTGTAACATTCCAGAGTAACAGATTTTGCTATTTTGCAAAATACCACTGCAAGCTCTTCTGTACAATGCATTTTGTATGAGGCATGAATAAATTTCCTTGATACTGAGATGCCCAGCTGGGGTGTCTCAGGCCACAGCTTGTGTGACACAGCACCATGGCATCAACATGACGGCTGCCTCTGGACAAACATGTTAAATTAAAATAATCATGAGCACAAACTGGAAAATAAATGAGTTAGCTTTGTATTTGCAATGGAAATCAATCAGGGCACACAAGAGCTTTCACTTTGATGTTCTCCCAGATTTGTATAATAGCTGTTTTGATGTTTGCCTGAGTCGTGCCTCCACATTTTTCCAGCCCTGTATCAGGAAGGTAAATACAAATTTAACAGCTGACTCTCTCTTCTTCACTTAAGTCTTCCACTGTGTATCAACACAAGGAAAGCAACCCAAAAGATATATTACTTCAATTAAAGAAGTCACGTATAGGCAATATGATGAAGTAGGAGATAAGCACTAAGTGTATGGTCAGAGGAACTATTCCAGTTACAGCTGAGCTGAATCAATATTTTATTGACATCACCCACACACAAACACCCCCTCACCTCCCCAGAGCTGCTTGTTCTCACCTTTAGCTGCTGCCTTGGCCAGAGATCCCTGCCATTGGGTTCGGGTTTCATTTGTTTGTCTCACTTTGAATAAGTTGAGGTATGCAAGCTCTAAATCAGTTCTGAGAAATGACCCAACAGAAAAACCCTCTTTATAACAAAACAGTTGTTTCAAGGCAGCTTAATCTATTCGCTAGAGATCAACTAGGCAAATACGTAAACGAACAGTACTGAGAGGTGAAATCTTTGTTGGCCTTGAGGTGTGGAAGAAGGCAGGTGTCAGGGAGATAAAAGATTTCCCTGAATCTGACACCTGCAGCACAGCTCATGTCCTCATTCCATATGGTAAAAAGCATTACCTAAAATACAGAAATGAGAAGGAGATTCCCTTTATAGCACCCTCATTAGCTGTCTTATTCTCAAGTGACTGAAAGGACTGATTAAATCAGTTTTAAGACACCATAAAAGAAGTCAGCTCTACTAGCGGCTCAGCTCTGTCAGTGTGGGTTTCTTCTGCAACCAAGAAGTTGAGTCCAAGTGCTGCTAAATGAAGATTTTTATGAAGTTGCTTTAGATTACGTTTATTATCAGGAATTCGGTATCTGGCGGTTTAGCCTCTCCTTTGTGAAGTGACATGCTTTTAAACTTGTCAAGAAAAATATTTGTCATTTAAAAAAAATCTCTAAGAACCAACCCATCTGTGATTATTAGAGTTCTGTGCTCTTCATCTTACTGCCTGCCTTCCATGTCTTCTGTGATGGAGTTTTTTCTAGCATTCATAAATAATTGACACTGTTGATGATTTTTCTTAAAGTATGACATCTATCAAAGACCTGAAGAGAATGGCAAAGATAAAATAGCATAGTATAGTTTCTTACCCGGAGGAGAAATAAAACATTCCAATTCCAGAAGATGCATGTCAGTTAGGATAGATTTGACATTAGTCTTATTACCTTACTCTATTGTCTTCCTTTCTGTTTTTGTTTGTTTTTTAGTTGTTGGGGTTTTTTTAACAGTACTCAGGTTTGATCATTCCTGTTAATAAGAAAGGCAACACTTGAATCCTCCTGCACATTTGGGGTTCTGGATTTTGTAGAAATATAAAGTAAATTCTTCTCAGAAAGAATTCTTCTCAGTAAAAAATTCTTCAAGGAAAAAAATGTCAAGCATTGGAACAGATTGCCCAAAAGCAGAGTCACCACCTCTGGAAGTGCTCAAGAAATGACTGGACATTGCACTCAGTGCCATGATCTAGTTTTCAGGCTGGAGATCTATCAAAGGCTGGACTAAATAACCTTGGAAGTAATTTCCAGCATAAATGATTCTGTGATCCTGCCTGGAAGGGCTTCCTGCTAAATTTTTTGCCACTAAACTGAAAGGAAGAGGAGACTGATCTCCTAGCCTATTTTCCTGTCAAAGTTGAAAAATTAATCTTATAAGCTATTACTTTGACCTTCAAAAAATGAGCATGTTTTCCTAAGGTGAACACTTCCTTCTCAGTGATCTGAGACCCACAAACCCATAGGGTCACTTTCCAGTGCATCATGTGAATACCTGGATACTGCCCACTAGCTTGGGTACGACTGGGGTTTTTTTTCAGAACAAAGACAGTCTAGGTATTAAGAAGCATTGATTCTCTCCTCTACTGTTTATACTGAATAAGACCATTTTCATGACTGACCCTGTGTCTAAAAATGAAGGGCTGACCTGTGTTAGTCCCAGCAAGAGTTACACTGACTGCCAAGTTTCATCACACAGGTCCAGGAACTGCACACTAAAAAAGGAGGACAAAAGTTAAAAGATTCATACAATCCACAAGCTCACTGTAGTCCTAGCTATGAAAATTTAATCTGGCTCTCAAAACAGCATGTAACTTCTTGAGAACATCACTGGCTTGGCTGATAAAAGAAATGGTCAAAAATGGTCTTCATCTCAGATTTACACTGTAGTTTAACTAGTTTAACTAAAAAGAAAAAAATTAAAATAGTATTGTCAGACTGAGGGTGGCCCCTGTTATTTGCTTACACCTCAAGGGGAGAAAAGAACTAAGAAACTATTCAAGAAGATTGGGGAGACCTGCAAGATGTCTGTAAGTCAGGGATTAAAACCTGAAATTAGGTGGAGGGCAGTATTTGCAGGTCTATGTCTGAAAAAGGTCACAGACTTTGTATGCTAAGACTGCAAGTAAGATTTTAGGAGTAAGAGCCCTCTTCTGGATCTAAACAGGTCTAGCAGTATGAAAGCATTTTTTTTACTGACTAGAAAGCGCTATATTGACAGACAGTATAATTGTCTTAGGACAAGGCAGCCCCATGCCACCGTACTAAGAAGGAGATAGTATTCAGGGAGGTGATGAGGAGGTTTCATTATGTGGTTTGTTTTGTTTTGTCTGCATCAATGGTGAGATCACTGTCAAA
Source organism: Sialia sialis (assembly GCA_009812075.1). Taxonomy (NCBI): domain Eukaryota; kingdom Metazoa; phylum Chordata; class Aves; order Passeriformes; family Turdidae; genus Sialia; species Sialia sialis. The sequence continues at coordinate 14,042,995 of VRYO01001681.1, read as the reverse complement.
TGCTATGTCCAATGCTGAAATTGGTGGCTCCAAAAAGACACCAAAAAAATTGGAATGGCCACAGAAAACAGCTCTGAGAATGACTGGATCTGGAAAAGTACAAGAATGAATGAAGAAAAACTGTATGTAGCAGTAAGTATATGCTGAGCTTGCACTTTAATAGACTACTGAAGTTGCATACAGATAAATGAAGCCAAAGGTTTGTTTTGTTTGTTGTTACAAAAAACAAAACAACTTACTCAGGATTTCCTACACCAAGCTAAAGTTCATTTGTTTTCAGTCCCTGATGTTAGCTCCAATGGGAACTGTGGCTTTGTGAAGAAAGAGCTGGGGGGATCAGAGGATCAAAGGCCAGGGCTGCAGGGCAGCGCAGGTGAGAACTCAGGGCAGCTCCTGGGGTCACTGCCCGGGCATGGCAGGACACACAGGGACTGCCTGGTGCTGGGTGATCCTGACTGCGGGACAGCCGCTGCCAACACGTGCTGTGGGGCCACACCTGGGCACGGGGATAGGAATGGCTGCTCCAGCCACAAGGAAAGGGTTCAGCTGTGTCTTTACTGCCTTTTCCTCAGCCCTCCTCTCCCAGGTACTGCTCGACCCCAGGTGCTGAGCTGGGATGAAGCAGTGGCAGGGCAGAAGGACACGGGTGAACCACGGCTCTCTTGTGTTTGGGGCTGCCACCCCAAACAAGCTGATCAGGGATTGTGTTCACCCTTACAATCAGCAAAGCTGGCTGCAAATCAGTGAGCCTGACCTGATTTATAAAAGCCTTAAATCCGTAGTAGGCAGGTATTTCCTTCACCTCGGGAAAAGGTGGATTGACTTAAGGGAATTAACTACAAACATAGCGGCGTACCGGTAATCCCCTGGTAAATGCTGCAATGGGTGACAGGCAGGCGTAAACTTGGAAATTACGAAGCACGGGTTCAGCGCAATTAGCTGAAATCCCAAACCGTGCTGGCCCCACCGGGAGCGTGAGGGCACCGCCGCTCCTGCCCCAGAGCTTCCCAAGCTCTGGATTTCCTCCGGATCTGCCTTCCCAAACGCGGATGCTGCGGCTGCTCCACCACGAGGTGGCGGCGCGGGCCGGAGCTCCAGGGCCGGGACCGCCCTTCTCCGGCCGCCCTGTCCCTGCCGGGACCGCCTCTCTTCTGGCGGTGCCGCCGCTCGCGGGAGGGGGAGCCGGGCCCGCCGCGCTGAGGGCCCCGTGTGGAGCCGCCGGCGGGAGCGCTGTGTGGGCTCGGTAGCTGAGAGTTTGCGTTTCAAAAAACAGAATCGCTGGATACTGTGAGACTGCGCCAACCCAGCTGCCAAGGCGGGGTCACCTGGAGCAGGTGCACAGGAGCGTGTCCGTGTGGGTTTGGAATGTCTCCAGAAAGCGAGACTCCACACCTTCCCTGGGCAGCTGCTCCAGTGCTCTGCCACCCTTTAGTGCAAAGTTCTTCCTTGTGTTGAGATGAATCTTCTTGTGTCTTAGTTCATAGCCACTGCTTCTTGTACTGTTGCTGGGCACCACTGAAAGAAGCCTAGCTCCAGCCCACCTTGGATATATTTGTGTGTACTGGTGAGCTCCCCTCTCAACCTTCTCCAAACTAAACAGGCCCAGCTCCTGCAGTTTCTCCTCATCGGAGAGATGCTCCAGACCCATCATCAGCTTTAGTCAGATGGTTACTGACCTAGAATTATTTTTTTAAAACTATGTAGAGGATTGAAGATGCCAGATTTGTGAGGCAATAACACTCTTTAATAACACTCTTTAACTATGGTGCCATTAGAATACTGCCTCAGGGAGATGCAAATACAGAGAGCTAACTCGTGTAAATTTCCGTGTTAGTGTATTTAGCTGGATTAGTTCCTTTAAACAAAGCTCCTCAGGCTTAAGTTTTAAATTAAGATAGTGAGCACAACCCAAACTATAGCAGGAGTCTTGCTGAAGTTGGAGAAATAGAGAATGTGTTACGGAAATCCATTGAATCAGGACTAGCCTATATATTCAGCCTCTTCAAAACATTTTCTCTTTGGAATATGGGTGGTAAACAGGTAGAAAACCTGTTTTACCTTCTTTGGGTTTTTCCAGTATGCCTGTATCCACAGCACAGCTGGTCAGCCTGCCAAAATGTGTGAGGAAAATAGTAAAGATGCTGCCATGAGATGTGCTTATGTTTCAGCATGACCTTAGACATTTGTTGGCTTTAGCAAAATTCTGCTCAATACAAATGAAGGTCTGAAAGGGATAGAGGTATTAATGATTTATTATAAATCTGTTATTGATGGCAAGTAAAGCAAGGTCTCTAAAAATGAATGCAAGCTGTGGTGTTTGTCTCAAGGATTCCATTACTCAAGCTGAGACAGCAACAAAGCACTTTGAAGGTTAATTATGGACCACATGATGGCAGCAACAGGTGAGATGTGGTAATCATGTCATCACCAGAGATGCTTTAGAGACTTACATTTCCAAAGGTCTATATTTAAAAGATGAACGCAGATACTGCAAAAGCTAGGAAGTGGTGAGAGAGAAAGCATGAACAAAAACTCACCAGTGAGTGAGCAGTTAGAAGTGACTCTTGAGTCAGTGAAATACCATTCTGCTTGTCTAGCATGAGACATTTCATTTTAGCATATAGAGTAATTCAGGTGTTAGAATGAGTTTACAAAACAGATTAAACAACTAAACTTCGTTCACACTTTCTGTTGTTAAGGAGAAAATATGCTGGTTTATAGTGATTATTAAAAATTACCATATTATTTTGATGGTTTGTATAGGATTCTAGCCCTTTATTGCTGACCACAAATCTGAATTCATAAGATAATTTTAAAGTCAATTTCCTATGATGAAGGAAGTCTTGTCAGCTATTAGATGGAGCCTGACTAATTAGGCTAATAAAGAAACTGCTTTCTGGCTCTGCTAGAAGATCAGTGATTGTTCTTGGTTTGCATCTTAATAAGAAATCACTGATGGTGTAAAGAGCTCCTTTGGTTATTAAAATACGACCTGAATATTGCAACCTGTTACAGGTAAGCATTTGTTGATATGAAAGTGGCGCAGAGAGGAAAAATTCATCATACTTTTCTATTTTTTACTTGTTTCCAGTTCATACTGTCTGCAAATCAAATTAAGGGGCTCTAGCATTCTTATTATTCTTATTTTACTGGTCAGGAGCTGAGGAACATTATTAAGTGCTTGCATTTGCTGCTTGAAATACGACAAGAAGCAAAGATATGTAAGACACCAGTAAAGAGCAATTTTATGCGTCGTGGTTTCAAGCTCACCTCTGTAGATACTATTTACATGTCATCACTATTCCCTCTTCATGTTCTTATTGTCACCTGCAGAAGAGGAGACACAGTACAGGCAGAGGAAAATAAATAATAAAAGGGATGAAATTCAAATGTAGGAGGAGGCAGAGCAATAATGAGATTTTATATAATGCTCTTTATCTTGAGTACTTCTTAAAGCTGAAGTCAATGGTAACTGTAAACAAGGTGTTGCTTCCCCCCCTAGCTCAGAAATCCCTAAACCGTAGCACTATTGACTGTCAGTCAGACTGGCATAAATCCCTAATCTGTCTGTGAGGCCCTGTGCATGTGTTACGTACTGAGGGTGGTGTTACTAAGAGGTTACTCATACCCTTCTCTCACATGATGTAATTAATACAGAGTGAATGACTCCAAAACCTAAGAGCGGCCAGAGCGGAGTAATTGTGGATTGTCCCAAATCTCAGAGAATGTGTGAGTGGATGGTGTTAATAGCCTGATTATGTAGCAGGGAGGGTTTAAACATAGATTATGAGGCATATAATTTTATTTGTTAAGGGGCAACTAATTTGACAATGAGCACCTTGTGGAGAAAGATGGCTTTCTAGAGGAGCTGTGGCACTGGCCAGCTTTTATTTCAGGGAGCACGTAAGTCCTGTTGGATGCTGCAAGTGTTCCTGATCTGTAGTGCTCTCAGAGCATTTACAGGCACCCTGATTCACCAGGATGTCTCCTGCTCTTTCTCTTTTTAAGGGCTTAGTGTTTTACAAAAAAAGTTCTACCTTGTTTACACCACTTCTGCATCTGTAGTAAGATTTGTATCAGATGTCACAGGCTCACTTCTTAGCAATCTCGCATGGCAGACATTAATGTTTCAGAGGAATGGCACTTGGAAAAATCAGCTCCAAGAACTTCATTGACCTTCTGTGAGCTATGTTGAATGACCTATATTAGAACAGAGAACCAGCAGTAATTGTGTGCTCAGTTTTAGCTGCCAAAAAAATCATGCAGGGACAGAAGGTGTCTGAGAAGAGACTGTTCCCAAAAAAGTTTTATGTTTCTTAAAATTTTCCTTTCTGCTTATTGATGAGATCTGCTTTGGAAGGTTATAATTGTTTATAACGTAATTTCTATTCAACAACACTGTCTCAATTCTCTCACTGTCAGCGAATCCTAAAGCACAGTTGTGCCTAATCTATAGAAGCGTAACTGTGTAACAATTTCAGCAGCATTTCAGCTTTATTTGGGCTGAACAGCTGGAAAAAATTTACTGCATGATTTGCAAAAATGTTTCTGAGTTCTCTCAGAGGTTTTTTAAAAAAATGCATCTGATAGCTGCACAATAAACTAAATTATTATAACACCAGGAATCAATCAGAAATAATTTCAAGATATAAGAAGACTGTATATATGCAAATATAATGCAAGATATCTCATAATAACCCCTTCAAAATTGTAATTTGCAGCTTGAAAGACTAAATAATCTGATTTTCTTAGAAGTGTATTTCAAATGCCTCTTGACTTGAAGCAACTGATACCTTCTAATTTGAGGGACCTTTTCAAGTCTGGACTAATCCCTGTTTCCTTTTTAAAACCACAGAGAACGTGTAGGAGTTGTTGCTGTGAAGATGCATAACTATCTCAAAAGTGGCTGTCAAGAAATTTAGAAATAATAAACTGGAGTTATCAATACTTGAAGTAGCTTTAATTTAGCCATTGAAGTAATGGAAGTGACAATACAAAATTTTGATAGGAGTAATTGGTTCTCAGCAGGTAAGCTGGATAAAACTCTGTTCCTTCCTGCCATTAATGGCCTTTAATATAAACTCACACTTGACCAGTCAGTTTCAGGTTAACTTGGCTATCTCTGTAGTGCTGCTCTAGCTAAGTTCTCTTTGTGGGATAACTGCTCTAAGTTGCTAGCCTGAAATAGTTTCTGAACCCTCTTTTTTTCTTTCTCCTGCTTTCCAAAATAATAGTAATACATGTTCATTCATAGAGCAAGACATATTTGTCTTTTAGAAGCATATTTAATTTCTATCTTGTATAGAAGTTCATTTCCCATAGATTAAAGCCCTGCCTTTCTTTCAGCTGGAAAAAGAGATTCATTCTTGAGATCACCACCTCAAGCCTCAATACTGGAGATATCTAAAAACAGTAGATGAATTTCTTACTCTACCAGCTGAAGCAGAATGAGTTAAGTATGGTGCCAAGGTAGATAACCTGTTTTAAGACATATCTTTTATGTCAAATGATCTCTAACATTATACTCAAATAATAGTCAATTACTGCTATCAAGAGTGTTTTACCATACTGCAGTGTGTAGTGGTTTCTATTCCATATGCTTAGAAAATAGGTCCAAAGACAGACATTCACACGAAAAATGTCCAGATTTTTATTGCTGTGCCATCTGTGCTGAATAACTCTCTTGTTTCTGGTTTACATTGTTGACATCATGAAAACTGATGACAAAGAGGAGGGAAATAATCACAGGTTATTCAAAATTGTTCCTGCAATAGCTGAAATCTGTAAATTTGTCAGATGATGTGTATTTAAGCATTTATCTCATGGAAGGTTAACATTTTGAGCAGTGGTTTGAATGGAAGGACAGGCCACAGATGGGGCTGAGAAGTGTACGAACCACTCTGAGCTGTACTGTTCAGTTAATAGGGTACCTATCATATTCTCTCAGAGCCTGTCCCTGCTGGTTTTAAATTCTTCAAACATCATTTTCCTTTTCTTCTCTGTGAGAGTGTAGAAAAAAGTGTATATATGGATACTGTGTGTGTGTCTAGAACAGCATAATGAAAATCTTAGTTCAAGAAAGGAGATTTTAGTGATAAATTTCATTGGTGTAGGATGAGATTTAGTCATCCACTTTTGCAGAAGAGGCTTCCAAAGTGCAAATCCAGTTCTTGGAAAAGTTCTTTTCCTTGCCATGATCATTTGTGGAAGAAGTATGCCATGATAAATGTGTGGTTTTCTTTGAATTCAGAAAAAAAGCTTACAGATACAGAATTGCAGTTATTTATAAAGACCCAAAATATTGTTGTATGAAAGGGATGGCTAGATTCTCAGAGTTTTGATGATATCATCATTACTTTTAGTTTCAGCAAAGTAGCAAGAACAAGTTTTGTAAGACTTTATTATACCTATTGATTTGATTTCTCCTTCTTTCATTTTCTACTTAAATAAGTAACAAAAGTTAAGTACAGTTTTAGAAATTCTTGTGGAAGTTTGAAATGTTTGCCATAGTCTCTGCAATGTTTTTTCTATAGGTGGAGTAGCGGAGAAATCACATTTTAAAAAAAAATGCTTAAAAAGATCAATGCTTTGTAACTGAGGGTGGGACAGAGCCCAGCACAGCGAGAGAAAATTCTCTCACAGGAGCGACCTGATGTTGTTGAACAACCTGGGAAAGAATTTAGATCATTTGTGGGTCTTGTGCCCTCAGAGTCTGGAATTTGGATTAATAAGCTGTTAATGATAATGCTAATTACATAAGGAGGTAGAATTACATGTAACAGGTAGAATCATGAGTTTCAATGGGTGTTGATATTATTTTTAACATAGATTGTTAATGGCTATGGTGTTACATTGCTGAAGAAGCTCAGAGTATTTGGACCATAAATTACTGTCTGTACACTGCCTTAAAGAGCATACATACTGTAAAGTGAACTACAGGCTGGGGGCAAAGTTGCTAGAAAGCTGCCTGGCAGAAAAGGACCTGGGAGTGCTTGTCAGCAGTGGCTGAACATGAGCCACCTGTGCCCAGGTGGCCAAGACGGCCAATGGCACCTAGCCTGGATCAGCCATGGTCTAGCAGCAGGACCAGGACAGTGACTGTGCCCCTCTACTGGCACTGCTGAAGCCACACATCAAATTCTGTGTTCATTGAGTTTTGGGCTCCTCACTACAAGAGGGACATTGAAGTGTTGCATACAGATCCTTATAGGGAAGGTTTACATCAGGCATGAGGAAACATTTCTTCACAGAAAGGGTTGTTAAGCATTGAAATAGGCTGCCCAGGGAGGTGTTGGAGTCACCATCCCTGGAGGTGTAGAAAAGATGTGCAGATGTGGTACTGAGGGACATGGTTTAATGGCAGCCTTGGCAATGCTGAGTTAATGGCTGTGCTCAAAAATCTTGAAGGTACAGAATCGTGAGCAAGACTGCTGTGGAACGCCTCTTGAGCTGTTTATTTTCCAAGCATCATTCTCATTACATGGTTAGGACAATGGGAAGATGCCAGCAGCTCACATCCTCAGCAGCAGCTACAGAACTTGGTCTTACAGCACATTTGAAAGTTTTTTGACCAATCACAAAAACCAAATGCATACTGACAGTAGTTTTATCCAATCACTCTAAGTACATGTACCTTTCGTTAAAACAATGCTTGCTTATTTTGAATGTAATACCTGCTTGTAAGCCTTACAATACAATGCACAGAGCTCCATTATTATGTTTAGAACTTCCTAATATCTTGCTAGATATACATTTCTGCAGCTTTGAGAATTATTCTAGCCAAGCATTAATACACAGACCATTGTTTTATTTTTCCTGGCTTTCTATATCTCATATAACTTTTCTGCTTACAAATCTTATGGCTACCACTTAACTCTAATTACAGTTATGCTGTTTCTGAGGCCTGCTTTTTGCAGCTTTCTCAAAACCCTCTACTTTTATGGATTCCCACACTGTAATACCATTTTTTATTTTGAAGTCAGGTACTTAGTCCAGATAATTCTAGACACCTGGTTTCAGTGCAGAAAACTAGACTGCTGATCTCTCATATTTGCTAAGAAAGACCTCAGTGTTCTGGACTAAAAAGATTGGTGCTCCTGCAGGAGTCGTTCTCTTGTCACTCTGTACAGGATCTAACTGACTGCACACCATTTCTTGATCACAAGTGAGGTACAGTCATCTTGAAAATAACAACTCCACAATAAAAAAAACCCAAGGAGTGTGTGTTTATATAAAAAAATCAAAAGTACTGTATTTGATATATTTTATTCTACACTAAGCTGTATCTTGAAACAAAAAGGTTACAAAGGTAAACAGTGAATTAATTTTAACACCATAGTTACAGAGAAACTCTGTAACTCTCTGCCCTCACCCTTTATAATTTTACAAATGCCTTCATTTTGGAAGAGGGAGGGGACAGAAGCAATAATGAGAAAGAGATGTATCTCCAGTGTCTGACTGCGGGGAAATAAATACATCCCATTGATTTCTCCATATACCATATTTCAGCAAGATGGTTGCCTTTTTCCCTGTGTCTTAATTAAATTTGTTGTGGAGGCAGTGAAGGCCCAGCCTTGCTGCTGCCCTTGTGTCACGGGGTTTATGCAGAGGGCAGGATCAGACATGGCTGATCTCACATCTTGTCCTGCTCTGAGCTGTAACATCATCACAACTTCTGAGCACCCAATGTGTGGGACCAGTGAGTGTCATTGCCTGACTTGGCCCGTGAGAAACCTGGAAATATCAGCGTGTCCAGTTCCTTCTTCCTTGTTTGGGCTTTCTCCACAGTCTTCTGTCCCAACCTTGAATGTTGCAGTAGTGTTTCAGAAAGCTGCTTCATGTGAAAATGGTGTGGCCTCTCCTAATAACAATAGCTCCTTGTTCTGCTGCCAAGAAAATAACATCATCAGCTACTTGTATTATACAGAATATTACGGAATAAAGACAACAACAGAAATACACTGTTATTTTTCCTTCCTTATATCCTGCCTTGTGACAGGAATCCCCTCCCCCTGCTAAGTTCATTGGTTAACAATAGACAAAGATGCTTTTAACAGCCTCTGTCCTCTGTGGAGAGCAATATATACTAGAGCCATGATAGTATTTAAAACTGGCTTACCATCATAGTTTTGTTTTTTCTAGTAAACTTCATTTGACTTATAACCTCTCCTAAACAGAGATGATACCCTTTTCTTGCATCTACATACAATGGAGCATCTGCAACTCAAATATTAAAGAATATATCAAATAATTTTTTAACCATTTGTTTTAATATCGGCAGAGCTAATTTTTCACTGAAGAGATACAGTGTCACCACAAAACTCCAGAAGTGACCAGAAGTTGTAGTTTAACTTGAGGAGTTGGGCTTGCTTCTGCCTGTCATTCCTGTTAATAAAAGGTATTGTTTCTCAGTGTTTTTGGAAATTACATCAATATATTTGGCTGAATATCAACTACTGATTTCTTGCAAACCTTTTTAAAAAAACCTTGGAAAATCTGCTTTGTCAATGGGAAATGCTTTGAGGAAAGGACGAGGACTTCATTTTCTCTAGCTGTAGGTCACTAATTTTGGTCAACAAAATTAAGATTTTAATTTCCAAGGACTCCTTCTGTAGTCCACAGAGAGAAATTGGATCTCAGAGGGAATTCCTGTGATCAGATATTCTGTGCCACCTTTCAGCGGAATCTTGTGGAGGAGAGGGGAGAGAAAATTGTCTCCGACACCCTCAGCAGTGTGCAAGGGGTGGATGTGCCTTTGTGGTCCCAGTTTTTCGGAGCTGAAGGCTGGCTGGAGGCTCTCCTGGCAGGGTGCCGTGCACAGATGGAGAGGGAGATGCCAGTTTCCACCTGCTGTTGTGCCCTGTCTCCTCCAGAGCTGCTGCAGAAAGGATGGTGACTTGGAACGTCTTGTGAGCCCAATCCTGAATTGTGGGCCACAAGTTCCCAGCCACCTTTTCTTTGCAGTATTGGTCCCATCCTTTCTCTTCTCTTACAGTTTCTCTGTTAACAGCTGTCTTTTGTTTTTCAAAAATATTGTAGATGAGGTGTCTGACATTTTGGGGCAAAATCTTCCTCATTATTAGAGCAAGCAAGTTACATGACAGTAAGTTCTGACTAATGCTTTGTTCCAATTATGGTTGTCAGCTGTGGGTGATAATGTCTGCATTCAGAAAGCACTGACTCTGCCTTGGCACATGAAGAGTGGTCTCAAGAACATGCTGCACTACTGCTGCCCTGCCACCTGCTGTCCCCACAGCTGTCTCAGGCTGCCCATGAGGAGCCTGGTCACATGGATCTAGAAGAGTGGAACTGCTCAGCTCTTTGAAGTCGTGGGTGCATATTCATCCATATCCAGGATTCAGATATTCAAAACTTCACAGTTTTAGATCTACTCAAAACTGGACTGCAGGGCAGTCACTAAGAGATTTTGAGGTGCACTAACTGATTCAGACAATTCTCTAGGTGGGCACAGACCTCTTGCATCTTTGTGATAAATATCCTGCAATCTGGTGTTCTTCTGCATTGCACTGCTCCATCTTCTTAGTTTTTATTACACTTTTATTCAAACAGAATGCTTTAAGTATCTGGATCTTGAAATTCATTGCCAGATTCTTTAGTATTCGTTGTTCTCATGCGATAAAAGTGCTCAGGTCTTCTACAGGAATTGAGACATATAAAACTTCCTTCATTCTGAAACTTTGATGAGTTCAGAAGTTAGAAGGAAACCGTCTCTCCTGGCTGTAATGGCTGTGCTCTTGCTTTTGCTGTCAGCAGTGTTTTTATTTTTATTAATAGATCCTACTTTGTTTTGTTCTCATATAGCCTAACGTTTAAAGTAGCTGAGAATCCTATTTTACCTAAAGAACATTTCATTTATTGAAGGTTATTTGAAATTACTGGTTTAATGAATGTATTGCAACTTAGCCAATAACCAATAACCTCACCTTCTTTCTGTGCAATTCCAGTTTTGCATAACAAAGAGAGGGCCATATGTATCCAGGGGGAACTGAATCACTTAAGCAGAAAATAAAGTCTGTCAAAACACTACATAAATGCTGTACATGCATCTTTTCTAATTGAGTTGGGTAAATTGTCAGATTTTCAGTGTATTCTGAATGTCTAATCCCTGGACCAAGTAAAAAATAATCTGTCACTTCTCAAGCTAAAATACAAGTCATGAATCAAACAATTAGTCGTTTAAAGGAACAGTTAGTATGTGTAAATTTGTGATGGTCTTAGAGCTCCTTGATTCAAGTCATCTTATGAATTTAGTTTATTGATTGAGAAATGCTGTGTCAGGAACTTCACTGCCACCCTCCCCATGGAGGAACCTAATGTGCTAAAGTACAGGCTGACATGAAAAGGGTTTGAAGTCTACAGAGCTAAGCAGAGATGTGCCTGTATCTAAGAGTAGCTTGCTCTTATGGTACATTTGGCTTAGCCCATGTACAAGACCTCTAATATTTCTGTCTTGTAATGAGGGCTTTAAAAACCTTCTCTCATAACGAAGATATTTGAAGTGATGGGAAGAAGCTTCTTAATGATTCCTTTCAGTGGGTCACTGCTCTGCAGTGGCTCTCTAACTGCTGTGGATTTTAACATTTTCTTGAGCACAGCTGGGCTTTCTCTTTTCCCTGGCATTTTCGTTCAGATACAAATAGCTACTAGAGCAATATTACCAAGAATATCTTTAAAGAAGTAACTGATGAAGCCATAAAAAAATCTTGAACTAAAGCTTTCCAGAATGACTGCTATCATTTTCATGTCTCTGTTCTGAATGCTCATGAGTCTATCTAGGAACTGTAAATTTAGGGAAAGAATTAGAAAGGTGTATGATGAGTACAGCAGATGGGATATTTAGTATATCTTTTTAGAGATCCTTTTTCTTAATGCAGCATTATTTCTGTCAAAATTGAAATGCTTTCAAAAATATGCTAAGTTGATGTAAGTCTGCTCAAAGGAGAATTGATAAAGCATTAAAAAGTCCAGCAAAGAATGCTTTTACCATTTTTACAAATTTTTAAAATGTGAAATGTGCTATTTTTAAAAGAATGGAAGAAATCTAAATTCTAGGAAATGTATTGCAGCAACAGAAAAACAAAAAATATTAGGTTTAAATGGGAAAAAAAGTAAATTGGGGAAAAAAATTTCTGTGAAACAGAAAACCCAGTTCCTAGCCAGGTCTGTTTAATGTCAATTTCCTAAATCTGCAAATACTTTTGATTCATAGAATAATGAGTCATGATTCTGTAAATACTTTTGATTGATGGTTTTAAAGGGAGAGAAGATTCTTAAATGTCAACTCACAAATGCAAGTGGATTAAGATCTCCTGAGCCACCTGCTTGTTTTAGTGGGGATGGCTTGATCGTTGTGTAGAAGCCGTTCCACATGTTCCTCAGCACTGAAGCTTAGTTGTGCCCTTCTCTGAAAACTGGGTGAAGATATTTTCCCAAGCTGTAAATATCAGTAGTCTCAGAGGAATTATGCTTTTGCAAAGCATAAGGCGCTCAATTGCCTGAAGTGTAGGCTGTTGTTGTGCAGGAGGAAGGGGGAACGTTCAGAGTGATGGTGTTTGTCTTTCCAAGTTATGTGTGATGGAGCCTGGTGTTCCTGGGGATCGCTGGACACCTGCCCATGGGCAGTGGGGAATTAATTTATTTTTTGCTCTGCTAGTGCATGTGGCTTTTGCTTTCCCCAATAAACTTTTATCTCAACCCACAAGTGTTATCACTTTTACCCCTCTGATTCTCTCCCCCATTCCACTGAGAGGGAGTGAGCAGGTGCCTGTGCTGTGCTTAGGTGCTGGCTCAGATTAAAATTCTGTATATTTTAAATTGGGTGTTACCTTTGAAGGCTAAAGAACATGTCAGATAAGCTATTACCAAATCTCACGTCACCATGGAGTGCTGCAAGATAGGTCTCACTGGGAGCTGGCCAGCATTGGCAGCAGAAAGCTGAGAAACTGTTATTATAAAGACCTCCTTCATAACTGGAAGAGGTGTTGGCGGAGGCAGAAGCTTTTAGTGTGAAGGAAGCAGAGTCCATTCATTAGCTCTCCTTACTATGTGGAAATTCAAACATGAAATAAAAAGAACTAGCTGTACTGTGCAACTCATCACTGTGCAATGAGCATTGCACCATGCTTTGACTATAACACCCACCAAATGTAATAATTGTCTATGGGCCAGATTATTTTTTTCCTCTGAGGATTTTGACCTATTTCCTGTTGAAACAGATTTCTCTCGTGTCACATCCATGCATTTCCCATCACTCTGTGAGCTGAAGAAGAAATATAGTCTGACAAATTAATTAACTGGAGTTCTCCTATGTAGGAGACCATGTAGGAGTGTGTAGACCTTAGAGGAGTATTTGTCACCAAATGAACATGTCTGTGCTAGTTCAAAATGCCCTTCAAGCTATGTCTGAATTATTTCTCTGTTCAAATGAGTTACTCCTTCTTGTGGGTGGACTCAAGAATCTTGTCCTTCATCTTAATTTGTATACAGCAGATTCATGGCAGAGTAACTTAGTCATATGAAGGAATGCAGATAACACCTCCCTTGTACACCGTGCAGTGCTGTGGTAAGCCAAGGAGTTGTACAGGTAACAGACTAGTAAAACCAGGCCTGGGATGTCTACCAAAACAACTGAGTTGCAAACTCTGCATAGTCAAGTTAATCTAATTTAGCTGTTTGTATGGGTTCTTAATCATACATGTAATGTGTACAAGTTCACATTAAAGTTAGAATTAATTACATCTTTCAACTCATCCATCTAAATGAACAATGCTTTGCTTAATGCAGCTTTGTTTTTTTAAATATCCTCCCATTATGCAGCAACTGAATATTCCTGTTTTACCTTGGCTTTTGTGTGTGGGAGAGGCACTCTGGAAACTAAATATATCCAGTATTAATTAAACTGTGTATCTCGGAAGGACAGCAGGATAATTCTTCTTTATAGTTTTATAATAAATTTGAACATGAAAAAAACTCCACCAGTTCAAAATTTTAAGTTCAATTTTAGATCTATCTTTAAATCAGGGAGAGTGAGCAACAACTGGCTCCTGTATTTTACAACCTGGTACTTAGGAAAAATGACCATTTGAGTTTTGCAAATACTCAGAAAACGGGAAGAAACAATGCACGAGGAAAGGGAAAATGGAGGAAAGGGAAAATGGAGAACAAAAACATGGAGGAAATAACAAACTTTTTTGGCATCTAAGGAAATGGGAGGGAGAGAAATTCTCATGAAATACAAATCTGAACATGAAAGTCTTGCTGAATTTTAAGAATGACTTGCAGTGTTAGATCGTAGTTTTCTTTCTCTGTTATGTTTCTTGCCCTGTTAATGCCCCACATATCCCGCATTTGATGGGCTTTGTACCTACCTGCCTTCCTCACGTCCCATATGAGACAGCAAACTTACCCTGGCTCCCCTTGAAGCCCATGAAGCTGGCATAGCCCATGTTTTGTGCCATGAGCCGTTTGCAGAGGGTTTCCACCTTTCAGGACACAGCTGGTGGCTCTGACTAAGAAATGCTGAACACAAGGGCTGGTTTTTGCTCTCAGCTGTCCACTGTAAACATGGAAAGGTTTCACTTCTACCTTGGATTCAACAGAATCCAAATCTGGAGGTATTGTGAACTGGATGATCTGAACTCAATGGACTAGAATTTTCCCACTGAATTACTCTACTCACAAAGTCCCCAGTTCACCTGTCACACAAGTACCCTGTTGTTCATAACTTGTGTTTATTCCTTGAACAAAGCAGTTTAGCCACTCTTGCAGCCCAGGGACAAGGAGGGGGACAGCCTTGCAAATTGTGCTGAGGTTGTTAAGAGGCAGAACCGCTCCAGCTGTTTTGTGAGTCCTGTCCCTGCCACAGCTGGCCTGCAGGGGTGGAGCACCTGCACGTGTCTCAGCACAAAGTCTTTTTTCTTGGCCCAAACCAGCTTTTGTCAGCACTTTAAAGAAAATTGCTGGACTTTACATCATGTACACACAGCCCCAGCATCTGCTTTTCTGCAAGGATGGTTTTCCCTGGCAAACATTCGATAGCAAATTGTGGAGGGCCTAGAAACAGAAGAAGGAAATAATTCATGAGTTTGCAAACACTTCCAGACTTGTTTCCATGATATTTCAGAAGTCAATTCTTAGCCCCATGTAACAGAGATCTATTACAAACCTTCTCAACCAAATGAAAAAAATATGTGGCAAGCAAGCACCAAAGATTACAAATATATATTTTCCAAAACTGCCTGTAATTATGCAAAGTAAATTTTATGCAAAAAGTGGCGCCACCTAAATGGCAACATAACATATGCACACATTCAAAAAAGACTATCTTTTCAAACAAACTATTGCCACAGTCATGCAATAGCTTGAGTCTTCAATTACAAGTTAATCTATCCTAGTAAAATGAATTATTTAATGTGGGGATTGGGGTTTTTATATTTTTCACTACCAAGAGTTTCTACTCTTCCAAGCTGAAACAGTAGAGATATTATAGGAGAAGGCAGTGGTACCTCCATATGTGGCAACATGACAGTAGTTTTGCTGCAGCTTTCCACTTGGCAAGGTAAAAATCCAGTTTTAGATGGCTCAGATGTTACCAAAGCATGCCTATAGCTAAAATACTGTAATTTCTCACCTTAAACTCAGGCACAAGCAGTACAAAGCCAGCACACTGCACCAACTAGATAATGGACATCTGGGTTTGCAACCTATCTAAAATTGTGTCCTGCTCCTCTTCTTTAAGGCACTTTCACTCTGAACCACAGTGCTGTAACTTCAGACCAGCTCTCTGGGGAGGCTGCAGGAAGAAAATTCATCGCAGTACAAGAGCAGGCAGCGCATATGAATTGCCGCATCTGGAACAGTCCTGCTTTCTCTGGGTTTGCAGCAAAGCACTGCAGCCCAATGCCATGAGACCAGTTCTACTTGCCAGGAAGCACAGAAAAGAAAGTAATTTGGAGAAAACCATAACTATTGGGGTTGTTACTAGTACAAAAGTTACTGCTTGTGTTTTGAAAGGTTCCAGAAAAGTCCATGGAAGGGGTTTGAAATGTGTTGGCGCAGGTGCAATGATAGCTGTGTCAGAACCAGAAGGTGTTGCAACTTCCTAAGTAGTAATAACAGATGGGCTGATGCTATCCACTTCCCTAGTTTGTCTTTTCCTGCTTTGTCATGAGGGTGTCTGTCTGGAAGGGCTAGAAAGAGGAAGACTCTTCTGTCTTGAAATATTTGCAATCATAAGCAGCCAAGAAGGAAATGTGTGCCTTGATAGAGGCAGAGTGCTTCCCTGCAGTCTGAGTGACAAGCTCTGGGGTCCAAGCTCCACTACACAGAAGGGGGAGTATTGGTTTTGAAAGTTAAGAGTCTCAGTTGGCCTTTATAACTTTTCCTGTGGCAGTCCTAGGGATGTGACTGTCAGTAAAGACACAACATTAATGAACCTGAGTTTAGGTCACTTAAAAAGTATATGAGATGTGAAGAATGGATCAAAATTGAATATATCAGAAGAAGTGACATTGATTCTGAGAAAATAGATTCCTTCATCTAGGGCTTTTCAACACTGATTCTGAGGAATAGATGCCTTCATCCAGGGTCTTTCTAGATGAGTCCTCAAATCCATGACCACTTGAGCCAAACTGACTCTGCAGTCCATAACACCTGGTCTGAAAGTAAAGATCCCAGAGCCAGTTTTCCTTCCACTGAATTCACCTAGTGAAGATCCAAACTCAAGTTTACAAACTCCTGACACAGCATTTCTTAATCAATAAACTAAATTCACGATCCAAGCTCATAATTGTGTGAATTAAATATACCCTTTGAATCACAGAACTTTACACAAAGATGTTGAATTTGTCCATTACATTGATCCATATGTCTGCTCTGTTGTGACCAGAGTCCACTAAAGAAAAATTTGATTTTTTTTCACTATATCTTGGCCACTTCCCAGGCTACATTCTGCACAGCTTCCACGTCAGTCAACTGCCTAACATGGTGCAGAGAGCTGCCTGCCCTCATATTGTAGGGTTTTCCCACAGTCCCTCATTGTGATTCTGTCCTACAGTTAATGCTTTGCCATCCCTGAGCTCTGTTTAGCCATTCTATCTCCCAGCCTTTGTTAACAAAAGTAGAGCAAGCCCTCAGAATGACCATATTTGCCCACATTTCTATGTGGACAACTAAACTAAGTGTATGAGACATCACCTCCTTGTAATGCTGACCAGATACTGATGATAAATCTTCTTGGTCTCTGCCTTCACACTTAGCTAATCAGTCTCCATCTTTTCCATGTGATAACTGTTTTATTGTCTCAATTTTGTCCATTTTTATAACAAACACTTCCCTTTGGTTTTTGCCTTTGGAGATTTTCTTGTTTCATTGACTCTCTGGAATACTATATTGAGCTTGTTTTAAATTGCAAAGTGTGCCCATGTGTAGTGTGCTTCAATGAAACATGCATGAACTGCTGTTCCGAGCGGCTCCCGCTGTCATCCGAACGCAGTGTTTCTGAAGAGGCTGCTGCTCCCAAGTTCCCCAAAAGCACTGCCTAATGTCACCACTTCAGTTCCTGTCTCCATTTTAAGCCATGGATTCTCCCTCTCCAAAGTTAACCCTTGCTGTAGCTGTTCAGCACGGAGTCCTAGCTAGTGTAGCACTCCCCCACTTCTGCTATTCAGTTCCATGGCAGTAAAGCTGACCCTGAGGATGATTTTCTTTGGAAACGTGTACCAAATGTGCAATAGTGTAAGAAGCTGAATAGAGTTTTACTAGTGAATATTAAAGATCATCAATGAAAGTCCCCACTGAGAAGCAAGTGCCACTGGAGATCATTTCTCAAACAGTCTGACTAATGCAATTTATGACCCTGTCTCATCTCCTTAGGCTCCTGTTTAGCTAATGTGTCATCCTTTCAATCTTATGTTTCACCCCAGCTGTCCATGTTTTTACATTTAAAGGCTTTGCATGAGCTGTGCCTGATACTGTAGTAGTAAAGGTCACTAAGCTGACTTTACTATTAGATGGGTTTCATTTTTATATACCAAACGTGATGAGGAAGAGTCGCAGCGAAATCTGTTGACAAGATCAGCTTTAAATGTTGAACATATTAAATGACTTTGCTTTCAGTTCGTCTTCTTAGGTCAAGGGGGGACTGGAAATCTCATTAGAATATATAAAGTGACAGATTTTATGGTGCCAAGTGTACTCTTGGAGACAAATATTGTCCCTCATGTGGATACACAAAGAGTAAAGTTGCATATTTATTTGGAGGTTGGCCTACAGCTGTGTCTGTAGCAGCCACTGACAACAGCCAAATCCACCCTCAATGCATCTCTAAGAGGTTAATAGCAATAAAGGCATCTTAAAGGGCAATTATATATTGATAAAAAACTTCTTTTTTCTTTCTTTCTGGTAGGTAACATCCCCAGAATTAATTATTAAAATGATAACTTTTTAGTCACCCAAATGAACACTATGCTTAGATAAAACCAGTCATGTATGTCAGGTTAAATGGTCTGCAACTGTCAGCGTTCTTCTGTACCGTTTAGGCAAAGTAGGCTTGCTGGTTGAAACCATGACAAGAAAACAAAACTTCTGACTTACAAAACTTCTATTGTTGCAGTCAGTAAATGTGGTCAGACACCATGGATTGCTGAAGCAACATGGAATATACATTATTTTCTGCCAAAAATATGTTTTAGAAAGCATTTAGTTTCTATATGCAGGTAAAAAAATACAAGATACTCTGAGCCTGACCATGTACACGCCTGTAATATTTTGTATCTACTTGATTTTTTACATATAATATCTTAGAATCAGTAACAAGGTACAAACCAAACAGACACTTATTTGAGAAAATTAGGGACATATTGTCCTATAATTGGATATAAAAGAGAAGAAACCACTCGGGGCATGTAAAAATGTAAACATGCAGTTCTTTTTGAGGAAACTTCTACACCTTTTACTCAGTAGTTTCATGTGATCCAGACTGAGAGCTATTAGGTTTAAAAAATATATTTAAATAGGCTGAGGGCATGAAACTTTTTTCAGCTAGAAAAATCCTACAAGATCCTATTAAAATCCTTTCTTGGGGGAAAAGAAAAAGCTGTAATTAAATCCTACTATGGAAGTCACAGTCATTTGTGAAGGACTGCCTGATCTTTTCTACTTTTTTACAGGATGAATACAATTAAATTTGTGCTAATGCCCACCATGGTCTATAGAAAACTGCCTGTCTACAGCTGAGTCAACTGAAAATTAAGATTTATAAAGGAAAAAAACATACAATAAAAGAGCAAACTCTCATCTAAATTTTTAGACAAACAAACAGTTATCAGAAAAATTTCCTAAGTGCTGAGGAAGCTCTTTCTGCTTATGTGGTTCAGCTCTGCCAGGGCTGAATACCTAAGAACATTCCCTAAATGGGAAGCAGTGGTATTCCCCAGTTCATCTTCCCAGAGAGTACTTGATAGCTGAGCTCCGAGCATGCTGACGGGGTGAATCAACGTGGCATGCAGAGCCTTGGATTCTTCATTTAAAAATACAGCCACTGAGGGAGGCAGTAATGATGTTTGTTCCTTATTTAAGGTCCTTGCATTTAGAGTACTGTCCCAGGAGATGGAGGATAAGTACTGCTCCCTCCTACACTGTCAGGGGTTTGGTGTCCACCTTCCCCTCATTCCTCTCGTTCCAGAGGAGTGGCCAAACAAAGAGGCTGCTAACCAGGCTGTGATAAGGACATGGTTGGACCTGAGTAAGGATCATTAAGCTTTAGTTGTGAAACATGAATCCTTATGTAAAGCATCTTCCCACCCATTAGAAGTCTCTTCCCTGTCCACAGCAGGGGTAGGATATTAGGCATGTGCCTTCTTCAGCAATTTAGAAGGCTGTAGGTTGCTGGGTGTTGTACATCTCAGCTTGAGGCATCCAAGGCCATTCCATACCTAGGACAGGAAACTTGGGTAACTAGTGAGGTATTTTAATATCACCCTAAGAACTCAATACCTGAAACCTCTGTGAAAATATGCACTTAAGTCTGGAGCCTTTAATTTCTTTAACTTTGATTGTGCGTGACTAAGAAGAAGGGCATGCAAAATGACAGAAGCAAACCATGGGAATTTTGTGCTAGCCATCACATCAAGCCATCAGCTTGGACTCTTAGTTTTATGTGTGGATTACAGGATGCTGATGGAGAACAACCCTGTATATCCACATAGACAATTGAATGTAATTGTCTAAGAAAAAATTGTCTGTCGTTATTCATTTAAGAATAGAGTGCCGCATGCATTTCATGACTGCATGTATGAGAATCTTGTCCAGGAGTTCTGATAGGCTGTCATCATGGTCAACGAGCATTTCCTTCAACAAAAAAAAGCAAGAAATGACTGAGAAGTTGAATGGCAGAGAAGAACAGGGTGGTGTTTGAAAAAATAAATGCAAAGTAAGAATGGAAAAAAAGCAATGTAGAACTGGTTCAATTACTTTGTAATCCAAAATAAATTGCTTAGACCTTGAAGTGTGAGTGTTATACACTTATGGTGTAAGTGCTAAAAGTTATAAATGTTAAATAGTTTCGAAATAAACATTATGTAATCATTAGGTAAAGCCTAAACCAAGGGGGAATGTTAATTATTATTTTGCTTAAAATGAATTCAGTGGAAATAGTGATTTGTTGTGGAACATGCTCATTTAAATGAGTTAGCTTTTCAATGACAGAAAAAAGTATTTTGGAAACAGTTCTGTAACCTTCTATTCCTTGAAAAACACTGTGTAATGTCTATTGGAAGTAGTTGATGAGCTCTAAATTACTTTCAGCCACATACAAAAAAGGTTATGGCCTCTCAGGAAAGCTCTGTGAAATAATATGATCAATGTGCAAGGGTGGTCAAGAAAGTAGATAAAATGTGAAGATGGCTAGGGTAAAAAGAGCACTTTAATTAGGTTCTTGTAAAATCCATTCTTTTTGTAGATTCAGCTGCAATTGCATGAACTCAGGAGTCTAACTCTGAGAATTTTTATTTTTAATGTAGCACCTGACTTTAAGAAGGCACATGAGCAAACATCTGCTGTCAGGAATCAATTAGAAGGTCAGGGAACTTCAATTCAAAGTCATTTCAACAATGAAATACAAAGTTGTGTTTTGAAGAGCAACAAAACCTACGTTCACCTCATTTTAGTTTCATTTTTAGATTTTCAAAAGGCTTTCAGAAGACGATTGCTCTTTTTTCTGAGTTACAACTTTGGTTAGTTTTTGTTTTGGTTCCTTTGGATGATAACCATCAGGAGATTTTGCAGGTGCCAAAGCAATGCTTGAATGGTTACTAGTGACAGAGAGTAATTGCCAAATGATGATTTTAAAGTGTCATGCTATGAAAGCTGCTTGAATGGCTGTGGTTTTGTCAGTTGGCTGCTGACTGTTTACTGCTGACTATTTAGAGCCAAAAGGCCTAAGTGAGTGCTCCAAGATGGGGTTTATAAATGTGAATGCAGGGCAGCTCTTGTCCAGGTTAACTACAGAACCTGTGTTTGTAGCATTCACTGCACTTTTTAAAGCAGTGCTTTCTCATTCCCAATATAGCAGGTTACATATTTGGGAAAAGAAAACCGGGAAGTCCTGACTTCCCAGCTGTAATTTATGCAGCCACAGTCTAATTAAAGCCCTAAATAAATGTTGCACTTAATTAAAGACAAACCCAAGTCTATTGAAAATGGAGGGAAATAATGAGCTATTTCTTGTCGTACATGATCTTTGTATACAATAAAACATGTGCTAAAGTGTTTTGTGGTTGGCTGATGTTTTGGCTGCTCTTTGCAAAAATGGGAAAACAAGGATTCCTGTGAGCAGGCACAGGCTTTCCCTCCTGCTGGCAGTGAGCAGATCAAGAAGGCATGATCACTTACTGATTTGAGAAATAGGTGAAATGAAACTACCATCACTGAACCTGGGTCACCCTCTCTTTTGGGCCAGCACAGCTGTTCCTGCAGCCAGTCAGTGAAGCATTTTGGGGAACTGATCTAGCAGAGGAAAACAACCAGTTTAGCGGGGAGGGGAGTGTGTGCTTGTATTTCAGGTGAATCACTTCCCCAGCACCGCTGGTGAAGAGGATGTGCAGACAAGGGGGAGCCTTGCTTAGTGGGGACCAAGGAGCTGGAGGCAGAGGTTGTGCAACTGTCGCCAATTGTTTAACAACCAAACCATGTTTGGTAACAGCCAAACCCTGTCATATTGTTACAAGGTGAGGAGCAACTACAGGGAAACCCCACAAACTTCTGTGGAAATATGCACATATATATTGTTGCTTAACTGTGGCCCTGACAAAACCATTAGTGTTTTCTGATGAGGTACAAATTCCAGTCTTGTGCTCAGTGTACTTCATAGAGAACTTCAGCTGCCAAAGGAGCAGGGAACTCTGCTCCCTCTGGTTCCCAGCAACACCCTAAAGTACACAAGTACGACACAATCCTCATTTGCGTGGCTGTGGTTCAGATTATGTATTTCAATGTCAAATCTCTATTTTGGGTATGGATTGCTCAGCCTTTTTTTATTTCAAAGAAAATTAGGAAGACGGAGGCCTTAAAAGTGATAATTTTATTAGGGCAGAGGAATTTAATGGAAGGTGATACTTTGTCTTCCTATCCTGATTTAAAGAGAATTGAACAAAATGTATGATTTCTTCTTTCTTTTTGGACACAAGTTATTTTAAGACACAGGAAAGCTATTAAATGAAACAGTGAAAATACTTGAAAGAAGTATTGCAAGACAAATGTATTTCATTTAAATGCTAATTTTTAAATAATGTTTTCAAATGATGTAAATAATGAATACTTTTGATGAGAGTTAACATAGCACATGTCAAAAACACAGTGAAGAAGTTGTAAAACCGCATACAGAAAAACCATGATTATATATTAGAAGAGGACAGAGGATTTGGACCAGCACTCCTGCACAACTGCTACAGAAAAGTTTTTTAAGAAAAGCCCCAAGCTTCTACTGTTGTCTTTCTTAAGTATAGCCATCAGTCTGGCAGAAAGAATTTCCGCTCCTATCTCCAGAAACGTAATTTACAAGCCATTTCTGATCCCGTTATATTACCTGCATACTTTCTTGTCTTTTCTTTGGGAACATTAATTTTAAAAATTACCTCGCATATTGCAGCATAAAAGGAAAAACATTAAAATTGATATAATCTATGGGCAACAAAGCTGAGAAGTGCAAATATTGATTACATTGCAACATCTCCTACACAGAAGCTACAGTGAAATAAAGCAGTGGCTGCAGGTTGTCATGAGCTGTGCTTGTGTTTTATTTAAAGTCCAGGATCTTCCAGTGATGTTATTACCTGATAACCTCAGTTTTAAAGGATACATAATCTACTGTGGGGAGAGGAGGGCCTTGAGTTACAGAGTCGTAAAGACTGTGCATGACAGACAAAGCAGTAGCTGTAATTCATTCTGTTGCACTAGGTTCCCAGCCTGTGTTTTTTAGGTACTTGGGGCTCTCAGAACCACACTGCTCTTTGCAGCTTTTCCTACTGACTAAGCTTCGCCAGCCTTGGAAATGGAACTGGGACACAGGTACCGTGCAAAAGGCAGGCATTCAAAATGTGGGGTGGGCTTCAATGCTGCCCTTCACCTACTTCTGGGCAAATGTTTTTGGCCAGCCGAGTCTTTTTGCCCTGATTGTGCTGATACCCAAAGCAGAGTTCTTTCTCACCCTTTCCTTAACACCCCAGAGCAGGGTGACAGAGGGACAATCTCTTCCCTAATACTGTTTATCTGTGGTGTCAAAATTTACTGTGGGCTCCCAAGCCCATCTAACCCCCCCCTTCTGTTAATGACATTCCCGTACAATTTGAATTCTGTACACCATCACCTCATGGCTCACCCAGACCAACCCAGCCAAACCTCAGGGAAAGGAGCACCTACAACTTTAGGATGCACCATTACTGTGTCTAGTTCTGGGCTCCTCAAGGAGCTCCTGGAGATGGTCCAGCAGGGGCTACAAACATGATAAAGGTCTAGAGCATCTCTCCTATGAAGAGAGGTGGGCCTGGTTAGTCTGGAGAAGACGGAGAGAGGACCTCATTAATGCATACAAAGATTAATGCATGCAGAGTGGGCGCCAAGAGGATGGTGGGGCCTACCAACAGTGGGGCCCAGCAAGAGGGCAAAGAGCAATGGCCCTAAACTAGAACACAAGAAGTTCTACATCAACACGAGGAAGAATTTTTTTCTCTTGAGGGTAGCAGAGCACTGGAGCAGCTGCCCAGGGAAGGTGTGCAGGCTTTTTCTCTGGAGACATTCCAAACCCACTTGGACACACTCCTGTGCACCTGCTCCAGGTGACCCTGCCTCGGCAGGGCCTTGGGGGGGGTGGTCTCTAGAGGTCCCTTTCAACCCGAACGATCCTGTGATTATGCGATTCATTTGGTGATACGGTTTGTTGACGCTACGAGCACCGACAGCGCTAGAACGAGCGCCGGCTCACAAATTCCCTGGCGATCCCCTGAAAAGCGGCGCCGGTCCGAGCTGCTCTCGGTTCGCCCGCAGCGGGGCAAACTTCGCCTTTCCCGGGGGCTCGGCGGGGCCGGCCCTGCAGCCGGCGGAGGACGCGGAGCCCTTCCCGGGGCAGGAGCGGAGCGGCTGCGGGGACTCGGCGGGGCCGCCGGGAGCTCCCAAGATGGAGGCGGGAGATGTGACAGGGCGGGGAAGGGGCCGGGCAGGGGCTGCGCCCGGGGCAGGTGCGCGGGGCGGCGCCGCCGGGAGCCGCAGCCGGGCCGAGGGCGGCGCTCGGCGCTCCGGGAGTGGCGGCGGGGCCGGAGCGGGGCTGCGCTGCTCCCCCCGCCGGGCGGTGACTCGGGCTCCCCCTCCCGCTCCGCCTCCCGCCCCGCTCGCCCGGGCCCGGCCCAGCTGCCGCCGCCGCACGGCGCCGCCGCCACCCGCCGAGCCCGGGGCGCCGCCGGGAGCCGCGCGGGGGCCATGACGGTGGAGCAGAACGTGCTGCAGCCCGGCGGCGCCGCCAAGGTGAGTCTCCGGCGGGGCCCGGCCTGGAGCGGCTCCGCGTCCCCGCCGCGCCCGGGCCTGGCCGCGCCCGCTCCGGCCCCCACCGTTCCCCCCCGCGCCCGTGCCGAGCTTCTGCCGGGCCTTCCCCGTGCCGCGGCCTCGCCTGGGCCCCGCCGCTCCGGCGGCCGCCGAGCCGCAGCAGGGGCCGCTGCCGGCCTGGCCCCGGGTCATCCCGGCCCCGGGTCATCCCGGCCCCGGGCTTGGCGCTGCCCTCGGGGGAGCCCCGGCGGGCTCCCCGCGGCCCCGAGCGGGCCTGTTGCGCTCGCAGGCTGCCGGGCAGAGCGGCGGGTCCGGGGCTGGGCAGGAGGAGCGCGGGGTCCCGGCCAAGCCCCCCGTGGGCCCGGGGGGAGATGCTGCTCATGCCCGGCGTGACCCTGCAGTGCCGGCATTCGCACTGCCAAAGGTGAACGCTATTTCCAGCGAGTGACGCGCTCCTGCTGGAGTGAAAAAGTGCCGGGTTTAGGGACTCGTGTTAACGTGCATCATGGAACGGCGTTAAGGAATGACGGCGCTTGCTGTGCGCCAGGACTCCACGGAGAATGTTTCTCTGTCAAAAGAAATAAAAAAGAGATACCTTCTAAAGCTTTCCTTCTCTGGAACTGAACTGCTGAGAGAAATGTCTAAAATTAAATTGCAATGCTTTAAAAATGATATGTTTTAAAGGTAATTTGTAGGTTAACACAACTCTGAGCGGTGTGACTGTTGCCTCTTCCCATGTTTTAATGGCATGTGCTGCCTTCCTAAGACGATAAAGGTGTATGTGCTTTGGCGTGGTCAGTGTGGAAGTTACATGGCTGCAGCTGTAAGAGTGGACAGTTTACAGTGGTACAACTCGAATTTAAGAAGCCTTTTTGGAGCGAGGGCGTGTCTGGCCGAGGACTGCTGTCATAGTTGGAAGTAGTTAGCAGTGATTTTGGCCGCTTCAGCGGGAAGGCAAGGGCTGAAAAGGCTGGTTTTGTTCTTTCAATGTTTTCAGGTGGGATGTGCTCGCAGGTTAATGTAGCAGATTCGCTGCTACATCTGCCTGCTGTGTTGCAAGTTTATCTTTTACTCCTGTAATTGGTTTATTTATTAATTGTAATTATCGCATCAGATACAGTGCTGCCTATTTGTGCTTTCTGACAATGATCCTGAAGGAGAAATGTTAGTTGCCAGCTAAACTAGAAGGATCCTTAGTTATCAGCTAAACTACTACTTGTGGGTTGGTAGTTCAGATTCATTTGGGCTTCAAGTCGAGAATAAGGCTAAAAGGATGTTGAAGATTGATTGTGGTATACACCAAGTAATCCATGCTGCAGTAAAAAATAAAGCTAGCAATAATTTTGAAGTTGTAATCAGCATCTATGAGTGATGGTCACTTTTTAAGTGTCTATAGAAACTGAATAAAATATCAAGGTTTTTTCATGGCAGGGATTTTTAAATTATTATTATTTGCATTGAATCTGCAGTTGCCTGTTACCCGTTTTATCCCTAATTGCATGCATTTAGGGAATAAGGGGAAGGCAAATCTTAAAAGTGCTTTGTAAAAAAGCTTTATTTGACTCCAAAGTGAGTACCTCATTACTTAGTGAGATTAGTGACTAGCTAATTGGGTGGCAAACTTTAACATTGATCAGGTGTTTGCATGTAAAAAGGCAAATGGTGAAGGTGCAGTGGGTTGATGGGTGGATGAAAGGTCGAGAGGATACCATAGCACTAACTTACTGTTTTCCCTTGAAAGAGGGAAAACTCAGTCTCTGCAAATAAGGGAGTTTGTTCTGGACACCTCAAAGTTTGTTCCAATTGTTTTCTGTTAGCATGAAGAAGCCACATACAAGCAGGAATATACTGGGTTTACAGGAGATGCCTGAGTCATCAGCATACCTTATTCGGAGCCGTGGTTCCCAACATTGTTCATCAGATGTTTTCCTACTGTCATACAGGAAGTGTGTGTCAAACTTCAGCAGCACTTGGTGATGTAGATTTGTATTAATAAATGCTGTAACTACAAACAGCCCATTTCCCACTGAAGCTATCTTTAGTTTATTGTGTAGCTAAAGTAGCTGCATCAGGTCATAAGAAGTTTTTTCTTTCATCTCTGCTGGTCATCTTGACCCATAGTTAAAACTTGTAATTTATGTCCTGAATCAAATAATTAATCATATTATTCTCGTTGCTCATGGCCCTTGTGTGCTTCTCTGACATTGTTCGGTATCTGAAGGTTATAGGTAATGCTCACAGTAAGACTAAAGCATGTGAATAAAGGTAAACAACATGAGAAGTTTAAAAAAAAAGTAGCTTCTTGTTTTGTCCAATCTCTATTTCTGATTTCTGTCCTGTCCTTTTTTATTTTGTTGGGCATTTTGCTGCTGAGGAACTAAGGCACGTCTGTTGCAGGATTTCCTGAACTCCCTGCAGCCCTACGTGGCTGGTGCCTATGCACATCAGTTTTCCTCCTGGAGGAAGATCTTCCCATGCTGCCCCTCGCGCTGTGCAGACCCTTCCCTTGGCCAGTGTCCCCTACACAGCGAGTTCAGGGACTGGGTGCATGGTGATTTTTCTGGGAACTGGAAGTTACGTTGTGGGGAGGTCAAACATGTTTCAGCATTGCCTCAGCTCTGATAATTACTCTGAGGGCCATCTCAGAACAGCAGATTGAAGAAGCTGGGTTTTAATTGGTGCCACTTAGTTGGCTTCTCAGCAATGTGTGTTATCAAGTTCTGCTGCTTCTGGAGAGAGCCTGACATTTGGTTGATACACGGATTTAAAGGCTGTTTTATCTGTCCTTTGGTTTCCCACACCCACTGTTATTTCAGACTTGTGATTGAGCAGTGCATTGGCAGTGTAATCTTAGGAATAGTAGAATAATAGTAGAATAGAGCTGTGTCAACTCAGCTCATTTTTCTTTTTCTAAAAGAAGCATGAACTTTTAAGGATATTTACCACTTGAAATAATGCCTGGCTTAAAGCAAAGTGTGATACTAAGTTCTTCTTTCTTGCTGTTTTTTGGGGTAAAAAGGTGAAAATTGTGCTAGCTCATTCATGCTTCTGCTGTGCTTGTCCCATGATTTTGATGCACTTATTATTTGAAGATTTAGCTAATAATATGGCACTGAGTATTTTTTTTCCCTAAAAGCAATAGCTGCTTCATGCAGAGGATGAGAGAGTCATCTGTCTCCACCAATTGGCATGATGCAGTTCTGAATGACGGAAAGTGATTGCAAAGTATCTACTTTGAGCACCTGGTACACAGAGAAGGTATCTTGGGAGCTGTGTACTTTTTGTTTTTTCCCCCATTTTAATAGGTGGCAACCTTCCAAGGATTAAAAATCCAGACCTTTAAAATCTCTGTATTTTGAGAGTTGAGTTCAGGGTTGCCTGGTGGATCCAAGATACTGCAGGCTCCCTCTCTCATCACGAGGCCAGAGCCACTCTTGCCAGTGACCAACGTGCAGGTGCCTCTCTGCACCTGAGAAATGGCCCCTGGGTCATGGAATGAAGATGATTTCTGCATGTCCTCATGAACGGGGAGCCATCTGTGTTTGGACCGTGTGACAGGCAGGTTTGGAGGGCTTGAATATGGGAGGTTACAGCTGCCAGTGCCCAGATCTTTAGTACCTCTTTGTCCAGGATGAGCAGAATAACAACACTGGTTTATACTGAAAGTGTTTGCACCAACTACTAAGTAATTTGCAAACATTACTTGAAGTACTCTGGAGTTAGGCATCTTGTTCTGTGTTTAAGAAGGTCATATAAAAAAAATCTTTCTAATATTTGTAGTTACACCTTCGACACAGTTTCCTGTTGGTATATCTGAGAGCTAGAGCAAGGTGCAAAGGCCAGTGATTCAAAATAACTTTGAAAGCCCTTGTCAAACTGGTCTGCTGAATGCCTTCTGGTTTTGTGACTGTTCTGATGGATTTTGGTGGGAGTGGGTGGAGGTGTGTGTGGTTAGTTTTGGGTTTGTCTTTTTTTCAAGCTTGCGGAATCTTGGAGCTTGCTTGAATCTTGGTATAATATGATATGAATCAGCACCTTTATGAAACCTTTAACAACAGTTTAAAACTTCCTCCTTTCAGAAAA
Source organism: Sialia sialis (assembly GCA_009812075.1). Lineage (NCBI taxonomy): Eukaryota > Metazoa > Chordata > Aves > Passeriformes > Turdidae > Sialia > Sialia sialis. The sequence continues at coordinate 14,013,862 of VRYO01001681.1, read as the reverse complement.
CCTTTCACAGAAATTAAGATTTTGATTATGTGCGCAGAGGTTTACAAGTGTAGTGCTATTATTAGAATTTTTCTGAAATATCTTTAAATATGTTTGGTCCACACCTTGAAAGAAAAATACTGCTTCAGAATATGAAAGTGTAAATTTCATAGATTTTCTTGAAAACCTTTTGTAGTGTTATTTTAAACTATCTGTAATAAATCCTTAACACATTCCCCCTCCCTCCCTCATCCCAATTTTTAAGATAACCATAAAGATAAGTGGAAGGATAATTGAACTCTTGTGCCTAGGAAGATTTGTTGCAGCCAGCATCTCCTTAATTCTGTAGAGATACAGCTAGTGTCCATGGACTTGGTAACTAAAGGGGAATGAAAGGTAGAACAAAAGATGAAATTTCTGTTCTGTTTCTGGCTAAATCTTCTCCTTTTGCCTGCTGAAAGACCCATCCAAAGGCTGACAGCCCAGTTTTTCAGTCTCTGAGCAGCGGCCTCTATAACTCCAGTGATATGCATGGTGAAGTTCAGGGATGTTGTGTGTGCTGGCCACCACGTGGCCAGGTTGGTAAATCAACCTGGGGCCTCAGGGGACCTGCAGGATGCCTTTTCAGGCTGGGCCCAGATCTTTGCAGAACCAGCAGGGAGATCCCTGACACTCACCTGTGCCAGGAGTTGTCTGAGGAGCTGCGTCAGTCACCCCCATACAGCCATTGCTGGCAGTGCCAGTGACAGGGGGATTATTGAGGTGCTCAGAGCTGCCTAAAGATGTATTAAAATAATATTGCTCTTCACTTTCTCTTGAGAAGATAATGGTTTTCAATTCCCAGCTGGTCAAGAGTCAAATGTGACATTCCTGGTATTCCTTAGCATGAAAAGTAAACAAAAAGCTTAATAGCTGTGTCTTCACTTACATGCTTTCATGTAGGAATAAATTCCTTTAAAGGCTTGAATTTTTGCTTTTGTTTTGTTGGTTGTGTTTTTGGTTTTTCAAAAACAGATTTTCTGTTCTTGTTAGGGAACAGAACTCTTAAAAATCTGAGGGGGATGTGTGTGTATGTGTGAGTTGCTGGGACATGACTGAGAGAGAAAAGTCTTTTCTACTTTCTCTGAGTAGAAAAACCACAGGTGTGGGAGCAGATTTTCTTGGAAATGAAAGTAACCTGGATGACTTTCACTTTCTAGTTCTCTTGTGATAACCACTGGGATTTTTTTAAAGTGAGTGAAGGAGGTTGCCTTGAATGACAGTGAAGGGTTGTATGTGTATATTTTTTGTTTTGTTTTGTGGTTTCTTTTGTTTGTTGTTTTGTGTTGGGGTTTTTGTTTGTGTCTTTGTTTGCTTGGGGTTATTTTAACTGGATATGTTATTAAACTTCCCCATCAAACCCTGGTGACCAATGTGATGATCTTCAGTCATCAAATGGACACTTTTTAACTGGAAGAATTCAGATTCTCAGCAGGGGCCTGTTGACTTGTGCCTGGGGTAGCATCATTATTGAAATCACAAGTTAAGAGTATTAGGTGAGTAATGTAGGAGAGGCTGTTGTGACAACGTATGTCAAAAGGATTTTATAAATTCAGGATAGAGTTCAGTCTTTTTTTCACATTAAGAAATAGAGATGGCTTTTGTTAGCTGATGATTGCACTTTATCAGTTGGGGTGCTGTTAAAGAAGTCAACATCTACCAAGAGTGGAAAAATATTGGACTGGGGTGAAAATGGGTTCAGTTTCAGAAGTCAGGTGAATCTAATGTCACTCACGTGTGGCTTCTGCCAGGGAGCTGTGTGATACATAGGATGAAAACCCTTTGGGATTGATATGTCCAGTGTTCTGGTTAATGGATGGTCAAGCATAATTAATAGGGAAGAGCTGATACTGTGAATCACAGGAGTTAATTGTGTGCAAAACCATGCAAATTGAAAGCTTTCTGTAAACTCAACTTTATTATTTAAAAAAGGGGAGAGAGTGCTAGAGCTGTGAGGCTGAAGGAAAGATGAGGTGGTGAGATGCCTTCCTGCAGAGCATACCTTGCATGATAGTACAAACTCAGGCTTAGTGCCAAGTAAAGGTACAAACCCAGGCTTAGTGCCAAGCAAAAGGAAATACTTTTGGCTGTTTCCTCAGGTTGATGAATGCCATCTCTTGCTGTTTCTTATGAACATTTTTAATTCTTATTTTGGCAACACAGTGTGTTCTGAACAGCACGTGTCAGATTTTTCCATATTACTTTTCATTAATACCGTGCTGAATATGTATGTTATCATAAGCTGTATTGTGCCTGCATACCTCAGCCAAGCTTGCAGGTAAAATCAGAGCAGCTGTAGCGTGTGCTGTGACCATCTAAAATGTTGCTTTCTTCCAGCACTGTAGTTTGCTCTCTCATTGTATTGCAGGATTTACTTTTCTTTTTTTTTGTTATTGCTAGATTTATGCAGGTCTTCAAAACTTGCAATTCACTAAGAGTTCTACAGACCACCAGTGGAAAATTTTCACAAAACTTCTTTTTTGAATGATCCTGTCCATACCATTTTCGTGCTCTGTTACCACCCCATTTCTCAGAAGTGGATAAGTATCTCTTGGCTGCAGAGGGTTACACCTCTCTGTCTCAATATTTGAGGCGAGTACACCAGTCTGTGTTCTGGAGTGGCTGTGGGGCTGTGCTGACTCCTGCTGACACTCAGAGGGCTCTATCTTCTCATAAAGGGATGGCTTTAGCATGCTCAACTAGCAGTAGTTTTCCTGTGGGTGTTGAGCAGAATCTGTGGGTTTGGACTTTAAAGTGAATGAAATGTTAAGCAACAAATGCTGTGAAGGAAGAACTGTGCCGTAAGATGATGTAGAGAACAGATTAACACAAAATGTCATGAGCTGGACACTGTGATGACTTCAGTTGGTGACAGGCTTTGAGTTCTCTTCTGTTTAATTATAGAGTGGTTTTCCCATGTATTAAATAACACCATTCATTCTGAGCATTTGAAAATCATAATGAAAATCATCTATTCAGACTAGACTCTTGCAATTTAAGAAGGCACTGATTTCCCCCCCCCACCCCCCTTCCCGGCTGGGTTACATAGTTTTCATTGTTTTGTAAATGTCATTAGCTTTTTTGTGCCATAAAGGATGAAATTCAGGAGCATGTTGAAAGCCATTAGCATGAGAGTTTCCCTGAAATACGGCGTTACCTGCTGACGGGACTTCAACAGGAACAGCTCTGTTAAGAGCAGTAGCACCACTGAGTCCGCAGTTTTAAGGTATATCTCTCTTCCTAAGGGTCTTGGAGAGGTGAAATCCAAAGGACATGTGATGTGGAACAGCTTGAAGGCTGGAGTGCAACTAGGTTAACTTTGAAAATATCACCTGACACAGATTTCTGTATGTTAAACACTTTTTTTTTAAGGCATAGGAAATATTGGTATGCAAATTCTAGCAAGATTTGTTTTGAGATGCACAGCTTTGACTTGATGCTTTTGTTTAAAGTAGGTTTCTGAGTTCTTTTACCTGGTGGATTCTTGCTGAAAAAAATTATACTCTGCAGAGTATTTCCTTTAAAATGTTTCTGTTATCAACTAATTGGCAGCAGTCAAGCTTATCAAAGTTGAGGTGCCAATAAAATGCAGATTGTGCTTAAAATATCCTTGACTAAAGCTTTTTTAGACATCAGGTGAAAGCATATTTTAAGCTTTACAGTAAGCCGAGGTAGACAGAACAACGTATTTAATACAAGCTTGTCAGAGAGGCATTAGTGTTTTCAGGCATATTTTCAAGGAGCTGTTTAAATCTAATTGGCCCTTGTTTCTTACTATACAGAACATTTGTGGAAATGAATGCATGTGATATAATGGCATTCTATCCCCCTGTGGCTTCGTTCTGCCAATTGTCATCATTTCACTGGTGTTGTACCCCACAATCCAGAGGGCTACCTTTGGAAGAGGGAAATATTCACTTGACATTAGGGTCCGAGTCTGAGGTGTAAAATTTTTGAATTGTGATTTATGCAGCTGTATTTCATGCCAGTTTTTACTTTTATGTAACAGTAAATGGCAGGTTGAGGTCACACATGTTTTATGGGATAACTCTCCTTCTCATAGCTGTGTGACTCGAAGGAAAGTCAGATACCTGTGCTTGAAATTTCTATTCTGTTCTCAAACCAAAAATGACACTTTCTGATTTTCAATCAAATTCAGGTGTGTACTGTGAGAGTTCTTTAAAATAAGCATCTGGAAAAGGCTGGGAATACTTTGGCACATGACATTTCTTCATTCTTTTCAGAAGAGGAGACAGCAGGAGCAGACTTTTGGTTTTGGTTTCATTTTATTCTTCTGAAAGTTAGTTACTTTGAAACAGAAACTTCTTCTGGGACCACAGTTGTTGGAAGAGTACTTTTCTTTTTTTTCCCCCGAAAACTTTACAGTGTATAGGTATAAATGGCCTGGTTAGAGGACTGAATACTATATTGTATGCCAGAAATCTTAGATTATGACTGAGAAAGTGTTCCTGTGCTTAGCAGATATTAACTTTTGTTTTGATATAGAACCATGGGAAAATATATGAGAACATGTTAAAGTTCGTAATTTTTTTTTTTTTTTAAGCTAAATAGCTTTACAGACAGCTTGCATAGGGATTTCCCTTCTTGGTGTTACCTATTTTCCCATCTGTCAGCTGCTTTTCTTCAAATTTGGCTTGTATCTCTTATGTAACTTCCTACCTCTTTGAGGACCCCTTTGTTTTGTTTTGTGATTTATTTATTTTTTTTGGTTTTTTTTGTTTAGAGACTTGCCCACTACCGTGTAGTTTTATTACGTTAGAATATTTTAATTATTTGGTAGTAGCAATTGGCAAGTTTTATTTATTTCTGGCATCTAAACTTACAATGTTGTTTTTTTTTTAATGGGGTACTAGAATTAAGTCTTCTCTGTCTGTATCCCATTACTTGTTTGGAAATTAAAAAATAACGAGCAGCTTAGTGGCAACTTTTAAAAATTCTCTCTGCTCTTGCACATGTTTTATGGGACTTTGTGCTGAAAGCCACAGAACATCTCTTGTGACAGCCCTGTCTGGACCACAGTTGTCCCCTCGCCTGGAGCTGCCTGGGCTGCCTATTTGGGTGCAGTCTGCTGGTCTACAGGGCTTTTTAATGGTGAAGATAGATTTCCCCATCACCACCAGCTCCAGCTCTTGCTAAGTTGCCCTGTTGCCTTGAAGCTTTTTCTGGGGCTGATTTTAAGGTGATTAGTAAATGTGCTAGTGCTGAGTGAAGTGTGTGTGCCTTGCACAGGCTCTGCTGAGTTGTTAGAGGCCAGGGAAGGTACTGAGTGCTCTGTGACCTAACTGAATAGGAAATGATTGAAGATTTTGCTGTCAGAGTTTATCATCTGCTGTTTGATGGAGAATGTGTTGACATAATGCTGCTGCTTAGAAGGCAGCACAGAATTTAAATTTTTGTTCCAAATAATTTTTCAAAAATATGAACTTTTTAGAGGAGTATTTTGTACTCCTTTTATTCAAATTAGCTTCTGAGGCTTCAGGTAGGTATGTGGTGATGGCAGAAAGTCATTCTTGGTGGTACTGTTTTGACACCACTGACACAGGGAAAACTGGCAGGGCTAAATTACAGTGAATAGTGCTTACAAATCAAAGTTGTTGTAGATTTTTTGAGACCATGTCTGAACGTATTAGAATGTAGCAACTTCAGCTTTCTGTGGGAGATGAGGCAAATGTGTATTTCAATATAAGATGATTAAAAATCCATTAAAAAGCCCCCCCAAAACTTTAAACTTTCTTTTTCCTCATGAAAGAATATGACCTAAAAAATTTTGGTTGCCCTCTGCTGAATTTACTATTTCTTTAATTGTGAAGTAATAAAATTACACTCTGATTCCTGGTACAGATCTCTTTGAATACTGTGGTATCTGTTGTGTTTGAGGTTCATTTCACCATCACCTGCATCCACCGCCGTTGTTACCCAAAGTGAGTGAAAGCTACTGACTGCCCTTCATGGGCTGTGGTGTGGCAGTGGCCTTTCCACAAGGACACAGCACATGCCAGCACCTTCCTGGAGCTTGACCCAGGAAAGGCTGTCTCGCCCCAGAAGCTGGAGCTGCTGTCAGAAGCCTGTCACCTTCCAGGTGACCTGTTAAACATTGCCCCAGATTTCACATGGCTTAATGCTATCTTGTGCAGAGTTGTGCTTTGTATCTGTCCTTGCCCACATGCCCCTCCCCAGGCTAAAAACATGCCTCTTCTCACAATTTCTCTTTAGATGATTAATGGAGGGCAGGATAAGCTATCGAGTCATTTTACTGAATGCTGCAAATAGTGGTGTGTGACTTTCCTGATGTAATTTTGTCCTATAATGCACCAACAGCTGGGGAGGGGATGACCAATTGAGGCTGTGGGATGAGTTCACTCATTGCGGTGGAGTGGAGGTGCTACCCCTCTGTTCTTCTTCCCAAGCCCTCTGTGTTACCTCCTCTAATTTCTTGTGGCCCAAGAAGTGAGCAGGAGCAGGCAGCGTGATCAGGAGCTATATGCTGGCTGGCCAAGCTGCCAGGAGGCCTGGGGGTGCTGATGAGGCATTTGGGAATCCCTGGAACCAGGCAAAGCTGCTGGAGATGGCCTTGAGCTGTTGCTTTCAAGAGGCAGGAGGGCAGACGTGCCTGGGTATGTGCCCACTCTGTGATTACAAGGCATGTTTCTGTAGGAAATCATGGTACTAATTTTTTTTTTTTTAATTGGACTGGACGAAAGAGCTTTTATTGAAAGGCTTTCTGTTAAGTTCAGTTGTTTGGTTTTTTTTCCCCCCTTCCTATTCAAAACAGACAGCTGAGCTCTTTCCCCAAACGTGTCCCTTCTATTGAATACAGAGGACTCTTTGTAATACAGGCCTTTCTGTGAAAAAGTGCAATTTGAATTTTATCTACAATTTCTCTGCTGTACTGTGCTGAATTTTGTGTGGAAAAATTGTGAAATCTTCCTGTTATCACCTACCTAGGGCATGTAGCAGAGTTGTTTGAGGTGAGGTGGAAGCTTTGATCTTTGTGCCATTAACAGCTGGATACTGAATGAAATCCTTCTGGATGTGCACACCTAAAACAGGGAGCGGAGAACAGTGTATGGCATTTGGGCCCATGCAGGAGTGGATTGTGCATCTGAGAGAAGTGTACACCAGGAGCACCACATCTCTGCCACTGAGAGATTTTTAATTCATCTCCCATTGGTGGAAGTTTTCTGCAATAGTGCTTATGTAGGATGGGGACTATGGGAAGCTTTCCTCCCCATCAGTTTCTCTCACTAGATAAAAGAAGGATTAAAGTAGTGGCAGTGAAACAACTCATAAGGCTGCTGATGCACAGCAGTTGAACCCAGTGGAAATTGGTGGAGTCTTTGTCTTATCCCCTCCCTTGTCCCACCTCTGGCTGTGACTAAGTTGTCAGGAAATCAGTGAATGCAGAGAGTGACTCTCTGATGGTTTATTGAGAGCCTGGCCTGGCTTGCCAGAGTTTTGAGCAGGTGGTGGTGCTGACTCCTGGGGATGAGTGGCATCTGGCAACACCAGCCTGGGCTGGCCAGCACTGGCTGGAGCTACAGCCTGGGAACAACAAATGGCTTCTTGGAAGCAGCTTGTGGTCTGACAGCCTCGGTGAGTGTTATTGTTTGTAAGTATTGCAGTGCCTAGGATCCCACTCATCTGAGGACACTTGGAATTTCCAGAGTTGGTTTGTTTACTCCTAGAGTAGTTGCCCTTGTTATCATCATGACAGAGTGAGGAGGATGAATGGGGCTAGCTTGGTGTTTCCTTGTGAGTTCTTCTGTATTGTGCACAGCAGGGTGACGCTATGTGATGTCTGTTTGGAGAAAAAATAGCCCTAGAAATGCTGAATGTTTGAATGGGGTAGTGGGACTGCCTTTTCCCCTTGAGAGTTAGACCTGCGAGAGGCTGTGAAGAACATCCATCATGAGCCAAAATAGCTTGTATTTGATGTGATGGGTTAAACTGTGATTGGGCTGCAAAGGAAAATTTCTCAAAGTGCAGAAATGTAGATCTCATGTCAGTCTTGTTTCAGGCTAGAAAGACAAGACTAAACATTTTTAATAGTGCCTACAGTAAAATTATACCCTAGGCAGTAGTGATTCCTATGAGGAGAAAGCTTAAGTCTTGGTGGTGCTACCCGGTCAGATGCTGTAAAATGGGATGTTTATACATGATGGTAAATATCTGTGAACAGAAGCCAAAAAATAGGAAATAAACTTTTAGAACAGAAAGTAGCTGGGAGGGATTGGAAAAATATAATAGAATCATAGAATTATCTGGATTGGAAGGGATCCCAAAGCTCATTTTGTTGCAAACACCCTGTGCCATGGGCAGGGACACCTTCCACTAGACCAGGTTTCTCAGAGCTCCATCCAGCCTGGCCTTGAATAGTTCCAGGGATGGGGCAGCCACAACTTCTCTGGGCAACCTGTGCCAGGGCCTCACCACCCTCACAGTAAAGAATTTCTTCTGAATATTAATCTGAACTTACTCTGTTAAACACCATTCCTGCTTGTCTTGTCACACCAGACCCTTGTAAATAGTCTCTCTCCATCTTTCCTGTAGGCTCCCTTCAGGTACTGGAAGGCCACAGTTAGGTCATTTAAAAGGTCATTCCCTTTTTCAGCCTGAATAGCTCCATTTCTCTCAGCCTTTCCTCATATGTGTGTACATGTATCCTGCTTTAGCAGGGTATTGAGGATCTCCCCTTCCTACCCCTGTGGTTCTGTGCATGTGTATTTAGGTACACACGGTTTGCTGTGTACCTGTTATCCTCCAGCCTCCTCCTCCTTTCTGTCTGTCTGCCATTGTCTCTGACTGACCCCACTGGCTTTAGTTTGCCTTGGCTTGTGAATGTTTTTGGCAGGTCACTTAGTGTTGAGGTGAGATGGGCTGTGAACCACTGGTCCCGTGGCACTGCCCAGCTGTTATCCATGGTGGCCTCTTGGAGGAATCCCCCTGAATTTTATGTGTACTTTACAGATAATATATGCTGGCACTTTGAAAGACTCCTCCTGCTGCCACCTCTAACTGATCACCCAACAGACCTGAACTGGAGCAGGGAGATTTTTGCTAATTACTGTCACAGTTACTGGTGTATGTAAGAATCAAAAGCAATTTTTGTGAAGCAGGTTTTCCTGTGGCAGTTCTAGTGAATACAACCTGAGGTTTTAAGTTGTGTCTAGCTAAGAGAAACTGAAGATCTCATTGGTTTTAGTGTAGTTAATTAATTTCAGAGCTACTGTGATTACAGTTGGGAAGCTCACTGTTATGCTGAGCAGAGTATGGAGAAATCATGGTTTAAAAGACAAAGACCTCAAAATTCTCAGTAACTTTACATTTCTGACACCTTTCTGTTTTCAGTAAGTACTAAGGTTTCTTGATTTATCATCCTGTCACTGAGGCTCATTTGGGACTAGCTATCAGTAACAACTAGAAACACAGACTCAAGCAACAGTGTTCATAAATAAGTTCATAGACTAATTATAAAATTGCCCCCTGTAAACTGAGCAGGCGGTTTCCTGCTCACTACAAGAATATTCCCCATGCAGGTGATGATTTGGCTCATAACTTCTGGGTGGTTTTATGTAAATGTGTGCACATATATCAGAGGTGGGTTTGCCTTATATTTCGTGTCAGAGACTACAAACCAAACTCCTCAAGCCTCTCCTTAGAATCTTATTTCAGAATCTTGAACCATTAGCTTGAATAAAGACAAACATGTATGCTGAGAGAAGAATTTTTTTTTTTTTTTTTTTGGACACATATGAGGGTCAGAATTGTGAGTGTTTATATGAATGCATGATCTCATGAAACCTTAATATCAAACATTGAAATTCATTGAAAAGTCACTTGTTAAGACATGGAAATATTGTGAGTGTATTCTGTGTGTTGTCTAGGGTCAATATAGGTTACATAAAGCTGTGATTAAGTAGAATCCTTAATTTAATTTTTGAGAGAGATGCATACACGCTTAAGGTGCCTTTTCCCCCCTTAAAGTTTTATTTGGGCTAGACTGTGGTTGGCTGAAAGTTCCTGCCACACAATGTGTCCTTTTGCTCCTTGAAGTAAGTTTCTGCTCTCAGTCCAGTTGCACTTTGTACAAGCTGCTGCTGTAATTGTCAGATTTTGGCAACCTGTGCAGAGCAGTCCCAGACTGAAAATCTGCTGTCTTTGTGCATGTCCTTTGCTCTCCACAGGTGATTTTTGTCTGAACTAAAGCTGAGAGGCATTTTGCCTTAGAGAGTGTGTAAAAATATATCTCTGCCTACTTTCTTCGAGGATACAATGCCATGTAAGAGGTTTCTCTTTTCATACCTGAACAAAAGGAAAATCAGTTAGCAGATGCTGGGCAAGGGAACCTAATTCTGTTATGCTTTAAGGAGCACCTTAGAGCTGGTGCAGAGATTTAACTTGGTCTTTGCATTAGCAAAATAGTGCTTTAAAAAAATCTGTGTACACATACCTACTTTCTAATTTATAGACTTTCATAAATTTATTCTGCACACACGGAGAAAAATCTGGAGGAGAGAGCTGGGAAAAGTAAAGCCTTCTGGAGCTGACTGCACGTTTTCCCTGTGTTTCAACTCAATATTTTCATGGAAGGAGTTACTTTTTGTTTGCCTATTTGGAACTTTATCAACAGCATATTTAGAAAATGGTTAATGTATCTCTGTTGCTGGAAGCTGTAATGTACAGCAGTGTCTGTGGGCCTTTTAACTATTCCTGGGAGATATGATTAATGTGGCAGAAAATGATATTCACAGTAGCAATTGAGGGTCTTTAGTAAGCTTGTCCTTTGTATGTTAAACTATTTCTGTTTGTTTGTTTGTAGCAGAAACTTAAAGCCTGTTTGTAGAGGATTACATTCATCTAAGCTCTCAGTGTTCTTCTCATTACAGCAGCATCATATGAGAAAACCAGCTTATTAGCTACTTGTCTGCAAGCAATGCCATTAGCAGGTCCTCTGCAGCTCAGGCTTCATTTGTATTGTCTTTAATATAAAACACTTGTGCTATGTCATTTGATTTTTCCTCCAATAAATAGGTCTTATAAATAAGTGTTGCACTAGAAAGTGAAGAAAGTCAGATTTGTGTGGAGGGCCTGAGTCATGATGCTGTTCTCATCATTTGCATTTTCCTCTTTCTTTCTGTCTCCAATAAAAAAATATTCATCTCTCAGGAATCAGCATCATGGCCTAGGTTGGAAGGCACCTTAAAGATCATCTCATTCCAACCTCCCTGCCATGGACAGTGACACCTTAGACTAGATCAGGGTGTGCAGAGCCCTATCCAGCAGCCTGGCCTTGAATCCTTCTGAAGATGGGGTCCCCACAGCCTCCCAGGGCAACCTGTTCCAGTGCCTCACCACCTTCACAGTAAAGAATTTTTTCTTGATACACAATCTAAATGTACTCTCAGTTTGAAGCCATTGCCCCTTGTCCTGTCACTCCAGGCCCTTGTAAATAATCTCTCTCCATTTTTCTCGTAGGCTATTGTCATGTGGTGGAAAGGTGCAAGTCACCCCTAAGCCATCTCTGTTCAAAGCTGAACAATCCCAATTTTCTCAGCCTTTCCCCACAGGAGAGGTGTTCCATACTTCTAATCAGCTTGGTACCCCAAGTGAACTTTTATTATGTGCTGTTGGAATGTGAGCTGTGTAGTGAGGCCATAGATCTTGTTTTCTCCTGCTAATGGTTGGATTATCTCATTCATTCCTAAACATACAACTTTATCTGTTGGAAATGGAAAAGGATTATTTTATCTTCTGCATTTTTAAGTGCTTGTGTTGCAAATACAAATATTTGGATGCTGCCATGAATAAAGCCAAAGTGTACATGTGCTTCTTCAGAAACTACAGAGAGGACAAAAACAGATCAAAAGGTGGCTAATTTTCCCCCAAAATTTATCTTCACTGTAGTTCAGTATTAATCAGTTTATGTGATTTGCCTTGTTCAAAAAAAGCATTTGTATAATTTAGCTTTTTACTTTGATTGTAGGAAGTTATCAGAGTTTACAGTACTGTCGTGGAACTAATTTGGGCACAGTATCTCCCTAAGCTGATAGCAGTGCAGATCCTTTTCTGCTTCACTGGTGCTGGCACAGCTACTGAATATGCTATTGTGTGAGGTTATAAACCAGATAATCTTAATTGGGCATTTCCTGAGAACAAGGGAGGGATGGCTGGAAAAGGAGAGACTTGGAAATAAGGGCATGCATTCCTAATACACAAATTCGGCTTCCATCCAGGAAAATGGGAGAATTTCCTGTTAGTTAAAATCTTCCAAGAGCTGAAAGCCTGAAGATACGTAGTGTATACCTCAGGGAGCCACAGGAAAGGGAAAGGCTGGGAATAGCTTGTGCATGAAAACCCCAGGGAAGTGATGTGGTGGGACTGAGGGGTGTGAACAGCTGGATCTCAGGGCAGCCATAGCATCAGTGAACCATCTCCTTTGTGTGGCCAAGGACTTGGGGTACCCTGCAGCATCTATACCAGCACAGTCTGGTGTCTGAGATCAGGTCCTGGGGGCTTCTCAGAATTGTCAAATGCTGTTCAGGCTCCATGGAGAATGAGTGTGTGTGTGACATTTGCACATATGTCCTAACACTGCAGTTATTCCTGGAGTCTTGACTCACTGAACTGGAGGATTTCTGCTAGAGAAAAGATACATACTTAGTCATGTAAATTTGAGGATAGGATGGCAAACTGAAGTGGGTACAGGTAGCTTAGAAAGAATGGAGGATTTGGTTTGTTTCTCTGTGTGAAAACAGAGGCTGCTTAATAAACTGAATTAAAGTACAGTGAGTTTTAATTTGGAATTTGCTGAGGCAAGGTTTGAAAAAATAGGAGATCAGGAAAGAGCTGCATTGAAAAAATACGGCAGCTTTTTAATGTTAGAATTGGTAGTTGTGATCTGAAACTTTTCTCACTGACCTGATTTCATGAGCATGCGTTGGTACTTCAGACACTTGTCTGCTGCCTTCTCCATTTTTTCATCTTTGTTTTAGCAGATGAACTCTTTTGGGTATTTTTGGTTATAGCCGAGAGTGATTTATTATTATAATTGTTTAATATATCTATGTGTTTTTTGACATTTGATAGTCTGTGTGCTATAGTCACTTCAGCTTGTTAGCCCAAGCTTCTTGAGCTTTTAGAGTAAATGTAATCAGAATGAGCATTAGTAAGAGTAAGGAGGGTGGCTTGCTTTATATGTAGAAGTCTGTCTGTAATATTGAATTTCTTATTCTGCTTTGCATCATACAGAAGAGACTTAACTGTTTGACAGTTGCACTAGAAATTGATCTCCAAGCTTCAGTCATGGGTAATAGCAACATAAGTTTCCTGTATGCCACAATAACCAGATCTAAAGGAATATTATTCAAAATAAATAAAATTTAGCCTTTTTGACTTTGCAAAGTAGTACAGATGCACTAAAGTCACATCAGGAATTAAATAATAAGCTCTCTGAATATGGTTGCAATTGTTTCATAAATGTCTCAAGTAAAAAAAAAAGGCAAAAATAAAATTGAATCTCATCCTCTGACAGTGAATGAGGAGAGGGTTTGATAATTGCCTGCTCTGTCACTTGTAATGAAAAGAAATTGAATTACTTGTTTAATACAGTTTCATGGATGATAACATACTATCATTATAACAGTGAAGGAGAATAATGAAAAGTTGAACATCTGGTTGCAGAAAAGGTCAGTGCACAGTAAAGATGATGGTTGTAGTTATATCAGATTTGTGAGGATGAGGGCAGATGGTGAATTTGTGGAAGAGAAGGCCACCAGTCAGAGTTTTTAGCTGCCTTATGCAGTTTTACAATTGTTTCTGAACATCTGGTAGTCTATTAGCAAGTATTACAAGAACATGTTGATCAGGTGGAAATAATTTCAATTACACTCCTCCTAGAAAGGGAATGTATGCATTTTTGAACTTGTGTGATTTGAAATAAATCAATTAGAAATTAGTGGCAACTTGTCCACATTTAGCTGAAGAAACAGTAATGTCTAAACCAGACAAATGCCCCAAAGCTCCATTTCAGGTATTCAGGAGAACTGTTAATTTTCCTCTTAATTCCTGTCACTTCTAACAATGATCCTTATGGATTCCCCATGTTGTTTTAATTAGCAGTTAGAAATTCTGGAGCTGAGTATCTTCACCTCTTGGCCCTGAGAACAAGTATGCTTAAATACTTAAATCATCTCTTGATGAGAAGGGAGCATCTCTGGGTGCAAGTCTGATCTGTTAAATGTGCATGTCCGTGGGAAGGGAGCCTTGAAACACAGCTTTTACACTGGAATACTGAAATGTGGATAGAAACTACAGATGTCTAAGTTTATAAGTCACAGCTGTGCTCATAAATTAACAGCCAATATTTTGAACTGCTAAGAGATTGTTTGTTGGTAAACTGTCTTTCTGTCTTTTCCCAGTCTCTGTGAACGATGAATATCCTCCAATCAGCCTTTTCAAGTGTTGTATATACTGTGGAAGATACAGAAATCTGTTATAACTTGTTGTTATAATAATTCATAGTGAAACTATTTTCTGTTTTGTTCACCATCATGTTGATGGTGAATAAAAAAAGAAATCCACTTCATTGCCATGGCCTTGGATTGTTGCTACCAGTTTTAATGCTGTTGTAATTATTTTTCTCAAATACTCTATTTCAGTTCTTTGATTCTTGCCAGACTTAGGGGCAGGAAAGCAACTTTATAGGGAAACAAGTTGTGGCTTTTACAGTGCTATGAAATGGACAGAGTAAACAAATGAGGGGAGGAGAGATTGGGATAGAGTGGGAGTTCGTTTTCCTGCATCACTTCACTTTTCTTGTGCCAACAGAAGGGTTTTTACAAGGAGAAAAAAAAAAAGAAAGAGGCAAATTGGATTGTTAGCAGTGTCTCTTAGGATCATAAATGAAGGGAAGGTTGTGTATGTTATTCATAAACATCCTGAACTATACGCCTTCTATTTCAATTTATTAGGGCATGAAGTAGTGCCTGCCAGGTTAATTTCTCACTGGGGAATTCAGCATTCATGCAGATCTTAATTTCCTCCTCTACACAAAGCAGTGATAAGGGAAGAATAAGGGTATTTGAATATTTGATTCTAGGTAATTCAGTTTAAAGATAAGTATTTTAGAAGTAGCTGCAAGACAATTATAGCTGCTATTTTAAAATTAATTTGAAGAGTAGCAGGAGGATGTTTATTTGTTCCCGATGAGAAATATGTTTTTGTCATGCAAACAAAACCCTGTACTTTACAAAAAATTGTCTTTCATGGATGAAATTACGGTTTTGAGTTCAGGATGTGGTGGGCAAAGAATAAAAAAGAAAAACCATTTGCAAAGGTTTTTTCTCTGTTTCCCATCTGCCAAAGGAACAATTGAATTTGTTATTATGGAACAATGGTCAGTGCTCTTGTGTTTTCATGGTTTTAATGGTTAAGATGCTTTTAATGGTTAACAGGAGTTTAAGGATTGTTCCAGCTTAGTGTCTGATTTTTGCTTCTGTGATGGAACAGCTGAGCATGAGCAGAGTGAATCATCTGTTGGCTTTAAACAGGGGTGGGACCAGATTTTTATTTAAATAAAACAAAACCAAGCCTCAACATTCTTATGGAATGAATGTTTAGGAGACCCAGAACCTCTTATTTTTCTAATTCCAAATGTTGGTTTAAACTTAGTTATGGGTGCTGACTTAAGTGGTTTGGGCGAGCTGGATTCAACTGGTCTAGGAAGGCAGTTTGGACGGATTCCTTAAGTTCTGTTTCAGTATCAAGAAACTTGTTTTGTTTGGAATTTTTATGATATTTCTCTTAAAGTACTCAGTGATCAGCAAAGTTGAATTTCCTGGTTTTGCGGTTGGAATGACTAGGAATTATTTATATTAAGGTAATAATGGGGTTGAGAATAACTGAGCATTAAGAAGTTGGTTTTGGTGGGAGTTCAGTCAGCTATTTCCATTACTGCTTTTGGAGACCAAAGCTGGGGTGTCTTATTTGTTTAGAAGAGCCAATTGTGGCTTTATAGAGGCTTCTTAAACTCGTGTTGCATAAGCTTACCCATTTTTTTTGTTTAAAAAAATCCAAAACCAAAAAAACCCACCAAAAGGCAAAAATCTTTACATTTGGGAATTGAAAGCGACCAACTTGCAGAAACTTAGACAAACACAAGTAGTGTGTGCACCCTTTTGTGATGCATAAACCTCACATGGAGATGCCTTTAATGTTGGTGGAGGACTGTACTCTGTTAAGAATTGGTTTTGCTGTTACTTGGCTCTAATCTTATTTCCATTATCTGTTTTTATTTTAGCACCAGCAAACATTTTTAAATCAGCTGAGGGAGATCACCGGTATCAATGACATCCAGGTACTACAACAAGCACTGAAGGTAAGATAACTGACTTGTAGCTGAATGCATCTTAACTGCCTGTGAAAGCCATAAATCCCACTCTTTCTTAGTCTGGTCCTTCTCTTCCTTCCCTTCTTCCCCTCTTTTCCTTTCTCCCTTCCCAGCCTGAATTTATTTCAGGGAGAAAGAAAAGCTAATAGTGATTGTTTTTTCACTTTACAAGTAATCTTGTTCTCTTTTGGTACTGTTGTAAAAATGAATCAAGTGTTCAAAGATGAAAAGACAAATGTTATGACTTGCCTTTAACCTTTGTATGAATTGTTTCAGGATACATTGGTGCTACTACAGGTGGTCAGCTCCTGAGGAGCAAAGTGTGTTTTCTTGTCAAGGTGTGACTGTTTTCGATCATGCACAGGCCTTGCTCACTGTGTAGAATGAAGAACTCTGTTTGAACTTGCCAGCCTTTGCTAACTTGGTATTGTTTCAATGTTTTTTCAACCATTGTAATTTATTTCACAGCACAGAAGAGTTCTTTGGTGCAAGGAGAAAAATGCAGATCTCTTTGTGTTCTGCTTCCCTATGCATAAATATATATAAAAATTTTAAACATTCTTTTTCTCCCTCAAGCAGTTTTTTGCCATTTATACAGGGTAAATGGGGATTTAGTAATTTATATAAAAAATATGTATCTACACAAAAATAGGTAGTTGTTGTTAGCATAAGTCATGTGCACAACTTCTTTTCAAAAGCCAGGGTCTCTGGCTTTAAAAATGAAGCTATATTTTCAGAAGAATTCATCTGACTCCTGTTGAAGTTTTACTTCAGTGAATGTGCTGGTCATGTTTGTTGAGAGGTTGATCTATGCTACAATATGCTTTTTTTCTTTCCTGAAATAAGTGAAACTCCACCAAAATAATTTTTTCCTAAGATGCTTTATTTTTTATTTCGGTTAAAAATAGTGAAATATGTAGAATTATGTCAAGTTTGCAAACTTTTGAGTCAGTATTTCACCTGACAGTACAATGGCTATTGATTTGAAATTGCTGATCATATCCTTTGCTTTAAAGAAAAGGTGAGGGGACTCTCACTACTTGGGTGTTTTTTTATGTTTAAAGGACAGCAATGGTAATCTGGAGCTGGCTGTGGCTTTTCTTACTGCAAAGAATGCCAAGGTTCCCCAGCTAGAGGAGGCAACTTACTACCAAACAGCCCTTCCGGGGAATGACAGATACATCAGCGTGGGCAGCCAGGCAGACACCAGTAGGTATTTTTTCTTTTCATAAGTTTAGTTTAAAGGCATGGGAAATAAAACCTTACCTGTGACATAACTGTTAATCTGCAGATAATTCCTGTTTATCAATTCTTAGATTATTATGTATTCTCTCTTTTCTTGTTTCTGTGGGGCTTTTTTGTTGGTGGTGGTTTGTGGTTTGTTTGTTTGTTTTGGCTTTTTTTATTTGAGCGACCTTTAGGCATTACCTTTACCTGTATGTACGATACTGATCAAAAGATGTATAACTGGGCTTGCTTTGTTTTATTTTCCTTTTATTTCTCCCCCATATTACAGGTTTTATTTTGGGGTCATGCAGTGAATAATTTAAGGCAAAAGCTGGGCACTCCTCTGTCAAAACAACATTGGAGAAGAGTCTGTAATTGTTTGTCTTAATATGCTAAAGCTTAATATTCTTAAGAGTAGCTTTTCTCTGACAGGAATGAATTTCCCAAAGGGAGAAATGGGAGGTTAAGTGTAAATTTTGTACTAAAGGAGTAGATATTTTATATATGAAATTAGCATGAAATATACCTGATTTGAACAATTTCATTTAGTTGATACAGGAGGTTCCACAACTTGCATTTCTCTAAGTCTTGCAGGTTCTAATCCTCTGCTTCAGTGTATAGCTATTTTTATAGGGAGAAAAAGAGAATGTGTTCTGCAAAGAAATGTAGGAAATAACATAGAAGTAAAATTCAAAGGAAGTTTTGTAGCGGGAGTGATAGCAGTAAAATCGGAGTTTCTTAATGCTATTCACAATGCAAATGAAGCATATTTTAATTATATATCAGTTCTTTGGCCATGTATCTAGAATATCCACGCAGATTTTATTAAACAAGTAGAATTATTTAGTGCCTTCTGCAGTAGAATCTTTTTTCTCCTTTGTTTTGCTCATGGTGGCCTCAATGTAAAGAAGTTTAGTTAAATCTCCCTATCAATTGTGGAATTATTTTTGTCTGTAGAATCTTCGCATGAACTTTTAAAATATTTTTAATTAAAGATGAGTTTATTCTCAGCATGTCTGATCTGAAAACTACATTTAAATCCTTGTTATTATTAGCAGCCCTGTGTAAAGTGTTGTGAGTGCATTATAGGTAGCTGTGTTACCCATGTACCAAGTTGTGGTGGGTGGCTTGGGGATTTTTGTGTTTTTTATCTTTTCACTCCTTTGGAAGGAAAACACACACAACCTTCCCCATATATTTAATTTCAGTGTCAGAAAATTGCCTTAGAGAAAATGAAGGCTATTTAGAACAAACTCACCACTGTGTCATAGTTTCTAGTACTGACAACCTACTATGGCAGTGGAATAGTAAGCTGGATTCTCTTGGAGTCTGTGTTTAATTAGATTTAATAGCAATCCCATTAATTTATTTAGCATTTAGTTTTGCTGTCACTTACTGTGCTGTACAGCCTTACTGAAGAAATAGTGACAAGGGATATGAATCTAATCTGCAAGAGCCCACAGTACCTATGGCAGATGGTCAAATTGAGAAGAGTAGCTCTTGAGCTGTACATTCCAAGGTGAATTTCAGGATTCTCTTCTCTTTTCTGGCGAGTTGAAGGCAGATTCCTTATAGTTACACAGCATGACAGGTCAGTGATCAAGAAACACCAACTGCTGAGGGAAAAGTAGATTTTAATTACTTTATTTTTTTTAGCATCTTTAGCAACTGGTCAGGTCCTCACTGGCAACGAAGATGAGAACCCTTGGCCAGTCTTTGCTGTTTTAGTTAGAATGAAAACACATTGAGATAACGGCATCTTTTAAGTTTTCATCGTACTGGAGGACTTGCAAGGCAAGAACTGAATACCTACAGCAGAACAAAAGCCTAAACCAGTGGGATCATGAAGTGCCCCCAGGCTCCTGTAGAAATGTAGTGACTGCTTCTGGAAGAAACCTACGCTTTCCTTGTAATGTGCTTGCCTGTAATTATTTGGATTCTAGATTTAAAAAATGCAGTGCACAAAAAGGCCAAATCTCCGGGCCCTCTTGTTAGTAAACACTGTTGTGTAAGGGAGGGTGAAAGAGAGTAACTTGTCAGGAGAGAATGGAAGGGTGGGCACAGGATGGAAAACCTCCAGCAGATGGCTTTGACCATCAGCACTCCCTTCTGCAAAAGAACACTTATTACCAGTTCTCAGTGGCTATGCTGAGTTGCTGACAGGATCTTGTCACTCAAATTTGACTCCCTTTATTATCCCACGTAGGTATAATTACATGAATTAACTATTACTCACCCTTACGGTTCCTCACTGCCTAACTACCTCTGTGCATTTGGAACTTGGGATGTTAAGAGTCACCGAGCTTTGTGGTCCTGCCAAGTATCCAAACTGGGAAGGAGAGTCAGATAAGTACCAGAGTTGTCTTTCATGCCACAGAAAACCTCCAGCTATTTACAAAGGCCACTGAATGTATTCCTTGCATAAAGATACGTCAGATGTGTTCTGTGAGCTTGAGTGACTCCATTTCTTTGACACAGTTAGTTAAGGGATAAAATGAAAATGTTGATGTGTACCATAACACCCAGTATTGTGCACTGGCTCTTCCAAAAGTGGCAGTGGTCATAAGTGGTTTGAGAGTTGCATCCTGTATGGTAGGAGGTGTAAGGAAACCTGGTTTGTCTTACTACCAAATGCAACTTTTCACAAGCTGCAACAAAAGAATAGGTTTTTATTACATCTGCTCCATCTGTTAAACAAAAACTGACTTGCACAAATCAGTGTTACTCATGATGCTTGCCTTTTTGTCTGTTCAAAATGGTGTGTGCAAGCACCTGCAAATGTATTTTCACATCAACAGTGTGCAAGCTTACTCTGATCCTTTTGAAAAGATGGTTTTCACTTTTTTTTTCCTTCTTGCAGTCTGTGAGGAGAAAGTACTTAAGCATTAGGCCTGCAATGTACAGATGCACACCTTTTAGTCTAAGGTAATCCTAGAGGAAATCCTAGGCATTGTACTTAAAGAAAGAGAGGTTTGGTAGTGCTTCCAAAAATTTTCACTTTATTTATTTCTCTAGAAACTCTTTTATTCCCATTTGAAGTAATTTTGTGTATTTTCATCTATGGCTGCACAACAGAACTGTTGGATTGCTAAGAATGCATTAATTTTCTTCGTATTATTGAAGGGACTTAAAGAAACCAGGGTTAAAGGAAGGAACAGAATGAAGAGATGTATTTTGGAAGTTGTGTTGTGTTCCAGTGAAACAGCTGTCAGGACCAATTCTCTCCTTCCCTTCTTTTGAAAGCTCAGTTATTTTTCATTAAAACTGAATTACTAATCTTTGCAATTGCACATTCCATAGCCATAACAAAAGATTTCAAGCCCTTTTATAAGGGCACGTTACAGTGTAACTATTAAATGCCACGCACAGCAATTTGAGGATTGTAAGACTTCACAGCTTCTGGCTTTTTATATCTTGCTGTTCTTACTTTGAGCTTTTGCATGTGTTTCAAAAGTCACTCAGCCCTTTCCTGTGAGGTAGAGTTTAGACTCAGTGGTACCTAAATCCTTCTGAAGCAGCGTTTATAAAATATTTCTTACTGTTCCATTCTAGAGACTCTGGAAAGCTTATAGGGTAATTTCTTCTGGAGTTTCACTGTCCTTACTTTTGGATTCCTAGTGTCTTTTCTAAATCCCTTTTGCTTCAAGTTAAGTTCTTTACTCCTTATGTGCCCCTTGTGGAAATTATAGTACACTTCATTCCTTTTATCTCAGATGAAGTGTTGCGTGCTTGAAGACAGTGTTCAGGACTTCTCTTAGATCTAAACAAAACAGCCTAAATTCCTTTCAAGTATTTGGATACATTTCCTATACCTATTGTCTTTTTTTTTTCTTCCCATCTAGGACTTCTTTAGTATGCTTTTTTTTCTGAGCTGTGACACTTGAAACAATAATGAAGACATCAACATAGTTCTTAAGAAAAATAGGTGAATCTATAAATACCCATGTAGTACTCTGACAGAAGTGTAACACTTGCTATTTTCTTCAGTGCTGGGATGATGTGAATTGCAGATTGAACATGAGTTGGCTGTAACTCCTGGATCCTTCTTGGCACGAGTCCTAGCAGCCCTCATTCTCTAGCTGTTCATTTATTGTTTCTGTGAGTAGAGATTGACAGTGGCTTCTTCTGTCACCTTGCTTAACTTAGCCATCACTATGTGTCTTCACCACATTTCCTTCTGTTTCAGGGATTATTCATGTCATCTCCATCCAGGTTCCTGGGAGTTTTGCCACCTTGCTATGTCAAAATCCCTGCTTTAGTATGTCAGGAGTCTTGTACCTTGAGGTCTTTTTATCTTACAGATTCACATGTTGCTTTGTGTCATGATTACCTCTCTCCTTCCCCATCAATGTGAGACCCATTGGTTTAAGATGTTTTAACTGTAGGATGTTGTAAATACAGCTGAGATGAGGAAACTGTGGGATAGTGGTGGCCAATATTTACAAGTACAGTACCAGTACAGCAGTTTGAGTTGGCTGAATTGCTGCAGGGATGCTGGGTGCTCTTCCCCCATCCAGTTTTAACTAAAATTGGCATATACAGCCACCTAAATTCCTTCAAATCTTCATGTTAGGAGCCTGAGACCATGGTGAATTTAAGATCACAGAATAGGTGACAGTATGTAGGAAGTAGTCTCAACTCCATTTAAAAATTTCTATTTTGTTGAAGTGTTGAAATTGGAATGTAGCTGTTGGACTTTCATACTTTGCACTAGTCTGTTGAACCCATAAAGGCTGCCCCTTCATTTTTGCTCTCCTTGTTCCAGTTCTTGCATCACAGTGGATGTTTATTGCCTGTCCCTGAGTTCTGTTGCTGCTTCTGATCTGTCCCTCACGCTGAGTTTCCCAGCCTACTTAAGTTTCAAGATCCCACTCTCTTCCTCCTCCTTGTATAAGTACCAAGTCAACAACACAGTAATTATTTTAATGACCTAGGCAATAACCAAGTAAGAACCATTTATTTAAATGATGATAGAAACTTCCTAAATAAACAGATTTATAAGTTGTTTTGGTTTTTTTAAAGGTTTATGGGGATAGATAGTGTGTGCATTTGTTATACATACACTAGTATATTTGTCCCAGATTTCAAGATACAACTTAAAATTGTTTTGTAGAATTACATAAGATTCAGAGAGTTTGACATCGTTTGTATCATAAGGGCACATTATTATATAATAATCATGTTGTAAACCAAGAATACATTTCTTAGTAAAGCAGATGATTAATTATGAATGATAATTTTTAGTGAATAAAAACACATGCACTGAGCCTGTGTTGATGAGAAGTTTCTTTGCTCATGGAGAGTTTTTCATAATCAAGCTTTATTTACTAGTCATGGCCTAGCTAAGAAATTTTGCATTTTCTGAGGCTATTTGACATTAAAGTAATGAGTACCTTTATGAGGATGAGCCAGTGAGAACTGAAGTGTTCTGTGGGCTAAATGAGAGGAGTATTACAAAACTGGTATGTGTAAATTAATGTCAGGTAACTAAATGGCATTATTTTTACACCTTCATGAAATACATCCTTCAACCTATCACAGAAAAAACTTGTCTGGTAAAAACTTTGAGTAAAAGTCAACTTTTTGTTTTTCTTCAAACTCATTCTTAAAACAGAAATCTGTTGATCAGATCGGAAATGTCAGCAGCTCAATTTCATGAGTTTTACTACTAATAGCTGTAACCTTAACATCTACAGACAAGAATTTATAAAACATGAAGATATTTTAAAATAAAAATGAGGAAAAAACCCCATGAATTTCATGTATTATATGCACACTTTTATAATGTGTAGACATCTGACAGGAATGCAGAATGTGGAGACAAGGTAATATATATAAAATATATATATATTTGGCTTTTTAGGGTGAAGAGTTTAGTCTCAGACTTACCCTTCTTTTATGACTTCTACTGAAGTTTCTTTATCATCTTATTTAGGATTCAAATTGTACGTGAAGTGTTGCAGCTTTATGAATTACTGTGTCAGCTATAAATACATTAGCTTAAATGTCAAAACCATTTTTATTTTACATTTGTTATGAACTAAAGGCTTGTGTGAGCTAGGTTACCATGGGTGAGCTGATATTTATAAATGCATTTTTTTGGTCATAAATTATGCTAGGTAAACTCTCTGTGACATGAATCAGTTGCACCACTCACATGCAGTGGTGATACCTGGCAGCATGTCTTCACTTTGTCTTTTTTTCATGAAGAGCAGGAGCAATCCTGTGAGAGAATCTCTGAGAATCCTAAGAGAATCCTAGGGTGTCTGCTCCAAAACTCTTGCATGCCAGAACAAACTCTTTTGGCTTCTCATTAATTTGAATAGTAAACCCCCAAATTTCTTACTTCCATTTGATTTTGGAAAGAGAACAGAAGTAAAAGATTTGGGGTTTTATTACTAGAATTATGTAATTGCTGGTAATATGAATGGTTATGAACTTCTAAACACATAAGGTGGTGGTATAGATTAGTAAAGTTAGAGCTAGGGAGTCACAAAGAAATAGAATATTTTACTGGAAGTGTCAGTTGGAATTTGATCCAGGTAGATTTTTGTATAACTGGGGAGGTTTTGTTAAATGCATCATTTTCACCTACACTGAGTTCTTTTCTAGAAAATAGTCCCCATATAAAGAAGCTGACTTCTTAATCTAGCTTTCCTTATTGCTATATAAAAATGTCATCACTCTTTCCTGACTAGACAGTTGCTTAAGGAACATTGCTGTCTGTAAGGAAGTGACCAGAGCGATCCCATACTTGTCCATCTGCACGTGTGGCTGCTGGGTTGTGACCATTATTCCTACATTGATAAATACAGCTTTGCTCCAGGGAAGATGAGGTGCTCTGTGTGGCTCCTTGTGAATGGTAGAAAATACAACACAAGCACCACATTTTAGAGCATAAGAGGTAGTGTGTGTGGTGAGAGGATCCTCTCATTTCTGTCAGCCTCTCTGGTCTCCTTCTGCTCTCAGGCAATAGGACAGAGCCAGGTTTGCATGTCATCCAGGCTGAAATGGTTTTTTCACCCAAATGATGTTCTCAGCATGGCAGCATAGTTATCAAAACTTCTCAGCTTCTGCAGGTAGTGGTTGTAATTGCTTTAGTACATCTGAAGGAGAATTTCAGGCATTTGAGTTGAAGTATCCTTCTGTTACGCTGGAAGATCTGAGCTGACTCTAGAAGGCCTAAGAATAAAACTAGGAAGTCCTGCTTTTATAGCAATAATGTTTTTCCATACCTCTAGATCATGACAGATTACCCAGTGTACTGTGCAGGTAAGAGTGCTCCCTTTAAAGGCCCACTAAATAAAATAGAAGTTCAACCATTATTTGGAGAAAACAGAGCCAAGTTTAAAACTAGGTTTTGAAGATGCTGGTGTTACCAGAAAAGTTTCTTTACAACTTATTTCTTGTTTCAGGTTTCTGCAAGGACAGGTCATCCTGTTTTCTGTTCATACATGATTATGGCAATTATTTTTGTATACTAAGTTTAGTGTTTTGTTCTGGTCCAATGAGAAACGTCCCAAAAAAGAAAGCTCAGGGGAATAGGAGAAACTGCAATGGGGGCTGGCCCATGCAGGAGAAAAGAGAAAAGTGAGAACGTAGACAGACAAGCTCTTTGGAGTAATTGAGTTGGCCTGTAGAAGGAGAAATGCTGACAAGCCTCTTGTCTCTCTTCATGAGCAATTGCCAGTTTCAAATCTGTATCTCTTTGTCCCAGAGCCTTTCAGCTTCTAGTGACCAAACCCCAGGCTGGAGACAAGTCCCTTTCATAACTCTTTGGTAAACTTTGCTTTGGAAGAGAAAGACTCAAACCAGCCAATGCTCCATGTACATGTCTGTCTGATATTTCCCACAAAAGCCTCTTTTGCGCTTCCTCTTTCTGTCTGTCTGACATGGAAAATGAGACTTCTGACCCTTGAAATGGTGATAACCAGTGACCGTGACTTTTTTGACGGTCTCATGCAACTAATGGACATTCCTGTAGGCTCTAGCTGCTCTAAAAGCTTGGCTATGCCTGATAGGGGCATGATTTGTGTTGTGGTTTGTAGTAGGTTCCTGTCTGAATTGGGAGCAGAGGTGGTGTTGTTGCCCTTAGGAGATAAGGAAGTTTATGGGGGATATCAGTCGTTGATCCTTTGTATAATAAAAGTTGGTGAAGAAGGCAGAAGTAGAGCTGTTTTCAGTCAGTAGTCCATCCAGTATTCCCCATGTATCCAAGTATGGATCCTTATTTTGTCTCTAGTATTTGGTTTTTTTCATGCTTAGATGGGATACTTTCAGTACATGAAATTGAATTTAAATATGTTCAGAAAAGGAATGCACAAACAGGATAGAAAATAATTAGGTTGAGTAAGGAACTCTCCCACTTTTTATGAAACTGTGTGAAAGTATTTGGCTCACCAGGGACAGAAAACTTGTAGAATTTGGGGCTGCATTGGGAAAACTTCATTGCATTGTTCCTTCATGAGGAGGAAAAATCAACTATGCTCAATTAAGGTATCCTTTTAAACTAAGGTCCTCCTCATCATATGTTCCCCAAAGCAACTGATCTCAGTAGCTGAAGTAATGCATTTAAGTGTGTTGCTTTAAGAAGGCTTTCAGAAAACATGTATTCCTAAATTTGTCCCATAGCTTTGTGAAACTTAAGAACATTAGGAGCAGGGAGAAGTACAGCCCATCATAGCAAGAGTGAGCTGCTGAGGGTTTTATCTGGCTTGGAGGCAGAAGGGAGCTGTTAGCAGGGTTAGTGGTTGGAAGAGTATAGGACACAGGAGGGATGGACTGGAATGGTTCTCAGCAATCCACGTGGGCTTTCTCCTCTACAGTAAGACTTACCTTTCATTCTGTTTCACTTTTAATTTTGAGAAAGATAGTTTTGCTTTTCAGATGTGATTGATCTCACTGGAGATGATAAAGATGATCTTCAGAGGGCAATTGCCTTGAGTTTGGAGGAATCAAACAGGGCATTCAGGGAGACTGGAATAACAGATGAGGAACAAGCCATTAGCAGGTAAACAACCAACTTATATAAAGCAGAAATTAAATTAAAGAGTTGGAGACTGGCCTGTATTGCTTTTTTAAACTTTTAACAAATAATAACATGCTTACTTTTACTTGTGCTACTGATATGCCTGGCTTCAGGATGCTGCTTTAATGTATTGTATGTTCTACACTGGAAAATAATCTATTATGTGTGGACTAGGATTTAATAGTATGTTTCATATTTATGTATTTCTTTAAATATGGAGGAAGTGGATGGAGATAGAGGATGTGTGGTCATATTTAAATAGGACTTAAACCCAGAAGTTTCTCTTGTGTACCAGGTAAAAAGCAACAAAACCAAAATATAATTAAGAAGCTAATAAATACTTTGTCCTGTTTTTTGCAGTGTTCGTTTTACAATAACATTTTCTTCCCTTTGTGCTAAGACTGAGATTGAGGGAGTGGGTATTAATATTATGACTTGAGGATACTAAGAGCAGCTGTTCCATTTTAGCAGATGAAGAATGTTATTAACCTGTTTAACAAATAAGATTTATAGGCTTTGAGTGAAGTTCTGGATTTAAAGTTTTATAAACTTAATTCTCAGTTTGAGTGTGATAAGTCTTTGAGCTAACTTTTGATAAGACTTTATGATAACTTTTTGTACAGTGTATGTTTTTTGGTAATGTTGATACAATTATGAAATATTCGGGACTTAAACTAAGCCTGGGTGTAGGGTTCTGTGGGAGGGATGTTGTTTCTTTTTTTCCCATCTGTAACTGGCCTTGGGAGGAATGTTGAGTTTTTCATTTGTGGCTGACCTTATTCAAAGGGAAACAGACAATGATTTGATCCTTGATAGGCAGTAAAGTACTGCTTCCTTGTAAAAGACCAATTTTCTAAAAAAAATAATTTAGATGAGGGGGATTAACCACAATAATTCTTTTTCTCAGTTCATTGTGCTTGGCAGGCTAAATGACTTATTAGAAAATTCAATTTCTGAGAATATGGATATTTTATTGCTTTATTTGTATTATTTTATCAACAGTAATTTTCTTTCCCCTTTTGGAAAATAAACATGCTAATTATGAGAATAAACATGCCCTTCTGCCCTCCCCTCACCATTTGTGAAAAAAATAATCTTGTTATATGAATTTAAGATAACATATTTTAGGAGGGAAGGGTCAGATGAAAGGGATTTCTATTCTCATTAGCAACTGGAAGATGAATTTAAGGGGCTGGTTTTCCTAAAGCCTCAGTGTGTGCATACAAGAAGATGGTGGAAGTTCGGTCCAGTTTTTTTTTTTTCAGAAGGTCAGCTCTTGCATGTTCCTTTTTGAAAGGCAGAATTGTCATAATTACAGAATTGTGATTTATGCATTAAGATAGACCTGTTTCTGGAGATGGAAAATTTTCTCCCTCTTTTTCTTTACGCAAGCCTTGAATGTTCTACTGTGCTTAATTCTTGGGAGCCTTGAAGATTCAGGATTTTTGCTGCAGACTTTGTTTTTCACTTTTGAAATTGAAAACCCCTCTTAAGTCCTATCCGCTTAGCCCATAACTTAGTATTATAAAAACTTTCTCCTTAAATTACAGTGTATATTTTTCTGGCTGCAGAAAATAACAAAGGATGCCTTTTTTCCGGTATGTACAAAGGCAACTAGACAATCTGGTTATTTGTAGAGAAAGTGTTGGTCTTATGAAATAGGGACTTGCATCTAATGGCAAAATTGCACACAGCAACATGTGCAATGTCAAATGAAGAGCTTGTTTCAGGTCCTGTCCCTCTTGGTGCACTACACCACATTTTCTATGCTTGCTGGAGAGTTCATTGGACCATTTGTTGCACAAATTCATTTCACAAAAGGATTAAAAAATATTCGCTGAAGGATCCATAGAACTTCATGACACAAGTAAGGGAATGGGATTTTGCTTGTGAATGGAGGCAGAGAAGAATGAGGATCTTGAAGGTTTTGGCATCATTGGGACATTGGATCAACTCAGTAACGTAGCAAGAAGCACCCTGAGCTGATGGCAAATTATGTCAGCGTTGAACAAATATAGAAAGTTCAGAATTTTTGAATTCTTGATCCAAACTGTTAAATCAGTTTCATTAAGGATGGGCCTTCAGATTGGTTTTATTGCAAAAAAGCAAACAAAACAAGAAAACCACCCCAATTCATAGTTAACACCCCACAGAAGAATGTTGGCACTCCAACAGAAAGCGCAGGATCTGTGCAGAACTTCTCAAAACAGAATGTAGAACACTGTGGTTGTAAACAAGTCAAGCTACAGCCATTACTTTTGATTTTCTAGATAAAACAAGAAGCAGAAATCAAATAGGAGGTCAATAATAAGCAAATTTAAACTGTGGAAATGTTTCATTTTTTAAAATGTAGGCCATGTGCATATTTAAATAGTTTTTGCTGTGGTGGGTATTTTTTTCAAAGATATTCGTAGTGGTTGGAATTTAATTTGTGCAGATTTTGTTAGGGTTTCCAAGGGAGAATTAATGGAATTTTTTACTTGTCTAATTAATGTTGTAATGCACGTAGAATTTGTCTTCCTGAATGTAATTGCTTTAGAATGCCTAATGAGGACAGATCTGATTACTGTGTAGGTGTTGAGAGGAGTGCATCTGAAATGTCCAAGTGTCCAAGCTGAACATCTTGTACATGGCATGTTTCAAGTCTTTTCCTGTTTCCTCTTTAAATCTCCCAGAGAAATGTGCATGATCAGTGTATTTCCTATTGTGAAGAAGTTTCTCCTGTTTATATTGCTTTTCCTGGAATGAAGGAGTCTGAAGCTGGCCAAATAGAGCTTCATTAGGAAAGCCAGTGAGATATTACTGGAAGGAGAAAGCTGGCCTGTGGTACTGCCTATATAAAAATTAGTACATGCTGTCAGTGCAAAAAGGATGCAGCCCCTGGGCTTTTTTTAAAATCACTGAAACAGCTGGGGACTCTGCACTGTGGTTAAGCATTGTGTGCACAGATCCAAGGTGGGGCTGTGGAATCTGTAGAGTCAGGGATATATTCCTGGATATCCAGCTGTGAGGCTGGCACAGTACAAATACCTTCCCATGCTCTTTTAGCTGAGTAACCTGACAGAATGGGCTTTTCTGCAGCATGTTGTGTGGGCTTCCTTAGAGTGGTTTGACTGAATCTTTGTGTGGTGGGCTTGCCTTGCCCAGGCATTTTTGTTTTGTTTGGTGAGCCTGCTGCAGTTCTGCAAAGCTGCTTGGCTGTGCTCAGCTTGTTCCAGGGAAATAAAACGCTGCTTTCAAGTCTCATGCCAAGCCTGCACTAACTAAACCATGCTACAGCAGATCCCTCCAAACAGGATTCCAGCCCTTGGAGATGTAGGTTCTGTGAGAATGCCAAACCCTGCACGTAGCTAGCTGATGGAGCTGGTGGCTCTGTGCTGTCCCCAAAAGTCACCAAGTGGGGCTTCAGCTCTGTCATCAAAATTGCTAAATCCTTGTAATAACTCTCTGAAAGGATGCTTGTTTTGTCAAGCAATATAAGATTCTTGATCCAGGTGATGTCCCAGATTTGTGACTCTATGAATGTAAGACAGTGAGCATTTTATGAGATCCTCACAGTGCTAGTAAATACATTTATTTATGTAGCTTTTGAGCTGATCATTAGGTTCCTATTTATTGTGCTCACTACACTTTAGTCCACTTATCATTTTTGATTTAACTGCATCACAGCTATCATTAGATCTGAAAATTAAATCAGCACATAGAATGTGCAGTTATTGCCTGTGCTGAGGACAGATAATGCTGTAAGTAGAATTAAGGAAAAAATACCATGATGCCTTCAGAAGCAGATACTTTACATGGAACACATTTCAGGTCGAGCTAGAAATGAGTAAATCCCTTACTTACTGAAGAAATGCAAATTCAAATACAAGAAAGAAATTTTAGTAGGTAATTAAGCTGATGAATGGGGTCAGGGAACCATTTCAGTTTGAGAGTATTTTTCTGAACTTGAATCTTGAAATACCTTGAAATATCCTTGAACTTCTGGGAGGAACAAAAAAGGGAAGTTTGATTGTTTACCTGAAACATAGATGATGTGAAGTAGGTATTGTAGTCCTGTTACATTAAGGTCCCTTCAATTTAGTTTAAACAAGATTTTAAGCAATTCTACCTGCGTTTGAACTATGTATAACATTTTAAAATTGATTTTTAATGTCCCCATTGACCAACTTTTGCTCTCAAAGCAGAGATACTCAGGTCATCTGAACTTTTGAAAGACTGTATTAGTGAAAAGGAAAATGGATTTGATTGTTTCTTTACATTTTGGGGTTTTCTTAGTAGAAAAGACTATCAGAAAAGACTCTTAGAACAGTCAGGGTCAGGTTCCATCCCTGTGTAGTGTTTGAAGAGATGTCAGAACAGAAACTGTTAGTGGATTATATGCCTGTTCTTTCAGTGCTGTTTATAAGGTGGTGTAAAAAACTAAATCGATTAATCCTTAGGAAATTACCAGATTTAGGTTCTTCCTGAGACAGATACAAAAGTGGTATTTGTATCAAATGGTCTTCCAAATTTAGAATGCCTCTCTTTTTACTGTACTTTTTCCAAAATAAGTATCAATGACAAATTAATATATTCCCCAGAGCAGTTATCTGCAGTAAATTAATATAATGCTTCATAGTTCTTGGTAAGATAGCTTTTTGTTCTTTGGCAGGAACATAGCTTGAATTAAAGATGTAGGTAGGAAACAGAGATTGTTGGGAGAGGGGCTGTCTGTTTCTGTGTTTTTACTAAGATGTTCAGCTTTATCCTGTAGGAGCTCCATTTACAGACCAACCTAAACCTGCCTTTCTTTGGTGATTAGTGAGTCTAGAACTGAGAGAGGACAGCTCTTCATGCTGCTTAGATGCTTGTGATGCAGGTTGTGAAATCCTGTGCTTGGTGCTGGAGAGCAGCTCAGCCTTTTGTCTGAGAGTTGGATTGGATGGCTGGGAACAGTGACTACTGTGTTAGTAGTGCACACACCAGACTCTTGGCTTGTGAGTTAGAGCCACTGTTACCAACCTCAATGCATCCATCTCCATCTTTCTATTTAGAATACACCTACCACAAATTGTTTAAAAGGTGTATTTTGTCACCAGGCTAAGCATAAGTGCTGATACAGAAATAATGTATCGAGTGAAGCTTGAGTTGGAGAGCTTCAGACCCATCAGATCTTAGTGTCATGTGAAATACGGATATTCAGCATAAATCACATAGGAACAGTTTCCAGCAAAGAAAGTGGTCATTGAAGCATACAATTAAAGTATTGGGTGGCATTTGAAAAATTGCAGGGAGATGTCTTTCCATGGCTCATAAAGTAATTACTTGCCATGTAAAGGGATTAACACAGTTGCATAAGTTGCAGAAATGGAAACTAAGAAAATTGCCTTTGTTTTTGAAAGTTGCCTACCTAGCTTTGGCTTACTGTCAGTAAACGAAAGATTGGTGACTTTGTGCTTCACTCAGCAATAAAAGCATTTGAGGATGAAAGCACTGTGCTATTAGTGCTGCTTAAAATTTGTCCATCCTGTTTGAATCGGGTTCTTAAATAATTGATGACTTGTAGACATGGCTCTTGTATCTAGAGCTCTTACAGGAGATTCATGCACTCACTGATACCATTTTCCAAAGGATAATGGAATTGCTGTAGCATAGCTAAAAGTAAAATAGCATCTTTGAAGACATGTTATTGCATATATTGCTCAGAAACAATAAGTGAATGATGTCTCTGTTGCTACCTGAATGCATTTTACTACTTGCTGGGTTTTTTTGTTGTTTTGTTTTTCTAGGATTTTTGTTTTTTTCTCACATTTTTCTCTCCCTTCTGTTCCCAAAGAGTTCTAGAAGCCAGTATTGCAGAAAATAAAGCAAGTTTAAAGAGGACGCATCCAGAGGTATGGAGTGACTCTCCAAACCCCTATGATCGAAAGCGGCAAGACAACTGCCCGGTGGGATTAAAGAATGTTGGCAACACCTGCTGGTTTAGTGCTGTCATTCAGGTAAGCACTCTTCAATCAGCTGGGTGCATTCTTCACTGTATCTATTGGGAGGTGAGTCAGCTCATTTTAAGTGCATAATTTAAAATAATCTCTTTTCCTGGAAGTTTAGGCCACTGCATGAGATGTTTTTACACATTATTTAATGAATCTTAGTGTGTCTATCCATAAGCCAGATTGAAGTGTAGAAAGGACTGATAGCACATCTAAGTGAAGTTTCAAAATGTTTCTTACTGAGAAGTTGTTGAAGACAAGGAGTTGACTCTCTGAAGATCCTGGGCTTATGCAGCTCATGCTGACATCAGTGACAATTGTGGATGCCTAAGAACATAGGAAAACTGGCTTACAGATGAGGAACCACTTTTTTATATTAGAAGGAGCACATGCAAATGACTGGAAGGGGGTGGCTGACAATGCAGGTAGGCGGAAGAAATGAGATACATCCAATCATGGAGTGCTTATTCGAATGGCTACAGCTGGGTAGGGTAAAAGGAGGAATAATTGATAAAGAAGGAAACATCAGAAGAATGAAGGGGAAGGTCTGGTATGGATGCAATTGCAACTGGTTTTGGTTGTTTTATGTAATACAATCAATGTGTGTGCTTTCTTTTTTTTTAAAGATAGGGTGAGTAGGGAAATGAGTACAAACATGGCAACTTGCCTAGCGAAAGCTAATGAGCTAATTCAATAATTGATGTACATAAACTTTATGAATTCATCTTTTAAGAGATGTATCTTTCTGTAAATAATCTGTAGATTTACTGAAAAGCATTTTAACCTACAGAAAACTGAGGGTGAGATTGGAATACACCAGTGGGAAATTTATTTTTAATCTACTAGAAACAAATATCTACAATAAACAAATGTGTTGTAACTTTTCATAGTCTGAGCTTTTGAGAGAAAGAAAATAAAGTATTTAATGCCCATTTTTAACAAGTTACTGCCAGGCTGAAGCACTTCAGATCAACCAATCCTGCTACTTTCCCAGTGACTGTTGAAAGATGGCTGTTGTACTTCAGGCTGAGTCCATTTAGATCAGTGTTCTGCCTAGCAATTTCCACAAATGGATGCTTTCAGGGGAGTACAAACAATATGCATGATACTGCTCTGATAAAACACTCCTGAGCCTCCCACTACTTTTATCTTGGAAGGTTTTTTTTAGTCTTCTGCAGTTTGGTAAACCCCAGGGAACCTTTCTTGTACTTTGTCTTCCTTGATCTTTGCAAACTTCTTGCACCCATAAGGGCCCTTTGGGTGGGCTTCCTATTGCATAAGGAGCTGCCATGGTTTTGTGTGGTTTTTTTTAACCTGGCTCCTACTATCTTTGTCCAGTAGCCTCCATGTCTCCTGGTGGACCAGACAGAAATTGGTTCCATGACATTTATGTGGGCTCCTCTTCTACTCTCAGCACCTCAGTGGTCTCTTTTCTTCCAGGCTGTATGCTTAATTGCCACATGTAGAATGTGTTCTAAGCTCTGATATGCTTTGTTGCTGTACTCCAGATCCTTTCTAGCTCTAGTTGCATTTTCATTGGGGATGAGGAAAGCTCCTAAGATGTGAGTGTGCTGTGAATTGGGGGGTGGTATGAGGGAGAGATACAGACTCCTCAGGAAAGACAAGTAGGGATGAAAAGGAGAGGCACTGCCTTCCTCCTGAAGGAGTACCTCAAATGTGTGTGGTACTTGCTTGGGACAAGGTGGCAGTTTAAGATGAGAATCTGTGGATCAGAATCAGAGGAGGGCCTGGTAGAGATGCCATCAGGATTAGTCTGCTACAGATTACCCTCCTCAGGATGAGGATGTGAACACAGCCTTCTTGAAAAGCAAGGAAACCTCTTGGTTACAGTCTGTGGTTCCCATGGGAAACTTTAATAAACATCCTGACCCTTGCTGAGTCCAGCACAGCAGGACACAAACAAACTAGATTTCTGGAGGGTATGAGGAACAGCTTCTTAGCATGAGCACTGATGGCCCAGCTAGGGGTGATGCACAGCTGAATCTGCTGTTTCCCAAAAATTGGAGAACTAAAGGTGGAGTAATGTGGGTACTCTTGACTGCAGCAACCATGAAATAGTAGAGTTCAAGATGCTGATGGGAGCAAGAAAGGAATAACAGGACCCAGACCCACCCAGTGTTCAGGAGAGCAGACTTGTCTTCTAGAAGCTGGTATCTGGGGCTCCACAGATGACAGCTAGGAAGGGCAGAGATGCTTAGGAAGTGTACCAGCATTCTCTGATGCCAGAAGGGTCTGTTCTGCTCTCAGGGAGCTCATAGCCAAGCTTCAGCACAAGCAGGCAGTATGCAGGATCTGGAAGCAGAGATAGGCTACTGAGGAGACTGGAAATGTCCAGGCATGAAGAAATGGTTTTACTAAAGTGGAAGCTGACCTGAGTTGATGTCTCAGAGGTTTCTAGGGTAACAAGAAAAGGTTTTGATTTTATACTGGTTATAAAGGGCAGAGCAAGGAGAATGTGGCTGGATAGAGCAGGTGAGGTACTCAGTGCCTTGCTTTGCCTCAGTGTTTACCAGTGAGAACTCCAAGACTCGTAGTACATAGTTGAGGGACCTCTGAACAGGGATTAAGGATCTGAGTAAGAGATTACTTGGGGAAACTTGACCCATACATGTCCACAAGACCCTCTGAGCTGCATCCAGTGGTGATGAGAGACAGTGGGAAGAAGTCTGAGCAAGGCAACTCTCATTTTTGCAAAGTCATGGAGAATAAAAGAGGCTTCTGATTTACTTGAGCCAGTTTTTTTAGAGCATGCATATTGGGAGGATGAGAGGCAATAGGAGTCATTGAGATAATGAAGATAAAGCCTGGATATAACGAAGCATTTTTCCCATAAAGACAGGCAGGTAGCAGAGGTTGCCCAGAGAGGATATGCAGGGTTTGTCAAACCTTGGAAAGTTTTAAGATGCCTGAAAAAAAGCCCTGAGTAGCCTGGTCTGATCTCGTAGGTCAATAATGTGAATAATGCTAGTTAGTTTGGTAGCCATCATCTTCTATAAATTCCAGTGTTGCTTTCCACCATGTACCTCACTGTACAGATAGTTTTGAATTTAGCTTTCTTCTTACATAGATACTTAGTCTCATATGATGTTTTTGTCAGTTCATGCTTTCCAACTCTTGTTTCTACTGTACTGCAAATCTCTTTATTGAGCAGACATCCTCAAAATTTGCTGTCCTTTTCAGATAAACTGTGTTTTACTTACCAGTGCAGAGCTGGTGAATTTGCAGTAACCTCCCTTCAGGCTGGAACAGATGGTTGTTCCTCTCTTAATTTTTGATTGCCTATTGGTTTGTACCTGGATTACTGTTATGCATGTTCTGCTTGACTTAGAGGGTTTTTGTTTTGTTTTTTTTGAGGTGGGTCATTTTCTTTGTTTGTTTGGTTTTGTATTTTTAATGGGAAGGATTTACTTACTTGCAGGTTGCGTGTGGGTAATGCTGTAGATAATGATAATGAAATAGAAAGATTTCCTTATTTGTTTTATGACCTCTCCCCACCTTCCCACTGAAGTTTTTATGTTCTTAGGCCTCTTTCAGCATTTAGTAATCTAACAAGTGTTTGATTTTCTGTGTTCTTAGAGACCTTTTGATATTTTCCTTTGTTCATCTCTCCTCCTTTCCTTACTCCACTGCATGCATAGCTCTTTTTGTTATAGCAGAAACATTGTCCTAACAGAAACAAAGATTTTATTTCCATTAGGATCTTTATGGAGCTAATGTGACTTCCTGTTCTACCTTCTCTATTGTGTGATCAGATTTTACATTCCTAGCAGTCCTAAATCTAAAGGACTGATTTTATTTGCTTGTGCATTTTTGTTAGACTTTTAATATAGGAAACTGAAAATCTTTAAATACATGTTTTTATGGAAACTTAAATTTTTAATTTGGTAGTCACAGAGATAAGAGCTGAGGGCAGAGAGTGTAAAAACCTATGCTAGACCTAAGATCTCATGTTATTTATACCCAGTGTGCAACTTTATACCTTGAAAACAGATTAGAAAGAGACCTAGCTAGTTCCTATGGTCTTGCAGCCATACCATGTGAAAATCTGTGGTGTCTGGAATTATAATGGCTTGATCCTAAAAGATAATGAAACTTCTGGAGTTAGGTCTATGGAATGTAATTCAAGCAAACCATTGAAAGATTTATAACTTCACTTGGTTGAAAATTTAGGTTATTAATATTATCTGTCAGCCAGGAAGATTTATGTTTCAAGCAACCATCCCAGGAAATTTAATGCATGTTAATTTAGAACATTAGCTAATACCATATTTATTTATCCACAGGGCAGACTGACTACTTGGGTTGCATTGACTATGTAGAAGTATTTTCTTGCTTTCTTTGGGAGGCTTTTGTAACCTGACACATCACATAGGTCAACAATATCTAAATGTTAACTACTGTCAGTCACAATGATATATTGTGTAATATAATCTAGAACTAAATTGCGAAGAAAGAAAAGCCTTCTATTTAAGGGGTGCTTGTTAAGGAAAAAAAGATTTTGACATTTTGATGCTTTCCTTTTGCAATGTATATTTTTTATAGGCACCAATTAACTGACTTAGTAAAATGCAGTCATAAATGCTTTTTTTTTTTTTTTTTTTGCATTAAGAGTATAAAATTCCTGAAGAGACATTCATAGTGAGTGACAAAAAACTCTAAAAAGATTCAAACATCTCTGGAAATGTTGCCTTTACCTCATATTTATTTGTGCTTTAGAGAAATAGGCACATGTGGAAGTCATCCTCCTCTGCAGGGGAAGAGGGGAATCTCTCTTCAGAGGGCTCTGAAACAAAGTTTTGCTTTCAACAGTTCCATTCAGCAGGATTAGAATTAACAGCAGTATTTTTCCCCACAGTGTAACTTCTAAAAGTCTTGCTCTTGAGGACTTCTGACTTGATAATAGCATGAATTTAAAACTGACTCCCCAAGAGAATATGTCAAAACAAAACTGTATTAAATCATGTTCATTTCTTCCTTACCTGCAAAGAAATTAATCAAGTCCCTCAATGGTTTTTCTACTTCTTAAACTTGTAATAAACCTACATGTGGGACAGCAGTTCACCCATGCATGATTTTGCTTCTGTTAGTTAGATGAACATTTATTAAAGGATCCATAAATCTTGAGGCTTTAGACTATTTTTTGTGTGTTGGTTTTTTATATTTTAAAATTCTCATTATTGTAACTACATATGTCTTCTCTTGAAATAGAAAGTAAGACATCAAGTTCTTTAAAGAAACAAAACACAAATATACCACTGTATGTTTTTACTTCTCTGCAGTAGGTTTTAGTGGTCCTCTTGTGAAAAGGTAATGTCACAGTTTTTTTTGGCTGTAAGAGTTTACAGCCTGAAATTGGCTTAGAATTCATACATTTATGGAGTCTGTGGAGTGGTTCCTTCATCCCGTGCTGAGCACAACTTAAGGGTTTTCAGGACATGGGATGTAGAAGGCAAGTAACTCACAGGACATGGATATGTTGCTGGAATCGTGTCTGAGGCTTGCTGCCTGTGCAAGTTTCCCCCAGATGTTTTAGTTTAAGACACTGCACCACAGTAACTTTATCTTTTAAGGTCCCAAGTGGGGTTCTGGTCATGTGCAAGAAGTAATGTCCTGGCAGGACCTGCCCTGTGGAAAAAGGTGCCATGGGAGATGTCCAGATCATTCCAAGAATGTCACTGACTCAGTGTGCCAAGGCAGATTTCTGCAGGAGAAGGAAAGTGTGTGGGGAATCAGTGAAAACTGTACTGTGAATGCTGCTGTTTCCCCATTCTCCAGTCCCATTCCTCATGTACCATGTGCACTCTCTCCCCCAGTCTCATGACTTCCAGAGGGCCAGGTTGCAGTTCCTCCCTTTACCAAATGAGGTGTCCTGACAGCTGGGGCTTGGCATCCCCACACTGCTTTCTCCGTGAGTCTGTCAGAGTCTGGTAACTTTTTTTTTTTTCCTCCAAAAGTGTATAGCTTGCTGAATGAAGTTAACAAACATAGATCTCCAAGGTTGCTCCTCATCTTCTGTTTTCAGGGTCCTTAACACCACTTCTGGCATTTTACTCTGTTGCACTGTGTTTGGAAGCAGCCTTCTTGTTTTCCTTATGTCAGTATATTTGGGGTTAGGATCTCCTTTCATCCTAGACTTCTAGTTCTGGGAAGAAGTAAGCCAGCTTGATGGGTGAGAATTGAGCAAGTATTTTCTTCCTAGCTGGTGGCTCATCTATTTACCAATATTGTTCTTCTTGAAAGCACCCTATCTAACTTTTCTGTTATTTTATGTTTCTTATTTGTCATGATGAATGGAAAGAATTGTGATGGATGATGTGGTACTGCATTTATACCAAAAAGCCTAGGATTATATTATTAAATGTGTGCATTTCTACATTGTACGACTCCCTTGCTTCCCAGGGCATGCAGTGCAAAGTTGTAGGCTAAAGAATATTCAGTGCTCAATCCTCATGTGAGTTAAAATGTCATTGATGGAATATTTTCTTTCCACTATTTCCACAGTGGAACAGCCTGAGGCAGGGGTTGGTAGGGGATATGATACAAACTGCTCTGTAGAGTTTCATGGGCAGAGGAATAATGGTGTTGGAAATCAAGTTTCTTGCTTCCTGTTTCTCTGTCAATCCCTCTGTTTCTCTGTAAAGTAAACCTGTCCCTTCCAAATTCAGTCATCCTATGATATTTGCTGACAGGGTATTCCTTTTCCTTCTTTTTGTTCTTCAGTAGTATCTGTTTCTCTCAGGTTGCTTGTGTGATAGCTCAAATTCTTACCTTAAATTTGGCAATTAGCACTATTGCAAAATGTGTTGTAAAGGTTATTTAAAGCTTTAATGATCATGGCTTTCACTTAGACTCATAAATAGTTGCTCGTGTAATTAAAATAAAGGATAGAGGATGCCTTGTTTAGGTGTGTTATTTAAATTTACATCACTAAATTTGGGCAAGAAGTTGAAAACTGTAACCATGTAAGGGAATGTTGGCTGTGATTTTTTTGTCCTAACAGATTTTTTTTTTTTTTTGCTTTGACCATGTAATAAAGGAGTGATTGGATGGCATTTCTTAGTATGTGCCAAGACACAAGCATAAAGTGAATTCTTCTGGACACATATCATACTTAGCTGTCTTTTGAATTGCAGTAATGTTCTGAGTTTGTTGCTATAAACAAGTAAATGTTCTCTAAATGCAGGCTGGTAATTCCATGGTGAGCTGTTTGCTTAAAATGTTGACTTAACCCAAGCCTGCTAGAGGTCTTAGTTTGGGTTTGTAGCTCAAACAGTGTGCCAGCTGTTTTCCATCTTCTTCCATGTTGCACCTCAGCCTTTTGGAGACATAAGATATCATAGCTTAAAACTGCAATTTATACCTAGATTTTCAAGATTCCTAGATTGGAATGCTAATTGGTTGTTTGTTTATAAATAAAAATATCCTTTTAGAGGTGCTTTTCAAAGCTTTTGAGACCTAGGATTCAATCTGTCATTCTCTAATTGCCAAATGTTTTCCTCATCACTACCACTACACATGTGAGGTAGTTGTGCTTAAGTTCATCCATCAGGCAGTGTCATATCTGTCTGTAGGAGTTTTTGTTTGAGAGGAAGAGAAATACAAAACTCCTCTTCCTGTACTTTCACAGTGAAGTTTGAACAGGAACCTGCTCAAGTCCCAGCCTTGAAGCTGCTCTGCTCACTTCCCTTCTGTCTTCCTTACATGAAATGTCTAAAGAATGCAAGAGAAGCTTTGGACTGTGCCACATCCTCAGTGTCTATAAAAAGGCACAAAACTATGTTTTGGGTGACTTCCTAATTTTATTAATGCCTGTTATTAGTGTCTATTCTGGAAACAGGGTTTACCACTTAAGAGAAATAAGACACACAGGTGGAGTGGGAGACAACTCCAGATTAAGTTATAAGGAGGAACAGGATAGAAGGGAACGTTGAGCCCAGCAGAACAACTGGGGCAAGCAGCCACTTTATGGACTTCATTGTGATAAAGTACTTTCAAGAATATGAACCAAAAAGGAAAAAAAATAAATTGATAAATAGGAAAAGTCTAGAAAAACCTTAAAGAGGAGAGAGAAGTGATTCTTCCAAATCAGAACCAAAGAATAGTGTGGGTTGGAGAGGATCTTAAAGATTGTTTCCAACCCCCTGCAGTGGGCAGGGTCACCTTCCACTAGACTAGATTGCTCAGAGCTTCATCCAACCAGGCCCTGAACACTTCCAGGGATGGGGCTATGCCAGTGCATCATCATCTTCCCAGTAAAGAATATCTTCCTAATATGTGATCTAAACCAACTCTATGGGTGTGAATCCATTCCCTCTTGTCCTGCTACTCCAGGACAGTCTCTCTCCATCTTTCCTGTAGGCTCACTTGAGCTGTTGGAAGGCCACAGTTAGGTCACCCTGAAACCTTCTCTTCTTCAGGCTGAACAATCCCAATTCTCTCAAGATACTGGGATATAGAGTCCAAAAGGCTTGCAAGTGGACTCAGCTGTCAGTGAAGGTGTTCATGTTTTTGCAATATGGACCTTTGGACACTAATATTCAGAGGTATGCAGGAATATTAAATCACGAATTTGTGCAATATTTAGGTGTAGTTTTACTTTGAACCTTAGCACATCAAATACTGGTAACTAGTAAACTTCAAATTCTTTATTCTATTGGAGGAAACATGGCAATGCATGTAGGAACATATATTCCATAGCTCTGTGTTTTTCTTTGATTTGAATTATTAACATGAATAAAATGTTAACCCTAATAATACTCAATCTACCCCACTAAAACTTGCTCTATATACATTAAACCACCAAAATTTTTTATGAAGTGAAGTAAGTACATAAATCTGTCTTGTTGACAGAGGCTAAGTATTCCAAATAATATACTTTATGGCATAGGGCTCTATTTTTGCTTTTTATTATTAGAACAGTAATGATGTATTCACTATTTAAGATTGCTCTCTGCTTGTTACACAAAATGAAGGTAGATATGGTCTTGACTTTGTGGCTTTAAATAAAAAATTAAGTATGTAAATATATGTCAAATTGGAAATACATAAAAGGCCCCAGATGACTAAATGAGGAAAATGGGTGTTGTGATGTGCTAATACATACAAGTTTTCAACTGATGCAATATCGTGTTTTAGCTAAATGCCAGTACCTAAAGGAATTTGTTTAGGAGCTCTGTAGGAATGTAGGCTTTTCTTTTTCCTTGCCCAGAGTTGTTTTTCAAGCTCTCCTAGTATGATATATTTAGTTTTTTGATTTCTTCGTTCTGTCCTGTCTTCCCTCTGTCTTTCCAACCTTAACCTTTGCAAATTCAATGGGAAGCTGTCTTTGTTCATGGCACTATGAACTTCAGGTTTTCAAGCAAACTTGTATAAAGCTGCATGTTAAAATGCACAGTTCTTGTGGACATTTTTTTTGCCTCTTTCTTGTTTTTTGTTCTTAGTGCTGAAAACAAATGCAAAATTGGTAGTCAAAAAGAAACAAATGTTTTCATCAATCTGGTTTAATGCCCAATGCTTACAAACTTGCAAGAATGCACCAGAGAGCCTCTCTGAAGCTTTCTGCAGCAGCTTGTTGGGTCATCTTTATCTTTACTCAGAAGCAGTGTTTTCCTGCTCTCTAAGTGTTATTGGTGTTAGTAACTTTATTAATTTAAGTCTGCTGGTGGCTTTTAATGACCTGTGTTGCATACCAGGCATTTATAGATTTAATATACTGACTAATTTATATTCTTGCAGCAATAATGCAGCACCACAGTTCTTGAATGTTAAGAATTAATCCTTTAGTCAACCCTTGGTCAACCTAAATTTTGGCAAGGTGCTTATGTTGGATAATCCCAGATTTTAAGGGAGGACAAAGGGATAAGCAGAGTGTTTTAAGGGAAGCCAAGGCAACTTACATTCCGAAATTGTGCTTGAACTCAATGTAAGTAAACATTACTCATAAAAGTGAATGTTTTAGTGTCCTACCGTATAGAAATTACAACTCTACCTAGTTCTCTCTGGTGTGACTGAAACTACATCATAACCACTTAAAGCAGGGGAAAGCCACAATGTCTGTTACTGTTCAGTATTGTTGGTGTGAATGCCTTAAACTGAGACTGGATCACTGTTCTTGTTTATTCTCATTTACTTTTACTGTCTTGTTCACTTCCCAAAATTGGCAGAATACAAGGCAGTATTCTAAAAATCGGTCTATGTTCATGGCAATTTGAATTGGTATAACTTAGTCAAGTTTTCAGATGACAACTTTTAAATGGTTTAAATGCACTGGGGAAAATAAGCCACAAACCATCCTTGTAGATAGTTTTTCTTTTGTGCATAAGCTTAGCATACTTTAGTCAATTGTAAAGTATTTGATCAAGGACAGTACATGTGAAGTATCCACCTGGTAGATGCAGCCTGTTTTCCTGCACTGGGACTCCTGACACCTGTGTGCAGCTGAAGCCAAGTGGGTAAGAGGTGAGGTGCCGCTCCATGCAGTGTGTTTGGAAAGTAGATGTTTGTAGCCTTAGGCGAGGGCCTCTTGGGTCAGGGAGTCTCTGCTTTGTCTCTTGGGGGCTGCAGAAGAGCAGCTTCTACCTCATGGGTGCAGGGAGCCGGCACAGAAGTTGGCTCAGCAAACTGGGAACTGTTTTGCCTTGCTCCTTTCTGGGCTCTGGGGTGGTTGGCCTTGAGAGGTCTCTGCCGGGTTTAGATGAGCAGGTTCCTCACTGAGATACTTGAGGCAGAAAAATATGTGGTTCCAGGCACTTGTTTACATTTACACTGGGAAATGATCTTTTTAAAATGAAGGCAGAAGTTTTCTTAAGTTGATTTAGCTCAGTAGAGAAGAGCTACAGCATGACACTGTCCTGTGTGCATTAGTGGTGTTGGCAGCAGATAAACTGTGAGGGCTCTGCTGCATCTCAAAACAGCCATGCATAGTGTAACCTTTTCTGGCAAGAAGTTTAACAACTAAACATCTTGCATAAGAAATTTTGAATAGTACAAGGCTGAAGAAGAAAAGAGCAAATCCGACAATCCTCTTAATTACTCTTAGCAGATTGCACAGATAGGTTTGTTCAGGTCAGTTGGAAAGCATGGGCTTATGTTCAGTAGAGTTCTGAATTAAACAAACTGAATTCTTGTGAAAAACTTGTTGGATTGAATGCCAGGCAAAAATGCTAAACTTGAGTACCGTTTTCTGTACATAATTTGCATGTTTGTATTATGAAATTGGCCTGCTCAGCTGCTTGGCACTTTGATGGCATTTGGATTAGTTATGGAGAGAATTCACCCTTTGGACATTTTATTTCAGCAGCTGGTTTATTTTGTACATAAAACATTGCTATGTTTTGCTTGATGAAGAGCCCACCAGTGGAATGCTATTACATCATGAGACAGACATAACTTCAATTAGTATCAGCTTCTAGACTGACACTTTAATTAAATATTAACATTTTCTTTGCTTTGATTAAGTAAACAAAGGACTCTGTTTTAATCTCTGGTCTCAGCAAGGATGGATTGAAAAAAAGGGGAACATGTATTTTAAACAGCAAAACGGGGAAAAAAATTTGACTACTCAGTTGTCTACCTTGATTCAGCAAGATCAGAAAGGTCTTTTCTCAGCTGATGATTTTGATACTTTTTACATCTAAAAAGAAATGTGACAATGGTACTCTGTTTTATTGGGGATGCTGTATACTGTGGGGTATGGGAAAAGGTTAGACTCTGGACAGGCTCTTTCACAATGAGAATCAGTAACATTACAATTTTGCACAACCTTTTTTTCCTTACCAGTATGTTCTAAATTACTGGAATAAGTGCATAACCTCCTCATAATGTGTTTAACTGTGGTGTTGAAAACTTGTTAAACTGATGTGATCTGTGATCTGTCTTTACATGGTTAGGACAAGTTCTGGGATCAGTCTATTGTGCTGGGGTAAGCAAACTCTGCCTTTCCCAAACAAATAGCTAAGATATATGATAGAGTGGGAGGAGAGTTAATTATAGATTGTAAACCCAAGAAAGGAAGGCAGATCTTTCCTGTGC
This sequence comes from Sialia sialis, assembly GCA_009812075.1. NCBI lineage: Eukaryota > Metazoa > Chordata > Aves > Passeriformes > Turdidae > Sialia > Sialia sialis. Next base: position 13,969,158 of record VRYO01001681.1, on the reverse strand, counting down.
TTCTCTGATGAGCATGTTTAAGGTACTTCAGACCTTCCTCCTACCAAATGTTCTTTTGTAATGAAGTGATTTTTAGTTAGGATGCTTTTTGTCTGTACAGAAAAGCAGTGATGCAGTTCCACAAGTTCTGAGGCATCCAGTTCTCAGCCCAATGTGTTGGACTTTTATTGTTTGCAGCCCCGAGTCATCTTGCTCTTGCACTCTTGGCTCCAGGCTCTGTGTTACATTCAGGAGTTCTTTGTGGGTGTGCCTGCAGACACCTGTTTTCATGTCCTAAACAGACAGATACTTGTCTATTTATATGTCCATAAAATGGGAATATTATCGGTCCCTTACCTGCAAAGTTGTATAACTCAATTTCCTTACTCCAATGTGCATCCCTAAAATCATATAGGAATGGGAGGATAGAATGCAAAATGTTCAGCTAATGCAAGTGGAATTAAGTTGCACACGCAGAGATGTATTCTGTGCACTGAGGAGTAGATGATAGAGGGCCTACAAGATAATTTTTAGATGGCTAAACAATGCTTCATGTCAGTTTGAAAACTGACAGTTATACTATTCATAAAATTCTTGTTGTAAAATGTAATTTGCCTATCATGTAAAATTATTGTTCCTTTTATGTGATTAAGTGCAGAGATATTTTTTATTACACTGTTTTCTTGGCAAAAGTAATTCTCTTCTGGTGAAAATATGTTTAGCAATACTCTGTCTTCTGAAATAAAACTTAACATTGCACATATTTAACGCTTCATTTGTTTTGCTAAGGCTTATTTGGAAGAGTTTTGTATTATTTGTAGAAGTGCTTAAAGATTTTCTTAATTTTTTTCTTTTCAGTCATTATTTAACCTACTGGAGTTTCGAAGACTAGTTTTGAATTTCAATCCTCCTGCAAATGCTCAAGATTTGCCCCGAAACCAAAAGGTAAAACGAGAAGCTGACTTCCTCTCGTGGCTGATGAGGGCATTTCTGTCTTGTATTTTGGTTTTGCACTGTTCTCTAGCTCATAACAGCGTGGGTTTTAGAGCTGCCAGTTAATAGTTCTCTGAGCTTCCTGTTGTGGATCTTACATAAATGGCATCAGCAGAGTATGGGGCAGGGTGCTGAGAGAGGCAGAGCATTTCTCATGTGAGTGTAGCTTGTCTTAGCAAGTGTATTTTATTTCAGTTCCTTCCCACTCATGATCTGACACTGAGCTTTTATTTATTAGCTTGTCTCTTCTGGTTTTTCAGGTGATTATAAGTATAAATTTTCTCATATTCATCCTGTACTCATATAGGACTGAGGAGGGGAAGGCCTTGGATTAGGTTTGTTGTGTTTTCAGACTGGGAGGTGGGAAATAATCATGGATTGGGGGACAAGACAGACCTGTTTTTCTTCCTTCATGGGCATCCTTTGAGGAGAGATACAGTGGGGGCCCCTTGATTTTGGTATCATGAAATGGGAAGGAAATAATTGAAAAGGAAGTGGCTGTATGACATGTGAAGACACTTGGTTGCCTGATTTTTAGCAGGGACAGAGCAATTAGATTTTGCGTATCCAGAAATTAGAATCATAGGATGGTTTAGGGTGAAAAGAACCTTAAAGATGAGCTAGTTCCAACTCCTGTGCCATGGATAGGTGCACCTTCCACTAGACCAGGTTGCCCAGAGCTCCATCCAAGCTGGCCTTGAGCATTCCCAGGGATGGGGCAACCTGTGCCAGTGCCTCACCACCTCAGAGTAAATTAATTAGACTATTGCCCGTTGCCCCTTTCTGTCAGATTTAAAGAAGGGGGTGTATTGTCAGCCTGTTCTTAGTTTTTTGTCCCTTCAGGTTTGTCTGGCATGTTCACTATCAAAAGTAAGAGCTGTCATTAGAGAAGCAAAAGAAAAGAGGCAAAGAGAAGACAGTGTCCATTTTCTAAACCTCTGGGTATATTCCATAAAAGGGATGTTGAAATGTTCAGTCAGGGCTGGATAATTTCTCCTCTGCCCTACCCCCTTCTTTCCTCACCACATGCAAAGTGCAAGAAGTCACTTTTTTTTTTGGTTGGAAAGCCTATTTGCATTAGGTCATGAGATGGTGTGAAAATAAAACATGGGTAGTGTTCCCAACACAAGATAGGGATGAGGCAGTGCATTTTAATTAGAAAGATAAGTCTTGCTTTACAAGGAGTTGTACTAAAATATTTTTATTTTTATATTGACTTTCTGCCCAGTATTTAATTTTTTTTCATATAATTTGTTTTAGTAATATCTTTCAGTACTCAGAAATTCTATGTTCATTTTTCAGCATGTAAAAAGCAATTGGCATCTAAAAAGTGGTATGAAATAGCTGATAACAAGCTGTTGTCTTCATAAACCTCTTGCCCAAGGATTGAAACTTGCAGCCAAGTACCTTTAGCTGCTCCAAAGAAATTTTGAAATTTTAGAAATTCTGGCCATGACAGACAATAAGTTGGTGTGAAATGGTGTGACACCAGGCAAGTGCATGGATTTGTGCAGAAACCTTGCTTTCTGCAGGCCTGCTAGAAAGAATCTCTGGCAGTAGTTTGTGTCCTCTCCTTTATTAACTTACGTTCCAGAATGAAGTAACATTATTGCCTGGTGTACTCATCTGTCGTATCTACAGCTGAAAAAGGATTGAGGATAAGGGATTGCTTCACTAGTTTGAATTTAGACAGAAGACATAAGCATGCATGCCCCCAAATGTAATGCCTTTATTTCTTTATAACTGAAGGCAATTAGAAGCAAATTGATTTAGAGTCGTAATATAAGTTACCAGTTGACAATAGGAAAAAAAAAAAGCCCTGGAATTTACTTCTGACTTAATTAAAACTATTTTGCCTCAGTTTTGGTTTTGTTTTTATTTTTATTCCGATATTAACTACCATATGTGACTGACATTCTCCAGGATCAAATTTCCTTGCTAATAAGGGACATGTTTTAATAATCCCAGATTTTGAATACTTGCGTTTACATCCTGTTGTTCTACCAGTTGGTGGGAATTAATGTTTAATGCTGGGGTCATGACAGTCTCTTGATTTAAAATTAAATCATGTGGTTGTACTTCAGGGAATATTGCAGAGCAGGGTGTTTGTTCTTTCCCATCAATATATTGAATCCAAATGCTATGAATAATTTGGCATGTAAACTACTTAATCCGGAAGTCATTGGTATAAATTTTTACTTCAAAAAACCTCAAAACAAACTACAACCACACCCTATTTGTCTCAGCTAATTAGGCTTTGATTTTTCTGGATTTGAGCATGCACTTAAAATCTTCTATTTGATTTAATTAAAATTATTTTTATTTGGAATTAATTTGTCTTCCTTGTTATTTTTTTCTATAGAACAAACACAGTTCTCTGCTGTAGTTACTGCAGCTTCTTTGCTGTCCTATTCTCTTGGCTCTTGCTGTCACATGAACAGATCTTTTTGCTGTACACACTGAGACCAGCTAAATATTTGGCCTCAGTGATATCTTCAGGAAACATTTTATTATCAGAGGAAAGGGGTTGCTGTGCTCCAGGTTAGCACATCCTTCTGCCTCTTCTGATATTATTGTAATATTATCATTATCTCACTCTCCTGGCAAACTGATTGCCATAATTAATGTTTGCTATGTATTAAATGTGTGGACTGCTTTAAAAGCATTTCTAATAATAAGTTATTCCTACATGTATTAAGAAATTATTTGTGCAGGCAGGATAGACGATAAAATGGAGAATGTCTTAATGATGAAAGTTCCATACAGTGGTTAGTTTAAAATTATTTTAATTTTTTTTTTGGTGTTGGTTCATGTGCAGGATGCTTTAGAGGTGAGAGCTGTATGCTGTGCTGTGATCACTTAATCAGTTCTTTGTTTTGATTTGCAAGTCCTTTTGTGGAACTCAATACCTTATTTTAGGGACTGGCCCACCTTATTTTGAAGGTTTTCGAGTTTGTTCTGGTCAAGGATTATGTCTAATTAATGAAATTGAGCTTTTTCAAAATCACCAAGGATTTCCCTAGTTTTACAGAACTTTGGCCTTTGTAGGTTTATTTTTGAGTAATTCTTCTGACATTGGTAGGCAGTTGTTCAAGCTAAGGCTACACGTACGGCTAAAATTCAGCCAAAGTTGTAGTGTAAATTTGAGTAAGGAGTAATGTACTATGTACATTATAATAATGCCTATGTACTTAGATTTAATGAAAAGAAGGTAAAATCTAGAGTATTCTGTGGTTAATCATTTGTATTGTACGTATGAACTATCACTGGTATTGAAGCATATTTATAAAATGTATCTAAAATTTGAAATTCCATATGTTTTTATAGAATACTATGAAAGCAGCAAGAAAAATACAAGTTTTTCAGTTTGTTTACATCTTTTGTTGTTATATAGTGTTTTAAGTGTCTAAATGGGAGACTGGTTTTGTTCTTAAGTTAGGATGATTTGATGCTGGATTAGGGTGGCACTGGAAGTGCGGACTTTTCTGTGACCAGTATTTATAACTGACACATGCTTTGCAAGGTGGACTAGAAGAGCAAGTTAAATTCTGAGATTTACATGACTAGAACTATTTCCTAGGTATTATGTGAAGCACATTGAATTCACTGTGCTCTTTTTAAATCTGAAGTAAACAAGATTTTACATGCAAAAATCTTGATGCCTCCTGGATTGACACAGGAGTGACTAAACAAGTCTGCTGTCTGATGAGCATGTGAACTAGTTTGGCATCAATAATTCCAGTTTGACCAGTATCAGACATGTGTGCTGCCTTTGAATGATACTTTGTTCTTAATACAAGTGGATATTATGTGGGGTTTGATTTCACAAGTATTTGCCAACTATGTATTCAAGAGTAGATATCCAATCTCCACAGCATTGGTAACCTGTGATTTAATCTATGGTATTTGTGTTTCAGTTTATTTGTTTTTCATTATGCAGGCAGAAAGTATTTCTTCTCTTCTGGAAACCAGCAAAAGAATGCTACAGGCACATGAACTGTGCTTTAGAATTGGGTAGAAAGGAGAGCAGCTATTTTACTTGTGTCAAGAAAAATAATAAAGGTTAGTTAGACCTTAGAAATTTAGTCTGCAGCAAAAAATAAGCTTAAAGGTGCTGAATAGTGTGTAGGCTCACAAGAAATTCTTCTAGAGGTATAGAGGAATACTAGTTATAATAAAATAATGCATATTGTTGCAGTGTGTTACTTAAGACTTTGTAAGTCTTGAGAGAAACATTTCTGTCCAAATGCAACTCTCCTTGTCCAATTGTGAATTCAGGCCCACTTCAGGACAAACAGTATCATCTAGATATGATTTCAGGGAGCTTTTAATTTCTGAAATGGAATTTTCTTACCAGTGAACTGCATTAATTTGTAGCACTGACAAGTAAAAGGCATGCAGCATTAGCTTGGTAGTACTACAAGTAACCTTATATATTATTATAACATTACTTAGTTTATTGGGTAATGGTTCTGTTCAGTAGATTTCTGTTATCACTTTATTAAATAGTTTTATTCTTCACATACAGGAACATAGGAATCTGCCTTTCATGCGTGAATTGAGGTACCTGTTTGCACTTCTAGTTGGTTCAAAGAGAAAATATGTTGATCCTTCAAGAGCAGTTGAAATTCTTAAAGATGCTTTTAAATCAAATGATTCCCAACAGGTAAATTCCATGTATTTTCAGTCAAGTTTATGCATGTTTTTGTGTGGTCCTATTGGAATAGGAAATACTTACCATGGACAACAGAATTTCAAAATGTCCACAGAAAAGCAACTTCTAATTAATTTGACCTTTTCATTAAATGTTATGTGATTTCTGGTTGCATTTATTGGAAAGGTTAAAAAAGAATTCCAGGCAACAGGACTACTTTATCCAATACACTTTCTTCCTATTATTTTAGAAATTAACTAATAGGTCAGTGTTCTTGCTTTTAGGATTTAGTTTAGCCCTTTTAAGCCTCGGGGTTTTTGAAAGAGAAATACTGTTCTGATCTAACAGTACACCCAAATCTTAATGTGCATATTCTGCTTTTTTTTTTGAGAAACATTCTCTTTCTTCGGATGCTGTTTTCCCACATGAGGTTATGTGGCAGAAGTGTTTAATTACAACAGCACTCTGAATTTAGTGCTTGATGAAAGTAATATTAGTGACTGCTAGCTAGATACCAAAGGGTTTGAACAATGGGGTTCATGAGATGCCTTTGGACTAGCATAGTGTGAAAGCTGAGCCCAAGTAACAAGGATCACAGGACAGTGTCACTACTGAGGAACACCAGAGCCACTCATAAAAAAAATCAATCATGGCATAGTCTTAGACATTGTGTGATTTTGGAACAGTGGTGGAGGGGGAGAGGAATTCTGCTAAACTGATCTGGTAAGGTGACATTTTGTTGTGTTCTGTTACATATGTGAACTGATCACTTTATTTTTTAACAGCAAGACGTTAGTGAATTTACACACAAATTACTAGATTGGCTAGAAGATGCCTTCCAAATTAAAGCTGAAGAAGAGAGGTAAGATTTATTTTTTTTTTTCCCCCCTCTACCTCTGCATGTCAAACATTTAGATGAGAGAAAAGCAAACCAAGTGACCAAAAAGCCAATTCTCTCTATGGCTAAAAAAAAAAATTGACTCTTTACCTTCTTTTAGTTCAAGTGGTTTTTTTTTCTATACATGTTAATACTTCTGGATTTTTTCCACAAGTTGTCTTTTTTCACCCTCTTATTTAATGTTAGAAATCTAGCTTCATTAAGTCCAGAGTATATAAAGAGTAGAGGTGTTTGTAGATAATCAATTAGGCTTTTTTATTTTAATGCCATTTTGCTTTTCGATCCAGTAGTTAAAGTACTTCAAAACCTCACTCCTCTTTCTCATTTCAGAAGTAAATACTCATTGTATTAGTGGGCATCTGGAAACTCTTTTGAATAAATGAGGGTTTTTTCTATAATATTTCAAGAAACAGTTTTTACAAGGGTTTTGTACAGTGTAACCACTCTGTTTTTCAATCTGGTTTGCATAGATTGTGTTAGAATGAAACACTTCTGAAAATTAGTTTTTAGAATTAACTTTCCCCTGCAAATAGCTGAATTCTTGTCATTAGAGGAAAGTGCGGAAATAAATTGACAGTAAAATGAGCATCATTTCTATGACAAATTCAGAATAGTCTGTTCATAGTTTTATAAGTCAAAGGTTGTGGCTTTGACTTGGATTGTTTTGCACTAACACAGATTGTGTTTTTTCAGGGATGGAGAAAAACCAAAGAACCCAATGGTGGAGTTGTTTTATGGACGATTTCTCGCAGTAGGTGTACTTGAAGGTATGCGTCAGAATTCACTTGGACTTCTCTGATCATGTCTGTTCTGTGCTTGTCCCAGCACACAGGTGACTGATGCAGTTTTAGGATTTCAACTACTTCTGCAAAAGCAGATATGGAGAACACACTCATATTTATCTGTGCCAAATGTTTGGTTAGGTATGAGACTGAGGAGCAATGCAGTGAGCTGCAGGGATCCACAAAGACTGTTTTCATAACCTTCAGGAGCTGAATATATATTCCCAGTGCAGCAGAAGTTGGGGTGAGATGCAGAGGGAAAACGCTTGGAAGAAATTATTAATGGTGTACAGAAAGCAAGATACTCTTTCACTGAGCTGTTCTCTCATGCTCCCTCTGATTAATTTAATATAAAACTTCAGTTATTGCATTTTTGTCTGCACAATTTCTCATATGGAAAACTCACCTCCTAGAAGTACAGTTTGTTGGAAAACAAGTCAGTGGAAAGCTGCTCAAGGGCAGTGTTAGAGCACTAAGGAGGTACAACAAGCTTCCCTTTATCTTATCTATTTGTAATTAGTAGATCCGCAGAATTGTACTGTTCTCTATTTTCAATGGGCCTATGAAAGTATTTTTGAGTCATTTTAATGTTGGTGATTCTGCCTCCCATCCAAATGAATGACTTTTCCATTTGATTGAAGCAGGTATAGTCTTTAAAGTGGCTTCCAGGTTCTTCCTTGACCTTGAACGTGTTTCTGAGTTGTCAGATTTCAGAACCATTCTGAAGATTTCTTGCTAGTAGCTAGCATTCTTGCTCCTTTATATTTAGCTACTTTCATCTCTTACATTCTCATTGTAACAGAGGAGATACATAAAAATCAAACAAATGAAAAGAAACTAGGAGATGCAAGACTGGTTACTGAGTTTTAGGTTGAAATAAATTGAAATTCTAGGTTGAAATCACTTGTCCCCCATATTTCTCCTCAATTTTGCACTTATGTCTTTATACAGTGTTACCAAATTATAATCTTTATCAGTACAGAAATGAATGTTCTCTTTTGTGCCTTTTTTTTTGCAAAATGTACTTGTACAAAGAGCTCTTTTAAACCAGCAATTCCACTGACTTTGCTGATGCAGTATACATTGGTATTATGAAGCTCTTGTTTGCACAGGAGGACTTTGGTTTATATGTGTAAAACTTCCCATGTGTCTCTGGTGCCAAGTAATTTTAAGTTTTGCTTTTTACCAAAAGATGCTAAAACAATATAAAAAATGAGCTGAAGGGGAAAATACAGTAATTTTCAATATTATTTGAGCAACATTATCTCTGGACATATAATTGTTCACTAAGAAAATGTGGGTGTTGTTCAGTAGACTAGATCAATTGATCTAGGATTGATAGGGGTTTTTTTCAAATTAAATGTTTGTTCTAAAACATTGACTGTTTAATTTTTCATTTGAAGGTAAAAAATTTGAAAACACAGAAATGTTTGGCCAGTATCCACTACAGGTTAATGGCTTTAAAGATCTGCATGAGTGCCTAGAAGCTGCAATGATTGAAGGAGAAATTGAATCTCTCCATTCAGAAAACTCAGCAAAATCTGGTCAGGAGGTGAGTTAAATGTTCATGTGGAGTTCTCTTGGGATGTTGTTGTGGTGCCCTTTATTTTTCTTTGGGTTTCATGCATGGTTTTTATCGTTCTTGGCACCTGCTGTATAGAGGGGAATCCCCATTGCCTGTAAAGGCTGAGCTACTTTCTCTATACACAGCTGTTCTGTTTCATCACAGTTATTTTAAAGATGTGAAATCTTAGGAGATTTTTTCCTACTTACATAAAAAGTTCAGGTGTAATTTCTTCCTTGATGTCAGTCTTTTGCAGTAATGAAATTTTACTTCATATAATCGTATCAAAATACACACAGGGTTTAATTGTGAAGCCTAGTGACACACACTAAAATCATCCTCCAGTCTGAAGTTCTGTTGCCAATTCTGTGTTTTACAACAATTGTTTCATAGCATCTCTTTTACAATGAGCATATTTCCTGAAATATGATTTGAACAAAACAGAATCTTATAAATTTCTTGGTACAATCCCAGGTTTTATTTCTTCATGCAAGGTGAAGAAGCCTTGTACGTACCTACTGCAAGAGCACAGTTGTTCATCTTATGAACTAAAGATTGTCTTGCTGTTATAACCTGCATGAATTCATGCATGCAATATCAGTTGTGTTATAAATGCTTGACTAGAAATGTCAGATTTGGGTGTTGTGGGGTTTTTTTGTTTTGATTTTGAGGCTTTTTTGACTTGTAATATTGGGAAACTGGGAAACAGCAGGATAGTGATGTATAGGTCTATATGTCTATACTGTTACTCTGAGTTCTGTGAAATTGTCAGCTTGGCTTCTTAGCATGTGGAAGTAGAAGTGAAATAGTCATATGACAGATTGACAGTGAGGGAAAAACCAAGAACAGTAGCGTGTTAAGTCCTATTCTAGAAAAAAACCATTGTTTCGTTATTACCAGGGCCAAGTAAATTGGTGATGTTTCCCTGAAAATCAACCATAGTAATATTGCTTCTTTTAGAAGCTATGTTTAAATATAATGCCTGAAAGATATTAACAGTGCATTGGAAGGTTTTAAAGTACTGAAGAACCCCAAATTCCTTGTAGCTCTAACATGGTCTGACTCAACTGACCAAAGACTTCAAGTAACTTTTCTCTGAGCTGATTGACATCAAAGCTGAAAGAGAACTCTAAAGTGGTACTCACATGTTTTGAAAGATCCTCAAAGTAACAATCTTTTTTTCCCCCATATTCTCACCATGGACTCTAATGGGGTGTTTAGCATGATTTAGGAGTATTGTTATCATGATACCTAAAAGCCTCAATTACTGAGCAGAGTGTCAGCAAGTGAGCTAAAGTAGGAACAGGAAAAGGACAATCCCTGTCCTGGGCAACTTAAATCCTGCTTCAAGAGAATTGTAGCCATGAGCACAGGAAGAAAAGGGTGTTTGCCAGGTGTTGTATGAAAAGACTATTCAAGACATTTGGCTGGATAGGAGAACTTGAAGTGAGCCCTGAGTCAAATACCACATCTGGACTGTGACACTGGTAGTGTCACACAATGGTGTCTGCAGCAACCAGAGAAACTTCAGGTGATGGTTATACACCCAAAACTTATTAAATGGGTAGAGTGTGGTAGTTATGTTTGAGAATGGAAAGGAAAGAAAAGATCTTCAGTGCTGGAACTGGAGCTGGATCTGTATTGTAGTTGAGAAACAATGTATGTAAAAAAAGAAATGAGGAGTATGGATAGACCTCTGCTGAGTAATCAAGGACAAAGGGGTAAGATGATGATAGCAGTGATTAGAGACATGAGTAGAATCTTAAAGCTGTTAGTATGGAGGAAATGTCAAACACTTGCTGATCTGGTTTCAGAGGGGGTCATTAGAAGCTTTGAATGATAGCAGGTGAATGAAAGGACCAGGAAGTTGAGTCTGAGAGAACTATAATAGGAAGAGCACTTGCTAACAACCCTAGTGTAAACAACTCTTTCAGTATTGAGGAACTTACCTGCCAGTTGGCAAGACAAGGTAGGCTCAGGCATGAGCTGACTTTTGTATGTGCAAAGTAAATGTGAGTGGAACAAGTATTTCTGCCTCCTCTGCTGGAACACAGATAGCAAAGCTCTTAAGCAGCATAGGCAACAAATGGTCCGTGCTTACACTGAAGGGAGAAGGTGGTAGTGTTGGAAAACTTATGCTGACCCACCCTCGAAAGCCAGTTTCTCATAGCTGTGTCAGTCTGCAGGCATTGTACCATTATTATTGAATTTCTGCTATTTGAAGACATTAATTTTGGGGATTTCTGTTTCTTCATCCAGCACTGGTTCACAGAGCTTCCTCCTGTCTTAACTTTTGAGCTATCAAGATTTGAGTTTAATCAGGCTTTGGGGAGACCAGAGAAGATACACAACAAATTAGAATTTCCTCCAATTTTGTATCTAGACAGGTATGGTATAATATAAAAAAAATTCTAGTGTGAATATAAAATAAACCTGTAAGTTTGCTAAAGTTGGTGATATGTCTTATGCTCAGTAAATTTCTGTTCTATTTATACACGTTGGTTTTCATGGGTTTCGCCTGTTTCAACAAATACACATACTCTAAAAAATCACACTGTTTATGGGTCCATTTGGGAAACAGGGTGACGAATGGGATATTTTGTGGTGTTCCAGATACTCTTCAGACATGCTGTCAATTCTCAGCATAGTGCATGCAGTTTCTCTGTAGAACAGAAATATCAGAATGGCTTTCAGTTAGCTGCTGAATGTTATTTATGAACACCAATAATGAAATAGAAGTGTTGCTCTGTAGTTGCCGCTTAAACTACTTAATTTAGAATCTCTAATAGTGGCTTTCTAATACATGTTTCTCATCCATAGTAGCAACAGAGCTTTTGACACTGGGCAAAAAGCATCTTCTGAAAGTTGTGGCTCATTTTCTTTTCAGTTCTGTTTTAGTGCTAAATATATTGTAGGTTCTAGAGGGTGTGAGTTTTTATTAGTCCTAAACTGTATGGTTGATGGAGATAGACCTCAGTTTCACTGTTGGGATACTATGGGCTGATACTATTTTCTAAATTTCATGTTTTACAGGTATATGCACAAAAACAGAGAAATAACAAGAATTAAACGAGACGAAATCAAGAGACTCAAAGAGTACCTCACAGTTTTACAGCAGAGATTAGAACGGTACTATAGATAACTGTGTAAATGCAAATAGTATTGTGGGCTACATAGAATAAGTCTCTGCAATTTTACACTTTGTGTGTAGTTATTTTCCTGAGATTTCCTTTCTATATCTCTTTTCTTTTACCCTTTCTTTGGAAGCTGTGTATAAGTGTTGTTATTCTGATTCATGAAACATGCTAGGGAAGGTTTGCTTTAATTAACTGCAATCAATCAGAAAAAAATACGATTTTTTAAATTTTTTTTTTTTTTTTTTTTTTTTTTTTTTTGATCTGTGGCATTAATACATTTTGTGGTTAACAGATATTTAAGCTATGGTTCTGGTCCTAAACGATTCCCCTTGGTAGATGTCCTGCAGTATGCCCTGGAGTTTGCCTCCAGCAAGCCGGTGTGCACGTCCCCCGTGGATGACCTGGGTGCCAGTGCCCCTGCCAGCAGCACACTGCCACCACCGATCCCTCCCAGGTAAGGGCTGCCTGCTGCTCCCCGGGGCAGAGGCCACAGCAAACCAGCCTCTGGGAGACAGGGAGCACATTCAGCTGCTTTGTTTACCAGACCAATAAAACCTGGCATCTCCTAAGGGGGTAGTGTAAAGTTTCTGCTCTTTTCTTTCAGCACAGCAGGCTTAAATAAACAAAAATCTTAATGACCTGGGTTTGTCTCATGCACTCACAAAAATGTCTTCACAAGGAGATTACCATTTTCAAGCACAGCCCAATTCCATCTAGAATTCTAAATAGGCAGAAGATTCTGGTGAGGTCATTGATTCCCATTGTATTGTTTAACAATCTGAATTGGGCAGTGTGTATGTGCTGCATAGCATCAAGGTTTCTGGTGTGCAATTTATCTGTTACTTTTTGCCTGGGAGCTAAGCTCCTTTTCTGTGGTGCAGTTTGCATATCTTACCAAATTTGTCAGGAACCTAAATAATCTGACTTCTTAAACGCAGAGTAGCTAAAGTATCGGAGAGATACATGTCCAATAAAGGTGTTTTTCTCCCTGTTTAATATAGTCACTCAGCTTAGGGGATTGAGTGTATGCTCAGTCAGTTTGCAGATGATGCCCAGCAGAAAAGGACCTGGGGGTGCTTGTTGACAGTGACTGAACATGAGCCAGCAGTGCCCAGGTAGCCAAGAGGGCCAGTGGCACCTGGCCTGGATCAGCCATGGTGGCAGCAGGAGCAGGGCAGTGACTGTGCCCTGTGCTGGGAGCTGCTGGGGTCACACCTCAATCCTGTGGTCTGTTTTGGGCTCCTCACTGCAAGAAAAACATTGAGGTGCTGGAGCATGTCCAGAGAAGGACAGTGGGAGCTGGGGAAGGGTCTGGAGCACAAGTGATGAGGAGCAACTGAGGGAGCTGGAGGGACTCAGCCTGGAGGAAAGGAGGCTCATGGGAGACCTGATCACTCTCTACAACTCCCTAATAGGAGAGTGTAGCCAGGTGGGAGCCAACCTCTTCTCCCAGGTAACAAGTGACAGTACACAAGGAAACTGCCTCCACTTGCACTAGAGGAGGTTTAGATTGGATGCTAAGAAATATTTTGTCACAGAATGTGTTGTCACATGTTGGAACAGGCTGCCAAGGGCAATGGTGGAGTTCTTCCTGGAGGTATTTAATGTATGTTTAGATGTGGCACTGAGGGACATGGTTTAGTGGTGGACTTGGCAGTGCTGGGTTAATGTTGGACTTGATCATCTTAGAAGTTCTGTCCAACCTAAATAATTCTATGGTAATGGAGTAATTGGGGTAAGTGGACAGTAACAATTTATAACATAGCTTTGTACGTTGTATTTGGACAGTAGGATTCTGTCACCTGGGTCAGTCAAGGTTGTTAAATTTGTTATTCAGAGAAGAGAAGTACATGAATCTAAAAAGGCTTTAAAAAGATTTCCCATGCCTTACTGATACAATGTCAGCAGAAATCTTGATGATTGATAAGAGAAGAAAAACTTTTAAAAGTTGCCATTGCTTGCATGAAATGCAATATCAAAAGTAATAAATTGCTCAGACTCCTGCAAAGGAAGTTTGTTCTGTAGAAGTGTAAGTATTGTGGCTTTTTTGTGCATTTGAAACACCACAGCATGCTATATGGAGTGACATTTTCAGCTCTTAATGTTCTCAGAACTTTCTAAACTCCTGAAGAATCCAAGTTCCTCAGGCTGTATCATGATTCTATACACAAAGAAAGATATTCAGATTCCTCTTGTGGAGTGTAATTATAAAGACATGATCTTGTTGATGGAAGAGAAAAATCTTTAACAAGTCTTAATTTTTATTACCCTGCACTTCTTGCAGAATTCTCTTAGGATGGCTGCTTTGCAGTTTGAGTTAGAGTGGTTTGGAACAAATGTAGATCAATTGGTAGCACATTTCCAGTGAGGCATAAATATCAGAGGTCCCTTCATTATTGCTGTTCAGCTAACATAAACTGTAGGTAGGACATTAGAAAAAGTATGTCTGCTAGGAAAAAGACACGTGAAGGAAGTTACTAAACTGAAAATATATGCTTACTGGATTTTATGGTCATTGGCCATAAGACAAACTGCTGTGATTTCTCTCTCTGCCATTTGGCTATAAATGCTTCAAACCACAGTTATTTGTGTATGACATGATTTGAAATTGTTCAGTAGTGTTTCAAATAAAGCAAACTTTGTTGTGCTGATATGTAATACATCGCAAAGCTTTCAGAATTTAAATACTAATTCCATGTTGCTATTGTAGTTACCTGTTCTGGATTGCACTTTAGGAAATCGTTACCTTTAAAACACCAATTTTCAGATGAAAAGTTTATTTTTATGGTGTAACTTTTAGTCTGTCTTTGTGATGATTGAATTTTTATATTTCATGTTTTGAATGAATGCAGCACAATAGAGCAGCAAGGCCCTTCATCATCAGATGTCCCAAGCACATCTCCTGTACAGAGATCAGTAATACATAAACCATTCACACAATCACGGATTCCCCCTGACCTGCCCATGCATCCGGCCCCAAGGCACATCACAGAGGAGGAGCTCTCTGTCCTGGAGGGCTGTTTGCATCGCTGGAGGACTGAAGTAGAGAATGACACAAGAGGTAATGGCACACCCTGGGCAATGCATTTGCTGTAGGAAAGCATTTGTGCAAGTGGGGGAAATCTTTCATCCAAGAAGGTTTAGCTTTTGGCATGTAAATAGATGTACCACATGTGAAATGCACCCCTGCTTGGATTTTTGTAAGATAAAGATGTAGTCATGTGCAGTTATACAGCCATGTGGAAGAGAAGTTCCTTCTTCTTTGTCTTTCAGATTTACAAGAAAGTATATCTAGAATACATCGAACAATTGAATTGATGTACTCTGACAAAACAATGGTCCAAGTAAGTACAGTTTTGGCATGAGATAATTGAAAATAGATCTTTTTTGGCACTTATAAAAAGTTCTTAGCTGCTTGAAAATGGAGCAAGTATACAACAATTATGTAGCGTTCTGAGAAATTTCATTGGAAAGTCATAAAGGGTTTTGTAAGCCCTTTAGTTGTGCACAGTCAGATGAAAGACAGTGTTGCAGTATTTGACATGCTTAAATTCAGGCAACTGTGACAAGAAGCTCAAATATGTTCTATCTCTGATCCTCTTTTTTTTTACCTGAATGCAGAATCTCACAACAAAATTTTGTTGCCCTGATTTGCCTATATTGTTGAGTAACCTTATGGCTTTAAGGTGGTGAAGCATTAGACACAGGAAAATACTATTTTTACTTTGCTGCTTTTAGTGCCACCGTGTATTGGAAATTCCATGCTAATGCACAGAAATTCAAGACTCCTGATTTTGATTTTTAGTTAATTCTAGTGAGTGAATTTGTTACCATTGGCTTGGTTTTTTGTTTAGTTGGTTTTTTTAAAACTTAGTCTAGATTTTATATCAGTCACAACTTTGATTATTAGTCTAAGCTGTCTTCTAGCAAATTCTCATTCTGTGTAATCTGAGCAGTGTTTTTAGAATGTTTTACTGTGGAGTTGTGGCTCTCCTGCTGTTTCTTATGTTTACATACTCATGTTCTCTCGCTCTGACAGGTGTTAAGGTTAAGGATTACTTCCTCTGTTACTTTGTTAGTCAAAAGAACTATTTTCATTCCAAGTAAGATCTGTTCAGCTTAAAGTTTTCCTTGAGGTATGTTTTCATTTTGTACATGGCTTCTAATAGCTACTGGCAGCTGAACTCTGATGTTAAGGATTTCAGGCAGATTTACCTAGATGACTTTCTTTAAGCTTGCTACTAGCAGGCACTTTTTTTTCCTTAATACTTGTGTTATAACAAGAAGGCCACAGGCTACATGTCATATAACAGTAAAATCAGTTAATTTGGTAACTTGCATCTGAATAGTCTACCTGTGTGAGCTTAGTGTTAAGAGGAGGAAATACCTCTGGATAGCAAAGATGCTAGTCAGATGTCATTACAAAAGAAAAAAGACATTACCTAGTAAAACACAAGGTAGGTGCTGAACCCACCTGAAATCACAGGCTGGAAGGGAAGCTGCCCATCTGCAGCTCAGCTGGTGTGTCCTTGTGGCTGTTTCGGCACAGTAGGAAGGAGGCAGATACACACCTCTGTCTTGGGGTGGTTTGATAGCTGGGTATTGCCCCATTTCCTGGGAGGAGTTTCACAGTTCCTTCTGCACAGTACAGTTGCAGGATTGCAGTCTTGAAGTCAAGTTCTAGGCACATAAAGCTAGACACATTAAGACAAACATCTAATATTTGCAGGATGCTTCCTAGTGTATTTATGAACTATCTGAGAAGCTCTTTGCCTTCTCCTGTTGTTCTTTTGGATTCTAAGAATATACAGTAGTCCATAAAAACCTTTGTCAAATTGTCATATGAAATAAATTCCCAAAATCTTTGTTTCATTCTCCTGAATGAATGTTTCATTAGCTGCTTATTTCCTTCCTTCTGTGAACTTGCTATTGGGAAAGAGACACAACTGGTTTTTTTTGTGGGAGTTCATCTTGGATATAGCAACTTTGACATGCCTGTTTTGTAGTTACATGTGATAGGGCTGGTGAAGTTCCATTCCTGGTCCATGAGTAGTAAGTGTAAACTAAGAAGTTTAATGCTACTTATGTTTGTGTTGCCTTGTGCTAATAATTACTGTTGATATAATGGCTTATCACAAGAGATGCCTGTTGGCACGGAGTTCACCTGTCCCCTGGTCACAGACCTCTGTGGGGAACCTTCCTGAAAGCTCAGTGTGGATGTCTGACAGCTGCTTCTCCTGACTTGGAGGAAAGGGTGGGGACCCTCAAGCTGACCCAGTTAGCATAAAACGATTTAAATTCAGTGGAGATATTTAGTTCCTGATTTTAGGGTAAGAAAATTTTATTTTGACAAACTAAAGAAACACATTTTTTTTAACAATCAGGATCTGCATACATTTTTCTGCATATACACAGGCTTTCACACTGGTTTAATAACGGATGTTAAAAAACCCAGATAATTCAGATTTAAGGACTTGCCAGAATTTCTTCTGTGTATACTTCTTGTGTTTGGGCAATTTAGATTGTGTTTTGGTGTCTGGAATGACAGGCTGTCACTGTGCAGTCACTGTGCTTTTCAGTTCAAGGGGAGTTGCAAAATCAGCACTTGTATATAGCCTGGAAGAGAATGATCATGCTAAAATTAACTTCAAGGTGTTTTTCCAGTCACATTTACGTGTTTATTTACAGTTGTTGCAGTACTCAAATGATATTTGGGGAAAATACTGAGTACACCTTGAGTTAGAGACTGTTTATCTTCGGTCCAGAATGTGACATCAGTACAAGCTGGCTTTGGGGTTTTTCATCCCATTGAGGCACACTGTGCCTAGTGGGGCAACTCAGCTTTCCCTTTCATGTTGCACGTGCTATTCCAGCAGGTCAAAATGAGTCAATCACTACAATGTTTTCAAAAGACTTGTAAGTAAGGAAGAACTCATTCATTCTGCTTCTTTCTCCTTCAGCTTCCCAATTACTTAGGTAGAAACTAGGTTTCCCATTATTCTTACTTGTTGGTTTACAGATGTAGGCTGGAATTAATTTTACACTGATCCCAGAAAGTGCTATTGTCCTTTGCCTCAGGAAGAGGAGAGGAGACGACTTTCTCAGGACATTCATGCTTTATTTAGCTTTTCCTGATACAGTTAAAATACTGGAAAACAGTTGTATTCCTATTCTAATGCAGAAATTTTATTTTGGGGAACTGAAGCAGATATTAATTTAAATAAATTCTTTTACTGTCACACAGAAAACACTGAGTTTATTACCTTGAATTTGCATGTGCCTGTCCAGACTTTTTGACATGTTTGCCAGGTTGGAACTGAAGCAAATCATAGACAGTCAAGGCTGACGTACTTGAGGGATTTTTGGTAGATACAGTGAAGGTAGGAATATTAAGGAATTAAGAAAAGAGGATGTGTGGCAATAAAGACAGAGTAGACATTTATGTTGCACACTGATATTTTTAAGATCTCCTGTAACTAGTAGTGGTAAGTAACATAGTTCCAAGTCCTTATGCTTAGTTGATTGCTAGTTTTACTTGTTTTTCCTCTGAGTTGTGTTTTGATCTTGACTTTATTTCAGTTACTTTTATTTCATGTAGCAATTATTGCTGGGATACAATAGGAACTAAATGCTGTCAAGAAGGATTTCACATTTGTTTTATGTATTTTATTTTTTTTTAAGGTTCCTTATAGGTTGCATGCTGTCCTAGTTCATGAGGGTCAAGCGAATGCAGGACACTACTGGGCATATATTTATGATCACCACCAGAACAGATGGATGAAATATAATGATATTTCTGTGACAAAGTCAACTTGGGAAGAGTTGGAACGGGACTCTTTTGGTGGTTATAGGAATGCCAGTGCATACTGTTTAATGTATATCAATGACAAGGAGCAGTACTTGATACAAGGTAATGTTATCAATACATTCTGCATGATATAGAATAGCTAAATACACTGATAAAGGAAACGTCTTTCAGATGGATTTCCAAATTTTTTAAATGTTTTTAATCATCATTGAAAGTTTTATTCCTAACTGTTCTTTGTGGGTGGAACAATTGCTGTTCAACTTACAGATCAATAAAAATAATGCCAGTGTTTTAGTATTATTAAGATTTAAAAAAATCTGTTTGCTAATTTGTAAATATTTTAGAAAATGGATTGCAGAATTTTGGAGGGTTTTTCTCAAGATTGGAAGAGAAGTATGGAAATAGAGAAATGAGCCTTTTGACATTAAAATCCTCATTTAGCTGCTTCTTTTCCTCTAAGCTTCAGAGCTCTGATATACTCTACTGGAGCATGGAAGCTTGAAATCTTATGCAGTAAATTGAAATGTGAATAATTTAGCCCTACTAACCAGACATCAAACCTAAGTAATACATGGGTTGGGAATTTTTTTTCAGGTCATGTAGGAGTATGCAGCTATAAGGCTTTGTATGGAAGTGTTTAAAGAGAGGATAGAGATCCCTTAGCACAAAGTTTTTAGTAATGGTAGACAGAGAGATGTCTGTGAAGAGTGTCCAGAGCTTCAGTAGAAGGTCATGGAAAATATTCAGCTTCCTATTTTTTCATAGGGCAGAAGGCTCAAGTGGTCATTTGTTCAGTTTTTAAATGAGAGCCAGTATTACCTGTAACATTCCTAAGTTGCCAGGTTGGGGGTGCACTTGCAGCCATGGGGTGTTTTGGCCCTGTAGGATGCCTTTGCCATTCCAGTTAAATCTGAGGCCTTTTCACTGCAGGGCAATTAATGCTGGTGGATCCCCTGGGATTTGGGATACCCCTGCAGAGACCATTCTCAAAGCAAAAGCAAGATTGTTAAACTTAGCTGGTGTTCTTATCAGCTAGCTTTCTGAATTCCTGTGAGTCCACTCTCCTTCCCCTTTTCTCTTGGGAAGTTTAGTTGTGTCTAGCTCTCTGTGGCAGTGGTGGGGATTTTGTGAGTATTCCCTGAATGATCGCATAGAGTGCTCAGCACATAGTAAAGTCAGTTAAAACTGATACGGATTTGGAGGTTTGTTTTACAATGTACATTCTGGTAATTCACTTGATATCTGTTTTACATACTTTCTGCTTTTTGTCCTATTCTTTCTTTTTCTGAAACTTATATTTCATGTTACCACAGAGGAATTTAACAAAGAAACGGGGCAGATGCTTGTTGGAATGGACACGCTGCCTTCTGATCTAAGGGATTATGTCAAGGAGGACAATAAACGTTTCGAAAAAGAGCTTGAAGAGTGGGATGCAGAACTTGCTCAGAAAGCACAGCAGGAGAAATTGTTATCTCAGATACCCAGGGCACCAGCACCTTCACCTGCTCCAGGTTGGCTGCTTCTATCTGTTTGGAAAGGGAATAGGACCAAAAATCACTGGGGCTTGTGTATATCATTTTACAACATAATGAAGGAAGAAAAAGTTAATTTGTGTAATCTTGAATTACAGCTATGTACTTGGCCAGGGTAACTATACTTGAAGTTTAGCCTGTTGGGGTGGAGTTTTGCATTTCATTTTTATTTTAAGATAATAATTATTCATTGGTTCTTCTGCCTTTTCACTCCCAGTTGTCCTGAGCTTTTTTTTCTTTTTTTTTTTTCCTCCCCATAGAAACTGAAGCTTTTTAAGATAAGTCTCACCAGTCTGTTTTGAGGATTTGTTAGTCTGTAAATCACGTATTTCTTCTATTCAGGATGATTTAGTGTGAGACCTACATTCACATTTTAAATTAGAACAGCATTTAGATCTCAAGAGCAGACTAATGTATTTGTTGCAGTGCATTGAGTAGCTTTAACTATAATAGAGCCTGCTTAAGAAATTACTGTGTGGAAATTACGGTGTTAAAATTGTGGAAAAAATTCCGACCAACAACTGTGAGGCTTGTAGGAACCCAGCTAATAAGGACCACTGGCAATCTCGTTATAAACCAGAGCTGCCAGGTTTTTGGTAATGTCCACTTTTTGCTCCGCTGCAGTAGGCTGTGTGTTTTATGTGAAAGATGGCATGATGAATTTTCTGTCCAGATGTCCTCATTGCTATATTTGAGTCCTGAAGATTGAGTATACATTTCTCATAACTATGTGTGACTGCAAAATGAGTGTAAGAAGTGCAGTGATTTAATGGCATTGTTTGTTTTGCTAACTCTGCATCTTTTTTTATGAGTTTACAAACACTTTGAGATTCATGCTACTTCTTTTGTTAATAATGGAAAGTACAAAACTAATTTTTAGTCTGCCAAAATTTGGTTTCATCATGTAAGGAATATAAGACGCTATTTATACTAATCAATTTATTGCTCTCAATTGGAGGAGACACATCTCCCTTAAGGCAGAAAAATGTGTTTATTATTTTACAAAATAAAAGTAAATCTTGCACTCAAGTGGCTGGGGGTCATTCCATATGATGAGCGTGTATCCCACAGAAACTCCAGCTAGAATCTCACCTTTGTTCTCAGTCATCCCTGATGATTGATTGATGAACACCCCTCACACAAGAGCTTTAATAGGTCTATATACAGGACAAGTTTATAGTTTCCAGTAGAAAAAGGGGTGCATTTTTAGGCAGGTGTTTAAAATGACATGGGACACAGACCAGTGTAAAGTTGTGAGTTTTGAGACCTACCCTGCATTTTCTGTGTGATTACATTATCTATGAGACAGTGATTCAAATGAAACTAATCAATTTCAAATTCATGCTTATGTTAACACACAAAATTGTTGTCTTATTTCTGTCACTAAGTTCAAGCAGGAGAACCAGAGTATTTAGAGCAGGCATCAAGAGCTGATATTTCAAAGCACTTAAAAGAAGATTCTGTTCAAGCAATCAATAAAGCTTTAGCTGAACAAGAAGATAGAGGTCCAGAAGCTATAATGGATACGGTGAGGATATTCTGAATCTTGAAATACTTCTTTTGCTTTTATTTTGCAAGTGAAAATGATATAAAAACTGATAAAAGGGTGTGAGTCTGGAAACTTTTAACTGAAAATTGCATTTTCTTCAGGTACTGTCTAGAACTAAAGTCCATCCAGAAACTGCGCTGTAGTGCAAAAAAGATACTAAGATTGATATTCTCTATGAGAATAAAGTGCTTGTCAGGCATACAACATTGTTCAAATTGCAATCAGCTGTTTTTGTCCAACATCTTTAAAAAATGTTAGAAGATCCCATGTATTTTTGAGGTGTAAACATTGGCAGTCCATGTAAAAGACTTGAAAAATAGTGCTTTAGACATTCAGGTTTTTATCTGGAAAATACAAGAATATAATTGAGTTCATTTGATAGACATGTGGTTGTTGATGCAGCTTTCAAAAATAATGGGTTTTTCAACAGTAGTCTGTAGCTTTAATTCAGATACACAACTTGATGAAAATAATTTTTTGTGATTTACAGGATGTCTATTTTCATTTAAAGTGTCTATAATGGTCAGTGTTGGATGTTTGTTTCCAATTTGTACAAAGTATACTAAGAGGAATGGGACATTAACTATTTTATGTGTTATTAATGAAACTAATATTTGACTTTATTTTTGTTTCAGCAAATATTTTTCCCTATAATTGTGTAGATAAATGACAAATATATTTGCCACAAAACTAAATGCCATTAAAACAATATAGGCATCTGTCTTGGAACTATATCCATAAATGTACAGAATGGCTTCCTTAGGCATCCCTAGTAACCACTAAGGATATGAACAGTTTAGATCTGTGCAAAATGCTTCCTAAGATCAGATGTGAATCCTCAATAAGCAGAAGGTGTCTGGCCCCAGATACCTTACAATCTTTGAAAATTACGTGACAGCTTGTTGGCATTCTGTTGACCTGCTGTTTTCTCCACCCTTCCTGTGGTGTCAGTAAGGCAAGGGAATCACACTTCCTCTGCTAGACTGAAATCAAAGCTAACAGGGAAATTCATCTAACTCTGGATGAAAAGATGCTCTTCCACTAAAGCCTTAGGCTGCTGCATATTGACCTTTTTTGAGGAGTCAGAACAGCTTAGTAGGAGGCTGTTTAATTTGTGTTACTCCAATTGAAAAGGTGGCTATGAAGATACCAAAATTCATGATAAAGTATCCTTCGTAAGGCTGTCCTCCTTCCAGGGTTTGTGGGCACTATCCCAGTGGGATGTGAAACATACCATTTTCCATGGATCAAGTGTTGTAGTTCAGGATAATGGCACTTGGCACAGTGGTCTGCCCTAGGACTTCACAAGACTGTGTTTGGGGAACACTACGGACTGTTTAATGAGACAAAAGAAAAGAAAAACCAAACCATGCAAACATTATTTAAAACAAATGTACTTCAGCTGTTAAAATGTAAATTACTAGTTATAATCTGAAGGTATTCTGTTAACATTTAAAAGCTGTTCTCTGTATCTTCAAACTTCACTTATGCAGAATTGTGCTTCCTTAGGGTATCAGCATACTTTCTAGTTACTCTGCTTCCATATGCAGGCATTACTTCACTTTTAGTTTGTCCATTTTTAAAAAAGGAAACCCAACATTAGCACATATAACAGGATTGTAGCTTATTCACCACATGTTCATTTTGTCCATTTTATGCCTTTTTTCCTTTTTTTCTGCCCTGTGATTGTGCAGCCTTCCTTTGTATTTCTACAGTGTTGGGTGTAAAGAGATACTGAGTATGTTTTGGGAATATTTGTTAAAAGGTGACAGTTGCACAACAAGTAGCATAGCACTTTACTATGGCTTGGATTAGAGTCAAGGTTTAAGTTCTGCAAATGTTGCAAACACTCAGTGATAGACTATTAAGAGCCAAGATTTGTCTCCATTGTTGTTTAAAACTTAGTTTAACATAGCAAGAATTTCAGGATTCTAGGATAATTTTCTCATTTTCTATTTAATTGCTCATCTAAAAAATAAACCAATTAGAATGCTCCTGTAAATATTCTTTAAAACATCTATCTTGATATTTAGAGCTTTTTTTTTTTTTTAATATTTTTTTTTTAATCCCAGAGCATTGGGAAATTTTAGCTTTTAGTTTTATTTCTATCCTTTAGTGTGACTTCATCAGGTATTTCAGATATGAAATATCTGACCTGGCCCTCTTCAAGGCTAGACTGGAGCAACCTCATCTAGTGGGTGACTTTAGGACTAAATGATCCTTGAGGTCTCTTCCTAAACTATTCTGATATTTTATGATATACTTAGTAATTTTGGGGTGAAATGTACAAGAAATGGTGGTTCACAGACTCATCATTTGCCAAGTGACTTAAAATTATAATGGATATTAGAGTTGTAATACTGGTATACTAACCTGCCAAGATAGAATTAGTGAATAAAGAACAAATGAAATAATTCTAGGAATTATGGCTTAATTTTAAAATGTACTGCTTAAAAAGAATAAATCTCACTTATATACTCTAATTAGATACAGTTTCTGAATTCTTTCATAATTTCAGCAGTGGACATTACTGTACTAGAAATCAGCCTGTCAGTTTGCTTCTCTCCATAATTCCACTGTATTTTCTGATGATGATGATGATTCCTTTGTTTCCCGAACACGTACTGATAATGGTTTTCTTCTGCAGAGCTCTGATAATGCCCCAGCTCAAGCAGCTCCTACCCAGCGAGTGGTAGAGGTGGCGATCCCTGATGTAGGGACTTTTGTGATTGAATCAGAGGAGGGGGGTTATGACGATGAGGTACCTCTGATTGCAGTTGTGTGCACCGCTCCTCCTCGGTGCTTCCTTGTGCTGCCTGATGAGAAGTTCTGGCATGTTTGCACACTGTGACACCTAACAGATTTCTGCAAAACTAAATGCTTAGCAAATTTTCAGTCTTTACCAATGTTGTAGTTTGTTGTGAAATACGGAAGGAAATCACTACAAACTCTAATTTGGCACGCTTTGCATGGTATAATTTACACTGGAGGCGTATTTGTCTCTTCAGCTGTGGAGATTGAGTGTTTGTGTTAGGCCAAGTAGCCTTCAGAATGCTGGTGATAGACCACACACTGCTGCATTTTATAAAAGGTGACAGGACACTAAGGGATGTTCTTCATGTTTGTGCTTCCTTGTCAGTCCACTCAAGCTCATGTTCAAGTCTCATCTCTTACTTGCCAAGGTTAAGCTTTTCAGGCTTTGGGGATTAAATTAGCCATGGAAATAACCTAAAACTGACATGACTGGTAGAACTGAACCTTGCAAATCTTAAAAGAAATTCAGACTTAGGGTGGTACACATACCTTCTACTGCTTGAGAAATAATTGAAAGGCTCACTGTTTTTCTGAGAAACATTGTTTTTTGCTGCCCAGTTTCAGCAGTAGAAAGAAACACTGCCAGTCATCAAACTGGCCTGCCTTGTCATTGCTTATTCCACATTTGTTTTGGGTGGGAATGGGGTTGGTGCAGCCTGTATTTTCAGGGGTCTCAACATGGATTCTTGGGGGGCTTTATCTTCCCTAGGCAAATGGATATTTCAGGTCATTCTGCCCTGGAAGTGTGATCAGTTATAACTGGAAGGATGGGGTGGGGAATAAAATGGTTTAATTTACATCATCACACGGAGTTTAGCTTTTCACAAATGTGTAGTCTCCACCTTGAAAGAAATGAGGATTTAACCTTGCATCAAGACCTGCTTGCTTGTTTGTTTGTTTTTACTTTAGTCCCCATGCATTTTCTTTCTAGAGGATAACTTTGTCTATTTCCATGTTCATTTTGTGAGTGTATTTACCTTTTTTTTTGTTGTTTTTATGCTATGCCAGCAATACCTTGGGCAGGGAGAGGAGTGTTTTCCTTTGCTTACAGATAAAGAAAAGGAGAAAGGCTTTTCTGAGTTGCTTGGATGCATCAAATTGTGTGTAACTGATGTGAATAACAGTGAGAGATGTCTTATGTTTGGCTTGATGTTTGTTAATTGTTTTGGGTTTGATGTTTAAGAAATTCTCTACAGATGCTTCAGGGATTGATTGCATTTGCAGCAGTGAGTCTTATTTTGACCTTGGAATATGCATAAAACACAGGTGGCATAGTTTACTGTGGTTTTAGTGCAGTATATCTGACGTGTGATGGGATGATTTTTCTACTTGGAACTTTGTTTTAATCCTTAGATGGCCACGGGTAGCAGTGATTCGGTGTGCAGTTTCTGCTTGGTACTAATGCTGAACTGAGCATGATCCTTTCCTGGAAAGTTTGGTCCATGTAACTTTTTTTTTTTTTTAACACAATTTTCTTCCTTTTTTTTTTTCTTTTTTTTGTACGAGTCCTTTAATGTTGTTACAGTAAAACTGTATATTCACATGCCATGATTTGATTTGCAGAATATGCTCACCAGATCTGTATTGAAATGTGAAATATCAACGTATGCATGCATTAAGTTGCTTTTTCATCTTGCATGAGACTAAAAGCATATTGAATTTAGTCATTAAAGTATTAATCATTGAAAAATTT
This sequence comes from Sialia sialis, assembly GCA_009812075.1. Lineage (NCBI taxonomy): Eukaryota > Metazoa > Chordata > Aves > Passeriformes > Turdidae > Sialia > Sialia sialis. Next base: position 13,942,755 of record VRYO01001681.1, on the reverse strand, counting down.
TACCTTAAATCCCTTGTGGCAGGTCATGCTGACCCCGAACATGCAAGGTATTATCATGGCTATAGGTAAAGCCAGGAATGTTTATGACAGGTGTGGGCCAGAAGCAGGGTTCTTTAAGGTACAACTAACATTTTCAACTTTTTCTCCCCTGACTTTTCCTTTTAGATATGCTACTCCCTCTATCCCTTTCTGCATATAAAGTCTTTTCCAGCATTTATACATACTTATCTATATCAGTCCCTCATTTAGATATTTTTCTCCCTTGAGAAATACAAGTATTTTTGCCCTGTTGATATCAGTAACTCCTATACCTTTCTGCATTTTAGCTTTTTAATAATAGCAGCAAGTAACATAATAACATGAAACCTAGATGTGTAATTAATAATAGTATATGGGTTTTTTCCCCTGTTAGTAATAAAACCCATACCTTTGCTAGACTGTGGGACAAGGATTTTTTTTTTTTACCCAGGGAGTTGTAGTCAATTGTTGTTTATTTCAAAGAGATGCGCTTGCTTTGTTCTCCTTGAAAGATTTTAAGTAAATTTAAATTGTTTGCTTTTGTGTAACCACATGGGTGTCAATGCTATTTATTTAAGCAGTTTTTTATTACTGGGAATTAGACATTAGGATTTTTATGGTGATTAGTCTTCACTGTGACACCAGATTTAAGTATGTCTTCATTTTCCTAAATACACAAACTTCTGAGCACTTTTAGCTTGTGGCCTTTTGCATTTTCAGGGTATTAGGAAATTGCTTTGACATGTTGTAAAGTGTAAAATCCTCTCAAACGTGGCTTGAAGAGGAAAAAGAATTGAGTAGTGGTCTGTTCTTAATTGTTATGGTGTACTTTCACTAGAAGAAACTCTAAAAAATCAAACCCCCAAACAAACAACAAACCCTAACATCACCAACAAAAAGTGCTGTAACCTCTTGGTAAGGAAATTGAAACCTCATAGGTTGGTTGGTTTGTCTGTTTGTGTGGGTGTTTGTGTGGATACTTGGAGCAGGGCTGTAACCATCATGTATTTGCAGAGCTGTCTCTGTTAACTGTGTCTCATCTCAGGGAAGGGAGACAACCATGCCACAGCCTCTGTTCAGTGGAACTGGGTTTGTTTGGGGTTCAGTGCTAGTTGCTTTTTCCCCCCTCAAATTTATTAATGAAAATATGTAAATTGTTTTTTAAGCAGAAAAAAAAAAAAATCTGCATTTGATCAAATGATCAATTTGATCAAAGACCAATTATATCTAATTATATTTTTTAATGTGAAGGGTGTTTTGATAATTTTAAAACAGAAAATTGCTTCCAGTTAAAATTATATTTAATGCTTTAGAGTTCTCAAAACAATGCTCAGTTGAAATGATTTTTCAGTCATTAATTTTGAATCCTTAAACTTTTAGGCTTCACAGGGGCAGAATGTCTTTGAGTGAGAAAATGTTTTAAAATAAAGTAGAAAACTTTCCTTACTTATATTCTGCTGCATCATGTTTGCAATAGCTTAGAAGAGGTGAAAGATGTTCCTTTTGAAGGAATACATTGGTATGAATGGATGCAGATGAAGTGGGGTTGTTTTGGGAATAAAATCTTTGTTTTGGGATGCATTAGATGAAATCTCACATTTTCCAATAACTTCCTATAAAAGCTTCTATAATGTCTATTAATACTGTTACTGTATTCCTTTATGTGTTTGTTTTTGATGAAATTAGTGTTTTCAGAAAACTGGGGGGGGTCTCTATCTTTGTTTTATGTTACTCAGGTGAAACACCTTTGGTGTGGGTCGTTGTTACTGGCAAGGTTTCACTCCCCCTCTAGATCTTATGTTTAAGACATGACTAACATTCAGATATTTCTTGTACAGTAATCTCTTCAAATCATTGTTTTTTTTAACCTCAATAGACAACTCCTTGCAGAATGTTTCTTTTAGGATCTTTATATAATATCCTAAGTGAGAAAATGAAAGCATAATTTTTCTACTGTCCTTTTTTCTGTGTAGAGAAATAATGTTTTTTTCATTTTGGTAACGATTTCTAAATCTGCAGAATACCACATTATTTTAAAAATTATTAGAAAAATAAGGTTTTTTCCTGCTTCTCAGTAATTATATGAAAAATAAATTCTAATAGCAATTTAATTTGCTTCCTCTATAAACAAGGTGTAATTGTTAGCCATGTTGACCTTCTAATGGTAGAATTGCTGATGTAAGATAATAGGAGCTCTGTGGCTTTTAGCATTTATAATGTTGTCCTCAACATCCTTTTTAATGGCAGCGCAATTCTTGAGTATCTAAAGATATTGATACAGAACATTCTGCTCAGTTTTAGAAGTCTCAACATGCTCTATATTTAAACCTGTATGATTATTACTCTACATGTTTAGTCTTGAAACAAAATATGTCATTAGCAGAGGATGGGAGCCCAAATTTCTGATACTTAAATGTCAGGTATTACAGCATAAAGGCATTTGAAATACTGAACAGGGGATTTTTTGTGACTGCTTTAGAACTTTATTTTGTGCATATATTGTATTGAAACTTTGCTAATGTGTTAGGAAACCATCTGTCACCTCCCTGTTTTCAGAGGGAATTTATGGCATGTGTGGTAACGTTTGTCACCATTTTTCTAATTATTTTTCTTGTCGCTCCTGTTCATGCTGTATAGTTTCAGTGAATAAAATCTAATGAACATATCAAATGATGTTCATTAAAACCTAATGTGCTGGCAAAGCTGGAAAAATAAATTAGTCTGATCTCTAAAATATTCAGTGAGGGCTGCATCCTGTCATATAGGGCAATACTGTTCATATAGAATTATTATTTTCTTCAGAAATCCCATCATTTGTTTTTCATTGAAGGAAATACTTCATTCCTACTCTAGTATTTTCCAAATCATACATGTTCACTAAACTTTCTGTAGGGTATTTAACCATATATTAGAGGTACTTTTGTTACCTTGTGAGACTTCAGAAAATTTCTTAAGGGCCTGGGATCTTAAACTTGTCTTGGGCTTAGAGAAACCTCTCTAAGGATTGGATAAATCTCCTCTCAGGGAGACATAGCAGAAAACTGGAACTACTTTTGAAGGGAAGGTTTACTTTGGATTTTGTCAGACTTAACTGGTGAAAGAAAGTACCAACCTGATAATTTATCTGTGGTTTTGTTTGTTGTTTTCTTTTAAAAACATAGTTTAGACTTCTTAGAAGGGTGGTCTGTGGAACTTTTAAAAAAATTTTTAGGCAAAATGCCATGACACATAAAGTATCTTGTGTCTGTGTTGTTTGAGTTAAAAGCCAGAAGGAATAATGTCTATTTTTTAAAATTATGTAGGCAATTAAATTGGAATACACACGTCTGCTAAAATTAGCCCAGGAAGATCCACCACCTGAATGTGATTATCGTTTGCGTCATGCAATTGTTTACTTCATCCAAAACCAGGCACCAAAGAAGATAATTGAGAGAACATTGCTGGAGCAGTTTGGAGATCACAATCTCAGCTTTGATGAAAGGTAATAAGATCTGCACATCTCATTTCCTGTGTTCATGAATGTTCTCTGATGTGTGGAAACAACCCCTTTGCGTTTGGCTGCTGCATTTGACTTTATCTCCTAGTTAATAGCTTGCAAGTTTACTTTGCAGAACAGATCATCATTATAAAAATCCCTCTTAAAAGAGTAATCAAGTAGTTGAGTTTCTACTCATCTAAAATAAGTAGAAATGCTCAGTGTTGTTCATAATTTCGCACATAGATTTCTCCACCTTCTTTCACTGTTTCCTCACTACCAGCAGTAGAGGGCAAAGCCTTTCTAACTGAGTGAGTGACTGACTTGAGAGCAAGACACCGTCTCTCTTCCACTCAAAACTCCATCTACTTACTTGTATAAATAGGTAGATTAAATGTTAGAATAAAGTCTGATTTCTCTGTAGGGAATAATCTTCTAAACTTCTGCAAAGTAATTGTCAGGGCATTTCAAACTATCTGAAATTTAAAATTAAAAGACTGAGCAATGTGGCAATTTAGCAAAATAAAAGAAATAATCCTTTAAATAGCACAGACCTCCATCACACATACTTCAAAAGTATGTCTTCTCCTGCTGATTATACTATGCATAATAAAATGTACATTTTCCACAGCATTTTCATACTGGTTTGCATAAGGCGTAGCTCATACTGTTTGAAGCTCCTGTCTTTGTAAGGATAATATCCTCTCTGAATTTCCAGTAATATTTCATGATATTTTTATTGCTTTTTCTAAGGTGCCGTAACATAATGAAAGTTGCTCAAGCCAAACTTGAAATGATAAAGCCAGATGAAGTAAACATGGAGGAATATGAGGTCAGTATTTCTCATGCTTTAAATTTAGTTGTAATGAGAAATAGTTCTCAGTAAAGCTGAATTTTGTCTTCATAATTTTTTTCTTGTCTCAGACTGAAAAGTTAAAACTGTCTGTTTGTTTAAAGACATCTTATTTGTACAAAGGCTTCTCTTGGGCTATAGCTGTTTTTTTCCACATCTGTAATTCCAGCGTTTGAGCCATAAATAGATGTCAGGTTGGAATCTGTCCTTACTTTGTTAATGAGTCTTGACGTCACTAACAATATTTTGTAATTTATCACCACATGAGCCACATGGCTTTTTGTAGGCAGACACAGCTGGCAGGGAAGGAGGAGAGTGGTCTGTGCCTAGCCTTGCTCATCTTGATAGCTGCATAGCAGGCACAGTCCCATTTGCGCTTTTCCTCCAGCTGTCTCTGCAGCCATTCCCATTTTCTTATGAGCAGCAGATTATTTTCTTTGCCAAGACCATGCATAACCAGCTTATGCATTTAATTTTTCCCTCCTGTGTTGTTTAGAAAAACTTGGAGGGAAAGCAAGAGTGAGTCTTGGACATTAAATAATCGTGACTAATAGCTAAATATAATAGCTAAATAGCTAAAATAATTCATCTCACATTTAAAGCTAAGCCTGTAGCTGATTTTCCAGCATCAGTTTCAAGTCTGAGTAATGCTGTTCATTAAAACCTCTTAACAGTGGGTATTTATGTCCTAGTGCACTACCTATAGCTTCTTACTGTGCTGGTAGGTCCAAACAACTTGATCAGGAGGATAATGGGAGTAATCTTTTCCTCACAAATCCAGTGAAAAATATTTTAATTGCCACTTCTCATTACCAGGTTTAGACCCTGCAGTAGATATTACTGCATTAGAGTGTGCCTCCTTGGTCACTGATAGGGAAGGACCCTCAAGTGGTATTTTAGTTTCATTTTCATGGCAGTGCAGGGCTCAGTGTTTTACCATTTTCTGAGTGATGCTGCACAGAGAGAACAAACCTGGACTTAGCTGTAAGAGTGGGGAGTGGAGGTATTTTCTGCTCCTCTGCGGAAAAGTGCCCCTTTCTTAGCTCCTGCAATAGGCCGTTGGGGGGTTCTCCATAGATTATGCCAGTCCAGTATAGTGAGTTGGCATTTTGTGGATGCTTTCTCAAGCTCTTTCTTTTGAATCTGCTAGTAGCTGTGTCTTATGGTGTGCTGCCCCTTGTTTTATCTTTATGGCACAATTGAAAATCAGCAGTTAACCCTCTGTAGAGAAAGTGCCTTTCTCACCTGGAGCATTTACCTGTAAAGTGAACCAGGAGTCACTTGGTATAAATGGTGATGCAGTGAAATAAATGTTCTGCTCTGGCACCAACATCTCATCTGAGTTGCATTAGTTTTTTTGGGTTTTTTTAGCACGTCCCATGTTCAGGCCTTTTCTATATCATTCTTGTATTGAAAATTAAGAGTAATATCTAGCATATAGAAAAGTTTTTTAACACTTTCTGAGAAGGGAAGACAAATCAATATCTCGTATAATTTTGCCTGTGGCTTTCCTAAGATGCTTTGTGTTCCTTTCAAATGGTAATAGATTCTGTAAGAAAACTCTCATCTAGAAATGTTTAAGACATTTAAGAATTTTCTTTTTATTGAGGGAGGGTGGATTCAGGTGGACTTTCTACATAGGCAAGCCTACTGGTGTCCTTAGTACTTAATGTGACTATTATATAGTAAATTTAAGTGTTGGGGGGGTGTGTGTTTTAAAATATATATTTCATTTTTGTGGATGAAGTTCTATTTACCCTTTCTTACATGCAGAGATGGCATCAAGACTATAGACATTTCAGGGAAACAACCATGTTTCTTATGGTAGGACTGGAGTTTTTCCAAAAAAAGAGGTAAGTGGTGCTATAGAACTCAAATGTAGTAGAACGATGTGAAAAAAAAAAAGTAATATTGATAAGTAAAGCTATTTTTTCAAAAGCAAGTGTTAAATGTAGTCTTCATCTCCGATAAGAAATTATTCAGTCTGCTAATGACTTCAATTTTGCATCTTCCTATTCTTAATTTCAATTTCCAATCTTTTATCAAGCCATGCATTCTTTTCAGAGCACCCTCCCCATGCACCCCCTATTCTTCCTCCTCTTCTATTCTTGAGTGCTCTGGGTATCACTCAACCATGAAAATTCTCCTTCTCTGGCATCACCTGGGCACGTGCATTTATTTGCTTTCATCAGCAGACACAATTAATGAAGTTTGTATCTTTCCTGCTTTTTGACTGGGTCTTTCCACTCAAGTGATTTTACCTTCTGTATTAGTCTGAGCCAAAACTTCACCTATGGTGGGCTCTAAAGGTCAGGAAAACAGAACATATTTGAGGAAAAACTATCATGCGTAGCTGTCATAGTTGTAGCTGATTGTCTTTAACTCCATGGTGATTCATTCCCTTCTCTTTTTGAATCAAGTCAGAAATTGTAGCTATATAAAATGGGTGACATTTATGTATTTAATTCAAAACAGCTCAGATTTAATCTGATCTACACATGCAACAAGGATGGTGATTACAGTATAAATGTAGTCAATCACTGATGATTCATGTATAAAACAATAGGTAGGGAAATCTAGAGCAGGAGTCACATTTAATTCTTTGTCTTTTTGTTATGTAGTAAATTGCTCCATATTTCTCATCTTGTATCTTCTCAAAAAAGAAAGGCCCCAAACAATAGAGGAAAATTGATTGCCAAAGACACAGCCTTGCCTTTGTGAATGACACATCTTTTTATACTGGCTAACACAATGAGCCCAGAGTCTTGGGTTGACTTTGGGTTACCACACATGTAATAAACAGTACATTTACTAGTAATCTAAATTGAAATATGCTACACTATTGGTCTTGAACAGTTTGTGTACAAAGGTTAGTCAGAAGATTGCCTGGTTTATTTGAAAAATAAACACCCTGGTGTTGCTTCATTCCTTAAAGAGGCAAAAATGTCATAGGCATTGGTGTGGTGTATAGGAAACCCTTCATGCACTCTCTGAGATTGCAGGCAGGGGTGAAACATCTTCAAGTTCCTTGGCACTGAGACTCCAGAGTGGCACCTTCAATTGTAAAATACCCATGCTTTTAATGCATTCCTTCTTGCCGTAACATATTCTGGTTATGCCATGAAGGAGAGAGGGAAGCACTGGTTTCTGCAATGTGCCAAAGTTCTCCCTTTTTTATAATAACTTGCAGAATTAGTGTGAAGTGTTTGTTAGAAAACATCTTCATAATTTAGAAAACAAGCCTATTATCACCAATCTTACACTCTGAGTCAGAAATAAAAGGTAAAATTTCAGAAGTGCTTCACGAAGTGTTTGATATAAAGACAGCAGGACTAAAATATAGTTACTGGATGAGTGAAATGTAGGTGTCCAGTGACCTGCTCCAAAGGCATCTTTGTGCAAATATACATACCTGTTTCAGCTTCAGGTTCCCAAAGGACTCACAGATTTGCTGAGGTTTCCACCTTGCACACTTGAGAGAGCAATGGTACCATGCTGGAAATGAGACTAAACTGCTCAATGCTCTCCATCAGTTCATTTCACACTAAAACCATAAAAATACAACTTTAAAAATATTAATGAAAGGATAGTCTTTCATAATAGACATATAATCTTCATTAGTAGGACAGGACTGTTTCAACCCACCTCACTGTTGACAAACTTTTCTTAGCTTCACTAACACTAAGTGATAACCTAGCAGCACTCGATGGAGCTAAAAGTTGACCATTATTCAAGCAGTATTTATTTCTTTAATTGTAATGCATTGAACAAACATAAAAATCAACAATAAAGTAGTTTGGTGTATCTTTTTCATGCCTACTTTCAGTGGTCACTCGTGATCCCTGATGGCAGGGAGACAAGGCCTACCCCTCACTGCAGTTGCAGAATTAAGGGCTCTTTCAGGCAGATCTCTGACTGTAGTGTGGAGTAGTAACCGGCTCTGGCTGAGATGAACCCAGCCAGCTAATGAGCCTAGGTAGGAGTTTTGCCTGCAGCTCACTCTTGTGGCAGCAACTTAAAAGTGAACAAACTGTATGCTTCAGCAGTTGCCTTTTAAGTTTCTTGCTTTTTGGTTTTGGCTGAAATGCCTTTTTCAAAGCAGTGCTAAATTTTTGCCATTCCGTGCTTTCTATGTCTTTTCCAAAGCCTCGACCTAGTGAGCTCCAGAATTCTGTGAGCAGCTTCAGTGATTTTAGGCTTAGGCTGCACAGACTCGAGCTTATGTGGAGTTCAGCTGTGAGAAGGCAGAAAGCCAGCCATGTCCTGGGCTGCATCCAAAGCCCTGTAGGATTCTGCCCCTCTGCCCCCTCTGCTCAGACCCCACCTGCAGGGCTGCATCCAGCTCTGGGCTCCAGCACAGCAAGGACAGGGAGCTGCTGGAGCCAGCCCAGAAGAGACAACCAGGATAATCAGAGGGATGGAGCACCTGCCCAGTTAAGACAGGATGAGAAAGTTGGGGCTGTTCAGCCTGAAGAAAGAGAAGGTTGCACAGAAACCTGAAAACAACCTTTGAGTCTCTGAAAGAAGCCTACAAGAAGGATGGAGAGAGATATACTTTACAAGAGCACAAAGTGACAGGACAAGGAGGAGTGGCTTAAAACTGACAGAGAGGAGGTGTGGATTAGTTACCAGGAAGAAATTCTTTACAGTCAGGGTGGTGAGGCACTGGCACAGGTTTCCCAGAGAAGCTCCATCCCTGAAAGTGTTCAAGGCCTGGTTGGATTGGGCTCTCATCAACCTGGTCTAGTAGAAGATGTCCCTGCCATGGCACAGGGGTTGGAACCAAATGACCTTCAAGGTTCCTTTCCAACCCAGGCCACCTTATGATTCTGTGGATCTGTTTGCTATTTTTACTGTAGTCCCATTCCTCAGACCCAAGATGTATAAGTCTTAGCTTGGCAATCATAATAATCTAAAATAAGTTACCTTGGTGTTAAATGGCACCACAGTTGTTTCAGGAAAGGGTCACACACAAGTGAGAGAAGGAGCAAGAGGAGGGTCACAGGAAATAAGGTTACTACCACCACTGAGTTTTAATTTGCATCAACAGAGCTGTTGACACTGTAGCCATCTACAGTTTCACAAATAACTGAAGTAAGAATGGAAGGAGAAGGTCCTCCTCCTCTGGCTTTATAACAAGCAGTTTCAGTTCTTGTTTTCATCTTTTCTTCCCCTTTCCTCCTACATTAAGTTTTCACCTGTCTGGTCAGTTTTATTAGTGACCAGTGATATAAAGAGTTTTTATGGCTAAGAAAAATGGACTTCAAGTAGCCCTTGCCCTTATTTTTACATTGTCTCATTACATCTTGAATTACTGACTTTGGAAAACTCTTGACTTTTATTCAGGTATGCTCTGTGTGTGCATATAATTTTTAGCTTTTTTCAGCAGCTTGATTGTTTGATTTTAGTAGTTTCAACTTGACCCATGAACTCATACTCTCATCAGGAGGGAATGCAGAATTTCATGTTCCTATAACCAGTCCCTTAGGAAATTCCTCCTCGTAGATTTTTAAAAAAATTTGAATAAAAATGAGATATCAAACTGCCTGTTTTTAGGGTAGCTACTGGAACTATTTTCAGTGCTTGTCTGTCATAACTGGGTCTTTGTAAAACAGAGGATTCACCATTTCAGGTGTTTACAAAAGATGCAGTAGTGTGAGGGGAGACTGTTCACCTGTGCATGAAGGGATCTCTGTCAATTATTAACTGATAGGTTCTTGGATGCTCTCTTATTCCTTCTCCACCAATTAGCCTTGCATTTATCTCCTGCATTCAGATTAAAGACAGAAGTATCAACAGTCTAACAGCACTTCTGCTTTTGAAATGCTGTGATGGCTTCTTCCATCACATTAGATTTCAAGGAACTTGGAAGAACTTATAGTTAGTGAAGCTAAAAATTCACAGTTTTTGTTTTAGAAATAAGGTGACAGTTTTAAATCTTATTTGCTGAGATGTAGAATGCTATCAAGCTATTCATGGCAATGGAAGTTGAAACCCAGTAATGACATAAATGCAGTCAGGAAAAATTAAGTTTTCATGGATACTCACGGGCAATCTAAAGCTGGTTAAGTGAGTGAAATTATACACATTAGTTTCAGTGAGCTTTGGATCAGACTTTGTGTGTAATGATCTAACCTAATAATAAAGTAATTTGTTCTAATGTGTGTAAAAAACAAAATTCTATGATAAAAAAAAAATTATGAAGAGATTGGTGGCGAGGGGTGGACTTGCCATCCAGCAAGTGGAGCTACCTGTCCTTTGAGGAACACAGTAGCTACCTTGAAGCAGGTGATATATGGATGTTGCACCTAATACTTTCGTTTCTTCACTTCAGTTACATGGAAGCCTTGCTGTACCTTATCTATGCTTACCAGAATAACAAGGAACTCTTGTCCAAAGGCCCATACAGAGGGCACGATGAAGAGCTGATATCTCACTACAGACGAGAGTGTTTGCTAGTAAGTGAAGGAGATGTATCTCAAAATGTTGAGTTCGCTGCGTAGCTCTTATAGAATTAATAGAAAAGTGCTGCCATCATGTGCAACAAACCCAAAACCTCCCTGCATTAAGCAATTCAATACTGAGGCTTGTAAGGGGGGAAAAAAAGTAAAAGTAAAAAAGGAAACATTATTCTCCCCCCCCCTTTTTTTTTTTTAATAGCCAATCGTTTTCTTTATATAGTGGACTCAGTTCCATCATGTCTGGGCTAGGTGGGAGCAGTGGTTGACAGTATTGGTGAGCAGACTCACCCTGCTGCCATGGTTTGATGGAGAGACAAATATTGGGAAAGGCATCAGGAATGGTGCCTTGCCTGAAACAAGGTATTTTTATCTTGTTATGTCACTTTTAACAATAGTGAAAAAATAAAAGTAGGTGATAGAATCTCAGTCTTAACAAAACAGCTGCAAAATTGGAGTTGGCAGGTTTGAAATGAAGTGGCTTGAGGAACTGCACAAGTTGCAGTGGATTAGTAGAGCATATGCATCATGGAGTAAATGTTAAAACACAACTGTGGTTAATTCCAATTGCCAGGTAATTCTGTAGGAAGACTGTGCTTTAAAACAAACTGATAATGATGCATGGTAGACTGAAATGCTGTGTACTTAAAGGCTTTCCTTTTTTGTGGTGGTTTCTGAAGAAACTAAATGAACATGCTGCAGCACTGTTTGAATCAGGAGATGATCAGGAAGTAAATAATGGCCTGATCATAATGAACGAGCTTATTGTCCCATGTTTGCCATTACTGCTGGTGGATGAAATGGAAGAGAAAGATATTGTTGCTGTGGAAGATATGAGAAACCGTTGGTGTTCCTATCTTGGACAAGAAATGGAACGTAAGTAATTTATTATTAAGGGAAAAGGCCCTTCTGCACCTTTTTTATAAGTCTGATGTTTTCAATGTCTGGAATTAAACCTGTATCTTTTGTGCCTTGCTAATGTTTTTTTAGCTACCTTGACTTTTCAATAATCCTGTACACATTTAAATAAAAAGTTATTCCTGGGATATCTGCAAAGGAAATACTCTTTTTGAATGGAAAAACATTTGTGGTGTTGACCATCTAAAGGGGAATTTTATCAATATCTTACTAGGAATTGATATATCCTAGTTATTGCTGGTAGGTCTAAAGAATCTGAATTATTCCAAGTGAAACTCTTCTAACCACTAATTTTCAAAAAAGTCAGCATCGGGCAGAAAAAGGACAATTCTACATGCGGACATAAATGCTTATGTTTGTTTTTCTGGTTTGATTTGCAGCCAACTTGCAAGAAAAACTGACAGATTTCCTGCCAAAACTGCTAGATTGTTCTACAGAGATTAAAGGTTTCAATGACCCGCCAAAGTTACCCTCCTACTCCACACATGAACTGTGTGAAAGATACGCCCGAATCATGTTGTCACTCAGTCGAACTCCAGCCGATGGAAGATAAATTCTGCAGACCTTCCTAAGCACATTGTATAAACTTTTTTAGTTCTTAAACCTTGCCTTCCTGTCACAGGGTTTGCTTGTTGCTGCTATAGTTTTTAACTTTTTTATTTTAATAACTGCAGAAGAGAAATGACTGTACAAACTTTAGCCAGACTGCAAACGATTAAAGCTGAGAATCGCATGGCACTCAGTCGTTTCAACCAGAATTGATGCAACATGCAAGTCTGATCATTATGGCAAAACTGCTTTTTTGCCATTTATCTGTTACAGTATTACTTTGCTTTTATCTTAAGATCCTTTACTTTATCAACAGCTGTCTGGATCATTTTGTGACTGCAACTACTTTAAGTGTCCAGTGCTGTGTAAATACATGGTACTTGGTAGCTTGTAAATGAAAAGAAAGAATAAAGTTTTATTTATGGCTACTTCTGTGTTTGCAAGCAGATACCTTGTATATTATTGTAAAATACGGGTATTTTTAGAAGAGATACAGTATATTAATGGGTTACTCAATTTTATAGATAAAGTTCTTCAGGATTTATGGCCAGTTTCCTTTCAGGTACTCTGCGATTACTGTATGTGAATATATTGAAAAACTGTCACAGTATTATACACAATGGTGTTTTGTATATTCTTCACTGGTCTGTATGATACTGCACCTGAGCACTTTAGTGTGCGTGTGAATGGCCATGCCAAGTCTTTTCTAATAGTGTGGACTGGCTTCTGAAGCAAAACAATAATGGCACCTTCCTTCTATTCTTAGAAAAAAACTGAAGTTAAAAAATTAAAAGTATTTTCAGTATAAATATATTAATTACACTCTCTAAGCAAAACTCCTAAAAATTGATTTGAGTAGAGAAAATAAACGTTTTAAAAAACTGCATTTATGAAGCTTAAGGATTAATGCATTTTTAATTGGTATTTGAGTCATGTAAGTGACCAGAAATAAAATCTTAATTTGAATTCTTTACTTGAAATGGGTTGCTATTGTTGCAACAAAATATCTCAAAAATCTTTTATCTGTCCTAATTAAATTTCTATTGGAAGTAAAAGAACATATCTATTGGGCTTGTTTTATAGAACTGAAACACTGTCTGGTTTTAATGAAGAAACTTAATTATTTTGTGGAAAAAGAGATTTAATGTGTTCTTGGGTAATCCTGTTACCTGACACTATTTTGATTCCTTCTCTTTTGAGAGAAAATTTTGTGTTAGATCAGTAAAATATGTGAATATTGATTTGTATGTTTTTATTGGAGCGACACAACTTTTCCTTACAGGCTTTCAAGTGTTGTTTGAATATCTGCTAATAAAGGGGAAAGGGGAGGAGTGATGAAGTTCAGACCACCTAGAAATGCAGAGTGCAGAAATGCAAGAGGTAGCAGAATTCAGTCTTAGCATTTATCAGTCTGGGAATTTGTTCACTCAGGAGAGAGACTGGATCAAAATGTACAGGAAATAGAATGTGTCCTTTAGAATTTGCTCAGGGCTGTTCTCCACTCCTCTGCTCAGTATTGCAGTCCTTCATGCTTTTTCAAACTACCCATGTATTTTATCAAATTCTTAAAAAAAAAAAAAAAAATTACCTGTTACAAGTGAAGTACTGCACAGGAGCATTATTTTAGGTCTGAGACTGTTGATGTGTGAAATATCCCTCATAAAGAAAAAAGATATGCTTACTGTGAAATGGGAGAGGATACATTTTAAAATCTTTTACATTTTGCACCTACCCACTTTGATTTGAAACTCAAGAATATGCTTACTTAGCATTGTATTGTTAAGGCTTTAAACAGATCAGACTTCCTACTTTTTTAATAATAGTAAAAAGAATTAGATATGAAAAAGCAACTTTATTTCATTATGGCTAACAGGTTTTGAGTTTAAAACTGTGGAAACTTTTCAGGTAATCTCCCCTCTTACCCTGAAGGAGCCAGTTACCCTCATCTGTTTAATCTTTCACAACACACACATGGGGAAAGGCACTCTTTCTAAGTTTAAAAAGAGAAATAAATTATTTATTTCATATGGGAGGAATACCTAAGGTATTTAAATTAAAAGGAAGCAAGGAAGGATGAGACTTGGTTTTTGTTTTGGGCTTTTTTGTATTCAGTTTCTGAAAGTATGAAAATAATCCATTGAAATTCATAGTACTGAAGATAAATGTGTGTTTCTTTGCAAAGACAAATTTTTGAGTTGACTTGAGAAGGCAGAAGAGCAGAAATAAATATATATGTATTTTGCTATTTTAATGCATTTTAAGTATTGGAATTTAAACCTTCAGTGAAATTATTAATCATTACATTAATGTGAAAACATTAATAGTTGCATTAATTTTTTCTTAAAAGCCTTGCTTTTCTCACTGCAGTAAGGCAGCTGATAGCTTGGATTCACAATGCCCAGCACAAAACCTCTACAAGTAACTGTGAGGCAGTAAAGCACACAGTCCATTTGATTACCTGATAATCTGTGACTGAATTATGTATGGAGGAATGGTCTCTTCAGGATGGGGATTATGAAGGGTTTTATCAGGGTTTTTTTCAGTTAATATAACCCAGAAAGATTAAGGAAATTTAACTAAAATTCATTTACAAAGTCACCTGTACCATCAAGTGAAAGGTGGAGTTTTTTCCAGATGTTATTTCCTAGTGGAAAACGGCTTGAATTTATCCTTTTTCAGGGTAACTTTACCTTTCATTCATTTTTTTTTTTTTTAATTTCTCCCAAACATGTGTCTTCATGTTAGTCCTATTGCTGTACTTGAAGTGATATTTTGGTAGGATCAAGAATCCTGTTGTTACTAGTTCAAGCTACCCTAGCAGATCTGCCAGGCTCAGCCTAGCAAAAAACCAGGAGCAGCAGCAGAATTGAGCTGAACAAATGAAGAGAATGGATGGAGTCAGTCTGTACTTAGATGTGGGATATCTGGAATCACACTAGACACCAAGAACCTGACCTTAGCTTGTGAGTCAGTGTTACTTTGCTTTGCGGACAGCCTGTGCTTTACTGTAGGGAACAGGTTTTGAGAAAACCTAAAGTATGAGCAGTACCAGAAGCTTTGTGTTCAAGCATTAACATACCAAAATTTCATCGTGTCTGCATTAAATATCTTTCAGGTTATTTTTAGGCTACTTCTGTGAACATTGCAGCTCCCGAAAGGAACTGAACTCCAGCTGTAGCACATAGGAGACAGCTGGATACTGTCCAACAAACATAAAAGTTCCTAAAGGGAGACAATGGTTGCTGCCTGTGTTCTTCATTTTGTCATGTTTCCTTCTCTCCTTCTCCAGTGACTCCAGATGTCTGTGGGAGGCCTTATATAAGCACAAGGTAAAGAATTTTGATGGAACAATGCACCACTCTAGTTCTGCAATGAGTCACCTCATCTGTACAGCATTTTTCAACATAAATGTGTGTTTTGAAAAAAAACAAAAATTATTCTAGGTTTGAGTCTATAAGAATTGCAAAAAAGTGAGTATCAGTCTTGGTAGTGAAAGGAAAGTGGTTGCAGCTTTCCATTTCTCTTTTCTGGAGAGGACAATAATACAGATACAAAATGCCTTATCTAAATAGGTCTTTTAGCAAAATGCAGTAGGTAGAATTCCAAAGGGTAGTGATTCATGTGAAACAACTATTTTTCTTGTGCTTGAGATCCAGTTTTTCTTTATGTACTGTGTTCTTGAAGATCTTTTGAGGTCCTGGTGGATAAGTTATTAACTGGAAACATTTTAACTCCTGAAGAACATAATTCTTTATGTCCAAAAATCAGAAGAACATTGCTGCTTGGTTCAGCATTTCTAGTTCAGTTCTGAGACATATGGAAGCAAAGCCTCTGAACTTTTGCAGACATGTGCTCCAGCTTTATTGTCATGCCCTTAAAATCTTGGACTTGGCCATGGAATGTTCTCAGTTATGAATTTCAGATCTTTGCTGTAAGTAGCAGGAAAGGACTCGTGCTTCTCAAAAACTGTTTATTTAAAAGAACAGCTTGACTTGCTTTCTGGTGGTTGGGATCAACCCAAATCCCCTTCTCACAGGCTGGGAAATGCACAGTGGGAAAGACTTGTTTTCAGGATGGATTCATCATGAATGTTAGGATATGGTCATTCTTCATCACTCTCTTCATATCTAAGCTGAAGTACCTCTTAAATAAAATTCGGGCCCCATGGTTCATTCTTTCACTTTTTATTTCTCCCTCCCCTGTTGTTCCCCACTGAAGTCACTTGAATATTCACTTTTCAGGCTTTGTAGTTGGTTAAGTCTTTGATTCACCATCAGCTTGAACTTAACACTGTACCTTCACCACCAAGATACAGAACCAGGATTCCTTTGCTTCCATCTGATTCGTGTGGGCTTCAGTTTCTGTCTTGCTTTTCCTGGAAATGCCTGTGCATGATCTTCAGGCCATGTAACACCATCCACACACATACTGTCTGGCAGTTAAGCACTTAAGAGCCTGAAAGAGACAAGTTATTGATAGTTAGCCACAGCTAACTAAACTGCAGAGTTTTTCTGTACCATGTCTTGGCATATCAAGAAAAGAAAAAAAGGAAATAGAGTAATTTCACGCGTATAAGGTGCACCCTTTTTGACTAAAATTTTGATTGAAACCTGGAAGTGCGCCTTATAGGCCGAAGCACCTTATATATGGACAAAGTTCAGAAATTTGCCAACCTGGAAGTGTGAGCCACGAGCGCTGGTGTCCAGGCCGTGCACCGCGAGAGCCACCCCAGCCAGCACCAGAGACAGGAAGGAATGCCGGGGCCTGCAGCACGGGGAGGGCACCTGGTACTGTGTTTAAAGGCTACGCCGATCCGTGAAAACTGTTTGCAAATTGAGCACCTGCCAGTAAACCCTGCCACTGCGAGATTCCGTTGCTAATTCGTTACTTTGTTGCACGTGGATCCTCGCTGCTTAAAAAAAAGTGCGCCTTATAATCCGGTGTGTCTTATAGGCATGAAATTACTGTAACTTGTTGGAGCCTGAATTAAATGAGCACTTCAGGAGTGTGAGGGGTCTTGTGCACTCTATCTCAGCACTATCCTGGTTTATGAGAGTTGTAGAGGCTTTTCCTCTTGTGTAATAATTTTCAGTTTACACTGATCTTTATATTTTGTCTTGAATTATTAAAACTGCATTCAAACTAACATCTGGCAAAAAGCAGCTTTTCCTGCTGTGCTGATTTCAGTCCTTACCCATGTCTGTGTTCTGTGTCTGGGTGTTGCCTATCAGTGTTGAAGACTGTATCTGCTTGTTATCTGTGTTCAAGTTCCCTGGGCCCATTTGTACTATGTGGATATACAGACAGGAGGGGAAGGGCAGTAATTCCTGTAGATGTTCTTCAAGAAACAAAATTTGCATTTTGTCTGTGACCTTTAATCTGTAATAGTAAAACTTTCAGTTGAATGTGGACTAAGGTCTTGGGAAACCTGTGGGAGATGCTTTGGGGAGGGGTTGCTTTCCTTAAAAATTATCGATAATACAGGATCATGAGATGGACAGAATTGCTGAGTAAACATGATAAACTTTTATGTGGATTAGAAAAAAAACATTATTTGAAATAAGTTTTAAGCAAAGAATTCAGTGTTGCATAATGCAATTTGAAGAAAACCTCCATGTTCTTAGGGAAAAGGTTGGAGTGTTTGGCTTTTGTAAGGAACCTTGATCAGTGAAACTGAAAAACCTGTAGCTTTTAATAGCTTAAGGTAATACATTCTCATAATCTGCTTATGAAGGTCTTTAGTCTGGAAAGTAAAAACTGTCTCCACAAAATTAAATATGCACCCACCCCACCCCTGCCATTCCTCCAGGAAGATAAAATTGTTCT
Source organism: Sialia sialis (assembly GCA_009812075.1). Lineage (NCBI taxonomy): Eukaryota > Metazoa > Chordata > Aves > Passeriformes > Turdidae > Sialia > Sialia sialis. Next base: position 13,924,658 of record VRYO01001681.1, on the reverse strand, counting down.
GCAAAGTCTAAGTTGAGTTTGGATGTTCAAAAAACGTATTTCCTCCCTCCCTTGCTCAGTCTGTTTGAACAAGTACATTATGTTTTGAAATGCATATAATTTCTCTTTGAATTGCTGAAGGAAAATTTGTCATCTCCAATACTTTTCAATGTGAGATTAAGACCTGTCGTGTTATTTGGCACTGGCACTTGTTCCACCCTCAGCTGATGGTGATTTTTAGTTATGTGTGTTGCAAGAAACTTGAACAGATGATTTGTCACTTCAGCTTCCTTCTGTAGGATGTAATCCTCAACATTCTTCACATACAAAGTTTATACTGCTATGTTTTAGGAATTTACTCTCCTTCCTCCTTATCTTGGTTATTCAAATGCTTTGAATTGAGCAAGTGAAACAGCACTGATTCTGTATACCAGTGTTCTACTCCCCTGGAGACAGTGACATCATTGTGCTACTTGGACTTCTTAAGAGATTTTGTGGGGTGCTTTGTGCTCTGTGAATTTGTTTGAAATGGAAGGTGATGGAGTTAATTACCTGTTGGTTGCAGTTGACAGAGAAGAGCCATAATGTAGTTTTCTATTTATTAACAAAGTAAAACTAAATAACTTCTCCGTTGAAACATATCCCCACTAGATTAGGAAAGCTGTGTATCTTTTGTAGGTAACTAGAAGGTTCTAGTTAAGATCTGCTAAGTGTTCAAACTGGTCACAGTCCCTTCAGGAGGGCACTTGCATATAGTGTGCTTGTCCTGTCTTTGTTCTAAACATACTAATTTAAAAGTATTTATGGTGGATTTTATTTGTTCTGTAGTAATTTTGTATGTTTTCTTTGGATAGACTTCTTTGTAAATGCCTAATGTCAGTTCTTGGTGTTAAGCAAGAAAGTATGATGCATTCCAATGGGAATTCTCTGTCAGTTCAGTGAAGTTGTGAAACTTTGCAGCAATTATTCTCAGTTATGTCTATGCTATTACCTGGCTAACAACCTACTGTCCCCAACCAAGGCACTTCTAAATCTAAGTAGTGGGCTCAGGGCAAACTATAATTTTGTTGATTGCTTGGGGTTTTTTTCCTTTGGTTTTTTTCAAGGAAAAGACCAGTTGTGTTGCAAAGAGAGCTACAAGAGGGTTAAGATAGATACCAAATACTGGTAAGCTCTGGCTTAGAGAGGAAGAGACTCAGGTAATACAGCCAGGTTTAAACTTGTCTGTCTTGAGTTATTTCTGCTGTTAAGACTGAATAATTTGGAGTGGTTGCAAATGCTGTTCACAAGTGATCTACAAAAGGGTGATGTGGCAAGAATGTCTACAGAAAAGTGATGGACGATGAGTAAATGTTGAGGGCTTCTAAGTACTGTAGTCTAACATGTCTTTCCAGAGGGAGAGTATTGTGGGGTTTGATCCCTGCAGAGTTCAGGTGGTGTCAGCTACAGAGATACTGAGAGGTGTAAGTGGACAGGATATTCTGTCAGGATTTCTGCAGGTGGCTTCATTCCCTCTTCCTGTGTTTGATGAACCCCAGGCTCTTTGCCCAGAGGAGACTCAGTGCTTCTCAATAATGGAGACAAAGCTGGGTTTGTCCATGAGAAAGGATGGAGTGAGGCTCCCTACTGTAGAAGAGGTGTATTTCAGACATTACCCTTAAGGGGACAGGCATGTCTTTTTTGGAATAGGGACAGCTGAAAACAATTGGGCAGAACGCCATCTTTTCCACCAGAGTCACTGTCTGCACACTGGCTGTTCCCCCCCTTGTCACTAGCTGAATCTCATCTGTCTGCTTCCTCAGCTAAGTGCCAGCTTTCCACACTCCTGTATAAGGTCACACCTGGGAGCTCATTTTTACTTCAAGTCCCTTCTGAGCCTCTCCTTTCTAGGTACAAGCCCTGTTAGATAATGGAAGGATGGCCTTATTTTCTAAATAGTGAAGGGGCATATCCTATTTTAAACCTGCACTCAACTGAATTCAGCTACTGATCACTCAGCTACATTGTGACTGACTGACTAACTGATTCATGGCAAAATGTATCCTTCAGGTTTTTCAGATTTCTATAGTCATTGCTTGTATTTCAGCTCTCTGATGAAGAGGTCTTTACAGAATATTACTCCTTCCCTTCACTAGTAGTGCCTCCTCTGGAAAGAAGTTCTCAGTACGAAGAAACCCCTCCTGTCATGACATCAAAAACATGTCTATAGAATAAACAAAAAGTTGTGTGCCCTGCAGCCAAGAAGGCAAATGGTGTCGTAGGCTACATTAGGAATAGCATGGTCAGCAGGTCAGGGAGTGATCCTGCTCCTCTGCTCAGCCCTGGGGCGGCACATCTGGAGTGTCCAGTCCTGGGCTCCTCAGGACAGGAGGGACCTGGAACTCCTGGAATGAATCCAGTGGAGGGTGACAAGGATGATGAAGGGACGGAGCACCTCTCTTAGGAAAGGCTGAGGAAGCTGGGGCTGTTCAGCCTCAAGAAGAGAAAACTGAGAGAGAACCTCATCAGTGTCTGTCAGTGCCTGCAGGGAGGGCTCAGAGCACGGACCAGGCTCTGCTCAGTGGTGCCCAGCAATGGGACAAGAGGCAAAGGGCAGGAACTGATGCACACGAAGTTCCACCTGAGCATGAGGAAGAACTTCTTCACTGTGCAGTGATCAAGCACTGGAACAGATCACCTAGAGAGGGTGTGGGGTCTCCCTCACTGCAGGTATTCCAGAACCATCTGGACACAATCCTGTGCCATGTACTCTAGGTTGATCCTGCTTGAGCAGGGAGGTTGGACCAGATGACCAATTGTGGTCCCTTCCCACCTTCCACAGTCTGTGAGTCTGCAATAAATCATAAATTTTGGTCTTGTGGCCACCTCAGACAACATTAAAAGCCATGAGATTGTAATGGGAAAGCTCCTCTGGTGGTTAGTGGTCTCCCTGAAGGGAATGATGGAGCTCCATGTAGCACCTGGTAGAGCTGGATTTGGGACTAGGCTTTCTTTGATACCAGCACAGTGTGCTCTCCCAGAACAGTGTGCATGGGTCTGCAGTGATAGCAAATGTTCCAACAGCACATGCAACAGGACTGAATGTGGGAATGTACTTCTACATGTTAACCGCCAGAGTTACAAATTTACAGCATCAGTTCCACTGATTCAGGCCTCCTACACTGGAAAAAGCTAAAAAGGCACAAATGACATCCAACACACTGCAAATGAACACAGATGTGATGAAACTTAAACCTTTGCTGTCTGAAAACCTTATATGGTGACAGTGTAATGCTGAGGAATGCAGCTAAAACACTTGAACTTCAGTTTTGACCTGAAGTTCAGTTCATATTACAATATTTTAAAAGTTTCTATGTTTTATATGGCCCATCTAGTTAAACTAAGAATCTGGAAATTTTCACTGAAGTGCTCTGTGGCAACTACATACTTTTTGATCTTTTTTTTTAACTTGCTGAGCTTTTCCTCTGACCTGCATAGAAAGCTGTTTAAAATGAACACACTAACTTGAACAGTTTTTCTTCTGTAAATATATAGAATGTGTGTGCTATTGACAATGCTTTTATACTGCAGATTTTTCAAAGCCTGGGGGTTTGTCTGGGCTGGGGTTAGTTTGCTTTTATGCTTTTTTATGTTTTCTGAATAGCCTAATGCTGGCAGTGATCTCTTCAGAGCCTGTCCCAGAGAATAGGGGCTGCCAAGGGGCTGAAGTGTATCTCTGCATAATCTATGAAAAACACGAATGCTGCCCTCAACCCTCCCAGCTGCCATCTGGGAAGGCTGTGGCACCTCCAGAGTAAAAGGATTCTGGAATACTCTGAATTTATTCAGTCTGTGTGTATTTAGTGAGAGTATTGAAGTCTGGATTTGGGTGGTGAGAACCGTGGACTGCCCAGGCAGCTTGTGCACTCCCCATGGCTGGCAGCATCCAGGGCCAGGCTGCATGGGGCTCTGGGCACCCTGGTGCAGTGTGAGGTGTTCCTGATACCTGCCCTTGGCAGGGTTTGGAGCTGGGGTAGTTCCAGTCCCCTCCAGCCCGGGCCATTCCCTGGCCTAGCGGGATTTGGAGCTGGATGCAGTTCCACGTTCGTTTCCAGCCCAGGCCGTTCCCGTTCCCGGTCCCCTCAGCCCAGGCCTCCCGCGGGCCCGCAGCGGCACCTGCCGGGCCGGGCCCCGCACTGCGGGCGGATCCCCCGCTCCGCCCGGCACCGAGCTCCGGGATGGCTGCGAGCTCGTCCGAGTAAAGCTGGACACTTGGTGTTTCCCGCAAGCTTGAGGTGAAGGGCTCAGGAGAGGTCCTGTGGGAGCTGTTTTGTCACTCACGGCACTTCAGACAAGCAGCAAGCCAAAGCGACTTTACACTTCTAGTGCTGCATTCCCCTGAATCAGAACGATTCCTTTATTCCCCTGGGCTGCAAATGAGGTGTAGATTTTACCAGGGACTATTTTAGGACCGGCAGCTTCTTGCAGTAGTTTGTTCCAATGTCTGCAGTTCCTGTGGCGGATTCATACTGAGCTGCTCTCTGAATTTAAAACAAACTGGGGTGATGTTCTTAGCAGCTGGTCTTGTTCCTCTGAAATTCACTTTGTCATTGGTACCACTGCCATGGCTGTGGCAGCATGTACCAGCTCTCAGCAACCATTCCTAGGAAAATCAGGGGGGCTTTCTGAGACTCAGGTGTGCCTATGAACAAGAGAATTTAGGATAGCTTATTAGCAGATATTAAATTAAAAAAAAAATAAAAAAGAGAGACATATTGTGAATTTAGCCTTTCTACCTTAAGGTTGTGTATAAACGGGAGATTTGGGATAGCCATACGCTGGAAATTTTCGTGAGCTTTTGTTATAGATAATTTTGGTTTAGTTTGGCTTAAATATCTGTGAAAATAGTAATTTTACGTATTTATATATTCACTTTTTACATCTGCTAATGATGTATAGCGGAAAAGAGAATAGCTTAAGAAATAATGAAATAAGTTTTCATTTGGATGCCTAGAGCAGGTTAACTACTAATTAGTGGGTTAGTAACTAACTGATGAGTTTCTTGCATGTTTGGAAGTGTATGCATGTGAAGAAGCAGCAGTGCGTGCAAGATGATCTGACTTAGTTGAGGTCACAAAAGAGAAGTTCCACAGAGATACTTGAGTGAGAAATAAAATTGCTGAGTTTTTTTCTACTACTACTACTCTTCCTAGCAAATCAGATAATTTTGACCTCATGTGCCCAGGAATGGCAAAAATAGCATGTGTGGCAGTGCTTGTCATGATCAAAGTATCAGCATCATGATATCATGACAGTGGAACACAAAGTTTGTGGCTTGAGCTTTTCTGCTGGGTTTGAACTTGCTCTGAAGTTCAGATCTGAGCTTGATCAGGTCGTTCCAGTGCCCACCTGAGACCTGAGGCATTCAGGGGCTCCACCATCCTCTTTGCTGCCTGCAAAAGAACAAAGAACAGATTAATCTTTATTGTGCTCACCTATTTTGAGATTCAGTAGGCAGACCAAAGATTGCTTTAGTTAATTAGGCCCTCTAATTGGATTTTAAAAGTTATTAACCTTTCAAATAGGCTCTCCAGAGTGGCATGTCAGCATGTTCTGAGCTAATGTGCAGCCAGCTATTGGTTCCACTTGCAGGGCTGACAAGCAGAGGGCAGGCAGGGTTGAGTTACTCTTTGGGGAGGGGAGGGCAGGGAAAACTCTGTATCCCTGCACTGCAGTGGCAGGGGTTTTGGAAAGGAAGGAGGTGCAAGTTCTCAGCATGCCCAAGTAGCTGCTGCCTTACAGTCTCCATCACTTCCTGCTCATGAAACCAACTGAGATTTTGTAAGGAGGCTGAAAGAAAACTCTCACAAAGAAAGCACTTTACTTTCTCCTTTGGTGCTGTCTTGCCTTTGTGTTTGCCCCACTTTTGCATTTCTTCATTCCACAGACTGTAAGGGATTCCTCCTGAGATGCACATTACAGAGCACTGACAATGGCTGGCCAAACTGGAGGGCAGGGGATGTGTGTGTGAAAAGTTACAAAATAGAATATTATTATTTTCTGGGCATATTGGAAGGTATGATTAGTCTTCTACAATTTTTGGACCAGGTGTTGGTGACTTTTCAATTCTTGATGAGTTTAAGCGGTCTTCCTTGTGCTTCTGTGCTACCCAGTCCCCTGTGCGCAAGACCAGAATAGTCCTACATGAACATGTCAGGGACAACCTGAGATGTTTAGATATCGTGACTGTTGGTTAAAGTCATAGAGATGGGTGAATTTGTTTTGCTGTAGCATGTCTGCAAGAACCTTCCTGCAGGCATTTCTCCTTACCCAATGTGCTTTAGGACTTGTGAAATTTTCTTTTTATCCCAATGCACAATGTATGAGGTCATATGGGCTAGAAAGAAGATAGATGTGTGTTTACTGAAAGCCGCTCTATGAAATGGGAGCCAGCATCCAGGAGAAAGTCTGATATTTAGTTTTCATACAACAAGGAGTTTAAACCCCCCCAATGTTGCATTCCCATGAACCCAACATGCTGCCTTCCGGTCCGAGATCTGACCAACAGGAAGACAGACCCTCGACTCCCCCGACAGCCCCCTGGGAAACCTATAAAAACTGGAAACCGCGTGTGCCCTCTCTCTCTTTTTCCCCTGCGTTCCCTCAGGAATAAATCTTGGAACCGAGCCAACGGGGAGAGGGCCGCTCTCTGCATGCTTATTCATAGCACAGCATATTCCTATTTCTAATTAGCTAGCCGGGAATATTTGGAAATAGAGAAAATAGCTGTGATACCCAACTCTCAAGACCCATTGCATTTTTCTTTCTTGCCATCTTAATTACTTTTCCATGGCTTGTAAGTTACTCTGCGAGAGCTGGGGACCTGAGGCCAGCACTGAGCCATTTGTGTTCATGCTAAAGTGCTGCCATTTGATGCATTTAATTAACACAGCAGCTGCTCCATGCTTGCTGCTCCCCTTCCTGCTGTCTGGAGCAAAGCTGATGCTCCAGTGGCTCCGGAGAGCTCAGCCTGACTTTCCCAGCCATGTCACACTGTGCCTTGCTGGCAGCACGTCAAGGGACTGGTGATGATGGACTTCTGTCAGTGCTCAAAGCCCCAGACAGCAGCTCCCAGCTGTCAGAACAGGGGGAAATATGCCATGCTTCTGATGCTGAGCTTTTTTCCATGGTTCCACTTCCAAATGCTCTGCTGAGAAGCATCAGAAACTTTCTTCAGCTGCACATTGTACTCACTGTGAAATATTCAGAGATAAAATTGCCAACAGTCAAGGATGGAGATAATGCATGCAGTAGTAGTATTCATTGACAATGCTTGGTTCTTTTATCTTTGTTATTTTTATGCAAATTTGCCACATTCCACCTTGAGTGAGAAACCTTTAGCTATGGAATTGCAGGCTGAGATATGGAATTTTTCTTAATGGAGTACCTGGTGGTGGAAGAACTAAAATTTAAAGGGCAATTTTCTTAATATAAACTCGAACTGGGGCACTGGGAAGTACTTTGCCTGCCCTTACATTATTTCCTACTATATTGGTGTCTTGTTGCAGAACCAAAGCATGCACTAAATTGGTATTTTGCCATTATAATCCTTGCTTTTGCAGTTTCTGAATGCTTTATAGAATATACTGGGAGATTTCTGAACTCATTAGTTGTACTATGTGTTAAAACTAACATAGTGCTATGCCCCCAACATATCAAGGCTTGTAAGTCTTCTGTGTGGTTCATTCAGCAGAGTTTGTGTTGTAATGGAAACGTTCACTGGGAATATGTAGTTGTGACCTGTACAGTCTGAAATGACACACACTTGGAAAAAATCTTAACGTGACATGTTGTCATGAGAGGTTATAAAAGCATGAAAAATAGATTGCTGCCCTATTCCTCCTCTGAAAGATTGATTATACGCTTCTTGGAAATGTGGTTTCAATTTTGGATTGCCAAGTTGTGGTTTATGAGCAGGTACCCCAGAGCAAACCCAACCCTGCAGCAATTGGACCTGACACTCACTTGAGGCAGGGAGGGACACAAGACCTGAGGATGTGTAGTCTCATCATCACCTTCTGGTTTGTGTTAGAATATGTTCTTGAAACCCCAGCTGAGAGAAAAGTTCTGCTGCTAGTGTAGTAAAATTAGTGATGGTAAGAGTGAATAATGATCTTGAACATCTTTAAATTTTAAAAGACAGACTGGAGAAAGATATGTCCTCCCCAGTGTAGGGAAAGGAAGTTGAGCAGAAATAAAAGAAGGGTAAGGTTGGGCCATGTGTTTGAGGAATGTATTTCTATTTGGGGTGATGTTTGCCTTTTAGAACCACAAGCTTCTAGAAAAGCTGGTTGAATGTTCCTTTTTTGCCAATCAGGAAAACGGAAAATATGTTTAAACCCAAAAAGTGTTGAATATGTGCTGTCACGTCAGTCTTCATTCGCTCCTCCTAAAGATCAGACAGAACAGTTGCTGTCTGTAATCTGGGATTGGCACAAATAAGTGTGTATGAATAGGCACGTATAAATATATGCGTGTGTTTGTGTGCTGATTGGGATTCTTTCTCCACAAAGGACAAAAAGGAATATGCTGTGTGTTCAGAAAAAGGAAAAACCCTTTAGACTTGCATTTTAACAAGTCCTGGATGCCTGTAGGCTGCCACTCCAGCGGATTTGTTTGCAAGGGCTTGGTAGTTCTACCTTGAAAGCTGATAATCAATATTTTAGTTCAAAGCTACTCAAACCTCTGCAAGCACACAGCCTTAAAATAACCTTAAAGTATTTTTGTTTGACTTCTGAAAAATTAATACTTTAAAAAAAATCACTTTCAAAAGTAATGAACCATATAAAAAGCATAAAAGAAACTGAAAAAATCTATAGAGATCATAGGTCAAATGCAAGTGTCCAGGTTTTTAGAGTGCTATGTGGAGCCAACATTCTCCAGAATCTCAGTTACCATGGGTATTTGATATGTTCACATCACAAGTCTTGAATAATATTGTCACTTTATAAAGAAAATGTTACTTATGATTTAGTTGAAAGCAGAATAAGACTCATTATAGGGTAACTGTAACATCAAAGTCAATTAAAATTCAGCTTTATTATGCTGATATAAAAACTATTGGAGTGAGTGCACCATAAACTATTGGAGTGAGTGCACCATAGGGAGTTGTTCACCTATTAGCCAGTTCTGTGCTAAATGGAATTTCAAAAAAGCTATTTTTGGGGGGCTAAATGCTAAAGATAAATGTGAACTTAAGCTGTCATTTTCAGCTTCTAATTTGTACCTTTTTTTTCTCTGTTAAAGCCTTTGAATTCCAAATGAAGTAAGATTCTGTACTGCTGTTCTCAGAGACTAAGATTCCAGAGGTCAGGAGTGTTTTGTGTGTGGCTTTCTGCATGGCTGCCATGGATCACTGTTTGCACAAACAGCAGCAGCCACTTGGATACCAATGCAAAACAACCTTGCTCAAATGACCATTTAGTGGCAACGCGTCCTAGGATCCAGCTTTTAGTCCTTATTTAGTTGTACTTCTCCTGAGGGAAGAAGAGGGGAAGAGGCTTTCTGTCATCACTCATGTCAGAATGAGCTGCTTTCCAGTCCTTTCAGTCCTGTTTCAGATTGCACAGAATATTGTGAGTTGGAAGGGACCCACAATGATCAATCAGCAAGTCCAGCTCTTATGTGTATGGCCTGGGCTGGGATCAAAACCACAACCACAGTGCTCTGCCCAGCTGAGCTAGTCTCACAGACTCCTAGTAAATCTAACCACCTTGCTAGCTCCTCTTGGGAGCATGTGGAGTAAGAAAATCCACAATAAACAATTCTTCCCATCCTGTGATCCTTGGCAAGTTGAGAGGAAACAGAATTGAATGGAGCTGCTGGCATGGTACTGATGATGCAGCCAAAACCAGAAAGGCTCACAGGAGATGATTTCACACAGGGCATGCTTCCTTGCAAAAAATCTTCAGCACTGTGCGGCACAATTGCTGGCAGCAGTGATACAATCATAGTAATAGTAATTGCAATTAGTAGTAAGGCCCATTGCCCCACCAGGACTCCAGGGACTGATGAGTAAGGAGGACGGGCCTTAGCAGACTTTAGCCTTGATAGGTTTTGATGCCAAGTGCTCCTTGTAAAGCAATAATAGTACTATTGATGAAATTTATTACCATTTGCTTACAAACCAGTGCTAAATGTACTCCTTTAAACCCCTCCTCCAGTCTTCAAAGCTAAATACCCTACTTGGTTTGGAAGTGGAGGAAACCAGCAGGGTTTTAATACTAGTTTTGGAAATCCTGCTCTTTCTATAATCATGGAAGGCAGAGAGCAACATTAGACACACATATAAAACATGACTTTATTTTCCTTTCTCTGATGCAGTCCCAACTCTTTTTCTAAAATCCTTTCAGCACTTTGAGGAAAAGTTTTATGTGCCAGAGAAATTCAAGCACAAGGTAAAAAGTGTTTATAAAAGGAGTGCCAAAACTGGGAAAATGTGTAACAGCAGCAATATGAAACTATAGATATATTGCTACTGTGTTTTCTATACCTGGTACTCTGATTACGATTACTTATAACTTATACAAGATTATATTTCTAACTGTAAAAAAAAAAATCATTAGAAAATAAATGCTATTACTTGCTCTTAGAAGTGAATGAAGCACTGAGGTTTTTAACTGCCATTTTTGCAAAATAATTGCGATACCCAGTCATACTTTTTTGTTTTGTTTGGGTGGGGGTTTTTGGTTTGTTTTTTGGGGGTTTGTTTGGTTTAGTTTGGTTTTGATTTTTACAGCTGTCTGTCTCCTACGTATAAATTTTTACATGATCAGGTTGCTTTTGTTTGTCTTAGGCATTTAAGTACTGTGAAAAAGATGGAGAAGAATGGTGAAGAATGAGTACTAATGATTGCTACATCTATGTCTATGTCTTTCACATTTTCTTTTTAATTTAAGGTGAGATTTAAAAAGAGACGCTACTTCAGTAAACACATTAGCATCTTTGACATTGGGGAACAACATTAAATTTCCTTACACCTTTAAAAAGCCAAATTTTTCTAGGAAATGAAAAAGTCTTTAAGCAGTAGGATGCATGAGAACTATCTGCACTTCCTTTAAAAACAACAATGTGATCTATAATTGCTTTCATAAATTTCTTCCTCTTAGGTACCTCTGCAAGTTTTGGTACCTAAACAATGTGGGTGTGCTGTTTTACAGTGTTCATATGAATGTACTTCTGTGTGGCTGTACTGTTTTAAATAATGGTTTGGGGTTTTTTTTTAACTATTCACTTGGGCATCTGAAAGTCATACTTGAATTGTGCTTTTAAATATTGACTTTTCTGAACCACAGTCAATAGTTTAAAGACATTGAAGAATTTTACCACATAGGCTTGGGAAACACTGTACTCTTAATATGGCTGCAATATTGTCTTTTACTACTAGTTCAAAGATCTGTTTATCCTCCTTAAAAAAAGGTTTTGGGGTGTTTGGGTTTTTTGTTTTTGTTTTTTTTTCCCAGAGGACCAAGAAGACACTAAGAAAAATTGAGCAGTTTTAATAGAGGAAATCTTGCTCTTCTGATAAATATATTTCCTTGCTCATCAGATATGAAGCAAGCATTCCTCAGCAGTGTAACAGCCAGATTTTTGTTCTCATATGCTTCAGGTTAAATATCTTATGGATTTTTTTTGCTAATAGAAGATGAAACTGGACATTCTACATTAAAAAAGTTTGCCTGTTCAACAAACTGAGACTTCAGAATATAGCTGCATGATTTCTGGGAAGTTAAAACTGCTTCAGAGCATTTGCAGTGAATCAGTGAAACTGATCTTGGTATTAAAATAAACTTGGTTAAGTTTTTGGTATAAGCAAACATTTTAAAAAGTTTTTATTGCATCATCTCAAGGCTTAATATTGTATAACATATAGCCACAATTGTTTAATTGTTGGCCCCCCTCCAACTACTTCATAAGGTGTCACATGCTGTGGTTCAGTTTCCAGAAAAAGACTCCTCTTCCTAAATGTGTTAAGTGGTGATCAGATTGTGTGATCTATTTTCTCCAGTTTTTCTCTCCAGCTGAATTCTTTACTCTATGAGTAACTTTTCTGGTTGAGGTGGAAATAAATGAGTCTTATAAATCTAGGAGAGCTTTAGCCCTGCTGTAACCCTGGAAAGAAATGCCTGTAAGCCCCAAGGCTGCAGGGTGCTGAAAGCTGGGAGCAAAGAGTAGAGCAAAAATCATGGTGTTCTTGACTAGGACGTCATTTGGGACAGGATATGGGGCTGGAAGAGCTTTTGACTCTAGCCAGTAGAGCCCTTTTGATGTGGTTGTTACCTGAGCGTTCTGAGCCCTCTTGCCTGCCTTACCCTGCAATGTGGACTTTTGTGGCACGTCCTCTGACACACCTTGGAATCTCCCAGAAGCCTCTCTGAACCTTCTGTGGCTGTTCTCTGCCCATTTCTGCAAGAGCAGGTATACCTGTGCTCAGTCTTCCATGCAATTTGCTGACCCTTCATCAACAAGTGAAAACCAATCCCAGCAAGGTGCTTGGATAGGGGAAGAGCAGAAAGTAATTACAGTAATTTCACAATTATAAGCTGCACCTAATTATAAACTGCATATCCGGATAGCTGGGTAGACCACAGGATTTGTCCATATGTAACCTGCACTCTGAATATAAGCTGCTTTTTTTTTTTTTTTTTAAAGCAAAGATCCATGTGTGACAAAGTAACAAGTTAGTAACAGAATTGCGCCAGCATGGGGTTTGCTGTCAGGTGGTCAAATTGCAAACAGTTTTCACAAACTGGAGGAGCCTTTAAATGCAGCCCCACTGCCCGTAGCGGCCTCGCTCTCCCCGCTGCCCGTAGCGGCACCGCTCTGCCAGCCCCGCTCTTGGCTCCTCCACCCCACAAGCCCGCTCCCCACCTGCCCAGCCGCAGCTGCACAGCAGCTCCCCCACTGGCCGGCTCACACTTCCGGGTTGGCATTTCGTCAGAATTTGTCCATAAATAAGCCACACCTGATGATTAGCTGCACTAGTGGGGAATGCGGCATTCTTCAGTGATAAAGGTGCGGCTTATATTCGTGAAATTACTGTAAATTGAGAAACTTCTGTACCAGCTGTGCTTTGCAGTGTCTCTCAGTATAAAGTATTTTTTTCTCCTGTCTAAACTAAGGCTGAAATTTAATTTGAATATCTTCTAGTCATGCAATACCCTGGGAATGTAAAACAGCCTGTATCAGGCCTGTACAAATTGTAGACCTGCTTAGGCTGAATGAGCTTTAACTTCATTAAGTTAGTACAGAATAATTAGCAGAAAACTGAACTGCAATTTTGTCTAAAAGAATGGCAGGTCTGGGGCTTTACCTCACCTATAGCCTTGCAAGGCTTTTAGTGTCCTGTCAAGCAATATGTCAGAGCAGGAATGTTGAGTGCATTCATTTTTTTACTTCAGTTCTTTTCTTGCAGGAGCTCAAGTGACTCCTCTGAAATTCTGGCATTTATCACAGACAAAATTAGGTCAGAAGAGAGCACAGAGGTACTGAACTGAAAAGAGATAAATTAATCTTTAGAAGAAAACAGAAGTCTCAAACTGCAAACTTGGCTTCTATTTGTCTCCTCCAAATCAGGTAAGACTTTTCCTAAGGGATTTTCCACGCCAGCTAATGGTGTGTTTGATATAAATGTATTATTAAGTTTTGTAGGAACAATATTAATAATTTTTTGTTGAGCTATATAACTTAAGCATAACTCAATAAGATTATTTTTCCTAAAAGTAAACAAAAGCAGCCTAGGGAAGACTCTGTCCAGTTTGGTCTTGTGCTTAGTGTCCAGTCATGGAAGCTGCTGAGCACGTTTAGGTAGCAGCAAGAGTGGTGGAATGTATTTCTCATCATTAATTGCAGGACCCCAGTACTTGTATTCCAGTTACTGCCAATCTGACGATAAAGCTGATAGATAAAATTTGATTGCATGTATGACTGACTGTTGGTGTGACATTATCTGATGTGAAAAATTGCAGCTTTCCAATTTGCATTTAAGGTAACAAATATTAGCATCTTTGGTACAGAACATGTTCCTTGATTGCATAGCCTATTACAGTGTAGATAAGGTTTGCATTTTTTGCTAGGCCTGATGGAATATGTAAATACAGAAATATCATACTCCCAGGAAATAGCCTCTTGAAGAAGATACTTCTAGTTTTACCTAAATATCTTTCAGAGCACATTGGTGCATTTGCCACTTGCTCTTCTTCGCATGTAAATCTGATTTACCCGGATTTTTTTTTAGAGGAATTCTTCTTTTGCAAGCAGTTAATTCTCCTGTGAATTCACTGTCTAAAGCCCTAACACTATTGCCTCTATCAATAAACTGAATGAGAATGGGTAGCTCCAGATTTATCAGTTATTTCTGATACAACGCCCCCAATAATTATTAAAAACTTTCTTACAACTAACCTACAACTCTCTGCAAGAGGGGAATCGTGGTTCACACCATACAGCACTACAGCTAACATTTAATAGTCCTGGTGAATCAATCTTTTACACCAGAGGGGATGTGGGAAAGAAGATTGGAAAGAGCAGGCAGGATATTTGAATGATCTTGTTTTCCCTTCTCTCTTAACAAAACTGTGTGGGAGTGTACTGCTGCTATGCAAAATGTTTTTGACAAAAGCAGTAGGTGTCTGTTTAAGAGCTTCTCTTATTACCAAGTCATTTCTAATAATAGCTTAACTTTTGATACTCCCGATATTACAAATATTTTCATAAATGTTTTATAACAAATTGTCAAATCCTTATGTAAAAGCACTTACTGTTTTTGCAGCCATATCTTGGGGTCTGAGACATTAACTTTTTAAGCTAATTTAAGAATGATTATTCTCATTTAGCACATCCCATGGTAAAGTCAGATTCTGAAAGGTAAGGACAGACTTTTTATAAGATTGGTAAATCAAAGTTAGGCTGTCAAGATCCTACTGTTATTGCTAGAACATTTAATTAACCAGCTACTAAAGAATTACCATATCTGCGTATGAGAAGAATAAATCACTGAGGTAGAAAGCAGAAGACCTTCTTAATGTCCTTGTAAATAACATGGAAAATCTGAAGATTTGCCTGGAAGCTGTTGTAAAAGAAAAATCTAGTTTAATGTGCTGACCTGATTCTGTTCCTCCTGGTAACCTTGCTATAAGGTTTTAAGTCAGATGGAGCATATCTGAGGATGTAATAGAAAGCAGAATAGATAATGGAGTGTTTTAAATGAAATGCAGAGAAATATTGGTAACTTTTGGTTTGGGGTTGGGATTCTATTCTTGTTGTTGGGGTTTTTGGCCTTTCAAGTATGGTAAATTTTAGAACATAAGTATGTACATCAAAGTGTGTTTGTTTTCATATGCTGTCATTTAAATTAAAAAAATAAAAACCTGTGTTTTTGTGCATTGGCATACATATGTATGAGTGTACACATGCATTATATTTCATTGACATGGAAGCCAATGATTGTTTTCTTAAGGATAACAAATTGCATTTTAACACAACCTTTAAGAACTTAATGATGTTTTTTATTTATTCCTATCCCAAATGGATGCAGCTATTATTTTCTTCAGTTTTAATGAAGAGAAATACATTAAATTACCTTTTCTTCATCTTAAGTACCATTCTTGTTAGGTATCACAGCCTAAAAATAGAACTGAGAAAATTAAGCTGTGTGTCTCACTAAGCAATAGTGTATTTTTGAAAAATATTATAATGGAGTATTACAGTAGATCAAACTACTTTCTCTGATACCAAATGCTAAAGCATTTCTCTTTGAAATGCTCCCAAAGCTGCGGTTGCTCAAGGGCTCTAAGGGGCAATCATTTGAGACAAGGACAAGTCAAATGTCTCTTTTGAAGTGCCAAATTGTGTTTTTTCAAGTAGTATTCTCAAAATGGAAGATAAAAGTCTAGTCTTTTGCAGGAGAGCTTCAGTGCACTGTGCACTTTGGAGGACAGTCACTGTGGTTTAAGTGTGAATGATAAGGTCTTTTTGCTGGACTAAATGAAAGAGCAGGACTTCAAAGTTCAGTGTTTGCCTTGCAACAAATTGCCAGTTTCTGATGTCCGGACTCTGAAGCAAGGTTGATCTTTGCTCTCAAAATTACTCATTTTGTCTCAGAGGTTGAAATTGTGAGGGAGAAACCAGACCCACCCCTTAAAGCTGAATTCTGGCTTTAATTTCAGAAGACTGCTTCCAGGAAGGAATTATCAGCATGCCTGCACAGCTTTGCCTTGTATGAGTTGAGCCGATGGGAAATTTTCTGGGTTAAGAAACCTGATCTGATTAATACGAAATGTTCCTTACCACCCTTTGGGTGAGTGAAAGAGGAGAAGATAGAAAGGCTGGACTGTCGCGTAGCAAGTAACACCATTGTGAAAGCTCCTACCAGGAGGCTGAGGTTCATGTTGAGGTTTCTGCCTTGCCTGCATGAGTGGAGGGGTCCCCAGCCACCCAGCTGTCCAGGCAGAGTCTTCTTGCACTGTTTATACAAAGTGGGATGGCTCCAACAGAGCCAGAGGTGCTTTCTCCAAAGCAACTGGTGATCAGGTTACAGCTTTGGGATCTTGGACATCAGAGTTCAAAACCTCCTTCTAAATCACTGAGAAGAATTCGCTTTTGGAACAGCTTGAACAGAATATTTCTCTGTCAGGCAAAATCACACTCTGAGCAAATCAGATGTGTCTCTGTGGCCAAATGAGCCAGGGTGTTCTGAATCTGGGGCCACAGTTGTGAATGAATAGCAAAATTTGAAACTCCTTGATTTCTGTCCTGATGAGACTCTTGTTGTTTAACTGTTGACCTTCCACAGGATTTCTGTGAGTTTGTAGGGCTGTAATAACACCACATGGTATTGCTGACAGGGTGAAAGGGGCATGTGACCATATGACCCTCTCTTAGCTCCCTCCTAGCTCTTACAGAGTGCTTGCTAAATGCCAGGCATTACTGCCATCACCTGCTAGGAGTGAATCAGGGTTGTGGAGGGAATTAAATTCTGTCTGTGAGATCCCAGCTTTGCCCTGAAAGATATGGAGGTAATGAGGGAACTGGAAAAGGAGGGAAGTGCAAAAGAAGGCAAAGAAGTACAGATAATTTAACCATTATCCCACATACAATGAATTAAAAATTTCTGCCTAAAATAAGGGTGGTGCCCACAAAGTGAGCCATAAATTGGCTGGCTAAATAGAGGATGTCTGCTTCTGTGAACTGATTATTATTTCAGCTAATGAGACCCATTGTCCTCCTATAGATCAATTTGTTGCAAGGCATCCATGTGACTTTAACCTTGCTCTCTTGTCTTCTTCATTATTCCTTTCGTGTCCACTCCAGGCTTCTGATCAAACTGCTGCCACTTTGTCCTTGCCTCCTTGTCTGCCCTGCCTGTGCTACTGCTTTCAAGGGCTACCAAGTGGATCGGAGGGATTCACCACCTCTCCTGTGCAAAAATGCTGAGTGAATTGGGATTGCTCAGCCTGGGAAGACTCTGAGGTGATCTAATTACAGACTTCTGTTACCTGAAGGGAGCCTACAGAAAGGATGAGAACTATTTGCAAGACTATGTAGTGACTGCATAAGGGGGAATGGCTTCAAACTGACAGAAAGTAGGTTTAAACCAGGTATTAGGAAATAATTCTTTGCTATGTGAGGCACTGGAACAGGTTGTCCAGGGGACTTGTGGTTGCCCTATCCCTGGAAGTGTTCAAGGCCAGGTTGGATGGGTCTCTCAGCCTTGGGTTCTGGTCTAGTGATGTCCTTCTCCCTGGCAGGGGAAGGGTGTTGGAACAAGATGAGCTTTAAGGTTCCTTCCCACCAAAACTGTGAAATCAGACTGAACAAGGTTTGCCCATTCTGTACCCAGGTGTGTGTTCAGGCGTGCTTCAGTGATTACAACAAAATTAAATTAAATGATTGCACTTTCAGTAGCAGAGAATTTATAGATCGATTGGGCTTTCTGTCTTGCTAAGGAAGGCTTATTTGGAAAATTACCTCTAAATATTTTTAATTGTCAAAATATACACTTAGATGAAGACATATTCCTTGCACTCAGATAAGCATGTATTCCAGAGCATATTGGAAAGGAAACCTGGTCCAGAAAATGCACTTTTCTGACATATGAGGATAAAGGCAGCAGTGTGTGTGATTGCAGGACTGAAACCAGTCCAAGGTCACTGGGACCACAGAGCCCAGTGTTCCATCCCTGCCAGTTGCCAGTCCTAGCTGCTGAAGGAACAAAGTGTAACTTATCAGCAAACAGTAAAACTTCCCAGGAATATTTTCCTAACCTTTGAGTATTTGTAGTGAGGGAGTGAATACTCATTTAGCAAATTTTATATGAGCACATAAAGAAAGTCTGTTCAGTCTGCATATATGCATGAGATGAGAAATTAATTTCCCCATTTCCTGCCTTATGAATGTTTTACTTAAGAACATTTGTACTATTTTTAGTAAAGTTCTGAAAATAAGGGTGAAGTCCCATAGTAATGAGTGATTTGATAGGCGGAATCAAAGGGTCACATTAAAAAAAAAAAGTTAAGAAGTTCTGGATATTGTGAGCAGCGTTTCCTATTCCCGTTGCAACTGTGGTGTTTAAAGGTGAGCAAATCTTTTAAATCTTGGGGCCTGGTCATTCATATATAGGTGAATTGGTTCAGCACTACTAGGACATTTAATTCATTATATAAGACAATAATATAGAAGTGAAGACAACCAATTTTTTATGTGATTTCATTGAAGGCACATCTCTGGAGAATACTTTCAGGCATCCTGAATAGCTGTTTCATGCAAAATTTCCTCATGTGATGTCTCTAAGAATCTTCTGACAAATCAATATCTATTTTTAGTTCTCTACTGTTCAAGCTTTTATGTAAAAATATTCAACACAGAATTATTTCATTGTCATTGTTGTTTTTGTTATTGCAGAGATGCAATGAAAAGTAATAAGTGAAGAATAATTCTGTTTTTTTTTGCAGAGCAGGATGCAGAAAATGCATGTAATTTAATTCTTAATGCAAATCTTTTTGTATATTGATAATTTTATAACTGTGTAATTGAATATCTTTCTGTATATCAGTGCTTGATCACTTTTGTGATCTAGTTTTAGACCATGGTCCTTAAAATGCAAACATTAAAGATCATAGTAAGAATATTCTGAGAATCCGGTGCTTTCAGCTCTGAACAAACACTTGGAAAATCTGTTGAGGAAATCTTTTTTAGAGATGCCTAGAGATCTTTCCAACTTAGCCTCTCTGGAATCTGAATCTTATCTAGCAAGAGATGATTTGCTCCAGGCCTCACTTCAGTGGTGGCTATTTATACATTAGTCTGTTGTCTAAAAAAGTAAAAATAATAGTGGAATTTAAATGAGTTTAAATTATCTTTCCTTCCTGCACAGGGATGGCAAAAGGCCAGGTCCTCCTGGCAGCAATCCTTACAGACCCACCAGTTTTCATCTCGATTAGTGCAGGATGGAAACCACTCCTGGTGGGAAAGGTGTTCATTTGGATTGTAAGATGTGTGTGTGTCCAGTTGTTTCAGTGCCTCAGAAAATTGTCTAAATGTGATTCCCTTTCCATGAAAGAAAGATGCTGCTGGCTTCCACATCTGAGTGGCACAGGTAGAGATTGAGGTGACTGTTCAGGTTTGTTTCTGAATCAGCCTTTTGAACTCATGTGTGTCTCAGTTCTAGTTCTTAATTTTTTTTTTTCTCCTTTTAGGTACCTAAATTGTCAGTGGATTTGGCTTTCAGTCTACTGTGATAACTCTTGTTCATGACAAAGTCCCTCTACTCACACTTCAGAATCGTTTTGTGAATTCGTGTAGATGTGATTGATTGATGTTAAATTTGTGTGGTTAATTTGTGTATTACCAGAACCTCTTGTGGCTGGTTTATTTGTGACTGTTAAGCTTCTGTCTATGAAGAATTTTAGACTAATACAGGAAAGCTGTAACACTCAGAGACCTGTGAGGTGATGTGGATGGTCTGAGGCTGTAGTATTCCCATTGCCATGGTTGTTTGCCAGTCTCCTATCTTCTCTAATTGGAGCATAACAGCCCTGGCCATTTATCATTAAGCATTGCAACACCAGTCTCTGGCCTTTTGCTGAACTCTGAAGAATTGTGACTTTTCTTTGAACTCTCAGCTTTTAGTTCCACTGACCCTGTGGCCCATTTATAACTGCTGTGCCATTTATCACTCTGGGGCTTAGAAATATGGTTGGGGGGAAAGACTCAAGTGCAATCATTCACACCTATGGTCTCTTTGTATTTGGACTTCACAGTTTCTGTGTAGTGTAACTGATAGGGAGAGATTAGTTACAAAACTGTAATTCCATTGAAGGATTGTGATAATACTCTACCATAAACTGTATATGATGCTCAAGAGGTTTGACATCATTGGGGTTCTGAGATTAAGTTACAGCATCTATGATTAGTTTCTGTCAGTATCTGTTTTAGGGTTTTTGCAACCCCAGTGTGAAATATATGGCATTTTCTGAGTTAGGAGACTTGCTGTTGCATTAATCGTCTCAGAGTCCTGTTAATAGTTAAACTATAGCATGACAGAAAACAGATTTGGTACAAAAAGAAATATTTATTTTTCCATGCTACAGAGGAATTCTCTGTACAGACTACTAACAAGGTCTTGGGATATCAGTTTAAATCAGAACTTCTTTGGAGTTTTAACTGTTTCGTGTCCTGAGGGGAAAAAAAACCAACAAGCAGCGTGTAAAACTGGTGAGCCTGAAGTATAATTTCTAGAAAGAAATCAATGTATATTTTACAAGCAAAACAATCTGACTCCTTTTTATTTTTTACATTACTCTTTCCCTGTGCAGCTTTTGCTCTTTACACGCACACACATACACACTCTCTCTCTTACTGTTCCTGTGCCCCTAGGAAACTATGGCTTCCCCTTCCTTAAGCTTTTCTTTACATCTTTATCTGATTTAATTTCATTTCTCCCTCCCTCTACCTTTTCTTGTAAATTTTTCCATCACTTGTGAGAGAAACTACTGAGTGTGCTGTGCTTTAATGTGATTTTGGCCAAAGAATGCTTACTTTTAAGGTGATTTTCCCATGTGTAGAAGAAATGAGGAATTTAAAACTCCATCAAAGTATGAAGTTGTACATTTGGGTGAGAGATCTTTTCACAATTCATATGAGAGAAACAAGATAAGGGAAGAGTTCAGACAGATGCATAGCTCTAAAACTTTAGGAAGAACTTTCTTCTTCTGAGAATAACTCTCCTGTTATGAGAAAAAGATCAGGATATTATATCAAGGCTTGGAATTTCATACCATGGAAAAAAAAAGTTTTCTTTGAAATGAGAGAAATGTCTATTTATTTCTTCACTGCAATGTGAACCACTCAGAAGGAGAATTATTAGAATAATTCTTTCACTTGGCATTCTCAAATCAGACTCCCATTTTATGTAAGAATCAACAAGTTCATTCACTATTCTTCCTTAAGCTTCTTTTTTTGCCTCCTGTGTCTAAACTTCCTGGTTGGGGGGTGTCTCCTGCCATTCCACCCCTTCATGAACACAGCATTCCTGTGCCATGTTATGATGTAGGATGGAAGGAAGGCTGCACAGGTGCCTGAGCCCTTTTCCTAGTGCCTGTATTCAGTGTACTTTCTTAGGATAGAGAAATGTTAAGTTCTTACAAAGATTTCAATTTATGCCCAAAGAGTAATAAAATATTTTGAGATATATGGCAAATTTCACAGTAAAACTGTGCCAAGGCATCTGACAACTTTCCTTACATTTTCAAGTCCACCTCTCTCTTTACTATAGAACATTACTCCCTCTCTGGTGAAACTTGGGTTTAGTATGAATTTTATGGAAATTTCCAAGTTTATTAGAACAAAAAAGCAAGTGAAAAGAAACAAGCTATCAAAAGAACCAATTAGGCAGAAATTCTCAAGCCACAAGAAAACCTCAGGAAAAATTGTGGACATAATTTTTCTTTTTCATCTTTGGATCCTAGTGCATATAGATACTTTCTTGACATTCTGATTAAAATGTCCAATGTCCAGGTGAGACATAAGTTTGGAGAGATGGGGTTTTTTTCTTCAGTCTCAGCACTTCCTGTTACTCAGCTGTAAGTAGTTACATGCCAATATTCAAACTTTGCCTCCTCAGCTTTACATTAAGCTTTGCATTAATTACCATTTAGAATAAAGAAATGTTGTGGTATCCCAATGCAGCCATTGCTTAGGGTGCAATGACACTTATGTTTAATTAGCAGATAATTGGTCATTAGTTGGTCAAATGTTGTATGTACTGCAAGCCTTTGCTGTGTTGAAGGGGTTTCAATTTTCCACCATTCAGGACAAGGCACTTAAGCCACTTGGTCTCTGTATTCAAAGTTAGTACTCAAATGAAGCCTTGTAAATCTTTGTTCCCCTCAAAGGGGAAAATGTAAATGACACAAACCAGTCACCATGAGATGTTTTAGCGCTGGCCTGTTCAAGACGATGTCATTCATACAATGTTTGATAAATCAGCTGGGTTTTAGTGTCATTTAAAATACTCCATTTAGTTTCAAAACTAAACTGAAGCAGAGACATTGAAGAAAGAGAAGGTTATTCTGGTTTAAATGTAGAAAAACTGGCCAATTGTTTGTTTCTTGCATTCTTTACTGGAAGCTTCTATGGCACTTCCTTAAGTGGCTCTCTTAAGTATTGTTCAGCAGTATTTAGTTAATATTTTTTAAAAATTCTACTTCCCAAAGATTGAGACAAACATTTTTGTTGAAGCTTCAATAGATTTGTTTTGGAACTCATGTATTATGTGTAAAACAGGGTCAGTATTACTCGTCTTTCTAAATGATAAAAAACTGTGTCCTCTCATAAAAACAAAGCAGAAGAAAATGAATATTCTTCTTCTAGACTTTGGAAAAGGGATTTTAATTTACTTTTGTGGATGATTGATTGATGATTTCAGTTAGTTACATAAAAGGTGGCTCTCCACAAGAGAGTTGATTGCATTAATGCCTCTGTAACAAAAAATTGTCTGTCTGAGAAGTAGGTGTATGTGTTTCAGAGCTGCCTGGGTGAAGTGAGTTTTAGTTTTTCCTAAACAGTTCAGAGACCATTGAATATTGGTCTGTGTATCATAGTGATATAACATCATACTTTTCAGATAGCCTCCAAACATGCTCTTCTGTTTTGGGGAGAAGCATTAGTTTTTTTATTCTTGAGTTAGTAAACCCCAGGGAATTTCCCTCCCAAGTGTGCACGAGGAGAAATTGGGACAATTAATTTGCTTGTATTTTTAGTTAGTTTTTTCTCAGCGGCCTATGAGAAATTAAATAATTAAAATTGCACTATAAATAATATAATGAGCTTGATCTGCTGAGAGGTGCAATGTTGTCCTTCTCAGTAGGATGACAATTTAGACTGTAAATAAAATGAGTTTGCTCAGTTGTCCAGGGACTGAAGGGGCAAGTGGGAAAGGAAGGACCAGCACAATCTGCACAGTGGTAAGACCCAACTTTAAATTCACCAAACCTACCCTTGCTTAGGCAACTCCACGCAATTTAGTTAGGGTGGGTTTTTTGGAGTGGTTTTTTGTTTGTTTGTTTGTTTGTTTGTTTTTGTTTTGTTGGGGTTTTGTTATATGGTTTATGTGATGTATAATAGTTTGTGTTACCTCTCCCCCTCAGATTTGAAAAAAACTGTAATGGCTGCTGACTCAGTTTTGTAATGTGCTTTTTTAACATCCCGTTCTTCAAATGTGATGTTCTGGAAAAAAATCTTTTAGTGGCAGCAAAGTGCCTGCAGCTTGGATTCCTTGAAAAAGTGAAAATTCTTTGTGACATGAATGCAATTTACCCTTAATGTTCTCTGTACAGTACTCTCTGATCTGCTTGCTTCCCATGTACTTTCAACCCCATTGAAAAATGCCTTAATGTCCCACTTGATAACACTCATGAGCCAAAGTGTGCTGGACTTCTGCAAGAGGATCAGAATAGTCTGCAAAAAAAAATCATGCACCTGAGTGTTCAAAAAAGGTTGGGAAGGATTGCTTTCTTCCAGAGCTGGCTTGCAGTTTCAGATTTGATGATGGTTTTCCTGCTTGGATTTATGTGTACATATTGAGAATTCATTTTTGGCAGGTCTCTACATTTGAATGTTGCAGTACATGCAAATTCAGACATGAAAATATATCTTGAAACGTGGTATCTTGATTCACATTTCCTCGAGTGGAGCTATTGTAGGAGAGAAAAAGGAAGAAGAATAATGATGAAGCAAAAATGATCCTACAGCTTTTATGTGGGAAGTTGTGTGGAGGAGATTCTGACTGGAGGAAAAAAAGGAAAAGAAAATCTAGTAACAAGGCACCGGATTTTGGGTCTTTTTGCTGTTATTGTTGTTTTGTTTTTCCATAGTTGTGTAGCTTTGTGTTATGTACAAGTATGATTTTGCATATGATTTTTTTAAATTATATTTTATGGAAAAATGAGAAAGGCAGATAGTGAACACTCATACTGAAGTGTCCCCATGGCAGTAGACTCCTTATACATACCTTCTCTGTGTTTCAATCACCAAAAAATTTTGAAGATGCTGGCTGAGGATTTTGAGTTTTGGATATTGGGAAATATGCTTGTTCTTGATTAAAAATAGGTAACATAAGAAATCTTTGACAGAGGTGGGGAAAACCTCACTGAGTTTCAGTGTGTAGTTTAAGGCATCTCTTCTCCATGTACCCTTTGTTTTCCATGCAGTTGAAATCTATGGCATGGTCAGTGGGTTGTTGGAAAATATTTGTTCTGTTTGGGAGTCCTACTGGTAGAGGACAACTCTAGGCCATAAACCCCATCTTATTTTAGCAGCTGGTACATAAGGAATTGTGGCTTGGGTTCCAGCTTTGGATCTTACTGTTTTAACTTGAAAGAAACTTTCCCCATTTCAATATGATATCCTGTTCTTTTTCAAAGTTATTTTTTGCTTGTATGTAAAGTATAAATAGTATTATTTCATTGAGCTATTCTGATCTAGAACCTTTATTTGTACCTTGCCCCAAACTTACTGTTAAAAATAAATAATTAAAGGCACTTAAATAACCCTAGCTTTGGAAATAAAATTACTTTGAAATATTTTTTAGGCCTCAAAAGCCTTTGTATTAATCTATTTGCCATTAAATATGCATTTTGACACAATAGTGGGAATAACTTTCATGCCAATATCATAATTAGCAGCAGGAATTTTACTGTGTTCTGTATAGTCACAGAAAAGTGTTTCTTCCTAACAATTTTCTTTTCCCTTGTATGTTCACTCTTTTGTTCTTTGCTCCTGTAGAATACCTATCCTTTACACGGTGTGAACCTTTTCTCCACAAGACCCATGTGCAGTGAGTTGGCTGAATCATTTTAATGAATAGAGAATGTTTCAGCACTGTCTGTAGTAGACAGAAGCTCAGGAAATCAATGTGAGCCTTGGCCATCCCTTCTCTTCCTTCTCATCACTTTTTCCTTATCAAGCACTTCCAATGGATTTGTAAATTTTCAGGGGAAAAACTGTTTCAGTTCAAGAAATAGTGCAAAATTAAAAGACTTTTTTTTTTCTTTTCTTCTCTCTTGCTGCATGCAGTGAAATTTTACTGTGTGTACATTTTTGAGGTTATTCAACTTGCAAAGTGTGAAAAGGGGCATGAATGCTTTGCCGTGAGAGGTGGTCCCTCTATGAGGATAAGGGAGAGGTGGTCCCTCTCCTTTATGAGGATACCAGAATGTCAGTCATGGGGGTGCTTGGATAGGCTTCAAGTAATAAAGTGTCAAAGGCAGCACCACAAACATGCTTGCTACTAAAAACATGGATTTAGCACCTGCTCCATTGGATGTCTGGTGCCTGAGTATAACTTGTGTGGCCAGCTCACGCTGAATCTGCCTCCTGCATCTTCCAAATCCCCATCTCCAGCTCTGTGCTTCGTGCATCACCATGCAGTCCTTTGGGAAAGTCATGCTTGGCTCCAAGTCTCCTTGTATTTAACACAGGGTGGAAGGTGGAAAGCCTCTCTTCCTGCCTGGCTCAGCAGGAATGCTGACTGTGGGGCCATGGATACACATTGGGAGTCTGCTGCACACTGAGCTGGTCCCAGGTGCATTCCCCTCCTCAGCACTGATACCTGTCCATGGTGCCCTCTGGAGTGATGTGTGGCTCCATGGAGAGCCACAGTGTGCCTGCTCTTCCCTCAAAGGCCAATATTTGGCTTTGTTGCTGTTTCCCACAGGAATCACTCTCTCTGGAGCATGAGGGGGAGAGGCAAGCCATATCTTCGGGGAAATGGAGCTCTGTGGGTTGCTGAGGGCATAATTTTCTGTAAGAAATAGCTGTTGTAGATGAAACTAACAGATATAGAAAGAAATAAGTCTGAATAGCTTTCTTTGTTGCCTGCCATTTGGGGAGTTCTTTGGTTTTCCTCTCTTTCTTAGCCAGTTAGAGAAACAAGGATCTCTCTGACTCTCCTTATGGATATTTTTATATAACTCATCAGACATAAAGTTGTGTTATTCCAATGTAAGAATCACTTTATTTTTCTGTTTCATATCTTTTCCCATGCTTTCTTTTCAATGAAATGTGAAAATTTCCAGATTTAGATGGCAAAACCTGTAGTGTACGAGCTTGTTAAATACAAACCAAAAGGACTATATATATATATATATATATATATATATATATATATATATATACAATTTTGAGGCTAAGGTAACCAAATACTATAATCCCTATTTATGTGATGAAGAAATGGAGCTACAGACTTGTTCAAAACTATAAAGGATTTGGTATGCTACAGATTTGGAATGCAGAAGCTTTCTTGGCCCTATGCCCCAACCACCAATGAAGGCTTCTTCTCATTGGACCTCAAATCTGACTTGAGGTTTTGATCTAGTACTGAGGGGGAATCCTGCCCTTAATTTGAAGATGCATTTAGTAAGCTTGTGTTTTTCCATAACTAATTTGTGACAAGCAGATTTATCACCTTATGTTATGTAAGAAGAAAGCTGGCATGTGAGATGCTCCTTAAGTTGTAAGGGTAGGAAAGAGATACCCCCACACTCCCAGTTCAGCATCCAAAGTGCCAGATTTTTCTGTGGGAGAATTTGCAACATTTGGGTATGCACCGATATGAGCTTGCACCATTTAAATATTAGGTTGCATCCAGTCATTCCATTCTGTTAAACTAATGCTGGCTTCAATGCTATTCTTGTCAAATGCCCTTACCAGAAAGGTTCTTACTCTCTGGTTTCTGCAGCAGCCCAAGCCCTAGCTTTTCTAGCAGCCCTATTTGCTGTGCTATGTCCAGACTTTGTGTTGTTGCATGGTCCAGATGGCTTTGATTGATAGTGTGCAGAATACACACTGCCCTGTGCGGCTGGGGACTGGTTTCAGCTGCACAGTGTGTGCATTAGTACAGGATCTTCCTTTTGCTGCTCCTCACAGTCAGAATCATTTCTGTTGGAAAATATCTCCAGGATCATTCGGTTCAACCTTTGGTGGATCTCCACCTTGTCAACCAGACCATGGCACCAAGTGCTATGTCCAGTCATTTCTCGAACACCTTCATTGAAGAAAGACTCCCCCACTTTCCTGGGCAGTGCATTCCAATGTTTAGCAATCCTTTCTGTTGGAACAAATTAGTCCTGGTGTCCAACCTCAACATTCCCTAGTGCAGTTTGAGGCCATGTCCTCTTTTCCTGTTGCTGGTTGCCTGGGAGAAGGGACTGACCCCCATGTCTTTACACCTGCCTTTCAGGTACTTGTGATAAGGTGTCCCCAAGGCTCCTCAAGGCAGAACAATCCCAGCCCCTTCAGCTGCTCCTCATAGGACTTACATCTGCCTTGGGTGTCTGTCTCCTTGTGGCTCCCGGGAGCTGAGACCTCCCTGCTGTGTACTGATTTTGCAGGAACAGTCCTAGATGGAATGATGAACTCTGGCTTTCTATGTGTCTGATACAAGCAGAGTAGAACTATTCTAAATTTGAGTCACCTATAGCAATTTCTTTAGCAAACACTAAAATAGCTCAAAATACTTGAAAAGTTCTATAAGCCTCTCACAGGCTTATTGCTTTTATGTACTGATAAAAGTAATGAGCCTAAATGCAACCATTCGAGGAGATTTGGTGACACTCCTAATGTTTTAGCAAATTATGTGATAGCATTGAAATGCAGAACACGTTTCAATTACAGTTTCCAGTCTCTAAGTTTTATAACCTCTTCCAGGATAAGGGAATTGTGCAGCATTTGTGATTTCTGGTATGAACCTGGAAGGGTTAATAATTGTATTTTAATTACCTGAGATTTTAGCAGTTAATAAGTTTCTTGTGTATTTCTGAATGCCACTTTGAACTTCAGATTAATCTTCTAAACAGTAAGGGAGGAGCTCATGATATGAGAATGTTTGTACTTATTATGACTTTTTCATTATCTTGGTGGACATTCAAAAATGAATACGGATAAGTTATCAGATTAAAAGTGAGTACAACAACTAAGCCCTATATATATTTGGGGAAGATATAACCCAGCTGTAGAGGTGAGCTTACTGAAACATTACAAAATGCTTTTTTTTACATACTCTTTAGTTGCTGGAACTGTTTCAGCTCTTTGCTGCTGTTACCTCTAGTGTCTCATAATTAATGTAGAAAAGATGCTGGGAAGTACTTGTTAAATCATTAAATGATTAGTTCTGAGTTTGCTGATATTCCACAATTTAATCCTGCAAATGCTGAGGGTTTCCAGTAGAGGTCAGGATGACATAGTCAGATATTTTTTAAGCATGTTGACCTGAATAGGAACCATCTATGAGTTTCCTTATTCTCACAGGCAAAACGTTTGGGTGTGGTTTGTTTTACCTTTTTAATATGCAGATAAAGCACTGTATAATTATTTTGGTTTCCTCTATGGACTTCATTAACAACTTAGTAAAGTTTGATGGCAAACACACCAAGTTTCTTCAGGAAATGTGATGGTTAGGAATAAGGAAAAACAGTGGGAAAGGGACGAGCCTGAAGAGCTAAAGCTTTTGAGGTAAAGGTTTGTCATAGTGCAAATGTTAAGACTAGAGGGCCTGACAAATTGGTTTAGAATAGTGTTAATTTTTATATTGTGTGTAAATATGTATATACATGTATATACACATCTATATATATATGCATATCATACATACCTACACATATTTATATATATCAGCATACATATATTTTAATCTGAGACTGCTACACACACACACACACACACACACACACACAGAGCAGCAACACTTAAGCAGCCTTTGGCAACTTGTCACTGCTTTTTCATTATAGCTGCTATCTCCTGGCTTTAGTAAAAGAGCAGATCTGCCTATGGAGCAGAGGGAAAAGGATATTTTTGGATTTTCTTTTTCAGCCACACCAATTACTTAATTGGTTTTGCAGCACAGCCGTGCAAATAAACATGTCCACCTAGTGCACTGAGCTACCAGTGGAATAAGAGCTACCTAAGCTGTCTTTCTGACTGGAGGTAGGGAATATAGTTTGTATGTTAAAATATTCAATCTTCTTCTAGACTCTGGACCACAGTTTCCTGACTGGGGTAGATTTTGTGGCAAGTTCTCTAATGCAGAACCACAAAGTCTGTGTAGCCTTGTATGGGGGTGCTCTCACCTAACACTGCATGTGCTTGTGCACAGGCGCATCTCAGAACTGCTTCACTTACTTTGAACAGTTCACTGCTGGCTGGCACTGCAATATATGTTTCTGTTTTCAGGTTTGTGTTGCATTAAGATCTCAAATATATCTACACATGTGCTTGTGCATGCACTACACACAAGAAGTTACCTGTGCTGCATTTAAGGCCTTCTTGTGCTTACAAAACTGTGGCAGTCAGCCTCCATGTACTCACTGGCTAGTGGCACATCAGCAATTTTCAGGTTTCACACACAAATCATTTTGTAAAACGTGAGTTCTTCTTTTCTGGATGTGTACAGGGATCAACTCTTGCAATCCTGCCTTCAGTGGACATCCACTGCAGGTGCACTCATGTCACCACTGTTCAAAGACACTTCAGCATCTGTGTTCCAAAAGAACTGGAGCAGCCTGTTGTTTGCTGCCCCTTAGACAAAATGGCCTTCTCCACTTTTAGTAGAAACCAACTGAAAAACACAAGAAAAATCCAGGCCCCAAAATGGTTACAGTAATTTCACGATTATAAGCCACACCTGAATAGAAGCCGCACTTCCGGGTAGCCGGGAAGACCATGGGATTTGTCCATATATAAGCCGCACCCGAATATAAGCCGCACCTTATTTTTTTTTAAAGTAAGGACCCATGTGCGACAAAGTAATGAGTTAGTAACAGAATCGATCCAGGGCAGGGTTTGGTGTCCGGCTCAAGTTGCAAACAGTTTTCATAGACCAGCGAAGGCTTTAAAGGCAGTCCCAGGCGCCCGCCCCGTGCTGCCAGCCCCGGCACTCCTGGCCCAGGGCTGGCTGCCGCAGCCTCCGCCTGCTCAGTGGCA
>VRYO01001681.1:13876993-13891662 GCA_009812075.1 Sialia sialis | reverse complement strand
ACCAGATTATAAGGTGCACTTCCAGGTTTCGATTGAAATTTTAGTCAAAAGGGTGCTCCTTATACGCGTGAAATTACTGTACTCTGTCAAATGGGGTACCAGTACTCAAGTCCTCCTTATCTTTATTTTCCTAACTAGCTGCCTTCTGCTATTCCAGAGTACATGACCTTTTGTCTGGCTATAAAGCTGTCATCCCATGTCACTATTTGGAGACCTTGATCTCTTGTAATACTCCAGGTAAAACATTTTTATAGGTCACTGGCATCCTGCACATCTTGGCAGCACCTAGCACATAAGAAAAGGAGGAGGGATCTCTTCTTCAACTTTGCCAGCTTTGAATCTTGCTTCCCAAGTTCTCTCTTCTTGACTCTTGGGTAAGGACTTTTTTTTGGTTGGTTGTGTGATTTTTTTGCTCATTTTAAGCCAGTAGCTAGAAAACAACTCTCTCTAGATTGTTGTTTGGAATGTATAAAGAGAAGGAATATGAAGCATGCATTTTCCTTCCTGGTCAAAGCAGAGTTAACATTAATGAAGAAGATATTAAAGAAATAAAGCACTAAAATATCTGTACAAGTGCTATTTTATTCTGGAAAAAAATACCCACTTATTTGTCCAATATGCAAACTACCTGTTTTCCTGGATAGTGTTTTAGGAATGTTCTCTGCTGAGGAAACACTTACCATAATTATAGTTATTGTGATTATTGCCAAGGAGTAACTCAGCACCGTTAGTATTACAATTCAAATTCAAAGATATGGTTTATATTTGGTTTTTATTTCACACTAATAAGCCGCACCTATTTCACTGAAGAATTGAGCTGATCCTGGAAGTGCCACTAATCACCAGGTGTGGCTTATTTACAGACAAATTCCAGCAAAATGCCAACCCGGAAGTGCGAGTTGGCCGGGGAGGGAGCTGCTGTGGAGCCATGGCCGGGCAGGGAGAGAGCTGCTGCGGAGCCATGGCCGGCCAGGGAGCTGCCGCGGGCGAGGGGCAGGTGGGGACCGGGCTTCGCGGGGCGAGCGGGCGGTGGGGCCACAGGTGGGTGGGGCAGCAGAGCCACAGGCGGGCGAGCAGGCGGCAGGGCTGCAGGCGAGTGGGGCGGGTGGGCAGTGGGAGCGGGAGTGCCGGGGCCCATGGCATGGGGAGGTCGCCTAGGGCTGCGTTTAAAGGCTTCTCTGGTCTGTGAAAACTCTTTGCAAATTGGGTACCTGACAGCAAACCCCATGATCAGTGATTCTGTTACTAACTTGTTACTTTGTTGCACATGGATCCTCACCTAAAAAAAAAAAGAGAAAGTGCGGCTTATTACCCGGTGCGGCTTATTTCTGGACAAAGTCCGTGGTCTTCCCGGCTACCCAGAAGTGCGGCTTATAACCAGGTGCAGCTTATGAGTATGAAATTACTGTACATATACATTGCAGTCTCATTTCACTTTTCTGAATTCCTTTGCAGAGAAGCAACAACACTTGCATTCTTACTATTTTTAGTTTGTTTTTGAAATATAAATTGAATATGACATGGAGCATCAAGGGAACAGACTCAGCTCCTATCCTGTTTTTTCTGCCCAGATCCCCTATCTGTAATTTTGAATATGGCCTCATATTTCAGATCCACAAAGTACTCACACTTTTTACCTCTGATGTCCTAATATTGTCCACTCAAGTATTTCTAAAAAGTTTCTTCTCTGTTTCTGAGCTACTGTAGCCTTTCACAGATGAGTAGTGTCTTCTTACCCTGCTTTCAAATTTAGTTTGTTTAGTACAAATATTATTAATAACCAAAAAGTTATACATAAGTGGGACCATTTTGATAAAAATAATATAGTCCTTTATCACTATTTTTAGATCATGATTTCATCAACAAATGTAAGTTATGTGTATTAAATCTTGAATTTTTGAGTTCATTTTGGTGGGGAATCTTATGAGTGAAAAAATATTAAATTCTTTTGTGTCCAGATCTGCATTGAGCTTTTATTGTGTTTACTGTTGCCCCATTTCATGCATCTTGTTTACATGCACCCAGCTCCCAGTTAAATCTTCAACATCTGCAGAGGCTCAGCTTGCTTTCGTCCATCATGATGAGATGTTTTAAACCATATACATATACATACATATACATTTTTAGCTTGCTTTTCTTCTGACCTTCCAAAAGAAGCACAGAATTAATGAAAAACCCAGAAGTGGACGTAAATGACAATATTAGAAAAACTTTGAGACTCAGAAGTCTTTTTAAGTTTTTCATGGCTTCTCTTTTATTTGCACTTGTTTTTCATTGTTTTTGTATTCATTGCAAATGTAAATGTGTACGACAATTTTCATTATACAGTATGGGACTGAATGTTGTCTGGAGTAATGGGTGTTCTTCCAAAAAAGCTCTGATTTAATAAGTGAACATCTTCAAAAGTCTCCCAGTTGTGGAACTGATTACAGTGGGAAGCAAGTGATCCACTTTACTGCTATGCTGAAGGAAAAAAAAAATACCCCTTCCATTGACACCTTAAGTAAATCATGAGTTGTACATGTTGTGTGTGTCTTCAAATGAACTCACATTGAAACTCTGACTGTGTAAGGAGATGTAACAAATGCTCACTGGTATAATGATTGGTCTCTGTTTGGTACTAGAGGCACAGAACTAATGCCTAGAATACAGAGGCTGAATTGTTACTCCTAAGGACAAAAAAAAAAGAAATATAACCATTACTTCAGGTCACCACTAAGGTCACTGACAGCACAGCATGGGGGATTCAAGTAGAGCAGCATGACTGTGACTCGCTCAGGGCTGTGAAAGAGGCCTTTAGTCCCCATTGCCACTATGTGACTAAATTGGAAGAGGAGAGAATACATTCTTTTGTACTTATTTACTTTTTGAAAAAGAAAGGAACAAGAAATTTTGAAAAAAGAAATTTGAAAAGAATCCATTATAAGTAAACATAGCTCTTGGTCCTACATTAAGATTTTATCTGTTAAATTAATAAAATCAGGGATGAGTGGGTTGGTGGGGAGACCCCTCTGCAATCCATGCACTGATTGCTTTAATAATTAGATAGGGTCCTGTTGTCACACTGGAGCCCAGCTTTTATCATTCTTGGCAGACAGAGCAGAGCAACACTCTGGCACTTGACCTGGCAATAAAAACTTGAACAGGAAACAGCAATAAATAATCCACTCAAAAGGCCCTTGAGAAAAGCCTTGCACTTGATTCCTTATAGGAATTGCATGTTACTCCAGTGAGAAAAAAGGCTCTTTCAAAACACAAGCTTTGTATTGTTAGCATTTTTAAGATTTATTTTTTATAAATAATAGTTGCTTGCAAGATAAATTTTTTGTGTATAGAATACACGAAGGAGGCTTCAAAGTGTTTTCCAGTTTTATTCCTTTTAAACATAGAAATAAACTTACAGCACATACACACACATTTCAAACAAAGAACAAACCAGCCAACATCTTCCTCCAGAGTTGGTCCTGGCTTCTTTCACATGGGGACCCTGATTTTTCTTGTTCTGTTTTCCATGGCAGCCTTCATCCTACTCAAGTGACCTAAGAGTTTGACCCCAAATCCCTTACCTCAGTCAGAACACCCCTCCCGACTTGGGGCCTGGTCATTGAAATGGGCATGAGGTACAAAAACTGCTCCAGTTTCTCTGGACATTTCTTTCCTCAGTTTTTGAGGGAAGTGGAGGAGTATTTAATTTCCTGCTCTAGCTTGAAAGAAAGGACTGATTCTGTTTGTATTTATGACAATTTATTTATAGTCTCTGACGATGTGATCCGTTCCACAAACATTTTCTGTAATCTCTGGCTTTTCTCATGAAGTAAATTAGAGAACGAAGGGAATAATTTGTTGTGGGTTTAGTCACACAGTAATTTTTTTTTTTCATGTGTGTACAATAATCTAATTTTTCATGCTCATTTCAGCTCCCTGACTGAATCGATACTACTTGGTAAGGAAAAGGAAAATGTTTAATATTTGTCAAGAATAATTTGAGACAACAAGGTTTGGAAAGGCTGCTATCCTTTAGTAGATGAAAATTATTATTACTAAAATGCAGGGTTGTTTTGTTCTGTTTTTCAATTATTATTTTCGCTCATGTGGTGTTTGCTTCCAGCCCTGCTAACTTTTAACAAGACTTGGGAATTTTAGGAAAAAAAAATTAACCAAGTTTTTGTTTGTTTGTTTGTTTTTTATTTTTTAAGGTTTATTTTCAATGAGATTAAACTATACTACCTTTTTCCACTCTTTAAAGCCAAACTCCTAGGTTTAGATGGGTCAGTTTTATTGAAATTATTCTCTTGGTTTGCTGAAGATAAATGTAATTGAAGATCACTACAGTGATTGTTCAGACCAGAAATTCCATGAAATTTCCCCTCCAGTTTTTCAGGAATGTTATTTTTCAGAAAGAAAGAGTACAAGATCTTTAGAGAAGATTGTTAAAGTTCTAGAATTCTATTATTCTTTACCTATCATTTGGTAGTTATGGAAAGAAATTATTTGTGGCTTGATTTACAACAAGTAAAGTTCTAGACCTTCCAGTCTTGTTTCTGGTCTTATGTCTGAATTCAAAAGTTGCAAACCTAAATAATCATTAATCTTGTCTTAGAGATGTACAGAAACCAATGTGTCTATTTGGTTGTGCCTTTTTTTTTTTTAATATTTATTTATTTCCTTTTGCATCCCAAAAATCACCTAGAGTAACTAATGCAGAAAGGTACTTGGGACCAAATTAACAGTGTAGCAGTTTGAAATAGCTGGATAAACTGATTTTTCCTGAAATGTTATGATTGCTTGTGTGGCACACATTAAAGATGACAGTGATGCCCACACCCAAATGGCCTTGAACCATCTGAGGTCTTTGTCTGGCAGTGGGGTCCATCTGTCCATCTTCTGTCTGTCCTTGCACACCAGCTCCTTGCAAACAGATCCTCAGTACCACAGAATCCTTGGCCTGTCCTGTGCAGGACCAGGAGTGCACTCAGTGATCCTTGTGGGTCCCTTCCAACTCTGCACATTCTGTCATTATGGGACTTGCACACATTTTTCTGTTTTGCAAAGGGACAAGAGTGTGGTGCTGGCCAAGTGTAAGATGGTCTGTGGTTGTCACTTGAACTCTCAATGAACAACCTCGTCCCAACTGTGTTCCTGCTGAGATTTGCAGGTAGGGCTGTCCTAGTACACTGAAATAATGCATTCATGTGCTTCACTGCTCACTCCTTCCTCGTTTTTGTAAGCAGAATATTATGAACAGCTTGAATGCCTTGAAATTCTGCTAATCTGTATGATTTTCATCCAGACTTAGATGCATGACTGATTTGGTAGCAAGGGCAGGTAAAACCATTGTATTCTGCTTAGTATATAATTATTAACAAGTTAGTTATCTAATTAATTTTTCAAAAGTTCCATTAAATGTTTGAAAACATTTGTGTCTGTGGCTTTTGCAAACATCCACCCTGGATATATATCTAATTTATGTTTTTAGAGGTTTACCCTTCTACCTAAGTATTTATTAGCCTACATGGAATTCATGGGCTAGTGGAGAACTCATTTATTTATTTACTAATTTCCTTGGTTATTGACTATGCAAAAGTTTTCACTAATGAGAATCCTTCCCTGTTGTGAATCATTAATACATTAAGCACACTTCAGATTCCTCCAGTAATGATACAATGAGAATTGCTTAGCTGATTTAAATGACACAGATGTAGTACTAATTATACATTTTAAATTGACAACAAACACAATTAAGTTACTGATTATCAAAAACAAAAATAAACTTTTTTTATTATAGTAATTTGCTATAATTTATCACACAGCCATTTTCTTTGTGTAATGTTTATGCATTTGACAAACCTACAAAGAGATATGTAATTAGACCTGTTTCATCCATCACTGGCTGCCTTTTAACCAGAGATTTTACATGAACAGTTTACAAAGACACTATGAGATTAACCAAATCATAATGGTGCCATCTTTTAAACCAAAAAATACGTTTTTTAAAATTTGTAATTTATGTGGATTATCAAAATTTAATTGTTTAATTTAACTTAGGTTCCTGAAGGTACTTTACAGAGCTATTGTTTGGGTGGTGGTTTGTTTGGTTGTAGTTTAGCAGAACTCTCTGTGTTTGGTTCAATTTTTTTTTGTAAAAACTTGAAACAAAATTAATTTATGGGTATTTTTTAAGAGAAAAGCCTCAAGCAATCCTGTGCAGAATAAAAATATTTATTCCATAGCAGCAGCAGCCTCCTCTCTACATGCTTTGTGGGAAAGCTTGGAATTATTTGTCCATGGATTTGGGAAATCCAAAATGAGGCCAATGTTTTTAAGGCTATATTTTGGGCATTAAAAATCAGCAAGAATTGGAAATCTCCATATCAAGCTCTGTCATCAAGTCATTTATTTGCCTGTTAAATGTTGTCTTTAGAGAGCTTCATCCTGGTGCCATGGAAATTTGCCAGGTGTATGGCATCATTAAAGTAGTTTTTGAAGTCTATCTTAATATAGGACAGACAGGAATATCTTGGAAGAAATTGTAATTGTTGACTCTGGGATAATTCTTTACACTTAGTGTAGAACCAGGAATTAAAACAAAACCAGAAAACAAGCCCCCACCTTCCAGATTCCTCCCTCCCCAAACCAATGGAGCCAAAACTCCCTCTCTTAGATGCTTATTCTGTATTTTCATGTCACTGGCCTTTCTAGAGGAAAGGTCTATGAGTAATATTTTTTATAGACTGAAAAGTCTTTCAGTTCATTTAAAAATTATGCATATTTTCAGGTAGTGACACTGTTGGGGCCACTTTAGTCTAGAGAAGCTAATTTTACCAGAAATGTGATGTCCTTTTATCTCTGCCTTCATCATGCTTTTTTAAGCTGAGATCTGGTTTGTTTTCCATGGAGATTTTCTAAGTCAAAAATTTTTCCACTTGTTTTTTTCTAAGTGTGTGATGGATGCGAAGGGAATATAAAATCTCCTATTTGAAATGGAATTTCAAGACAAAAAATTCTACTCATCATGGGTTTGTTTTTTTCCCACTCTGGAAATTGTTAATGATTTCTAGGAAATAATAATATATCTAAGTGGAGTGTGGGATCTCCTGAAGAGAGTACAGAATTCAGTTTCCTTGGACACAATCAATAGCAGTGCTAGTAATGAGAAGTGCCAAGAGCAGCAGCAGAGTTCTTGTCCCAGGTGAGAACAGGTGCATTTGGAAGAGATGCATGCCCATTCTCTCTTCTAGATTGCTTATTTGCTTCTTATCCTCTATCTACATCTAGAATCACAGCCACCAGCCAAGAACCACTTTTCCATCTGTTTTCTCATAGTATTCCTAAAAGCCCAGACAATGCTCCCCCCCCACAAACTTATCTTACATTTTCAACAATGAACCACCTACTGAGAGAGGAAAAGCATTTACTTCTGTTTTATTAAAACATTTATTTCTACATTTATTTATTTCTTCTTTGTTAAACATGAGTTTTATTTGTCCCGCCTTTTAATTAATTAATTTATTTTTTTTAATTTTTTTTTTTTTTTTTTGAGGGAAGATGTGTAGTGGCAAGTGTACAGGTATGGACATGTAGTCATCTGAAAACAATTAAAATTCCCTTTAAAAAGTAGAAAATAACAATTTATACATGCATATAATTTAACTGTGCTGTACCTTTAAAAAGAAATATGCAGTTGTTCTTGAACTATTAAACTATATGTGTCACTGATTTATCCTGTTACCAAAAGGATCTCATGTGTCACTTGGCAGAATGACAGCTTTTTTTCTCAGTCTATTGTATAATTGTGTTTTGTTAGCTGTTTTTGTTTTATAAATACTGCGCTAAAGGGATCTCTGAAGATCAAGATTTTTGATGCAGTATTTTTCTTTGCAGCTCTTTGATGTTGACCTTCCCCCACTCCCTTCACAGCAACAAGCACAATATTTTGTTCTCAAAAAGTTACCAAATCTGTGTCAGGAAAAAAAGCATCTATTTTTCACATCAGAGTTTTTGCAAGTGGGACAACTCCATTCCAGCAGATTCTTCACTGAAACTTTCCTGAAAAAATTTTCTCAGGAAAAAATAGGCACATGAAAATTTTCTTTACTTGAAAATCTGCGGAGAGGTTCCAGTACTATTATTCTTTATGTTTGACTACACAAGCTTGGAACTTTGGCATTGGTATTTGTTATTTTTCCTTCTGACAATTTCCCCTTCTAGAAAAGCAGTGACACAGAGTCTCTGCCTGTACGTTTAGAAAGAGAAGATTCTCCTGTAATATTTAATTGGAATATAATTGAATTATACTATCTTTTTTGTAGTTATGGAAATAAATTATTTGTTGCTTCCTTTACAACAAATTCTAGATATTGTTCTTAAAAACTCTTTTTTAAAGCTCTGACTTCTCTTTATCTTGTCTTCATTATACTGAACATATTCAGTTTCCTTAGCCCAGATCCTGCTTGTGAAACATCTTGTCAGTCTTAAGGCTTCCCTTGGGGTTCTCTGCAGCCTTTCTGCCTTTCTCACAGAGAAATGGCCCAACCCAACAGTGTTTCAGCTGAGCCTCCTCGTTGCCAGGAGAGCAGAAAACTTCACGTCTTTCCTGTGACACTTGAAAAATAATTTTTCAGATTGACATTTACTACTTTTGCACTGGCATTCAGTTTTCGGCTTCTGTTCAATTTGAGCTGCTGTCACTTCAATGCTGTTTTAACTGCTGCTTAGCCAGGTAGGTAACATTTTGTATTATTTTTTTCATTTTTTTTGAAGTGAAATATTGGAAATTTGCCCCCATTGAATTGAATTCTGTTGATATTATAGCTCTGATCCGATTTCTGAAATTAGAGTGAAATCTAATCCTGCTCTTGAGATTGCCTGCAACCCCTCCCAGCTCAGTGATAGCCATAAATGTCGTAACATATTTTCTATCCAAGCTGTTAATGAAAATATTTAAAGTTTACCAGCTTTCTGCCAAGACCTCGCATGGTACAACCTGCAGGTTTGGCATTGAACCCTTCCTTTGGGAGCTGCTCTTCAGATTGAGGTGCATTGCATATCTGTTCTAACAGTTCAGAAATAGATGCATGTATATTCTATTTTGTATTTCTTAAAAGAGGTGAGTAGGTAAGGTACAAACCTCAAAACTTTTGTGATGGCAATGCCTGAGCATGCTGAGCTGGAAGAAAATTCTGGAGGGAGAGTGAGCACAGAACTGTTCCTAAGAGATGTGCTATAACAAGTGCAGGAGAAGACTCTTCTCCAGTCTGGCTTCCCAGTGTGACAACCCTCTGTGGTTGCATGGGCTGCAAAACCTTCATACCTAGTCTCTTCTGGGTCCTTAGGAAAGTGGCATTTGGTGACTAAAGGTTGTCAGCCCTATTATTGTTGCATTTGTACACTAAGGGGAGCAGCTGTGTGCTTTAGAAATTAGTTATGTTGTAGACATAGATGTTTTTTGAGATTTTTCTGACTACACTAAATGCAGTCTTTTGTAGAGAGATTCTCCAAAGCTGTGATCATGGCCAGAGCCTGGTGTGGGATATAAAGCCTTGAGAAGTTAGGGAGAAACTCTTCCACAAAGTTCCTGTGGTCTGGAAACATGCTCTGCACTGTCTCATCCCAGTGGGACAGTGGGACAGAGAGAGAGCTGGGGAAGGTGCCATCATACTCCACCCTTGCTTAGTGGACACCAGTGATGATTTTGGCAATCAGGATAACTTCCTGTTATTGAGTCAATGTTTAAACTATCTTGAAGACATTGGTGATAAATCAGAATGTGGAATTATATTCTAGTTATAGAATTAGACACTTGTAGCTGTCCTGGCATCTTCAAGGTTACATTATTTCTCTCAAACAGCTCAATGGAAAATGCTTGACCCGATGAGGATTTGTGTTCTCTCAAATAAACTATAATTTATCCAAGAATATATTCGCAGCCCATTTGAAAACTAAATAATCAAAATTATCTGAGCATAGGAAATTTATAGTCTGGCTTAGCTGTTGCCTTCTGGAATCTGGGTTTGCAACCTGATGGATTTTATAGCTCAGTGGACTAACTGATATAATGACATGGCCTTTTAGACTTGCCAGCTGTAGAACTAATTTTGGCTGGAGGAGTGGCCAGATGTATCCTCACTGTCCTCAGTCTGAACTGGGTTAGTAGGGACTATAAATAGCTTCATAAATATTTTACTATGTCTACATTTTTGCAGTGGTGTAAAAGATGGGAGGATAGATTGTTCAGGTTCCTTGTGAGGAACATCAAACAGGGCCAATAAAAAAATTAACCTTTCTTTAAATAAGTCCATTTCCTAATATTTATTTATTTTAGTGTTTCCCCTTTGGGCTGCCCAATGCTTCTTCAACTGATGCTGGT
Source organism: Sialia sialis (assembly GCA_009812075.1). Taxonomy (NCBI): domain Eukaryota; kingdom Metazoa; phylum Chordata; class Aves; order Passeriformes; family Turdidae; genus Sialia; species Sialia sialis. The sequence continues at coordinate 13,881,296 of VRYO01001681.1, read as the reverse complement.
GCTGAAAAAATGGCTATAAAGAAATGGTGGTTCCTGTTGACTTTAGCCAAGAAAATACTTTTTTAATGAGAAGATGAACAATACAAGTACCTTTCTTCAAACAAAAAGGGAGTATTTAATATATCTTGCTCTTTTTTATCTGCTGATCTGAGCAGGAAACTGTTCCAGATTTAAATGCTGGCTTTCAGCTGAAGAGAGATGTGTCTGTGTTCTCAGTACAAGTGCCTCCACCCAAGATTATTCCAGGTGTGCCATTTAACTTCATTTTTAAGGTTGTTCATTGGCAATTTATGGAACATAAGGCAATATAGAAATAATAATAATAAAAAACATCTACTGTCTACTGTCTACTGCAAGAAAGAATTTACATTGGTTTGAGTCAGGGTGGTTTTTTTCTCACAGTGTTAGAAAACCCCAAAAATAAAACCAGATAAACCCAATCAAAAACAGGAAAAAGAGCTACCTACAGAAAGTATCTTCCTATATTCTGGTTATTGGACTGGGAAATTTAAGTGGTAATCTACTTGATTTTCATTTTTTAAATTCTTTCAAATAAAGCTAGCTTGCTTGTGCTCATTTGTACTTGTTTTAAGGAAAATATATTTTTAGGATTTGTTACTAGAAAAATCTGTAGCAATTAGTGACATGAGATTCCTGATCTAAGATTTGACTGAAGCAAACCTGAGCACTTTTCATTCCTTTGTGCTCATTTTACTGTAGCAAAGGGAGTTTAAGCATGTTCTCAAAATGTGGTGTAAAGGAAAGTGCTTTACTAATTTATAATGCAGCCCTTAATTTCCAGTGTGCAGCTGTCCTAGTTATTATTCAGAGCAAAGATGGGATCTGTGACAGGTACAGGACACAAAATCTGATTTTGTTTCATTTGAGTAACCATTTGGCTGTGCAATATCTATGATCAGATGTTCCTTGGTTTTGCTCTTGGAGAGAAATCAAAGCTGTCTTTTAAAATAGACTCCTTGCCTGTTCTGCAATTCTTGGAGAATGCCAGGCCCCTCCCAAACAATTATCTTTGTTTTCCCTCCCTGCAGGCTTTGCTGGCCAGTGTCAGGGTGTAACATTGGGTCAAAAGTTATCCCACATTTCCATAGCATTTCAATGCTTTTTTCTGTGTTAAAATCACTGTTTCCTGCTCCAGTCAAAAGTGTTGAGGAGGAAGAGAAAGCGAGAAAACTTTTTTGGTCTTTTTCAGTGAAACAATTATCATATCGCGTATATTTTGGCACCTCTAATTGTTTTTTATTTGAGTCTTATTTAAGATAATTTAGTCTCAAACTAGGAACACCCAATATCCAGGGGCCTCTAACAGATGACTTAAACTGAGTAGTGAATATATTTAATTTGTAACTCTGGCTATGTAAGTTTATCTTTGGAGCTCTGTGATTGGGATTTCAAATGGAGGAAAGTACAACTTCTAATATTTCTTATGTAAAAATCTCCAGGTACTTTTCTTTTTTAAAGACAGTCTTTTGTCAGTCACACCTGATTTTCTCTATGCTAGTAATTTTTCTTAACATTTATGCCATTAAGAGACACTGATGTCTTTGAACATTCTTGGAATAGTCCTATAAAATAAAACAGATTAATATCAAAAGTTTCACACAATGAAACATAAGTATCATTGATTTTGGATAATTATTAAACTGAAACTTTATTCAACTTCATTTGAACTTATTTCAACTGAAATAAGTTGGTTGAAGCTGACTGTTTAAAAGCTGAATTTTTCAGATTTGACTGTTCTACTATGCCTTAAAGCATCCAAACAAACAGTGAAAAAGAAAACAGGTGCAGGTCTGGTTCTTGGTGCCTCATGTTTTGGTCCAGGGGACCAAGACTGACAGCAGGTATTCATCTGGACATCATATGGATGTTTCTTCCATCAGGTTACATTGGGAATAGGAATGAAGAAAATGCTGTGATAGACTAGAAGGTTTATAACTGAATATTTAGGTGCTAAAAACATCTTGAAATTGTTTGGATCAGATATATGCACATAGGACTGACAGGACTCCTGAAAATACCTCTGAATATTGCTTTGCTGACTGGCAGTGCCTTTTCAACTGTTTATTTTACTTCTCTTTGAGTGATTCATGTAGCTGGAGGTGGAGAAGGAGGTTAAGGGATTTTTGCAGATGTCTTGTCTCAAACCTATATTCTGTCAAACAAGAGCTGTAACTTCTTTAGTGTTCCCTGGGGCTAAAAAGATGCAAGGAGTTCTCTGAGCAAGTGAAACTCCACCAGTACCAGAGCTCAAACTATTCTAACCCTCTTAGTTGTTTCCAAACACCTGGAAATGTCTTGAGTGATATAACCAAAGATTCAGATCCAAGCTGTCAATTTTTTTCCCTAAATAATATAAGTAGAACATAACATTTATTTTCCACACAATGGATAAACACTGTATTTTATAGAGGCTGGTCTGTGTGTTCTTTGCTTGAAGGCAAACTCACCAGCTCTCAAGAAACAGATGAATGTTTGTCATACAGCTATGGTGACTGTTAAATAAAGGAATAGGAAACAGCTTTTCCATGAATCAGATGAAAAATCAGCAGAGTTTTTTATAAATGAAATAGATGTAATTAGCATATGAAGAATTTCATAGACACACCAAGGGAAAAGCTTTCCATCAGGTACAGCTAATTACTACAAGCCTAGATAAAATGTGAAGACAAGCTCCTATGACATGCAGATTCTCAAGGACTGTGCAAACTGTCCCTTATCTTTTGTTGCTACTGATCAGAGTTGTAACTCAATGGGGTCAGAAGAAAGGGAAGTTAGGAGGGGATCTTACTCTATTTTCTATAATATAACAATTTTAAAATAAGTTACAGAACTATGGTCAACATTATAAAATTGAAAAAAGAGGAGCTGTCTGTTCTTTCTGAAGAAGTCTTCAGTCTCTGGTCGTGGACTGGCATGTGTTAAGAAAGCATGAGCCAGTGTCAGATGGACTTTTAATTAATGACAGTAACATACTTATTTCCTATCTCTGGCATGAAGCAGTCAATTTAATTTAGTAGAATGAGATGGAAAAAATTATTATCACTAGGGAGGATGCTCATTAAGGAATTCACTATGGGACAGCAGCCTTATGAAAGAGAAGTTACAGCACAGTTCTTAAAATCTTCTTCCACAAATGGTTGCTGGTTTCAAAAACATAAATAAATAACTTATCTAAAATGTATGCTTTAGCCCTACATTGGAAGCTATGACTTAAAACTAAATAATAAAAACACAGAGAAAGAAGAAATTTTTCACAGAAGGACATCAGCATTCGGGGATTGCAACAGGCTATTTCGTAGCTCTTTAGAAAATGTTATGAGAAGAAAAAAAAGAAAATTAAAGTGGGGCATAAAAAGAAACAAGAAGGAGCAATATATGAAGAGTATGAGAGCAATGTAAATGTCAACCATGGTCCAGACTATGTGTACTTGGTTTTTTGGCTGGTGTTTCCTGGTTGTTTGGTTCGTTTTGATTTTTATGTTGACATTTTTACAGGGTTTTTTTGTTTGTTTGTTTGTTTTGATTGTTTGTGAAGTTTCTGTTTTTTTAAATATATAGAATTTATTAAAGCAACTCACCCATTTAGGAAGTACTTGGGATATAAACTGAAACATTTTCGGAACATGTATTTCGATTTTTTGCTTATGGGAAAAAAATCTCTAATGAGTTCCAACAGAGAATGAGTGGCAGAGATAAAAAGGACAGGGAAGATATGAAGGCTCATAGATCAAGTTTTCTTGGATCACTCCTAATAAATACAAGTCTAAGATCTAAAGAGTGATTTTTCAGCATATCAGGTATTCAGAGCCTTCTAGGCCTCCTGAAAAGACAAACCAATTGGAAAATGGTGATGCCACTGAGACAGGCATTATTTGGAAATGAGCTTAGGATATTTCTTATTTACTTTTTCAATTTATCTTTATTGCTTTAAAACAAAAACAAACTCACAAAAAAAGCAATTTTCTGAAGGCATATGCAGTTCTCCACCTGGAGGAAAAGATAATTTATCCTTTAATTCTTTCTGCAGTATTGCTCATAGATTGATTCTCTCTCTTTGTATGAAACTTTGCTGATGTTGTTGGTTTCTTTATAATACACTTTACAGCAGTATTTGATATTACTTCTGTCAGGTGAATTTGTCCTGAACTCAGAATTGTGCTGCATTCTTTAAACTGATCTAGCAGCAGTGGTATGGACATCAATTACCATGCACTTCACAGAAGGGAAGTCCAGCTTCTGCTGCTTGCAGTTTAACCTTCTCCATTTCTTTCCATTTTCAAGG
>VRYO01001681.1:13824037-13875993 GCA_009812075.1 Sialia sialis | reverse complement strand
GATTGTTCATTTGCTCTGTCTCTAGTGCACAGTGTTACTTGGGACAAAACAATCCTCTTTATGGTGATCTTATGAAATGGCTGGATATGCTTTTTTATTAACCTTCTAATACCATGACTGGCAGGTACAACCATTTGCAGACAATATGGTTCATCCAGCACTTTACATCTATGCTACATTGTGATACGAGCAGCATGGTGGATAAAGGCAATTATTATTGCAGCACATGATAGATCTAGGTTAGGAGTTTTTGCCTTTCATTTCCATTTTAAGTGAAAACAATTCTGGCTCCCCATTAGACTAACCATGTCAGGAAAAGTCAAGTGTTGCACATTCTCATCATGTTTCCTGGGTTTGCTAGAGTAAAAAGAAAACTTTTAGAAGTTAATGCAGCACTTGAAACTGCCACACTATTTAGAGAGCAAAAACTAGTAAGGGGAAAAAAAAAAAGAATCATGTTCCAGTGGGTGTCATCAGTTATCAACAGCACAATAAAAATGTACCAACAAAATAGCGACACTATCCATGTACCTTGCACTTCACTTCAGCTGGTTTGAGTTACTTTCAACTCTTATGTAAAGGATGTAATAGCTGAAAGCATTTTGCTGCTTGTGGTATTTGTTAGAGATGTAATCTGAACTACTTCAATGGAGGAACACCTGATCAAATTTTCAGTGACAAGAGATCAACTGTTTCAGTTTTGAAGTCATCCTTGACTTTTCAGCATGAGAAAACAAAGATGAAGCAATTCCTTGTTGGGTGTTCACAAACAGCAGGATGTAGCTTTCCAGTGATAACTAGGGCAATGGGGTGTGATACCTGAGAGGACATGGTTTGTGGCCATGTGGGACAGGAGGTGTTTGGAAGCTGGGCTGTGTGAATTTCCACCCCAAAGGCTGCACAGCATTCCTATGGAGATGCAGGCATAAGACAGGAGATGACATATATGCTATCCATGACATCTGACAATAATTAAGGGAATGTGTTTGTTTTTTTTGTGCCAAGGTTTAGAACATTTGACTACTGTCCATTGCTTTATTTGCATTTATCATGTGGAGTTGTCCTTTTTTCCTGCACACAGCAAAAATCTTATGTGAGGTCATGTGAGGGAGCTTTCTTGACTGTTTTTAACCTGGCACACTTGGGTTTGAAGTATGACTTGATGTCTAAGTATTAAAAGGGAGATGTAACATTGCCTTCCTCCTTGACCCACCTTCCACAGTAAAACAAGAAGAGTTTCTCTTACATTAATGCAGTGTGTGGGAGGAAAGGAGAAAAAAAAACAGCTGGAATGCTTTCTGGGAAAAAAAAAAAAAAAAAGAAAATGGTATTACTTTTTTTCAAGTTCCAGAATTTGAGACAATATTCCTTGCATTTGGAATATCATATATTGGAACAATCTGGGATCAATCAAGTCTAAACATTTATTATTTTTTTATTCATGTGCTTCTGAAGCAAATCTTATCATTTACTGCCTCAGTGTCCATGCATAACACACACATGGGAAAACACATACCTTTTCCCAACAGCAATACCCACTGGAGCTTTTTCAGTCCAACTCTAATCTTTTCCTTGCACATAAACAAGTATGTTTCTTGTTGCTGTGTATAAATATTATCATTCCTGATATTTTTATCTGGAAATACATTGAGTCTTAGTCCTGGAACTAAATATTCTGCATCATGAAAATTGCTGGTGAGATGAGAGACATTCATGGAAATCATTAGTTTTGGTTTACTGCAACAACAACAACAAAAAAGCCCAAAACAAACAAAAAAACCCCCCAAAAATGAACCAAAAAAACCCAATGCAAAACCAAAATTACAACAACAACAAGCAGGAAAAAAGCAGAAATCCTGTACTCCTCAGTGGGTTTAGCATTTGTTATTAGTTGGAAAGTGTCTCTGTATAAATGCTCACAAAACCTGCAGGAAAAAAATAAAGAAACAGTGAAAGAAATCCTGAAAGAAACAGTGGTATCAGTGTCACTTATCCAACAGTATTGTGATATAACTTGTCAAAGGCCATGGGATGTCTAGTTTGAATTAATGCAAATATTAATCCAATGGAACAGTTGTATCAAGCAGAGTGAAATCTTATTTGAAAAATCAAGTTTTGTCATCCCAAGTTAGGGGCCAGACTCAGACCTCTTTAGCCTCTGAAAAGCAGAGTTAGAATAGAAAAAAAGGAAGAAAAGGGCCAAGTGGATCAGAGCCCTCGAGAACTTTGTTTCCCTTCATTGCAAGAGAGAGAACACATTCAAATTTCTATGTTGTTTATACGGAAAGTATGTGTTGTATTTCTCATCATTATACTTTAACAAAATGTGTATGTAAGACCTGTGTTGATTTGGGCAGTAAGAGAAATCCTCTGACCATGGGAGAATTCTCAGTAATGTTCTTCCAAACAGAACAAGACCCTGCTCCCTGATAACCTCTTTCCTAGGTGATTATGCTTAAGAATGTGAGGGTGTTTAATGTCCATTTTCTCTAAGGGAGGGAAAAGGTGCTGCAGTGTCAGCATATGGGACAGAGAGGAGGGAGCACAATCAAGTCCATGTCATTCCTTGAAGTACTGAAACCCATAAAAAGGGTTTCACTTACTGCAGCAAGCCACAGGCTCAGACATTGCACACATTAGTTTAATGCTCTGATTTCAGCTTGGAATGATGTGTTTCATCTCCACAGCCCATTTGTACATCTCATGTGCATCTTCATTTGGTCTTTACTTAAGTGTTCTTTATGTGTTCATATTGTTCATGTGGATTTCATGTCTGAAAGCCTATTTTTTTGCAGAGGCAGTACTCCAGATATATCACTCCTTAGGTGAAATTGTTATAACATAAGATGTGGATGTTCATGTCATATTTGTACTGAAGGTTACTTGTTTTTGATTTTTTTTTCTGTTTTAAGTTGCTAACTAGTGCTTTGAGTAGTGGTAGAATTCTTAGCATAAAAACTCCCTGTTAATTAAGCTTTTAATCAAATTACTAGCTAAAAGCTCAGTTATGAGGTGTTGAAAAGAATACAAATAACATGAGGTTTTTTTCCTGAATTTTCTGGATTTTATGAGGTGCTTCATAATATTTTTTTTCCTCAGCAGTTAGAATGTTATAATTGGTGGGAAATGAAGCTTAATCCTACCATATTAAGTTTTCTGGTGTTTTTGCTTGCTTCAGTGTTCTGGGCAGGCTGACACTTAAAGTGCACATTGCACATATTTCTATGCCTGCATTTTGCCAAGAGTCCAGTGATGGCATGAAGTGACAAGTGAGAACCCAGCAGGACAGGCAGCATTGCCATCATATCAGAACCTCTGTCCTGCCACTACTTCTCTTTAAACCTTTTATTAACTGTCCTGGCTGGAGACATAGAGATGAAGACAAATTCAGAGTGGATACTAACGGGAATCCTAAAGTGAGCATGTATTCATTTGGACTTCTCCCACCCCCTCTCCCACTGCTGTTTCAAATAGAGGGCCAAGAGGTCTCTTGAAGCACAGCAAATTAACAAGGCAAGAGTCAAAACAGACACTGCCTTCTGAGTGACATAACTTTGCAATAATGAAAGTCTTTGTAGAAACATCTTTCATTTGGTGTGGCAGTCTATAACTTAAAGAACTATTAAGAAAGAAAGGGCATCTCTTATGTGCCTTGTGTGTAATATTTGAGGTTCATCACGTACTAATTTTGGCAATGATAGACTTGCCAAGAGTTTCAGAATCACCTAGGTGTGTTAAATGAAGGAACAGGCTGCGATGCAGACTGGCACAATGAACATTGTGGGGAAGGTTGCTGTTCTGCAGAGAGCACAGTTTGACTTGGGAACAATCCAAATCCTTCCTCTTACTATCAATAGATTTGAAACAGCAGCTTCTGCTGAATACATGATTATTTATACCAGGAAACCTATAATTTATTAATCCTAGCTATTAAAGTAATACATAGGTTTCTTTGATTGATGCCTGGTGCTGATTCCTAAGAATTATGCTAAGGGAGAATACCCATTATAATAGATATGAAAGTTTTCTCCTTGGTACAAAGGAGGAGTTTAGGTTTCCTCATACAGATATTCCCTTGGCTATGTTTGAGGTTGAAGGATGGTCAGCATTTTTTTGTCCATTGCCATTTCAAGTAGGCATTATTTTACCTGTTGTTCTTTCCTCAGCAGCCCACTTGTCTGAAGGAGTCAGAAGTCTGTGGAGCTTGTCCATGCACAGAATTTTGGGCCCAGGGAGAGCAGCTGCTGACTGTTCTACTGTTTCTGCTTTTGAAGGGTTGTCTCTGCTCCCCTGCTGCAGATTCGTAACTGGAGGTTGTAAAATCTTAAATTACCTCAGCTACTAACTGAGAGAAGCCAAGGGCAGCAAGGTTTTGATCTGTTGTTGTCAGAATTTTCCATCTGTGTGGAGGTGACACAGCAGCAAGAGTTTCTTGTATATGTGTGTACATGGAGTTCAACTTCTCTAGACCCTCAGTGGTGCAGGGATGTGGGAAGGGTGTGAGGTAGAAGGAGCAGCAAAGAAAAGCTATTATGGACTGACCAGAGTCCCTCTTCCTCATCTCCTCTATGCATTGGGTGATGGCAATGAGTTAAATGTTTCCCCAAGGCAACTCTGTTTTTCCATTGGTGAGAGGACTGGTGAGTTGTCTGTCTTTATCTTGACCTGTCAATTTTTGCATCTTATTTTTTCCCTCTTGACTGCTCCAAGACCATATTTGTTAGAAAGATGAGGTTAATTCTGAGGGTGGCATTCAGTATTTTAAAAGTTTAAATTTTAAACACTGGTAGGAATCCATGCCTTTTCCACATGTTGGGTAGTCACCACACAGGACTCATGGTCCTCCCATCGAGGCCAGGGGGCATGAAGTTTTTTAACACTGAACACTGATCGCCAAACCCTACTGTAATTGATGTTTTTAAAGGTGTAATGCACACATTATTTACTAATTGTCTGTGTTTTAGGGAAGGTGGTGCAACTTCCATGTGTAACAACAGGTCAGAGGTACCTGTCAGCAGCTGTCCTTCATTGTCTTGCTGCTTTCATCAGTGGCCCCAGCAGCCCAGATTGACATTGCCTCCCTGAGAGATTTCACATGTGGCCTGAGAGGGCTGTCATCTTGCTTTTGACATCTTGTCTTTAGTATTTAGACATCTTGTGCTTAAAGGACTTCCTGAATTTGAGTTTTACTTCAAAGACTGTGTTTGTTTTCTGTACTTGAGGAGAATTAACCTGAGGTTACAAAACAGTTGGCAAATAAGTGGACTTACAGCTGGGTAGCATGATCTTTCTGTTTGGCTGCTGGGATGTGCTGAAAGGTTACTCAAAATATGCTCCATTGAAGGTAGACTCACAAGTTCAGTGTAGATTAAGAAATTCCAAGTATGTCCTAATGCATATTTTTAATATAACAAAAATCCTCCTTGAAGCAGATGGATGTGTTCAGTCCTCTGCACAGCACTGCTACCTCCTCATTAATAAAGAGGCAAATACAATGGAAATTTATTACCTTTGTCTCTGGGTCCTGCTAATTCAACTATTCAGCAGCGTTGTAGCATTTCACAGCCTTCAAATAGAGCCACTTACGCTACCTTGAGATGAAACAAGGTGTGGAAGTAGACCTGTCATAAAGTATGGGGTTGCATTGGAACTTCTATCAAATGATTAACCCCACAGTATTTGCTCTTGGAAATGAACATTTATTGAGGTTTACTTATTGCATGTGCAATAAAAAGAAGAAAAATTGTGTTAAAATCAGCAGTTTAGTTCAGCTAATTCAGTTACAGCCACAGGTTATGGTAGGCAGTGAACATACAGCAGGTCAAATACAGCTCAAGTAGCATCACTCAGAGTATCCTGTTCCCAAATAAAAGGAAGACAGCAAGTGAAATTAGGTTTATGGTGGGTGGGGTGCTGGAAGGTAGAAGTGCTTACAGCACCAGAGCCACTGTGGAGAAATAGACTCTTAATTGTGTGTTTACATGCTTCTACAATCAGTTTAATTAAATTACTGTCACAAGCGTATCATTCAATTTTAGCTCTTTAGGAGGACTAAGTACAGCCTGAGGAAAGGATGAATTCTGAATAAGAAGAAGATGCAACCGAGTAGGAAATTAGGGTTAACATAACCCTAAGATAAGTTTCTTCAAGAGGTAAATGAAGATGAGCTTTTCTCTAGAACAGTGCATGCTTTTAGGTGACAAAGACTTTAGGCAAGCATTTTAATGCATTTTAAAATAGATTAATGAAGAAACATCCTAAATGTGATTTCTCAGTGACCCTTAAAATTTTTACACATATGAATTCAAATAATAAATGAATAACAATATTTAAAAATGAGGAAAATTTCCCAAATAATGCACTAAACACTGCATGCACACTGGTTATAATCTACCTCCAAATAACACACCTTTACCTGTTTTATTCATTAAGTTTTTAAAAGTGTAGGGTCTGTATTTATTGTATGTAGCCAAAAAATTTCCTTGAAAATCTGAATTAAAAAATGGGATAAAAAAATGCTACCACTATTCCCACGTAGGATTGTTTGGCTGAATATTGTCATGAAAGATAAAATAGTGTAAATCCTTCAGTGAAAGATTTTAATCTGTGTTTCTCTCTTGGTGCTCTAATACCAGAGTAGTTTACAGCTAAACTGGCTAGGCCCTGGAAAATGAATTTCCAAGTTTTCAGCACTTCTTCTGATCCAGATATTCAATCATACCTAACTTTTCTTACTGAAAGTTTTTTTACAGACCTGGTATTTTTCATCAAACCACTACTATTCTCATGTTGCCCCAAATTTAAGTACTAATCTTGAATGCTAGATTTTTTTACTCTTTAAGCTGTTGTTGCTTTTCCACAGAAGGTTACAAGCCCAAGCCTGGAAAGCTCTATTTCATCATCAAACCATTTGGGGTTGTTAGAGCTATAAACTGCAAAAGATCAGGTCAATATTTGTATCAGGCCCCCTTATGAAAGGGAAGTGTTTGACATCTGCATCGTATTAGGGCAGTCCAGTTAATGGGAGCTCCTGTAGTGTATAAGTGAGCTGTAGGTATCTGGCAGTCCTGCAAGCCAGACTACCTGCTTATTTAGGATCTAAAATTTCAGTTCTGTGGTAATTTGGGGAGTGAAACCCATAGCAGGGCCAGAGTTTAAACATGGATGTCAGAGCCTGAGTGTTGTTTGAAAATTCGGGCCATAATTCAGAGGCAGGAAGATGTAGCAAGTAAATACACCAAATATCATCATAATACTGTTGACATAGCACAGTGCATTCTGGGAATTTATAAGAGCTTGAATAAAGGGCTGAGGCTAATAGCACTACATGCAATGAAAATGCAGAGCAAAAGGTGATCATTTGTAAAGAAAACAGCAATTTAAATTATAGGAGGGGATATGAAATGGATGACACATGTGATGCTTTTCTTGAATAAGAAACCTTATTCTGAATATAGATGTATTTTAAAACTATTGTCAAATTTCATTTTATGACAGATATAACAAATCAGATGATCTTTTTGATGAAGAGGTTTAATTTATACTGTTGTTTCCTCTGCTAGAATGAATTTTAAAATATTCAGTACAGTAAGGATTATAATATAAGACAAAAATCTGCCCATGTTTAAAGGTATGTAATTTCATTTTTTTTAAGAGCACTTGAAATTTGTCAGGTTCATTGCTGCAAACAAGAAACACATTCATTTTCCCCTCTCAGTGAACACAGAACACAAAATTACATATTTTCTTTAGGAAACCTACCTCAAATTCTTCCATGAATGCTTGAAGTTTTCTCATACTATCCTCTAACAAAAGCTTCAAATTAGCACTAATGTACTTGACATTATGGAGTAGGGTTCTTGAATAGAGGCCATGCAAAGGTTTTTTAAAGGGTCATACCTTAAAAATTATATCACCATTCTGCTCTCTAAAGGCTTCCCGTTCAGGAGTGAAGGTTATTTTTGTGTTATATGATGTCATAGCCCAGATATTTATGCTAAAGGGGAAAATTAATAATTAGCTCATGGATTTTCAGCTGCTGAAGTTGAATTTTAGGTAAAGACAAATACAAAGAAGATTACTGTGATAGCTGTTTTGACAGAGCTCTGTAACAGTAACAGTGCTCTGGATGGAAAAACATGTTTTAGTTAATATTGCTGAGTTTATTTCTTTTAGTGCTTCTTTCACTTGTTTTTTAAAATCTGCTTTAGAGAATCAAAAGGAATTTCTTGAGCTAATTTTAAAATATAATTTCAATATTGCTACTTGAATTCATAATAATATCTTAGAAAATATCAATCAGCTTTTAAATACATTTTTTATAATGTAATATACAATATAATTTCTGTCACTACAAAAATGTTACTTATTGACTGCATTGAAGTGCTATAATTTAAAGAAATATATGGTATTCAAATGTAAATAAAACCCCCCTCTTTATGTTCTTTTGAGAAGTACTAAATATAATTTTTGTGAAAAATTGTATACAACCAGGCTTGACAAATTCGGCCATTGCATTAAATTTTTCCTTGTATTTTTTTTTTTTCTCACATTTCTATCTGTAGTATTATCTTTATAAAATGTAGGAAGATGCAGGGGAAAGCAGCATCTGTAGGTATTGTTGTCTGGCTATTATAAGGAAATTTGGGCTGTTTTGAGTGGGAGATACCTAAGAGACAAACAAACATTTAAGAAATTATTATACTAAATGTATAAAAGGGACAAGGTTACAATATGCATAATGTGGTTTTTTATATGAAATTGTTATACAAATCAAGGTGCACTGTGTTTGCAGCTCCACCTGAATTATCTTTCCTCTAGTGATTTTTTTCTTTAAAAACAATGGAATCTCAAAGTCACTCAGATATATTTTGTCAGATATGGAAAACATGCAGTTCTAATAAGTTGAGTAAAAAGAATGGTAATTCTTCTCTGTAATGAAGAGCACCAGCTTTCCTGGGAAAAGTATCGTTCCCTAATTCAAAGTAGGCATTAGAATCGGAAATCAAGAGTTTTTTAAAATATCAACTGGAATTTCTATTCCTTTCTGATTCATCAGCATTTTTGTGCACTCCTGGATGAATATGCCCTAAGCATCCTTAAACTGATAATGGTCTCTAATGCAAAGGCAAAACTTGCAGAACATTGGGCACCAAGTGGAAAACGATTTTATTTCAGCTACCAGTGGCTGATTACTAATAACACAGACTTACTTTGCCTTCGTGATCAGAATACTTACATGCCTTTGTAAGCCGTCTAACCAGAATTTATAAATAGGAAAGAAAATAACCCTCGAAAGCCAAACAACTTCTCCTCCTTGTCGCCATATGCTGCATCTTTTCCCTCTAGGTTTTGTGTACTCTGTGTGCTGAAGAATGGTGTCTTTTCTTTTCATGTTGCTCTGTCGGCGGTCATAACAACTATTCTCTTCATGAATATGTAAATCCCATGCATAAAATCAGAAAAATTAGCATGGCGATTCCCAGTATAGAATGTGCCCAATTATGTCTGCTAATACATGGATAGTGATGATTTAATCTTTGGACTGCATGAGCGGATTCAGGTACAGTAACAAGAGCTGCAGTGATTACAGAAGACCCAAACACACAAGCTGGGTGCGTGCACATGCTGGGGGATCATTGGGCTTTAATAGGAGCTGGGCATCTGATGCCTGGCTATGATGGAGTGCTCGCAGATTCATTTACAGGCGCTTTCTCTGATGGGTAGTGACAAGGGAGAAAAATGCCCTAGGTCTGCAATACCCTTCCCTTACTAACTGACACTCATTTGCATTTGAATTTTTTTTTTCCCCTCTCTTTTTTAGTTCCTACTGAATGCTTGCAATTAGAACGGAACGAATAAAAGTTTGGATAAATAAAGGGAGAAAAATGGTGACCGCATTTGCTAGGCGTCCTTAACTCACTTGGTTTATCAGCAATGGGTGTTGGAGGGGGGAGGAAGGACATGCAGAAAACAAAACCAAAAAGGCACCACCAGCAATGGATGCATTTTTGTATTTAAATAAGCAGGCGTGCTCATGCATATTTATATGACGTGCATGCCTATGCGCCGCTCTGAGCAGTGGCTCTGCGGCTTGGCTGCAGTAATTAGGCTGATGTAATTATAGCAAAACAAAGCAAGCTTGGGCTGATGGCGGGTTTTTTTTTCCCATACAGTGGGAACATTTAAGACATATGCATATTCCAGTGTGCAAAAAATGAACCTGCACCGCTGTCGGAGGCTAGGAGGACAGTGTGACCAGTGCACCTATTGTGTCACTGCTGTAGAAAGCAGCTTAGCGATTGGCCACTGTCTGCAGCACATAATACTGACTGGTTATAAAGGACTTGTCTAGAGGAAAGCCTGTAGGTACTCCATTGTCTGGCAAAGTTGATATGACTGCATTCTTTTTGCAGGGGGTCAGACAGCTGAACTGTAAAAGCTGCACAGATTTTTTTTTTTTTTGTCTTCTTCCTCTGTCTCTCTGTCTCTGTCTCTTCCATACAGCATTTTTCTTTCATGCCCTGTCTCAGTTTGCATAGTTAAAGAGAATGCTAATTAAGATCCCTTGCCTTAACCTGAAAATAATGACTTGGATGTAAATAGAAAACTGGCGATAGTTTAAAATATTCTTGCGTAGCACCAGATATCGGTTCTAGGGGAAAAAAGGAAGAATTACATTTTTGTAATCAAGGTAAACAAAGAAGAGTTGTTGCTTCTCTTTCTTCCTTTCTTTCATGATTTCCTTATTTTTTTCCCTATTTTTATTTTATTTTTTTTAAACCAATGATGCTGTACTATTGCAAGCCAGATAATATTTTATTTCATAAAGCGTGCTAGCTACATAATTTAAAAGTCCACAAATCAGTTGCAATTTAGTGCTTATTAATCCTTCTTAGGATGTAATACGGTGAAAGAACTGCTTTAAAAAAATTCTTTTCTGTATTATAGACGGATCTAACAACGCAGTCTGGGCTCCGTGCCAAAGGCTGGTATTTCACAGCAGCGACCGCCTTACAGATGAGCTGTGGGAAGCAGGAGGGAGACTCTCTTAGGGTGCCACTACTATGGAGACACAGCTGGGCTGAACAAGATTTGCTTCAAACGACAACAAGAGAGACAGAAAGAGTCTGGTTCGACCGCTGCCCAAGCAGGCAGTAACCAGAAGAGCTAGCAGCCAATCCGGCCATGCTGCACTGTTCGAAACCAGCTCTACATCCCAGCCAATCAGTGACATCACTGGTGAGAAACTCATTTACATCATGCAGTAATGAACTTTGTTTAACGTAGCCTTTTTTCTTTTCTTTTTTTTTTTTTTTCCTCACAGAGATTAGGTCCTCCATTAATTATTCTGCCAGCATAATTTGAATCGCTATGCAAAACGATGGCTACAATTTCTTGATTTTTTTTTAACTGTGTGCTGTCTCTGCAGGTAACCATGGGCATTGTTCCATATTTTTTTTCTGTTGGCCACATTAAACCTTTAAAAGTGTCTTTAGTTGTTAATGTTGTGCATATGTTTTTTTTTCATGTATGTTTGTCTCCTTGTAGTCCTTACCTAATGTGGTACTGCTTCCTCCAGTTATAGCCTGAGATTACCTTTAGCTGTCTTGGAAGGTAAAAAGGGTGTTGCTGCAGCATTGAGTTTACATCTTTAGCTGCCATCACGGTCTAAGTACTTATTCTAATGCTTCAGAAATCATTTCGCTGTGGCCGTTTACATATCTGGCTCTCTCTAAAAGGTTCTTACATGCATCTGTTACAACCGAGTAAAGTTCAGTACTGTTATATTTCATTCTTCACCACTTTCAGTCAAGATGTCATGTTATTAATGAATAGAACTGAGATCATTTCTGAACAAATTTCACCCCCTTCCTTCCACCTCGACACAATGCACCTGATTTGCATCCATTTACCAGAATAACTGAATACAAGAGCCAGTATGAAAGGAAGTCAAGGGAGAGCTTGCATACTGCTTCAGGGTATGTGGCAGCAAAGCGAAATATAGAATTTTTGTTTAGAATGTGCTTAATCTACACAGAAAAGATTAGATCTTAAGTTGAAAAAACTCTAGCCAGCTTTTCTTATTAGGAAATAGGTTTGGTGTGGGAGCTTTGGGTGTTTTGTTTTGGTTTTTCTTTTTAATAATAAATGTGCACATTTTCTTGAGATGTGTTCAGTTATAAGTGGAAAACATTTGGGCAACCCAACATTGTGTTGAACATTTGGATTTAGCTCTTTGTGGGTAAAGTAATTTGTTGTGCGAACAATTTAAAACCAGCCCAGGATACTGTGGAATGCAGAGATTTCAGGCTGCATAATCTAATGAGGCAAGGTTTTGCTCTTCAGTATTCTAAGAGCTGAAACAGAATCAGATATGAGACAAATTCAATATTGTGTTATTAAATTAAAGCTATATCTGTTGCTAGTGGACTTCAAGAGGTCAAGTATTTCATAGAGCAAAATTTTATTTAAAGAAGTAGCCTGAAATAGAATTTTTGTCACAACATGGTAACTTCCCCTTTCCTCACACACAATAATCTACAATTTGTTTACGGTGCTTCAGTTATATATTGATCCTTCTAGTCACTTTGAAAATATAGAGGATTTAAGTACCAAACCACAGCTCTTTCAATGCATGATGCATTCCATCATCCCATCATCAGTATTCTGTGTGCGGCTGTCCTGATTCAGCCACTGGCTCCCCTGCTGCAGATCCTGTAACTTGAATCATGCCTAATAATATATTATCCTACTGGGGGCCTTCTTTCAGTAGGAGAGTGGTTTTATACCTTCTGCTCTAAGAGAACTGTTGGCTCCTTGCCACCTCACAGCCATTATTCACAGAGGCAATCAAGATAGTCTTCCTTAAGGAATAACATCTGCACAGCTACATGTGCCAGAAATATGAAGCCTCCCCTCACGTTATAAATTTGGTTTACTTGGGAGCAGGAATATTTGAGAATACTGAAGCAGAAAGGCTGGGCATTTACAGGAATTCATCAAAAGTGTAGTGAATGTGCCATGTGCTGAAATCCAGGCTATGAGGACATTTGGACTGGCTAAAGGAGGCAGAGGAGAAGGAAAGAGAAGCTGGTGGCTATTCTGTTATTTTTGATAATATTTGACTTAGCTGATGATTAGTGCTGTATTGAAAATGTGATTGCCTTGCTGACAAGGTGATTTTCTAACTAGGATGTTGATGGGATGGTGTCAGGTGGGACTGGAGCTGAATTTCCCAGGTTGAGAATCTAACCTGATTTGATGCATTCAACAGGATGCAGCGTCAGTAGTGAATGAAAAACAGACACCAAAAGGGACCAAGAGTGTAGAAAATATGAACACTTCATAACAAAGTAGCAAATCTCAGAAATGCAGAATCTGAAAACATGAATTATGTGCATACAGTATGAATTGTATCTGCTGGTTAAGGCTCTACAGGGCATCTAAAGGTGAGTGAAAGCAGCTGCTTAGGGCAGAGAAAGAGGAACCCCAGAGCAGTGCAAGTCTTTCAGCTATAGTGTGTGCACTGCTGCCATATGTAGAAGATATAGCACCAGGGCCTGAAATTTTCTTTTGTTCACATAAATGTCACCCCTAAAACACGAACAAAATGCCCTGAGTTCTTATTTTTACAGATATTCTTTCTGTGTAGGCATATGGAGGTGTGATGTTTTCTGTCCTGTACAAATTGTTTGACCATTCCTGTTAAACAGAACTTTTTTTTTATTTATTTGTGATTTAGAGAAGAGGGAAGGAAAATACTGGGGAGAGAAAGAAGCCAAATTAGATTTAGCATGTTTTTCTCATCCTGAAGCTTACATATTTTTCATTGAACAACAGCAATACAACTGGAGCAAATAATGCGCCCCAAGATGTGTTTGTTTCAGTACTGTTGAGGTGTTTATAGCAAGGGAGGGTCTTCTTGCTGTCATCAGCTCTTGTTTTACCTTCTGGAAGACACAAATAAGCTCTGTAACCTACCTGAAAATCAAAATTGCTAATATTTGGGAACCCAAGTTCTTCTGAGACTATAGGAATGATATTTAAATAGGGCTCTTCTAGTGGCTGACTTTTAAAGAGTCTTCTTAGAGCAATGACCTTCAACACCTGAATAATTTTTTCATATTTAAAATACTGAAAAAAAATCAGAATTTTTTTAATAAACAAGGGAATTCTACAGTAATATGGCTTAGAAATAAGATAAAATTGCAAATAAAGCTAACAGGTTGGTGACTGCGGCTTATTTCCTGACTCATTCCATCTAGAAAAGGTAAAGAGAGCTTCCAAGGTCATTGATGCTCCATTGAAGATCCTTCTCCATATAGTTATGTTTTCAATAATAGGGATCTATAGGAAAAACAATACAAAAATCATAATGATTTGATGAATCCCAAGAAGACAAATCATTGTAATGACAGCTGAACTCTTGACAGGAAACAGGCTAAGCAGGGAATGGTATTTGCCATAGTTCACCCTATTTAAAAGAAGAGTTATGTCATTCTGAAGGATGAGCTAGAAAATAGTAGCCCATGGAAATTCCGACACATTTCTTTTCTACTTCTGTGAGCAAATACATTGAACTTGATTCTGTTCTTCTGTGGTAGCATTTCAGCTTTCTGATCAAAGGCCTAACAAAAAGTCCATTCCACAGACTAATTTCAAAAGGTTATTATTTCAATTGCTGATGTTTCCATGTAGGATATCTACATGGAGAGGGTATGGACACTTAAATTTGTTTTCTGCCATGGCTTAGTGTATAAGCAACCTAGTTGTTACAATTCGAGCTATACCATTTTTAAGGAAAACAATGAGACTGGAAAGCAGTGGTGACTAGTAGTGAATTACTGAGTGAAATTTTTTATGTAATATCAGTGTTTTTTTATACTTTATGAGACGGTTCCTCTTTTCTCAAATAGTCAATATTCAAACAACCAGTTTAATTGCATCAATTTTTAGAATTAAGGGTGACAATACTAGGACAACACGCTATCATGGTTTAACCCCAGCTGACATCCCAAGCACCACACAGATGCTTGCTCTTTCCCAACCAGTGGGATGGCAGAGATAATCAGAAGGGTGAAATTGAGAAAAGTTGTGACTGAGATAAATGCCGTTATAGGTAAAAAAAGCACCCACAAGTAAAGCAAAACAAGGAATCTTTTCACTGCTTCCCATGGGCAGGCAGGTGTCCAGCATTCCCAGGAAAGCAGGGCTCCATCACATATAATGGCGACCTGGGAAGACAAGTATCATCACTGTGAACATCCTTCCCTTCTGCCTTCTTCCTCCAGCTTTACAGGCTGAGCATGGCTCCATATATCTGGGATATCACTTTGGTCAGCTGGGATCAGCTCCCAGCTCCTTGTGCACCCCCAGCCCACTCACTGGTGGGTTGTGTGAGAGACAGAAAATGCCCTGACTCTCTGTTCTCTGATCTCTGCTCAGTGATAATGAAAACACCCCTGTGCTATCAACAGTGTTTCCATCACAAATCCAAAACACAGCCCCACACCAGCCACAATGAAGGAAATCAACTCCACTCCAGCCAAACTCAGAACACGCTCTAAGGAATCAGTGACACTGCTGCCCTTTAACAGGGCTGCACATCTACTCTTTTTGCAACATTGAATTGGCTTCAATACTCCATATACATCAACACTAGAATACCCTGTAGATATTTATCTAAAGGCAAAGGATATTGAGCTATCTGGCTTCTTTTATAGTCTGCAGCAAAAGGGTAGTAATGGAAGAAAACTGTAGAAGAATGTCTGACCTGCTGAGCTTGGTCTAAAAATCTGAAAGTACATATACATATATATATATTTCACTTGGGCATATAAATATTCTTTGAGTACATTACTGAGATACACACTCATCCAAGACTGTGTAGGAAAGAGCTTATTTATGGTGTACTTTAATACTGAATCAAAATATGATCTTGGGTAAACAAGGTCAGTTACTATCTTACTGTGACACTTCAGCTTTTCTCACTTTAAATTAGGTTGTGGCAAATGGAGTGTGATGGCTCTTCTCCTTATAGAAAAAGCCTGGAAGGGACCCAAAACTGTTTTCTGGAAGCAAGTACAGACAGACTGTTGAATATAGATATAGGAGTCATCAGTTGTTCAAGGACAGTCCTACAATATTTAAGGGCTGGTATCAGAAAAGGGGCCCTTTCTTGGCCTAAATGCTGCCCTGAAATGTCTGTATTTTCTTGGTGACTAATGGGAGGAGAGCTGAGTAGTGCCTGCTGCACTACGTCACCCTGAAGGCCCTCAGACAGGGGTTTGATGTGCAAGGCAGCAAACTGCTGACTTCTGGGGTTGTGTTTTTATTTCTTCATGCAGTTGTTTTCATTTTTCATGTTACATGTCAGTGCTGTATTGCTCTTAGTGGAAATTTTGGAATCTAGGCATATTTTATTAATGCACATATAGTTTTCCATTTTATTCCTGCATTTAAGTGAAAGGAGAAAACATCTTTTTACAATAAAATCCTTAATGTGATTAATTTAAGGCAATTGTTTTCATCAAGGGAGTTTGAGCTCAGTGTCACTATCCAGCAATTATAAAATTAAGCACTAAGTCTTTGTTATGAAAACTATCACTTAATGTTTTGGAAACTGTCTTTATAAAGATTAAAAAAGTCACACTGAGTAAAGTGAAAATCGTAGAAGAGTACCATGATTTATAACAGCTTATATTTGTGACCTCATTTGAGTTCATGGAGCAATGAAAGCCATCTTTGAAGAGCAAATGTAGAGAAAAATCTTTGCCAAATTCATAGGTTGGATTGCTTGATCAAGGAGGGTTGGATTTCTTTTAGCATGAATAAATGAGTCCAAAAGGCCCAATGACACAGACATTTTAAACCCCCCCTTTGATTGGCAAGATAATTAAAAAATAAATAAATAATAAAATAATTAATTAAAAATACTCAGGTACTCTCAGGCAATGTATAACCATAGAAAGGGGCAAAAGCAGACCAAAACAGCATGGAAAGAAGATGATTAACTATCAGCTGTAACAGGAACCAAGTTACAGTAATTTCATGCCTATAAGGCGCACCAAATAATAAGGTGCATTTCTGGGTTGCCAGCAATTTCCCGAACTTTGTCCATATACAAAGCTCACTGGACTATAAGGCGCACTTTTTGTTTTTTTAGCGAGGATCCGCGCATAACAAAGTAACGAATTAGTAGCAGAGTAGCAGAGATTGCAGGATTTGGTGTCAAGTGCTCAATTTGCAAACATTTTTCACGGATTGGTGTAGCCTTTGAACGCAGCCCCAGGCACCCTCCCCATGCCATGGGCCCCAGCACTCCCGCCCGCCCCCCTTGCTGGCTGGCGCGTGGATTGACTCGGCGCATGGCTCAGCTCACGGCTCGTCACGGCCTGCACTTCCGGGTTGGCAAATTTCCAAACTCTGTCCATATATAAGGTGCACCAGATTATAAGGTGCACTTCTGGGTTTTGATCAAAATTTTAGTCAAAAGGGTGCGCCTTAAAGTGACATTACTGTACTTTGGTAGTGGAAGTAGACTCCCTGCTAAAAAGGTATGAGCTAACTCACCTTTGCAGCCAGCTAATTAGCTGAGGTAGATCCCTCATGTTGAGATAAATTTAGTTTCACCAGATGGCTCTGCATTGTGAAGGATGTATCCAAAATGGCCAAAGAGAGGGTCCCAAAAGCCAAAATTATCTTGAAAGTAAAAAACTAATGCTCATTCTTGCAATTCCAGTTTAGCATCAAAGTGGTTGGAATGAGAAGGAATTTTCTTCAGAAAGGCCACATTTTATAAATATTTTATAAATATTTTATATGACATGCACAGAATTCCCATTCTGTCTGACTGTGTCCCAGTTCTGACAGAGTATATGTTTTGTGCAAGATTCTACTTGGGGGAAAAAAAAAAGTGGATGACATTAACTTTGAGGGCAGAAAGCTGGAACTGAACCACTAGGGAACTTACCTGTGCTGCAAGAGGCTATGAGTGCAATGCTACTGTTTTGAAATTTATTGCTAAACACATCAAAAGTTGTTTTTACACTAGGTGAATCCTTCATGTTGAATGCTTTCATAGCTGGAAATAAGTCCAATAAGTGTGTATAGAGATAGAAAAATGCCCCAATCACAACCTGCTCAGTATCTCAGAAGTGTAATCCAGTTTTCTTGTTCACTGCAAAGATAAATTCATATTTTTGTCTCTAGATCTGTTCTTCTGTTGGAAGTTTGGAGGGCTCTGAGAGGAGCAAGCAGCTTTGGACTGAGGCAGCAATGTGAGGATGACTGACCTCTAATATGGGGATGTAGCAAGGAAGCCAGGCTTCCCTGCTTCTGTTATCAACTGCTTGATCCTTGGGATTAAATTTTGCCCAGCCACTAAAAAAATCTTTTATATATATCATAAAAGAGATACAGATTATGGGGCTGCCATGCTTTGAAAAGAGGCCAAGTGGCAATAAGAAACATATTTAAAACATTTTTGGGTTTCCAGGGAAGGTGGAGTGGTGTTTGGTTCTACGAGTGGTGGTATGAGGACAAACCTAGAAGACCTGACCTGAAAAATACACTGCAGCTGATTTGTGACCATTGTAGTGCATCCGATATGGAGTGAAGAATTTGTGATGTTTTGCACCTGGTAGAGTGGGTGGGGAATTTACATCTGTGCAATGAAAATTGCTGTTTCTGTAAAACCTGAGCTGGCTTTGGGTGATGGTTTTTACCAAAAATTTTCAAGTGTAGTACAGGTATGGAATGGAAAAATTATATTCCACCTCAGGTCAAAAGAACTTAAACTTCTCAAAATAAATTTAAAAAAACCCACTTAATAAAAAATTTTATCTGGACTGCCAAAAAGGCACATGGCAAGTTCTATTTTAGCATGCTATATTATCAGAAGAGCAGTTGGGCTTGAGCTCTCCTTTATGATCCATGTTAAGAACAAAGACTGGGAGATATATTAATACATATACACAAAAAGTGTGTATGTTTACAATGGAAAATTTCACTTTAGGACACTCCTGACTACAAAAAAGATATTTTTTCCAAAAATTTCCTTTATTCAGAGAGTGTTCAGTCAAATTCATGGATGAAAAACCTGTGAAAAACTGTTAAACACATTGGTTTTAACTCTAACTCAGGAAATCCCTGACACGTCTGTTGCTGCAGACTAGGAAATTATAGCAGGGAAGTATCTCCATTTTTGTGTGCCCTTACTTTTTTTTCTGAGGTATCCATTTAAATTGTCCTCAGTGCCATCTTCAGGAAACAATTGATTTTATCTATAATAAATAAAATACAGTTAAGCATATAGTATATGCACAACACCAAAACCAGCTAGCCACTAAATTGCTCTTTTTAGGGAATTTTGATGGTGCATAAAATAAGGTGAAAACACTGGTGTCAGTTAAGATGTTTTGGCTTCTTAAATGTTCAGAATTGTTTACAATTTATCAGCAAAGTTGAAATATTTCAGTATTTTTAAATCCTTTTGGAATGTCCCATTCAACATCAAATTTTTAAATTTGCCATAGTTTGACCATATTGGTAATGAAAGAAAATCCAAAATGGTAAAACACCTGCTATGTAAAAATTTCCTACGTTGAGAATTAACTGCTGTATTAATAGTATGAGGCTATATTTCCCTTTCCTATTAACTGAAGGATGCTGGCTTGTCCTAAAGCCTGCCTGTCAAACACCTATGAAACAACCACTGTGTGTGTGAAATAGCTTCTTCTTAGATTCCCATTAATTTCTCCCAGGAAATTTATATTCTGTAGCTGTTTCCTGAAGATTACTTCAATTAGTGTAAGACTTTTAGTGAGAGGCAGTTATAATGCTTTGGATCTTTCAGTTATTAACATATCATTCATGGTAATACATGCAAAATCTTGACAGTGATGTAGATTTACTGTCCAAGCAGAATGGGCTAAGTACATGTAAATGTACACATTTTTAGTAAAAGCTCTCATTGTTAAACCAGCTGCTTTAATTGGTCTACAAAACTGGAATTATTTCCCTTTGTTTCTTGCCCTACAAAATATGGGCATAGAATTAAGACTATGATAATGATGATTGCTGTGCTGAAAAAAAAAATATTTACATTGTAAACAACACCCAAGCACTACTTAAAGCTGAAAACAAGACTAGAAGGGAATGACAATCTGTTGGTGTTTCGCAACAAATATATTTCCACTTAAGTCACTGAAAGCCAACAAATGCTAAGTGTAGTTGCCACAATTTTTAGAAAGTTACAGTGATCAGAGAGATCTGGAAAATTCTGAGGTTTAATGCTTTTATGGAGATGTTTCTAAATAGTCAACACTGTGTTATTGAAAAAGATTGTAATAATTGCACTTGAAAACTCTTTTGCGAGTTTGTTTTGAAGACAGTCTGTGGTTCTGCTTCCAACCCAAATTTTAAAACCAACATCAACATGAATGTTGATGTGAATGCAAACCATTATGTTGACAGAGTTACATAATTTCATATTCATTTCCTGGCATGTATTTGAAACTACATTTCTGTCTTTTCTAACAAATTTGACTTAACTTACTAAGTCCTGCCCCAGAGCTGTGTTTTCCTGTGCCATTCTGATACATGTCCAAGATAGTCTGGGATGTTATTGCACTATCAATAATATTCCCAGTAGGGGATAATGATAATCACTTGTCCCTTACTGGCCTGTGAGGAAGATGTGAGATATTTGAGGCAGAACTTGCCTTCCTGTGCTGTGTGTTTGTTCAGAGACCAGGGCAGGGGGCAGGGGTTCACACTCTGCAAGTCACACCTGCCCTGGTGTCAAGGGAAATGGGCACAGTCCAGTAATTTCATGCCTATAAGGCGCACTGGAGTATAGGGCGCACTTCCAGGCTGTCGGCAATTTTCTGTACTTTGTCCATATATAAGGCGCACTGGCCTATAAGGCGCCCTTTTTTTTTAGCAGCAAGGATCCGTGTGTGGGCTCAGCTCGGGGCTGCGCAGGCTTGCATTTTGGGTTGGCAATTTTCTGAACTTTGTCCATATGTAAGGCGCACCAGAATATAAGGTGCACTTCTTGGTTTTGATAAAAATTTTAGTGAAAAGGGTGCACCTTATAGGCGTGAAATTACGGTACTTGGAGAAATGTAGGAAAGAAGGCTGTTTCCAAAACTCTGCCTACTTTCTTTGGCGCTTCTGGCAGACAGTCTTTTAGAAACATGGCTACAGCAGGGTGTGGAGACAGCCTGAAATGCCAGCCCAAACCAGGACTGAGCAGTCACTGATTGCTGCAGTCAGGATCTCCAGCTGCACATGAGCAGATTTTGGGAGCAGTGGGAATGTGAGACATTGTGCCACTGGCAACTCTATATGTGGCCTGAATGACGATATTTCCTTTCTTCTTTAATTTACCTGCTCAGCCTCCTTTTAGCATTGTTTCTTTTACACCAGTGTCTGTGG
Source organism: Sialia sialis (assembly GCA_009812075.1). Classification (NCBI taxonomy): domain Eukaryota; kingdom Metazoa; phylum Chordata; class Aves; order Passeriformes; family Turdidae; genus Sialia; species Sialia sialis. The sequence continues at coordinate 13,854,549 of VRYO01001681.1, read as the reverse complement.
AATACAGAAATATATGTCCACACTAAAATATGTCACTAAGAGAGAGCTGGATACAAATTTTGTGACTCTGAATTAGTTGCCTCATACTCCTAATGAGTAGATACATTATTCCTTTTTTCTTTCATTTCTTTTAATAGTTCCCATTACCTATAGCGCTTGTGACTTATTAATATTTTTCAAAGACTTCTTTGTAACTTTCAATTCCTCATGCATTGCTACCAATGCAGATATTATTTGAATCTTGATATTCATTGTAGCAATCAAAGCAATATCTTGACATCACTGCAGACCTAAAGGAATCAGGACCTTGTGTTGTTGGTTAACAGCTATTTAGAAAAAAATCCTATCCAAATGACAACAACAACAACAAAAAGGCCAAAAAAAAGCAATGCAGTGCAGCAGTGCGGTGTGTTAAAAACAGGATGTTAAAGGTTGGAATGGACCTTAAAACATATAGAGTTCCAACCTTCCTGCCAATAGCAGGGACACCTTCCACTGTCCCTGCTTGTTCAATGCCCCATCCAGCCTCACCTTGGACACTTCCAGGGATGGGGCAGGCACAGATTCTCTGGGGGAACCTGTGCCAGGGCATCACCACCCTCACAGTAAAGAATTTCTTCCTAATATTTAGCCAAAATTTCATGTTTTTCATTCCAGACCCATTGCTCCTTGTTCTAGCTCTACAATTCCTGATGAAACCCCTCTCCACCTTTCCTGTAGGTCCCTTCAGATACTCCACAGTTGCTATCAGGTCTCCACACACTCTCAGTATTTATGTAACAGCAAACTCTGCCTGTTTCAGTACGTAAATCTCACTTTATTTCTTTAAAATATGGACATTCTCTGTTTGTTCAACATTACCATTGTACAAGCACATGCAGATTCTTCTCTACAATCATGTTAATAACTTGTCCCTGTAAATGGTATTTTGCTCTAGTCAAAATCTTTTTAAAATACAGTTAATTGCACATTTCCTAAGCACAAGGATGTAAATCAAGGATGTTTGACTCATAGTGATGAAAGATACAAATCACCTGTAATCAGAGATCTCTCTGTTAATCTGGACCTTTATATTCTATTTTCTGATCTCTGTTAGTAAGGTACACTCTGAAAAGGTTCTACAAATATATAGAGAGCATTACTTTGAAGAATTCAACTAGTCATAAACAAAAATATCCTTTACCACATTTGGGAAGAGAAGGAATGGAAAATACAGAACTGATTTTTAAGGAATTACCTCTTGAGATAATCCATTTATCAGCTCTTTCCCAACTTTTATGTACAGCTAGTGAACTAGACAATTTTCTCTCTCTTCTTTGTACTCAGCCTATCTTGAACTTTGATACTAGCGTTAATTTCTCACTGTAATTAAAACAATTCAGTGCATTGGTTCTGTCCTCCTTATTGGTGGATCGTTTCAGCAAGTCTCTCATTGTGCGTTTTCACTTTGATCATGCCCTTTCCATCCAGTTTAAGGGAATTAGATGGATTCTCAAGGGAACTCAAGCAACTCTTTGGATTGGTCTTGTTGAGGTAATTCATTCATTGGTGAAAAAAATGGAATACCAACCTGGAAATATAAGAGCATACTTGGATTCCTTTTTCACTGGGATAGTCCTTCAAAATAAAACCTTGTGTGATGTAAATTCATGCAGAATTGTGGAGCTAAGTGCATCTGGTAAGCAACAGGCAGCAAGTCAGGTCAGGAAAAAAGTGTATTTACTCCAGGCAAAGGTCCTGTGAATTTCTTGCTTATTATAAAACAGTGTAAGTGCCTTACAAGGAGAGAAAGAATCAGGAGTTTATGTCACAAGTCAGTTTGAAAAGGGTTGGTGGGTTTTTTTATTTTTTTCATCTCTTTGACCTGATAATCTGAAGCATCAGCAACCTCTTTCAGTATGGAAACCTCAGTGTTAGATGTCTTCTCCAGTACCTGTGTTAACTTCTGTTGAGCTAGTTCTACATTTTAACCTTGCATGAATTCACACTCCTTTCTTGTTTCCCAGACTAAAATGTGCCTCCAGGTTCTACAGTTTACTCCCCTTTGTTAGTTGCAATATTCCTTGCTGCATAGATAACCTTAATGTTTATTTTTTTTCTACTTAACTCTGATAGGCAGCTTAAGCTACTATTTATCCTGTGTATGCTAGAAATCCTGATAAAATCTCACATCTAGAATCTTTGAAGAATAATGAATGGATGTGCAATTCTAGTGGGGTGCTTTTCCATTGTACCTGGATAAAACACTTTAAAGGACCTAAAGGATTTCAACTGGTTACACATTCACATGATAAAAAATATGCTTTGTGTTTACCTTTATTGAAAGAATTAACATATATTTGGTATTCACTAACATCCATTCCTGTTTCTCTGAATAATAAGTCGGTTGCATCATTTCTGTCCAAATTTGGGGCTCTTGGGACCTTGGAAAATGAAACATTCTTTAAAGGAATTATCATAGAATGGCAGAATGGTTTTGGTTGGAAGAGACCTTAAAAGTCATCTCATTCCAATCCCCTGCCATGGGCAAGGACACCTTCCACTAGACCAGGCTGCTCAGAGCCCCATCCAACCTGGCTTTGAACACTTCCAGGGATTGCCTCACTTTTGTTTTAAATTCTCTTGTTGTCAACCCTCTGCTTTGGAGTGGTGTTTGAAAAAGTTGTTCTGTCCTTGTTAATAGCCTCAAATGTATTCAGTGACTGTTTATTACAGCAACACACGACAGACTTCTGTTAGGAAAGAGAAACCAGTGCATTTTTCTAAATTAGCTGTTGGATTTGCCTGCCCCAATCAGGCAGGAAGCTTCAATATCACTTGTAAGAATGCTGGGAAGTGCTATTTAGAAAAGCAAGCTCATTTTCTCAGCTGTTATGTGGCTCTACATAATCTTTATAGCAGCACCTAAATGCATTAATGACTTTCACAGATGAGTTTATTTCTTTGGTTTTATTACAAAGATAATGCAATTTGTTAGCTGTTCCCTGGTGAGTTGCTCTATTCAGAGATGGGTTTTGGAGACAACACCAGGTATTGCTGTCATTTGTTAGAGGAAGACTGCTATTTCTGCTTGTGTCTCTTGTTTGTCTCTTTATTTATTTTGTATTTTTATTGAATTTACTTTTATTAACAACTTTTGAATAAGAGTCAGCCTTTAGCGGTGCTAGAACTATATCTCCATGTAGGTTTTTATGGTCATGTATACAAATACATTGTGTTTAGCTTTTGCATTAAAAGTTATGGTTGAGAAAATATACTTGAAATAATATTTTTTGTGTGCATGTGCTTATAATATTTCTGTTCTTTAAAAATATTTAAGGAAAGCACAAGTTAAGGAACGTCTGATATTGAAGATAGCAAATTTGCTAAAAGTACAATTTCTGTTTGGCATTGTAGGATGAATATATGTTTTTAGGGGAATCACAGTCAGTAGTTCTGTGGTTTGTTGCTTTGCTTTTTGTTTAGTGAAAGTAGACTCAGAATAAACAGTTTAAACTTGAGTTGTGGTAAGAGACCAGGTAGAAGTGAAAAGTTAGTAAACACTTGCATTAGTTTTGTACAAAAACCCAATCAGATTAGTGTTTGGCATGCATGCTCTGTATGAGTATTATGTTTAGGAACATTATATTATTAGGAACATAATTCTAATTCTCATTTCCTGATTTGCTCAGGAGTACAATGCACTGTCATGGTCTGTTTTCTCTGAACATAGTGCTTGAAACCTTTCACACAAGCATTTTCCTGGGCTATGTTGGCCTAGAAAAGAAAGAGTCCTAGAAATTTTTAGGAATATTTGAAAAATCTTCCAGCCTGAGAGAAAACACTTTATTTATAGAGAACTTACTGAAAAACCTAAAAACCCGAAACTATGATGAGCAGCAATAATTAGTTGGAAAAATCCTTGGAGAAAATAAGGGGGGAAATAAGCCAGGGCAATGCCTGTTGTGACTTGCTCAACTTTTCCCTTCCAAAAAGAAAGAAAGAAACAATCAAAAATTCGATGCAAAAAGTTGTTAAACTTCTAAGGAAAATTTTTGGCCCAAGTTAAAATATTTGGGCATTTTTTATAGATATCAGATAGCAAGGTAAAGGGAGTCTTTACTAGAGATGCATTTTAATTAATTAATTAATTGACGTTTCTTCTTTCAGCTTTTTTATTGAATGCATTTTGTATTTTGTTCAGTTCTGTTCTATGGAGGCTAGAGTGTAAAGGGAATTCTAGCACCTATTAGAAACCTTTGGACCAGATAATATAGGAGATTTGCCACTACTTGTTCTTATGGCTTGTAATTCAGTGATGAAAGGGATATCTTTCTTCAGCCAGAGTAGAAAGTATTTCTCTTATGGCGCTGTGCAGCATTTCAGATGGAGCACAAATAATTGTGATGAACACAAGAAAGATTGGGAAAAGCAGCTGAGCTTGTGTAAGCCTTTGTGTAGTCTCAGACAGTGTAAGTGTGGCTGCATATCCAATGTTTTTGGGGAGTGGTTGTTAAGTTTTAATACTCTTAGGAAGATGGACCAAGGAATACCAGAACTCCTGTGCAGGATGCAGCTTCATTTATGAAGAGTAAACCACTGTAACAAAACAGTTGGATTCCAAGGCCTCTTCTATACACAGATCTGTCACAGGTAGGCTTGTGGATTAAAACAAAGGATTTCTGCATGTGGAAGTAGAGTCATTTTATGTAAGAACTTTGGCTTCTGGCTTCCTTGTTCTTTCCATTCTACTGGGAAAACCCAATGTTCACAGTTACACTGAACCTGTTTTAGAAGGGTCTACATAACTATAAAGGAGCTTCTGGCTAGTGAAAACAAGTTGTGGTTGTCATGTAAGAGAGAGAAGCTTGTTGAGGTCAAAAGGCAAATTCAGCTTCCTGTAGCAAAGCTTTTTGTGATCTGATGGCTGTTCAGGATATAAGCACAGCTTCCCCTTGAAGTGCATGTTGGAGCAAGAGATGTCTATCCACAGAACCTTTAATATCAATATGCTTTTATTTCCTGACTGTTTTGTGGTTTGTTTGTATTTGTAATCTTCTGTGAATGTAACATTTCTATGTTTTACAGCAAAAAAAGGTAAATGAATGGGGAAAGTGAAATGAAGAAAGGTGATTTGATAAGAAAATGATTACTGAGTAGCATAGAAAAAGGATTTCGGAAAAGATAAAAAGACAAACTTCCACCAGAAATCATAGCTACTAGCAAAGAAATAATGCCAGAGTTGGAAGTAGTTAAATTATAAATTTACATTGTTTTGGAAGTTGTTTCCATAGATTTTATCATAAACTCTCCTAATGCACTCTGATTCTGCTGTTTTCAGTACAGTCTCTGGCTCTAGTTAAAGCAAGGACATTTGATTTTGGAAAGTGATTGTTACCTTGGAGCTGTTCTTCTGGACTCTGTTAACAGTTTGTCAAAACCTTCTTTAGTATGCTGAATTTTGCAAGAAATTTTGCGGGAAGCTGTTCCTTGTTATGGGGTTTTGGCATCTGTTCTTCATAATCAGGAGCAAAAAGTGCTGAGACCATGAAAGGAAGCTGGCAGTCAGGTTAGGTAGATGGGATGGAGACACGTTTTTCTCATATAGAGAATATCCCTCTTTTCCCCTGTGTGCAACGTGCAGACATTGCTGGCAGGAAAATGGATGTTTCAGCAAAGCACCCAAGGGCTCTCTGTCTCTGGGGGACAAAATTACCTTCTTATGTTCTACAGGTGGCTCCTCCATCACTGTCAGGCAATGCAGTTTAGTGAGCAAACTTAGTAACTTTGAGCTCTCTGTGTGCTGATACTACTACTAGTATATTGACACAAAAATACTTGTATTTCACAAAATTCTAGAGTAAAACTAGTTGTTATTTTTAAAGGGTAATTTGCAGAGCTTTTTGTTTTGTTATAAAGGATCATGCCTCGGAATAGACTTCTCTTTCTCCTTTTGTGTTTTGCTCTATTTAAGAAGAGAGGAAGAGATGGAGTGATGGCTTCAGACCAAAAATGCTATTAGCTTGTCCTTCCTTCTCAAGATAAGTGACTGCATAAGTACTATGTATTTTCCAAAGTAGAAAGCAGAAACCAGATAATGAATTTCCTTTTTTTTTTTTTTTTTTTTGGTGAATCCAGCCACTATAGACTGTGTCTTTCTTGGCTGGATCTAAATCAGGTTTAACCACTATTATGGTTTTTAATTACTGATTTCACTTTTATTTGTTGAAGTCACAGCTTTTTTTATTTATCAAAGAAAGGCTGCATGAAGAGATCATAGCAAACAAGAGAGATTAAGCCTCTAGTCTCAATTCAGTGAAACAATGCACATATTGTCACCAAAACTGTTTCTTTTCTCCTCTTTGATTTGCTGTACCTAATTAATTATAATGTGCAGGCAATAAAAATCTCCAGCTTTTATTATAAAGCTTTTTAAGTTACGTACCACTCTACCACTTTGTCTTACTTTGAACAGTACCTTTACACAAGTAATTGTACTCTTACAGTGATTGGGATTACTTACATGTCAAGAAAGGACTAAGGCAAGGAGGATGTTTGACTCTAGACTTGAATAATGAGATGAGATGCTTCAAAAATGTTTAAGTAGGTGAGTATTGTGGCAGTTTTTACAGATGTGTCATGCAGAAGTTAAAGCACTCATTATTTGAAAAGCAAAAGGTAAATGTCTTCACCTTGGAAGGGCAACACAATACCCACTCCTGAATGCTTCCAGCGTTGCTCTCACTCTGTTCTGAAGTGGGAATCCAGCTGATGATTACTGAAATGAAATAATCTGGCTTTCTCTTCCCATTCATAGCAAGCAGAATACATTATGGAAAATCTGTTGGGGCAGTTGTATTCATCTGTTACATTTTTGGAAAATGGAGCATTCTCAATCTTCCATCCTTTCTCATGTGTGCCCATAGGCAGACATGTCATTTCACTGACTCCACCCGCCCCATGCTTCCATTTTCCATTGAAGTTCATCTGGCTGCTGAAAATCTTTCACTGCTAGTAGTGGCCACTGAGAAGTGTGATAGACTGATATTTAGAGTCGTGTGGGCAATATTCCCTTTTAAATCTAAGGCAGGTTTACTCAAAATGTAGCCATCTTCTGCTGAGCTTGCTAGTTGTGCAAGGCTTTGATTTAGGCTCTGGCACAGGTGGCTGAGTGTTTTCAGTTTGCTTTGGTTTGTTTGAGTGCCTTTGGCAGAATTCTTGGTTTCTTGGATTTTTCACAGCACCATCTTTCTGAAAACATCATAGTAGCTCTTGAATTATATTCTGAGATTGTCATCCTTTCTAGCTCTGAATTCAATTAGCAAAGTGATAAAAATTATAAAAATACAGACCTTTATTTTTAAGACTTTATACCAATGTAGAAATCTCTCCCAGAGCTGTGGCATTTTTAGTTCAAACTGCTGATTTTGCCAGGTATCATTATGGGTAAAGCAATCCAACTTCACGTGCAAGTCTGGTGAGAGAATGGCTTAAACACATGCTGGAAAGGGCTATAGCTTGTATGCCTGGAGGTACAGACTGCCCTATAGCTATCCTTTCTATTATATACCCTATTCTTAGGATTCCCATTTTTTTCTGCAGGTACAAAATCAGGTTAATTCATAGTCTTTCTGTTTATGCATAATCATGAAGCTTTGCAAATGAAATGGCACAAAGTGTGAAAGGGCCTCAGAAAAGCACTGCATTTATGAAAAACAGTTTAAATGTGACTTCTTTAAGTATATATGGAAGTAATATGCATTGGAAGAATGGGCATCAAGTTCCTGACTGCACTGGAAGTGGCTTCTTCTATAGTCTCCTAAAGAATAAATAAATAAAATGGATTTTAAATTGCATTGTTAGGGCTCACAGTTCCTAGCAGTCTCTTTTTAAAAATAAATGGGCCTATTGTATGGTCTTTTGGAAACCATAAACAGACTATAGAAACTATGCTGGTAACACTTCCAAAACTGTCAATATATTTTTTAAAAAGTAAACAAAAGAATGACCACACACAATTTATTTTTTACAAGGGGATTGTGTGTGGTCCAATAAGAAATAATAATATGCAAAATACAAAAAAATCTTCTAATAGTCAACTTGGGTCCAGTGGAGGTGCTGTTACATAATAATCTTTCTGCCTAAGAGGCTGTTAGTAAGAGAAATTTAGCTCTGCTACTTTGATTTTCTTCTCAGTCTTACTGAAGGTTTTGTATGTAGGAGCGTGTGCATTTATCACATGGGTCCATGGCAGCTCCCTTTTGAATACTCAGACCATTTCCACAAAATGAATTTTTACATTCTAAAGCATTCCTTAATTGCAATGACTGGGCCTCTTCTCAAACTTTCAGGTCAGGAGCCACAAGCCTTTTACCTTTTAGAGCTTCTGGAGCCTCTAGCTGTATGCTGCTCTAGAACCAAGGTACCTTCCCTTCCCAATAACTTGGGTAACCCTTTTCTGGGCTTTTATTTCAAACTGTGTAACAGATAAAGTAGTGTATTACCACACCTTGTTCCATCTCAGTGCAAAAGCCAGAATTGATTATGGCACTCATTTCTCTTTATTAGTGTCTTCTAGAATGGGATTTCTTCAGTCATGTTTCTCTTTCTCTTCTTTAAAGGAAAAGGAAGCCACCACCTCACTTTATAAATTCTAGTTATTTTTTGTTAGATGGCCTTCTGACAGGTGTTATCAGATGATTAAAATTACCTAATTATCTAAAGTATGGCTAACTATCACTCCTGTGCAACAAAAATTGGGAAGACGCTTCCACTCTTTTTATCCCAAATATGTTTGATAAAATATTCACAGAAGCTTTTTTTCCAGACAGTATTCATGAAGATTCACTTTTCCCTCTCTGCCAACCCTGTCTCATTTTATCCCACAGATTAAAATTGTCTCTTGTTTTGATACGGTGTTCACAAAGACAGCACGGAAGACAAACGTGTTTCATTCCTAAAGGAGTTCTCAGGGGCAGGTACATGGAACTGATGTGGTGAGAGAAGTCAAGCTGTCTTTAAGGAAATCCGTGGGAATATGCAGGAATACTTCAGTGACCACTGTGGATGAACAAGAAACTCCTGGACAAACTCAAACACAAAAAGGAAGCTTGCAGAGGGTGGAAGCAAGGACAAGTAACCTGGGAGAAACACAGAGAAATTGTCTGAGCCACCAGGGGTCAGGTTAGGAAAACTAAAGCCCTGGTAGAATTAAATCAGGTCAGGGACATCAAGGGCAACAAGAAAAGCTTGTAAACTCTCACAGAGTGCTACAGTTATGGTTCCAAAGGTTTAAGCCGTGACAAGCTCCATTAGTGTTTCTTTACCACTGCATTAGCAGCTCTTTTAACACTGATGTATTACCTCAGTGAGGCTGCACAGGTGTAAACTGGTGTGCCCAGACTGTGAGGACACACCCAGACACATAGCAGTGGTGGGAGATTCTCTCCTGAAAGTTCAGACTAGAGCAAAGGCCAAAACTAATGAACAAAGAACAATCTCTCCTCCCTTTAGGTCAGGGTCTAGTAAAGATGCAGAGTCTTGTAGCCTCAGCTTTTTTGTTGCACTGTAATAAGATTTTACCAGCCTTATCTCTTATGACATTGCAAGTACTATTCAAATAATTTGCATAAAATATATCAACCAAACTGTATTTTGAAATAACAAATGAAATGGATCAAATTAAAAGAATTAATACAGCATAGGGCTGACTGCCAGTGACTATCCTCTGGCATCTACATCTCATTTTGCGACAAATATTGGAGTGGTTTTGTGGCAGTCCAGCCTTCCAACACATACATTTCAACAGGTCACTTTCCTGATTAACCTTCATTTGCTCAAGAGGATGTCTCCAACACTGGCCACAACTCAAACTGAATATTTCATGTACAAATAGTAGGAGACATAACTATTAAATCTCCTCCATAGTGATCATCAATCTGTGTCCTGGATTACTCTTGACTTAGAACAATTACCTTTTTTTTGTACTACTCCTATGAGACAAGAACTCAAAGAAAGAAAAATAATGCCCAATGAAGTCAGAAAGGTCCCAACACAATGAATCTGCCCTAGAGATTATTTTTGGTTTTATTATCAAGTTTCACTGGTTTCAAGGCATGAGTGTTGTCACAGTGCCAGCTAGAAAAGTGAAAACTATCTTGGTCTGTCCCAGACAGTGACATTTGTATGATAACGTGTGTGTTGTTGGTTCCGTATATATCGGGCTTTAGTACTTTTTATAATTTCATTTTTTCATAATTTCATCAGGTCTGTGTTCTTCAAGCTAGAGTCGCTTTCTCAGTAGACACAGAGCTGAGGATCCTCCTGGTTTCCGTACTGGCCATGCACCATGATAACACTGCCGTTTCCTGCTGCTACCTTTGTATTTATGCACTTGGTTTTGGCAGATCTTGAGCTTCAACAGCATTTGCTCCACCACTTTTCATTTGGATCTGCCTGCCACTTTGGTTTTATTTCAATACTGGTTTCTACTTCACTCAGCAACTGTGCATGTGCCCTTCCCAAATCAATGGATTGGAAAGAGCTTTCCATCAATGATTTGTTTTCCAATTGCAAAAATTCTGAAAGGTGGAGGGGTGAAATTGCATTTTCACATAGTCTAGAAAATTGCTAAAGAGACTGAAAAACTTTGCTCAGCATTCTCTTTTAAGCATATTTCTCTGTGATTGCTTCTGTCTTCCCCTGCTCACTCTGATAAGCTGCTTAACTCCATGTTGCTTATTAAGCATTCTGCCATTTGTAATTTCTAGCTCTAAACACTGCAAATACAAACTCACTGCTCTTGGAAATAGCTGCTTTTGCTTGTACCTACACATGATGCTGTGAGTAACAAGTTATTTGTATTCTTAACTTCACAATAAAATTTTTGCATCATCTAAAGAATCTATGCTTGAATACCAATACTACAACATTCAGTAAAAATAGCAACAACTGCCAGTTTTGTCATTGGTGATACACACCTTTCTTTTAGTTTCCCTTGCTATATATCATCTTTTTAGTATTCCCCACAAAGTTGATGAAAACCTGCATTTTATTTCTTGTTCCTGTGCCCACAACTGAGCTTTCAGTGTGTCAGACAATTTTTTTCATGCTAAGGTAGTCAGAAGCAGTAAATTAAAGCAAGTAATTCTGTTTGGTTTTAGAATAAAAAGTCAAATTGTGTTTATGTGCAAAGAAAGCAAGATCACTTCTAAACAAACAGAACATTCTCTTTCAGATATTTCCAAACAGAAATCATTCTGCAAGGGTATGATAGAGGGTATCAGCTTACTTGGGATTTCTAAAGACATGGTGCCCCTGCTGGACTGGCTGGGTCCTGGTTTCAGATATCTGTGACCCACAGCTAAACTAAACAGCTTCCACTGCTGTTGTGTTTAAATTCCTGAAAGTACACAACAAATTTCTGCTATCTGCTGGCAGGGAGGTGATTTTCAACTTTTCTACTTTATGTCCATATTAATAAAAGAAATAGGATTGGGTTGTTATGTTTAGTTCAGGCATACAATTGTCTGTGCTGCTTAATTGTTTGTGTGCTCCCTGGCCTGTGGCTCAATCTGTCCCAAGTAATAGCACAAGCCAAGTAATACGATATGGCAGTATGGATATGTATCCTATTTTTAGTGGCCAGAATTAACAGGGCAGTTGTGAGTCTTGCCATTCTGTTCTCTTGAGCTCAGGCTTTCCCTTTATGACAATGCCATGCTTCCTTTGGTCTTTCAGAACCTCTCTCATGGAGCTAATAGGCTGGGCTGTCAGGGTCAAGGCTAAACTTGAGCTGTCATCTAGGGTTCTTGAAACACAGCACAGAGCCTCAGACCCAAGGAGGTGATTTGCATTCCAATGAATTGTTAGCAATCACCCTGGGCTTCCTCAGAAGTCTAAATTCACAGTGTTTTGGCAGGATTTTTGGTTTGTTTCCGTTTAAGCTCTTCAGCTTTCATAATTTTTTTAAAGGAATTTCTGTTTCCTTTTGCAATTCCAAACATCAATATATCTTGTGACAGTCCTGCTGAGAGTGAGATGCTGAAGTATTCTCTTCAGGTTATTGACTTTTGAATAGAGAGTGCCAGTAAGCAAAGCAACTTCACAGAAATATAATTTTCATGTTGTAGATCTGAGATCACCAGCTATCTTACCTAAACTTGGGAAAGTTTGCTGCTAGAAAATGATTTCTGCCATTTTCTAGACAACATCAAATGAGTGAGAAAAGGCAATAGAACAAACTAGGCCTTGCCCTACATTGTGGAGATAAACCCACCTCCAGCACTGTGTTCCACTTTATTTAGGCTCTGACAATAGTATTGCCATAGAACTGTATTTGGTGTTGTAACGGAGCTGAATGGTTTTTTTTGTGAAAAGACAGAAGACCTGAGTCAATCTGTTTTCTAAAAAAAGTACAGTAATTTCACAATTATAACCCGCACCTGAATATAAGCTGCATTTTTTATTCTTTTTTTTTTTATTTTTAACTGAGGATCCATGTGTAACAAAGTAACAAATTAGTAACAGAATTGCTGCCAATTGGGTTTGGTGTCAGGTGCTCAAGTTGCAACAGTTTTCATAGACCAGCGAAACCTTTAAAGGCAGCCCCAGGCGCCGTCCTGGCCGGCTCTCACTTCCGGGTTGGCGTTTCGCTGGGATTTGTCCATAGATAAGCCGCACCTGAATATAAGCCGCACTACTGGGGTAGGCTGGATTCTTCAGTGAAAAAGGTGCGGCTTATATTCGTGAAATTACTGTATATGAATTTTACAGCCAAGTATCTCAGCAAAACAGTGGGCAAAAAGAAAAACATCCACCTCTCTTCTATGATCAATTCCCCAAGAGGAAAAGATAAGAAATATCAGCATATACTAAAAATAATTCTTAAAAAGAAGAGCAAACAAACCCCTCAAATCCAGAAGCATTTAAAACATCAAGGTTTAGTCACAGCTTAAATAAATGCTAGACTTTCAGAGATGCTGACCACCCACAGCTCCTTAAAGATTTTAATCAGCAGTTTGGCTCAGAAATGAAGTAATTTCCAGTTGATTTTTAAGTTTATGCAATACTGTTTTAAAGATGGTATCAGAAACTTTAATCAAGTTCCCAGATTTTGTGTTTCCGTAAAATGATGAGAATTTATATCTAGATGTTGTTTATATATGCAGTAACCTGCAGTAACCACATGAAAAATACCTTACACAAGAAGGTCCTACCATTAAACTAATGTTTTAAGTTCCATAAACTTCATGAATCATGAGCATCATGAACATGCATGACTTTGCCAGCAGTAAACAATAGTTCCTTTGTTTTGAACTATACCATAGATGTGTAAATAATGCTAAAATTAATGTGTAAAGAAAATTTTCTTCTCACTTTCTCAAGATGGATGCCAATCTGCCAAGGTTTAGCCATGGAGAATTTTATTCTCACAGCTACCTATATAAGTATAAAATTAGGACCTCTTATGTGCTATTGTATTAAAAGCAGAACTAAGCCCAGGAATCCTCATGTTTATGTTAGGTAATAGAATTGAAGGGAATTTAGGGTGTTTGGTGTCCAAACCAAGCTGTCACAGGAAATAAGATGGCAAATAGAATATAAATGGATCTGCATTGACTTTGATTATGTTAGAATGGGACCCATTGCATTCTTTGCTTGCTTCAAATTACAGAAGTTGTCTTCCAACTCATGTGGCTGTTTTGACAGTGCTTGTTGTGGACTGTTGATTGAGACTTTGCACTGGAAGTGACAGTAAGTGCTCAAATTCAGCTTCACTTCTTGAAAGGCCATGCTCAGCAGATGAGATTGGAACTTGTTTCCCTATTGCACATAAGTTCATGCAGCATTGGCTCGTTTGTCCTGGATGCACATTCCAAGCATCAACTGTGATGACTTGTGCACAGCAGCAGGGTCTCTCAGTTCAACTGGTATGTCCATATTAGGTTTCATTATACTTCTGGGTTTTTTTATGAAGCAACATTTTATCAGCAGTTAATTGTCTATGATTTGAACAGCTTTCAATTACAATTTTTTGACATTGTTCTTCGTATTCTCCATAACTCCTTACAATGAACATAAAGAGTGATCTACAGATGCTGTCTTGGGATGTACTTCTACAATGTTTTCTAGGAGAAACATCCCAGTGACCATGTTGGGAAGAGAAGCTGTTTAAATTAGATTCTCAAAGATCCAGTGTAAGAGAACAATATAAACCCTCACAGATTTTTAAGGTTGACACATGGTTTCTGCCATACTTTCTTTCCTGCTGCAGTTGCACTCCACATACCTTTGTATAAGTCTTTTTTTTTCAAATCAGAGACAATCTCTTGATGCATAGAACTGTTTCTCCATAACCCCTTCATTTTTTTAGTAGTAAGAGAGCATTCTGCTCTTCATCTTAACTTTGTGATTCTTTTATTTTCAAATAAAGTTTTCCTTTGTTATTTTGAAGTTCTATAAAAATTTTTCTCTAAAACAAATTTGATCTATTATAACTTTAAATGCATCCACTTTCTGCCCTTGACTTTGAAATTCAGAGTAAAACCAATAATTTGAACTCTGTTTATGTGTGACATGGCATGCCAAAACTGGCTCTGAGAAAATTTTAAAGGTAAACTATATAACCACTCAGAGATGGCTCTGAGCCCTCTTGATCACTGACTTCCATTCACAGCAACCTCATGCACTTTTGGAGCTTGTCAATCTCCAGAGAAAGAAATAGATACCACAAATTGCTGTGAATTGCTTTTCCAACTCTGTTTCCACTTGAACTTTCTCACTTTATTGAACATAAACTTGCTCTCCTTGTCAATTCAATTTCTTTAGTAGTCTTCTTTTGGCTCATCTTCCTCTGGTTACATTTTAAGTACCTTGTGTGGGTAACATTTCCTCAGAGTCTTTTCCAGACTTTGGGACTTGCATTTCAGATTTAGCAACTGGATGTCTAGTTTATCCCCCTCCATTTATTTTCTTTTAATTTTCTTTCCTCTTCTCTTTTAGGGGCCAGAGAATAGTTAATGTGTTGCAGAAGATACTGCCTTGGCTATTTCACTCTTAAAACAGTTTGACTCTTAAGGACTTGTCTGTACCTCTTTACATCTTTGAATAATTACATAGAATTCATCCCACTTTGGAAGGAGAGGGAGTAACAGTAAAATTACCTAAAAATTCATTAGATTATTTGTATTGCAAACAAATAAAAATAGGCATACCTATTTACTCCATTTGAATTAATGTATTGCTAAAAAACCTAAATTGTATTATGGTACAAATGCATGAATTAAACTCATAGGATTGTAAAAGGACATTGCTCAAGTTCCAGATTGGTACTGGTTTCATCCAATAAGTCTGAAAATTAATCAAAGGAAAAACCTGTTCTGTGAATGTAGAGAAGAATATAAAAGGGACTATTCACAAGATCATTGAAGCTGATGAAAATGTTATCATAGAATTATAATATAGTATGACTTGAAAGGGACCTCCTGAAGTCAGTTAGTCCAAATATCTGCTCAAAGCAGGGTTAAATCCTATTTTTTTCTTTAAATTTCAATAAACATTTTTGACAACAACAGAATCTTTATTTGAAAATAATTTCTAACATATTCCAAATGATTGCTGGCAATGTTCCATCACAGTTCAAGGTTAGAATGAAAAGTTTCAAATATGACTCATCTCTTTTGCAATGAAGGGATTCAAAACAATTTCAAAGACTTCTGGGGCTTCTAAACACAATCCATTATCAGAGTAGAAGCTGTCATTCATCTCCTGGTAATGGTAGTTTTATTTTTATGTGCTTTTATTCTGTTTGCGGGGGAAGGATATTGTATAAATAGGAAATGTGGAACAACCAATGTTGAAGTTTAGTTCCTTATCTACCCTGGGTAATGCTCTTCTCTTCTCTTCTCTTCTCTTCTCTTCTCTTCTCTTCTCTTCTCTTCTCTTCTCTTCTCTTCTCTTCTCTTCTCTTCTCTTCTCTTCTCTTCTCTTCTCTTCTCTTCTCTCAGACTGACTCAAGAAGAATTATGGTTAGGCTAGGCTTTTACATGGCTATCTGGCATGCCTGTGTAGTGATATGTCTTTACAGATTGCTTCAAACATTAAGGATAAAAGCATTTGGAGCACCCCTTAAACAGGTTGCCCAGAGAGGTCATCAATGTCCCATCCCACCAAAAGACTCACAGTCAGGTTGAGTGAGGCACTGAACAACCTGGTTTCATTGAAGATGCCCCTGTTCATTGCAGGTTGGACTAAATGACCTTTAAAATTCACTTCCAACCCAAACCATTCTACAACTCTTTGGTTTGATTTCAATCCAACATAGAACTTAGGTTTTCTTGTTTTTAAGTGCTCTAGTTGTCCCAGGAGAAAATACAGTTTCTAACTGCTTAGGACAAACAAAGTCTCAGAACCACTCCCCCATGGGACATTCTTGCAGGGTTTAGAGTTGGTTTCATGAGACCTGGAAGAGGAGAATCATATCTGTACCCAGCAACCTTAATAAAAAAATGATTGGCCTATTTCTGACTGTATATGGAGTAACTTATGCCATTATGTACTTATTAATAGGTATAGGGTGTCTCATCTCCTCCTTTGCTATAGTTGTCAAAATTACAGAAGTGTGTCTGAATAAATCCTTTTCCACTGGTAATAACTTGAGCTTGTTCTCTCACATTCTTGATTTCAGTGTAATCAACAAAAAGTTCATCTATATTACTTTAGGTATTCAGCCACTAGTTCAATTCAAAAGGAAGATCAGCTTGCAAAACCTCTTGAAGCTTTAAGTCTTCAGTTTTCACTCAGTTATTTTTACAGTAAGTTTTTAATTTTATTTATTTATTTATTTATTTTGCAAAGGCTGTGCAGATGTCAAGGAAAAATGGAAAAGCAATGATATTTTTAAGATACTGTCTAGATGGAATTTAGAGCAACATACACATTTATGTACACCCAGTGCAATTCAAGGCTAGCAGTTCTAATTCTGTTAAGCCCATTATATCTTCTGGATGTGATCCCTGAACGTTTGCCTGAACTGTCTTTTCAGGCAAAAGAACTTTGATTTGTCAGGTAAAGCCAGTAGACAGAAGATAAAAAATCACATTCATCAAATTCATCCAGTGGTACCAGTAGTTTTGAGATTCTAAAATATCTTTTCCTTTCAGTACATGGCTTATTTGTAATTAAACTGGCAAGATTTCAATTATCTTAAATAACTAAATACATTATGTATTCACTTAGAGACCCTATATTAAGTCTCAGTGCAAGTTGCACTTGTTTTGACAAATTTTAGGCAGAAAATTTCTCAGGGGAGTCCTGCTTTCTGTCATTCAAAAAGCTTTTATAATCATTTAGTCCAAAATGGTGATGTAGGCCGAAGTTTGAATCCCTGGCATATTGCTATAATGCTGCATTAGCTTAATCCTTCATTTTCTTGTCAATTAAGGACTTATCTTTATTCACAGATTCACTTATCTGTTATTCTTAGAGTATTTTAATGCTAGCTGTTAAAATCCCTTTGTTTATGGCAATAAGGCACCATTCAGTTTGTGAACTTTATAAAACCAACCTCTGCCAATTTTGCTGTTTGAGAATTGCTGTAAAGAAGTGTTCCCACAGTAATTACTTATTCCAGAGATGTTCACTAAAGAATGAAGTAAGGGGAAAGTGTATAAAACAATTGTGCACCGAGGCAAGTTTTACCCAGCACCTTCCCAGCAACTACAGGGCATTAAAACAAAACAAAACAAAAAAACCAAAAAAAAAAACCCAAAAAACAAACAAACAAAAAAATCCTTGCAAAACACTACGCAGAAATCTGTTTTCTTTAATGCAGTTGCATATAGTGACTTTACAAATATTGGCAATTACTTAAGGTATTCACATTTAAATTAGATCTGGCCAAAAGGTTGGGAAAAAGTGAGAGAGGAGGAGCAGGGGGGATTTTCAACAGCTTTTCAACATGGGGCTCAGCTGCCCATCATTACTAACTTTCAATGGTTTGGGTCATGGCTAGTGTCACTCATTTTAGTATGCACTTAGTGGCATTGAAGTAGAAATGGCCAGGCTGAGATAAAGAAATATGCAATAAACAAAAATTGTCATAAAATGTTTCCAGTTGAATATTTCTTATACTACATGACCTGTTCTCCTTTTTTAAAAAACTTTTTTTGCATTTGAAATTGTATTTTAAGGGTGAGGTAGGAAGGGAGTGTACTATTAATATTCAATGGCACTTGTGGAAAAGTGCCATGGGTTTGTACTTGGTACATTTCATTTCAGCAGCACTGGTAGAATGCATTTAGACCAGCACACTGTTGCTGAAAGCTTTGTGAAAACTTTAAAAAGGCCAAGAGTTTACCCATGGCAACTGCTCCAGTCACTTCAAGCATCAACAACTAGAGAAAAAATTAGCAAATCTGGAAGCTTCTGTTTTTGTCCTACCTGAGCGGATCTGATCAACAAAAAGCATAAAAACTATTTTACTTTAAAATGAAGTAAATTCTGCCTTGGAGAATCTCAGTGTAAATGCATCATCTTTAGTGTAACATAGGAAAGTAAGAAAAGAAAACAAGTCTGTTAAGTTCTATTCATGCCTGAATTTTAGTATTAATAAAAAAGTAGATGTGTTCTGTTTCTCAGACTTCAGGGGCCATATTTCTTCACAGGTAATAAGCAACTTGTCTTACAAATTCTGAGGTGATTCAATCCTCTTGCTTTTATCTAAGTGAAAAAGAAAATTAAAAAAGGAAAAATGTGCCTGCCTGTTCTAGGGAGTTAGTATGTCTGAAGAAGTTGATGAAGATTTCTTCTGATAAGCTGCAGCACTTTTAGGGTGCTTATATTTTTATTCATTATTACTGTTTTAGGAATAGAGCTAGAAGAATTGACTAAGCAAAAAAACCAAAAAAAACAAGCCAAAACAAAAAACAACACAGAAACAAAAGGGAAAAAAACCCCAAAAAACTACTTTGCAGTTAGTCAAATCCTGAAGCCTTGCAAGAAAGTATTAGAAAATCACTTTTCAACAGTAATTTTCCTCAGGGAAAAGCTTTGCATCCTAGTTTTAAAGTCCAAGCTTAATAGATGTCTTCTGCCTTTTAAAATATTTCATAACTGGGTATTAACTGGACTTAAATCTAGAAAACTGGGTTCTCTCGTTATTGGTTTTTGCCAAGGATGAACCATTATTCTGTCATTCGCTTTTTGGCCTTCAGCTTAATGGCAGAGGATGACCTGCTGCTACATTTTCTACAAGATGGGAATTGTCAGCAGAAAGATCACAGTTTAAAACTGATTCCTTCTGCCTGACTTTCAGGTATGCTGCTTGAGACTAAATTAGTGTCTTTTTTGAGAGTGTCTGGTTTTGAGAGCTGTTCTATACTTGTCATACCAGACAGACAGACATTCTGTCTTTGTTGTGAAGCACAGTGATCTCTAACCAACAGAGATTACTGGGAAAATGTATGGCTGCTAGTTCCAAATGACCTGTATAGTAAACCCTGAGCCCTGTGCTCATCTTCCTGGTGAACTCTGACTCCAGCTCTGCATTCCTCCTGCGTTATTTAAAAATGACATTTGCCTGCCAGAAGCACAGCACGAGCAATAGCTGTAAAATGTTGCCTAAGGATGGAAATGCTACTGAGAGAGTTTCACAATTAGGTTAACTTTTCTCTTGCAAGGAAAATATTTTGCATAGCATGTGCTTGAAAACAGGCACTGTCTGTTACCATTACCCTTGCCTTTTAATAATTATTTTTAACTTGATTTTTTTTTGGTAAAACTTGAGTTCATGTTAACTGTCCTTCTATTTTAATTAATGCTGGTCTCAATATATGTATTGCTTTACAAGTTTAAATTTCTGGCTCATTTTGGAAGGCATTAACATATACTCGTTTTACATTATATAACACTAGTACTGCACAAAAGCAGGTGATCTTGTGCAGCTACCCCATTTTACAGTATTTTCCATGCCATTCCTCCTGTGGAACACTATGTTAAATGCTATTCTGGTACTGAAAGTGTAGATTGTAAGCTACAATCTTTTCAGCCATGTTCCGCTTCAGATTCCATCAAATGATCCCTGTCTTGTCTTTTAAATGATCAGCACAGCAAATACTTAACTCTAAACTTCTGGTTGATTCAGTTGTCAAAAGCAATCATTTATAAACTGATTCTTCCCCAGTCTGCGGAGCAGTGAATCCAGCTGGCTCCTGCTATTAAACTCCATGCAGTAATCCAAATGATAGGACAGGAGACAACCTGAGCAGAACTTGATAAGTTAATGCACTTGCTAAGTGCATCTTTCCTCGCTGCATTGAAGGAGGTTTTTATTCCTTCATTGAATGATGAGTGGTCAGCAGAAACAAGTTGCCAGTTAATGAATTTTGCTTTTGACAAGGTAAAGGCTGCATGTCCTAAGAATTCATATTGATTGCCACTCAGATCACCCAAGAATTTGCATCAACTAAATTAGCAATAGTTGAACCCAGGTGTTGATGCTAGAGAGTGGGAAAAAGCTCACTAAGGGCTTTCTGCAGTGCAGCATGTGCACAAGGGCAGCCCTCAGACCTTAGAACTCAGCTAAGGAGAAGATCTGCAGCTTGGAATTCTTTCCTAACAGAATACTTTTCAGCAAGGTCCAGAATCTAGCCATGAATGAAACCCAGCTGCCTGGAACTGTAAGGTATACGTTGCCTTAGAATTGTGAAATCTGCTCCCAAGAATAGTATGGGCAAACCTGGAATTGGAAATAGATAACATTGTTCTATGTCTGCTGTGTGTCTCAAAATCCAAAATCTGTTGAGTGGGTGAGCCAGTTTTGCGAGTCTAATCAAGAGCATCAATTTGTTTTTAATAACTCTTAACTGATAAGTAGCTTCCAAAAGATCTAACAGACTGAAATGAAACACTAAAAAAGTACCTAATGATGTTAAAAATCATAATAAAAAAAATTCTGGAGAGATAGTGACTCTCAGTAGAAAAGTGTAGAACTTGGATTTGAGAGAGTGTTATCTATACTTCAGAAAGCCCTTTAAACACACAACTTTCAAACTCATAGATGTGCTTTTCTAAGCCTTAAACATGCTGCTTCTGGCACCTCTGCATCCTATGAATTGCAGCCGGTTACAAGGATTATATCTCTGATGAGAGCAGATAAAGGATGTTATTTGATATCGTTTATATAAGTGAAATACAGACGTACACTGGAGCCACAGATGTCCATGCCTTATCATTTTGCTACATGCAAATATGAGAAATGCAATAGATTCTCCTGTCTGGCTGCATTTGTCAGACCTCAGCATACCTTACAAATAGAGCTGCATTAGTGATGGTAATGTCAGGTTGGATAGGTACAGGTAATGTCTTTGCCCAGTGCTTTGCAGTGCATAACTTTAAATTAGCATCATAAAATGCAGCACATTTATAATGAAATCAAGAGGCTTGACACTTGCTCTGAGATGAAACAATTGCATAAATGGCTTTTTAAATATTAATTTTTTATTTTAATTTATTACTGTTTGTATTCCTTCCACTTTTATGACAGCCCTTTCTTGAAAAAGTTACTCTTGCTTCACTTTCTTTCTTGAAAAACTTACTCTTGCTTCACTTTCTGTCCTCTTGCAATACTTATGAACTTTAGAGTATCTGGGTTTATTTTAAGCAGTTTTAGAGGCATATGGCTCTCCTGTCATAATGGATATGAGATTTCCCAGACATTATTTGCATAGCTCAGCCTGAACTACTCTAGAGCTTGAACTTTTCCCTGCTCAAACTTTTCCTTCAGGTGTACCCTTGATGTGGATTTTGTTACACCTACTTAAACATATCAGATATATGCAGGACAATATATAGCCAATTAGTGAGATTATTCTTCTGAGTGAAAATGAAATGGTATCAAGATTGTGCAGATCTTCCAAAGTAGCAAAATCCCTCTGTGAAAAGTATGGATATTTTAACACATTATATTCTGAAAATGTGCTGTATTTTGGTCGGTTTTGAAGAATGCTTCCAATTCCCAAATATTTTAGCATATATTAAAAAAAAGTATTTACTACTTGTTTTTTGTTTTTTTTTTTTTTATTAGAATAATTTGATCACTTTTTTGTTCTGGTCTAAGTTGAATTTGGTATGTTTTAAGTAAGAAAAGAGCCCAGACCAAAATAACCAAAACAAAGGTAGGTCCTATTTCTCATCTGGGTAAATACACAGTAAGGTAGTATGAAAGGTTTGTGATTGAACATCTCCCTTTTGTGAAGACAGAACCTATAAATGTGTCCCTCTAAATGGGTGATTTAAGGCAATATTAGCCTTGTGTAGGCAGGGTCATGGAATATCGACCAAAGCTGAGGTAATTTGGTGATGGGGAGGTGGTCATTAGTAAAGGCCAAGCTGTGCAGCTTTCATTACATTCAGTGAAGACACAGAAGACTTTTTTCTGTTTAACAAACTTCCCTATTCCAGTACTGAGGCTGTGGCACACTCCTAGACTCCTGAAAAAACTGTAAACCTCTTTACTAAGTCAATGGAATACTCACACATTTGGGAAGGTTTTCTGGTGTGAAGAACAGAAGCAGGTGAGACATGAGATGGCAACCATATAAACTTCAGTATAATATCTGTTCACAAGGAGACTGAATTAGTTTGCTTTTAGTATTCATGGGACTCACTGTTTTCTGAATTATTTACTATACAGATATTATTTTGTTGTTGTTAGAGAATATGGGGTAAAATTTCTTTTGTTGAAGCAGGTAAAATATATTTAGTGTTTCCTAGGCAGCAATAAAATGTGTCAGCCTATGTAGTCAGTAGGAACTCAAGTCCCTCTTCTCCACCATGAACCTTTCATTTTATACTGTAAAATCTGTACTTAAAATTTTTCCAACTTCACAACACCAGCATAAAATCAAGTTTGTTTTGCAACAGACTGGTTAAAAAGGCCATTCTTTTGTCAAAGGGATGATTTTGTCCAATCTTTGTCAACTTTGAGAAAGCAGAATTGTATCTTAACTGATGAGGGACCAAAAAAAAAAGGGGAAAATGACACAAAAGAGAAACCCAGTCCAGGAGATAGCTTAAATTATTTGTATATTTACACTGGGGTGATAACATTTTGAAGGTACTGGATCCTTGCCTGTGAAAAGATATCAGTTTGCTTTCAGCAGACTATGTTCGCAACATATTTATGTGAACAAAAACCAAAAATAACAATATTTCATTGACTGTTTTTGGCTTAATACTGGGTTGAAGTAATGGCTAGGATGTCCTTTGTATGTAATGGAATGATAAGCTAGTCCTTCTGAGAGCAGGCATGAGTTAGTGCTTTATGGTTTTGGTGCATTTTTTTCATCAGCTGCTGGTTTTGGTAATGATCCTCCTGCCGTTCTGTTACATTCTGGTAGCAGTTACAAACCTCAGCCATGGAGGTTTAAACGCCACTGTAGTAAAGGCTGTAAAAATTTCATCTAGAAACGCTTTTTAAGTTTATATGATTCATTAATCTCTGTAAAGCTTGCAAGAACTCTAATGGATGGTGCTTAGCTTTGCTCTGGCAAAGTTGCAGCAACATGGGCTCGAATATGGAGCACTTTTAGCTTTTGAAAAGGAATCCAACCCATCTATGGCCACCTGTGAACTTTCCATGGAGGTATTTCTAGCGGAGCAATAACAGCTCATGCTACCTGTAGCATTAATAAAGCTTTAGTAATTCATTAAGGATCAATCTGTGAAAGGATTTTTCAGAAATTCAGTGTCAGTAAGATAAAGCAGTGGTTATAAAGACCTGTTCAGTTCTTCATTTCATTTTTATGATAGGATTATTATACTACTATTTTTAAGTTGTGATTTTTTTCACTTTTCCGTTTCTAAAAGTCCTAGAAGTTCAGTATTGTAAAATATAGAGGTGATTTAAAAAAATGTGAAATCTACCAGGTGAAAATTACTGAGTGATTTAAAAAGGAATAAATACACACACTTTTCTTGGATTACTCTGGGATGCTGAAAGAACATTACTGAATTAGATAGGAATAGGCAGGTTGGAAGGATGCTGTGAATGTTTGGTGATTACAGGAGTGACAACAAAACACGAAACATTTGTGATGGGTAAAATAATTCATAGGCTACAGACATAAGCTTACATGGAGAAGACCTTACAGAAGTAAAGAATGGAAAACATTAAGAGTTGGTCAGATAAATAGTGACATTTCTTCATCCTTTCTGTACTTATTCATTTTTTACAGGTCAGGCAATGGACTAACCCAGAGGTCGTATCTGTTTTTTTGTGTTAATAGGTTGATTTACCTTCTTGCATATATTTGCAACCTTTTTCTTGGTAACATTTACAATAATGATGTCTTCTGTTGGCGATGAGTCCCAGGATCTAGGTAGGAGCTGTGTGGAAATGTACTTCTCTTGGAGGTTTTAAAGCTGCTGCCTGATAATTGTATTTGAGGCTCCCTGATGGGAAAGGGGGAATAATCGTTACCACATTCTCTATCCCTCTAGTAATTTTGTAGCTTTCTAATTTATTTTCTGTTCTTACATCATAGGTCATACTCTTTGCTTTTCTCTTGTCTCCTTCTGGTACATCTTTTATTGGCAAACTTACAAGAATTATTCCTGGACTTAATCATGTCTTTTATTCCTTATTCTTTTTCTTTTAAGTTTCTAATATCCCTTTTTGCCTCCCCCTCAGCATATGTATGTATTCTTATAGCTATGTAGACAATAACTGTCCAAGTTCTAATAGCCAATTAAGATTGCATCATTTTGTGTGTGTATATTTAATTAGGTACAGAAGGTATGTATGCACTTACATACATACATATATAAACATATACATATATATGCATAACAATGTATGTGTGCTATGTCACAACCTGATTTGAAGTCTGGTTGAAATTTGAGAGTAAATGTTTGCTCTCCTGCCACATTGTGTCTTTACCAGAAGCTTCTCTACCTTTCCGCTGCACTGAAATACAAAAGAAGTGCATGTGATCACATGCAGTGCATGTGATCTGTGCCACGTGTTTAAAAATTAGGCTTCAGGGCTCCTTGAAAAGAGTTAGGTTGAGTGCTTGAAGGATAATTGTCACTGGAGAAGTAATTTGGTTTGTTTTCCCGTGAATTGTTTGTTTTCTCCTTCTAGAGCAATATGACAGACAACTGCTCTCGACTCACTGCTCTTGGTGTGTGTCTCTCAGGTCTAGTGGATATCAGGAATACTTCAATTTCTTTATCTACTTCCCTTCAGTGCCGAGTACATCAGGGCCAGCACCCTCGGGCTGCAGTCTGAGATTGCTGGAGTGCCACTCATGGTGGCCAGGTCATGGCTAATCCACAGGCACATGGTGCCTTAGTCACTGCTGCTGGCACGGTGCTCTGACTGCATCCAGGCAGAAATGGGACAAAACTGAGTCACACTTTCCTGTCAGAGGTAAATACAGTCTGCTTTAAAGCATGGCAAAGATTCTCTAAAATTATTCTCTGCAGAAAGCTATGGTAACTAATTTTAAGTTTTGCCTGGGAGTCAAGCATAGTCACTTTTTATAAATATACAGGCTGCACTT
Organism: Sialia sialis; assembly: GCA_009812075.1. Classification (NCBI taxonomy): domain Eukaryota; kingdom Metazoa; phylum Chordata; class Aves; order Passeriformes; family Turdidae; genus Sialia; species Sialia sialis. Next base: position 13,829,005 of record VRYO01001681.1, on the reverse strand, counting down.
GACCATATTGCTGTCATACCTGTCAAAAGGTGCTACCCTTTTTCCTAATCCAGGCATGGTTGGAATGTGTTAGACTATTTAGAATAGTCCAGGTGAATGTGTTCTGTGTTTGAAAGGCAAATGATGCCTGAGAGAAAGCAGCCAACCAAAGGAAAAGAGAAAAGGGTGCAGTCAGGAGGCTGGAATGTTTCCCAAGAGCCATCCTCTCCACCACCCCCAGCGTATCTTGGTCATGTTCCTCATCCTGCAGCTCCTAAAGTGGCCAATTCTGATTCCAGGTGCAATCCTCATGGGTTGTAAAACATTAAGCACTTGTGTTTTGCCTTCTAATGCCTGGATTTTGCTGTCTGATTTATGCCCTGACAAACTAATTTATGTTTTCAGCCAGTGTGTACCCACCATAGGCTTTCTACTTGCCTCAATCCCATTTCATAATAATAGTGTAGAAAGCCAAGCTTCAGTCCACATCTGTACCAAATTCTCTAAAGTTCCCAAGCAGTTAAACTGGGGAAGTCTTACTGGAAAAAATTTTATATATTTTTTGTATATTTATTTATTGGTTTGATTTTTTTTTTTGGTAGGTTGATTATTTATTTGTTTGTTTTTAGCCACAATGAAGTGGTTTTATGGCAAGTTCATGTGAATGCTCTTTTTTTTCTTTTGCATTTCTCTTTTTTTCCCCCCACCATAGGCTGATTAAAATGTAACGCGGCTGTTGAGTAAGTGAAGTGGCTACAAGTTTAATGCAAATGTAACACACTTCAGAGCTGTGTACACAGTCCTTTCAAACTGGTTGGATTTGTGGGATGTTTTGGTTTGTTTTCATTTGGAGTTTTTTGTGGGTGTTTGGGGATATTGTTGTGGTCGGGGCTTTTTTTGGTTGTATGTTTGAGGGAGGGTGGTGAGTGCTTGAGTGTTTCTGCTGTGTTTCTGCTCCTTTTGTTGTTGTTTTCTTACACACCAAAGCACAGCTGCTGAGGAGGGTGTTCAGAGCAGAAAAGGAAAGGATTTTCTGTGCTACGCAGGACCTGGGAGAGAGCTGTCTCCCGTTTAGCCTGACATGGAGGCATAAATAAAAATATCCTTCATCTTCTGAGTACCCTTCTGGTTGCTGGCTTCCCTCCACCTTCCAGAAGATTCTTGTTCCTGGGGGACGCGGGGGCTTTCCCGAGGCGCTGGCCGCTAGAGGATGCTCCTGGTCCGGCGTTGGAGAGCAGCGTGCCCGGTCCGGGGATGCTGCATCCCGCATCCTCCATCCTCCATCCTTCATCCCGCATCCTCCATCCTTCATCCCGCATCCTCCATCCTTCATCCCGCATCCTCCATCCTTCATCCCGCATCCTCCTCCTCCCAGCCCAGCTCTGTGCTGCCCACAGCCCGCAGAGTTCCGCTGTCCCGGGGGAAAGAAAAGCCATCCAATTCGCAGGCAAAACTGCAAAATATAATGACAATCAGAGAGCCACCCTGTAGGAACTGAGTGTGTTTCTTATGGTGAAGTTCTTGGGCTCATTTGGGTGACACTCTTAATGGCACGTTTGCAGCGTGCCCCACAGTATCAGAGTCCTGCTGTGGATGGTGCCACTCTCCATGAGATTTAGATGTTCAGCTAGCTTGGTTTCTTTGTCCAACCTTTTAAAGTGATCCAGATCTCAGTGCTTAAATGAGGTTTGAGGCTTGTTTTTCAATAAATATCATGGAAAAGACATGGTTAAATAAGAAAAAAAAAAAAAGACTATTTAGAATGTGTAGTTTTTCAAGAAAGGCACATGCATGAAATTAATTCCATATTTTAAATAAGACACAGTAAATATATCCCCTCCAAACCCCCCTAACCAATCAAACAAATAACTAACGAAATCAAAATTGCCTTTATGTAAAAAGCAAAGCATGAAGTTAAAAATTACATATGGAAATGTCCCTTTAGTCCCCTACTGCCCTTCCAAAATTCTGTTGTAGCATAAGCAAGTTCTCTGGCACAAAAGCTTAGGATTTTGTACAGCAGTAGCATGAAAAACAAACAAACAAAACCCATAGAGTATTTTTCAGGAACCAAAGTGGAGTACTCAAAGGTTAAAAAATGGCAGATTTGAGGTAATTTAGGATGGCTCATTTGTTCACATGCACTATAGCACAGTCTTTAACTCTGTAATTATCTACTGCCTCTTTCTCTCTCCCATGTCCTCACCTCCTGTGGGATTTCTGCCTTATCCAGACCCCAAGTTAGATCTGCCTAGGGAGCTTGTGTGGTGGAAGAGATTGTTCATTTCTTGCAGTTGGATGGTGTGTAGTAGATAAATCAGAGACTACAGGAAAGGAAATATATGGCTGAAAAGCTAGATAAGATTCTGAAAAATAGGGCTGTAGTCTTGTCCCTGCCATTGATGTTTAGCAAAGTCAGTAAATTTTTCATATCATCTGTGTATTCCCCAGCTTCTGCGTGCTGACTGTGAGATCTTACACTCTGATTAATCAGAAGCTTGAACACCCACGTCTACTCCTGAAGCCACTAGAGAGTTGTTTTGAGCCTACAGAATAATGAGTAGTGCTATCTTCTCTTGCAGCTCATGTGCCAGATGTCTCAGATTTGGTTTACCTGTGTCTCTCTCCCTGCACATCTTTTGTCATCTGTACAAGACAGATGCTGACTTTTTCCAGGCTGCAGTAAAAATAATACAGCTGAATCACTTGTATCCTCTGATGATGAGCACCAAACAACTGCCTGGGCAAAGTAAATAAATCTGTCTTCAGAACAGGTTTTGAGCCACAGATGGGAAATAAAGGGCACTGCAAAGGATTGCAATATGAGTAATGGAACAATACAAAGGAGTGAACTGCTCTTAAAATGAGCATTGTCTATCTTGTGCATTGAGTGAAGCAGCATTAGTGCTGTGGGTTAAAGACTATCACAAGCTATTTAATAATCAAGCCCAGATAAGCATTTAGGCTGAGCTTAAATTTCACATTATTTCTGCAATTTCCAAACACGTACTTACTGAATTCTGTATCTGGACTGACATTGCTTAATGGTGTGTTCAGAGTAAAAAAAATAAAACAACCCAAGTACCCTCACTAACAAGAGGCTAATGTTTTCTAGTAAGGAACTTTGTGCAGCTCCAGGTGAGCATTTAAAATATGGTTAATTTACAATTTTTTTCCTCTTCTATTTGGTTCTAAAAGTTTATAAAGGTGAGATCCATTTCCTGCTGCAGGAATGAAAGAACTTGCTGTTTTTAGAGAAAAACTCATGTAGGAATGGGATTTTTTTCTCAGGTTGAGGTACCTGTCACTCTTTGTGACATGATGTTTCTAATGAAGGATAGAGTTGCTGTGTTCCTATCCCTTTTTTTTCTGTGTTTCAGTGCCAAGAAACAAAACAAATGCTAATTGTAAAGGGGATTCCTGAGCTTCATTACAGCTGTTTGCCTTTTGCTATAAGAATAAACTGGAATATACCTGCAATCTAAACAGAGATAAATATAAATGTTAGGAGACCGAATAACCAAGAAGCTGAATTTATCTTCTTAAGTGATTGAGGAACCATACTGTAATTCCCGGCTCAAATTGTGTTTACAAAGACTTTTAGCTCCCAATTCATTGCCACGTGCCAGGAAATCCTTCCAAGAAGTGTAAAAGGATGGTGGTGGCTGTGGAATGTATTAAAATATTGTTATTATATAAAGTAGTTTTTCAACAAATTTAAAGTTTATTCCTTGAACTTCAACTTAGAATAAGAAAAAATGCTGGTGGCTTTTGAAATTTCATATCACAGAGGAAAAAGTAAGGAGCCTTCAGAGCAGAATAGATTTCTTAAATCAGGTTAGGAAATTTCCATCAGTACCTAACATTTTGAAAGCTACTAAGGTCTAAGTTACTTTTATTACTTTTGTGTTTTTCTGCAGTGATAGCATTTTGTTACACTATTGAGTGAGTTACAGTGTGTTTCCCTGGTCTTTTATGTTTGGTTTGATTTCAGTGTCTTGGCTTGAGGTTGAATATATCTTTAATAATGTCTTTTTTAACATGTCCATTTTTTATGAGTAGAAGTATTTGAACAACTTTTAATCAAGTGAAACTTTTGTGAAAGGATATATAGAACTGAAATTGAGCCCTCTTCATGATCTTGGAGCTGTGAAAGCTGGTGAGGCAGGAGGGGTGCATGGGATCAAACACAGATAGTCAGCACTGCCTTGTACTTCCCAGGGTAAGAAGTCAGTGCTGGTGTTTTACAAATGTGTGCTTTGGGAACTCGGTCAAAGGGATTTCAAGAAGATTTCACCTCTGGCAGAGGTGAGTGACTGCTTGGGGGTGGAGACCTGGCTGGGGCACCAGAGCATCAGCTCATCCTGGTGGTATCTGCTGATAGGAAGTGCTGACAGTGGGAGCCCTGTTCCCCCATTATTTTCCTTGTTTAATTCCAGGGAAAACTCATTGTTCAGGATGGTCTTGTTGGTAATTTATGATGTTATGCACAACCAAATATGCACTTTGGCCATTTTTTATACGTTTTGCTAACGATGGGTCACACAGTTTCACTGGAAGGTTTTAAAGATTAAAGTCATCAGAAAAGACAGCTCTGGTGACTGATATTCTCTGACCCCATGACCCACCAAAGGCCACAGAGCCACACTAAATAAAGCTGTCTCAAGCTTATCACTTCTGTTGCACTCTAACACAGAGTTTTAAAAGATGATCAGATTTTACTTAAAGACTTTCACGATTTATCTGGCATGTCCTTGAACAGGCAGCTTTAATTAAAATATATTCTTTGTCTTTAAAATGTCATTTCTCCAATAGGAATTTGTCCAGCTTTCTCTTGCAACAAATTTTTTCTGCAAGTAGTTTTCCCACCTACATACCAGAAGGTACTCGTTGACTGAATTCGATTTATTTTTTAACATATACAGCTCTCTATTATACATAGAATGTGATCTAGTAGGAAGATGTTCCTCTTTTTTTTTTTTTTGCTTA
>VRYO01001681.1:13778337-13823037 GCA_009812075.1 Sialia sialis | reverse complement strand
CGGAAGTGCGGCTTATATTCAGGTGCGGTTTATAATCGTGAAATTACTGTACAAATATCCAAGTAAATTGGTGGGCTTCTCCCATATGTGCAAGTAAAGACCAGTCTCAAATGCTGCAATTCAACATGACAGTATCTGTGCCTCCTTTCTGTATAAAAGGCATTGGAAAACAGCTTTCCTCAGCTCGGTCCTCAAGAAACAACAATAGAATCCTTTTGATTTTCATTCTTTGTTGCCTGATATCTTAGAAAAGATAGATGCATTGTGAGTCACCAGCAAAGGGTACACCATGTGCCACAAAACAGACTCAGCCCCACTTGTAAAGCCCAGGAATTCTGGCAATCCTGTCATGTTGGAAAGGACATGTCTATGACGAATGGAGTGTTCCAGTTTTCATGTGTCCCTCTGAGTTGCCTTAAACCTGGCCCAATACAAGCAGGGAGCACCTCCTGGTTCTGTTTGGCTGTGGGGTGCTTTGAGTGCTTGGAGCAAGGGGAGCACTAAAGTCCCCAGCTGGTTTCTCATGCTCTTCTGGCCAGTGCTCAGAAAAAAAAATAATTTTTATTTATTAACTTGGAGAATTTAAGTCTTAGATATCTGTCTTTACTGTACTGCTGTTCTCCAGTAGAACCCATATAATATATATTTAGCCCTGAAGATTGCACTTCTTGTCACTTTAGATTTTTAATTTACTATGTTTCTTGCTGCTGGCACCTTTGAAACTCAGTGGAGCCCTGCAGGGGTGTTTCAATCTCCTGTTTCCTATCTCCTTTGGGCTATTACATTACAATCATCTGTCAAAGATGAACGGGAGTCAAGGAAATGGAACACCTCAAGTGGCTGACACTGCTGAGCAGATATCCTTCTGTTTTGCTGAGTGTTTACATACCTCTAGAGTATGGATATGACTGAGCTGGATTTAGGTGCACTGAATAACACCTTTTTCACCTTTTTCAGCTTAGAATAGCAACAGCTCTGATTCTATATGAAAATTATACAATTTTAACAACTTCTATACAATTCCTTTATATTTCCTTCCGTGGGTGCAGTCATGATGTTGTCTTATGCCAGGCATAACTACATGTGCACTGTGGTTGTATTCATTTAATGTGGTTTAAAAAAGCTATTGCACCTCTTGAGGATTAGCTCAGGAATCAGTCTGAGAAGGAGGTGTCCTTACACACCGTTTGTATCCCATTTCCATTCCATATCAGCATCAGGAATGAGAATGAGCAAAAGGAACCATCGCAGGGTGCTGCTCCCAGTGGTAGTGACTGACACTGGAATCAATTCTGTTGGATCTATGATAAGTATTTGGCAGAAGTTCAGCCAGTAAAAGTGATTGCAGCTCAAGGGAAATACACATTGGAATAGCGCAGAGCATACTTTAAAGTACTAACAGCAGTGAAATTTTAACTACTGCAGGTATCCTATGGCCTACAATGCTCCATACATTTAAAGTAAGATTCTCCTTTTTCTCTCATTTTTTGAGGTGGGTTTATTGAGTTAGATTGAAGAAGAATTTATAATTATGTATTTCTCCTTATTCTAAAACAAACCACACATTTCCTGCTTATGTCTTAAAATTTTTATGTGGCTGAGTATTTGTTGACTCCCTGGTTCTAAACCCAGTATTTTATTAGAAATCCCAGTTAAGTAAATTTCTTCCATGATTCATTTCACTTGGCGACAGAAAAGTAAGCTCTGGCCTCTGGCCCTAATGAAATCCTTCAAATGCAGTCTACATAGAAAGAGGTGAAGGGGCAAGGCACAGTTTAATTTCCCAATAACACTTTACTGCAGGCTTTGTAAACGTATTCGCTTCTGGAGTTTTCTACCACCCTCCCTCTGCAACTAGTCAATTTGTAGCCCAGAAGTTGCTGTATTCAAATTGCTTACATGAGAGAGGTTGGAGGGCAGTGTGACACAGGACCTTCCTGCTAAATTGCTAATCCAAATAGGGCCTCAGTCAATCTTGGACAGAGTTGCCAGTGACCTATAGGAAATGAGTCGGGAGCTTCAGTCCGGCTCCCGGAGAGGTGTGCACATCACAGGAGCAATGGGCTGGCACTAATTGGCACCCTGTGTAGCAACCTCAGCACGGAGCCAAAGGTCTGCAGGGGATCTGAGACTGAAGTGCTCTCCCAGCCTCAAACATGGTCCCTCTGCGGTGGAGTTTAGGGCACGTTTGCAGTGCTGTAGGTGGAATTCTGCTGTGCCTCTTGCAGGGCTTGTGGCTTGGGAACGGAGCTTCCCAGAGGGTTGGTAGGGTGTTGTGAATGCCGCAAGGCTTTTTAAACCCTGAAATCACTTCAGCTTTCCTTCAGGTATAAACATGAAGGGAACATTCACTAAGCATTAACCTGATAATCTGAGGTGTCAGGTTCAGGATTTCACGGGAAAAGGGAAAGAGCGAGAGTGTGTATTCTTTCAAGACAAAACTTTCTCATGTCTGTGCCCAACATGCAAAAGTACTTTTACTCTGCCACATTTTTCACCTGTTGGCCTCAGAAAGGTTATAAATTAGCATTAACTTAAATATTAAAAATATATTTTCATGAGTAGGATTGTGAAGATCTATTCATTATAAAAGCATAGTAACACATGGTCTTCCTACGCTTGGAATTGTTCCCAGACCATAATAATTACAGAAAGTTTATTATGGGTATTATCTTCCCAATAGCCTTGCATTTAAGAAGTGTATTTCTTGTTTTGTAGTTCTGTTTGCATAGTTTCAGTCATTCAGGCAAGGTGGGAATAATGTCATAAAGATATCAGTCCATTCAACATGAAACACTAAATTAAGAAATGAGTGATGCACATACCTATTATTTTAAGCCAGATAGTCAGAGTACTGATAAAACATATTGTCTGAATTGGAAGCTGAGCAAATTTTCTCTTGAACATACAAATGAATAAGGAGCAGCAATGACAATTTTTGACTGTGGATATCTGCTAATATGAAAAAATAGGTTTGTGTGATGGAGGTTATTTAGTTTCACAAAACATTTGGTATCTTCAGAGAGCATTTTTTGCCCATCCAGGTATTGTCTGTACCCATAGAGATGGCAGGAAGGTCTGCACAGAGCATGTATACTTCCAGAAATCACAGTATACTATTTTTCCTTTATAGCTTTGCATGATTGGAGTCGCCAGTGACCTGCTGCAATGTTTCTCCTGCTCTAGCAGATAACTAAAGAAACCAGGATTACAGCCACAACTGAAATGATGGAGTTCTGAAAGTAACATCCTTTTCTCGTCAAACAGCAGCCTCCCCACGCTCTCTCACTGCGTTATGTGGTGCACACTCATCTGACAGACACAAATTGGAACATCAAAGAAAGTAAGGCAGCACTTGCATCCCTGAGTTTGGGATCATCAGCTGTTACAAAAGGTATGAGAGTTCAGGGATAGCCTATACTCTCAATATTTCTACAACACAGTGCAAAAATCACTGTGAAAAATGTATTATTTTGTTTTAATGGTCTGCACTGAAACACAGTGGTGCTCTAAGTGTGTAAAGCATTGCCATTTGCAAATCCCCACCTGTTGTTTCTGTTTCCAGAAACACTATCCCTGGCTGCAGTCTGGATGTTGCCCCGGGTGGTGTCTGACTCTTAACCCAAATCAAATAGTAATTGTTCAGACACTGTCTGGCTCTCATGCCGTGGAAGGGGAAGGCACAGCAGTTCTCTAGTTACCTCTTAGGAAGCCCAGGCAAGGATTTCCCTCAGGGAATCTTCAGCCTGTTGTGCTCACAGACCTTTGGTGTAAGGTTTCGGGTCACAATCCCCCTTGCCCTCCCTGCTGCAGTAGGGTCCAGCACAGTGATGAGCAGACTGCAGGATGTGAAAGACTGGGACATAGGAATGAAACTGTGTGAAAGGACAAGATTAAGTTTTCCTTTTTGCTTTTGCTGCCAGTACCTTGTTAATGCAAACCTAGCAGTGCCCCAGACTACCACACTGGAGCTGTAAATGATTTGCCAGCAACTGAGATGACGTTGCCACTTTAGCTGTTAATGCCGCTGAGGGGATGCAGTTATTGCATGTGAGACAGAAACCACAGCAGGTCCCTCTGAGACTGCTGCAGGTCCCAGCTGTACCCTCCCCTCGACTCCTCCAGCAACATTCCTGCAAGTTCTGATTGTACCCTGCTCATGAGTTACCCCTGGACTCCCCCAGTCCCTCAAGGCAAGGGGCTGGACTCAGCCCAGCTTGCAGAATCTATCAGGAACTCTCCTCCCAAGGTGTTAAACCAAAACTGTGAATCACTGATAATTCCTTGAGAACTGCTGCCTCAATCCCAGTAATCCTGTCCACCTTGTGATATTGCAGGAGGTGACACCTACAAAATCTGACAGGTTCTGGTTAGGGCCCAAAGAGAAGACTGAAAGTTTGGCAGAGTACTTGAAGGTGCACCAAGCACTGCAGGCAGTATGGACTGCCCTTTTTTACTCAACCAAGGTTTATCACTGCCTTCCAAAGGCAAGGCAGGGTATGGGCTTTGTGCCTGAGACCCCCATTTATTTGATGCTGACTTGAACCTATTAATTTGGCCTTTTAGCTTGAAGTTCCCCTGTTGCTCTCTTTGAATTCAATGGAAATAGTGACTTTTACACTGTGGACCTGAGCAACAACCATTGTCTTCTGTGAAAGGGACAGAGAAGTAACTTCTCTTTAAAAACTTGATTTTTCTTCGGTTCTCATAACACTGAACTATTTTTTTTTGTCAATGGAGAATATTAGAATATTATGGAGTTAGAGTTATAGCTAGTAATTCAGTTAAGAAATTATATGTGTGTTTTGAAAAATATTTTCTGATGGTAATAACAGTTACATGGAGAACTCAGGTGATGATTACTGGAAGAGGGAATCAGCTAATGAGAAGGACCTCCAATACCAGTGATTATGAATTTTTACTCTCTTCTGGAACAGTTTGCAATCTTGTTTTTGAATGGTAGATAATTTAATTGTTCTATCTCACTTTCCTGTGTGACTAAACTAAGCAATATAGCTTTGAACTCTCAGGTTTTGTATGGACCCCATACCATCTCTTAAAATGCATGTTAATCCTAGGGAGGACCAAAAGAATCTACTAACATATGCACACTGCCAAAATAAATGATGTCTGGATTCCTGAGCTAATCTTTGCCTTTGATCACATGTATCAGAAAATTTATTTGCCAAAGTAGTGATGAAAAGGTTTTTGATCATTATGAAGTATCAGCTGCAAATAACCTAGACTTTTTGCTTTCCAAGATAAATCAGGAAATGTGGAGTAAAGCTGTATATAAAGTAAATTCAGAGACTAGCAGTAGCCATTCCTTTTCTGGCGTTATTACCTTATATGTGAAATTGTGTGACATGTTCTGTCAGTGTGTGGATATCTAACTCTGTTGTTATCTCTGAAAGTAACAGCAGAAGGAGATGGCAATGTTTTTTCTAATGGTTTTTCCTCATTGGCTATGTTTGTTCTTTCTTCTTGTTCTACCTAAAGGTTCACAACTCTCAGTATTTCTGTGCTCACAGAAGTAAACATAAAAGCATAGTAATAATACATGGTCATGTCTGTCTTGAGGTGCATCTCCAGCATGAAACTCAGTCTATTTTGTCCACATTTTACACAAAAGACATTTTTGCATTTTTCACATCAAATAGCACTGTTTTGTGCTTTGGTTATTGATGATTGTGTTGTGATGGTTTCCCTAGCTGCTTTTTTTGTGCTTTATGAAACCTTCCTGGCTTTTGCACTGTCCATTCACTTCATAGTTTTATATGTATTTATGGTTGTGTGTTTTAAGTGATTTATGGTGGATTTTTTAATAGAGGAGAACATGCCTTTCCATTTTTAACACATATGGAGGTTTTGGTGTAATTTTGCAGAAATCACTGAAACTTGATCTTTGAGTCTGTGTTAGACTCTTACTGAGGAAGGTGGGGGTTTTTTGTTTTATTTTTGAGCCATTGCAAGTTTGGCTTTTTAGGTAAACACACTCTATTTTTTGCAAAAAAAAATTAAACTTTTTTTTTTTTTTTTTTTTTTTTTGCAAAATCATTGTTTACACTGAATAACAATTTCTTGTTTCAGGACTTTCTGATGTATACAGCCACACATGTGAGAACAAAACTGAAAGATTTTACTGGTTATTGCATGAAACCTATTTGATATTAAATTCCATATTATATGCTCTAGATGGATGTTCTCAGGTCAAAAACAGTAATACAGGAAGCTTAAGTTGTTTCAATGAAGATTAAGGAGATCAGGGATGCAGCTCTGTGCAAAGCTTGAGCATTTCTTACAAGTGTTGATCATCATGGTCTCATCTCCTAGGGTATGAAATGTACATTAATTTCACGACTATAACATGCACTGGATTATAAGGCACACTTTCGGGTTGTCAGCAATTTCCCAAATTTGGTCCATATATAAGGCGCACTGGACTGTAAAGCGCACTCTTTTTTTGCAGTGAGGATCTGCACACAACAAAGTAAAAAATTAGTAACAGAATCGCGGGGTTTATTGGCAGATGCTCAATTTGCAAACATTTTTCACAGATTGGCACAGCCTTTAAACGCAGCCCTAGGCGCCCTCCCCGTGCACTCCCACCCACTGATCTCCCACACCCTGCAGCCACCCCCAGCGCCAGGCTGCTCGCGGCTGGTGCGGCTCGTGGCTTGGCTCGGCTGGCACTTCCGGGTTGTCAGCAAATTTCTGAACTTTTTCCATATATAAGGCACACTGGATTATAAGGCGCACTCCTGGGTTTCGATCAAAATTTTAGGCTTTAAGGTGTGCCTTATAGTCGTGAAATTACTGTATTTATATGGAGAAATATCCTGGGGAGAAATCTCAGTAACAGCTGTCATGGTTGTATAATTTCTTTTGTTAGGATGTTCTGTCTCTGCCCTGTTGTGATCAATGGCATCCAGGAATGGGGTACAGACTTGAACTAAACCCACCAAACAGTCCCATCCCTGTCCTCAGAGCACCTTCAGGCAGAATGGATGGAAGGGGAAGGTTCTTGCCTGCCACACAACTTCCAACCAGCCCCTACACCTTCTCTCTTTGCTGTGGAGATGTGGGGCAGTTCCCAGGGTGTCAGAGTGCTGCCAGGTCACCTCAGGAAGGTGTCAGGCTCCACAGGTGCCACAAAGTACCAGAAGAGAAAGATGGGGGTTGTAACCTTGTTTTGGCTTTGAGGGGAGGAGGACAAGGGCACAGGAGGACAAGGGCACCCCTGCTGCACATCTGAAGCCCAGCAATGGCTTCAGTCATTTCTCAGTTGCAATTTGAGATGATAGCTCCAAGATGGAAAACTGATTTCCTTGTCACTGAGTGTGGATCACCTTTGGATTGCAAATCTGAGTTGATGTTGTCCCAAGCTGCTCCCATTGCCAAGCTGTATGGAGAAGGTGTGATTTTGCATGCACTGGAACACCACAGTAATGAAAACCTTTAAAAAATCAGTAGCAATTAAAATAATTTTAAACTTAATCAGCACTCTATTAGTAAAGACTGCTTTCTGATTATTCTGTACAAGTGTACTTGATAGATATCAGGTGGATAAAATATATCTGCTTGTGGTGTCTTTGTCCCCTTTTTAGTTTTTTCGTTTAGCTCATGATTTTATTTAATGGAAGAGACACTTCTCACATATTGGCTTGACAATTTACAAGCATTTGTTTGTGCTGAATTAAGCACATTTTTATACTTTGTGTGTTGCTGCTGACAGTTTGGGGATTGATTTTTATCCCTAGAGAGATGCCTTTTTGTCTTTAAGGCAAATTGAACTTGACTGCTGGAGCATTCCCTAGTAAGAGAGAGAATCTACTTTAGGGATATTTTTCTACTGAGAATTCATTTTGAACTCAGAAGCTTCAGCAAGGTCATGTTTTTCATGACACTTGAAAAAAAAAAGTAAAAAAGTTCACAGACAAAGAAGTAGCATTAACTTCAGAGAAAATAAATCAGAGCAACTATTACCAAGCTTTTTTCCATTGTAGTTCTCTGTCAGGGAGGTGTGCCTAGATATACAGTAGGTAAAAATTCCAGACTTTTCTTCTGAAAGCACATGTTAAACCCTGGTGTGGACTATGAAAAAGGTTTTACCCATCCACGTGTTTTCATGCATGTTATGAGATTAAATTTTTAAACTTCTGTAACAGTTTTAGGGCATTCAGACTTTTTCAAGAACGGATTCATTGCTGGTCCACATTGGCAACATGGTATGGGATTTGCAGACATGAAAGGATTAATGTAATGAGATATGTGCGAGGATGTAGGATCTCCACCAGACAAGTGCTTTAAGGAGTCTTCATTCATGTCAGGTAGAACTATCTACCTGCTTCCTTTTAAACAGTAGTGGCTGGACGTTCTGGGCTACACTTTCACCCAAAATTTGCCCAACCTACATTCACCCACCCCCCATAGCTGGGCACAGTTTTTATACACAAACATTATGTTGTTGATATATTGGCAGGGAAGCTTGGAATTCATTTATGCATTTTTCCCTTCAAGGTTTTTTTGGCACTATGTTTGTTTTCTAGGTCTATTCTTTTACAAATATAAATACAGCTAAAATAAGTAGTGCCTGTGTCTATATCTGGTCTGGTTCTATGCTAAATAAATAGCACCTCTCAACTGAACAACAAAGCTGAATCAAACCATCCTGGCTGGCAGGCAGGTTAGTCAGGGCTTTTGTGGTGTTACCTGGCAGGTTACTGGTGAGGTGATGGACAGACCCCATTAAAATCTCATTTAATGCTTGTCTCTGGAATGACTGCACTCTCTTTAATCTCTTTGTATTCACTCGTACTTCTAAGACCCCCAAGTGACTTTAAAAAAAAATAAATAATTTTTGTCCTTCAAAGTACCAAATGACAAATTCACACACACTTGTTTTCATTCCTAGGAAATCAAATCAGCTGGAGGAAGTTTTTTTACCACAGTGCGTCTAAACAAGTTGTAAGAACCAATTTCTTCAGGCAGCTTTTATTCTGTTGGTTATAAAATCTTCTTAAAGAAGCTGCATACCTGTGTAGTCTTCCTTTAAATCTTCTTTGGGATGTTCTCATTGGATTTTTCACACATTTGAGTCCTAAATGTTTGAGTTGTCTCAGTATGTCTTTGAAAGCCTGGATATCAATTACCAGAATTTTCATTTGCTTCTTTGATTTCCCCCCCACCCGCTTATCAGATTCCTCCTGACCTCCACTCTTAGTAGTTACCGGACTAAGACGTTTTGCAAAATCCAAGAAACAAAACTTATAATATCCTTTGCACTATAAAGAAAAAATGAAAACCTGTCCCTTCAAACTTGAACAAATGCCTTGCATATACAGCAGAAAGAATTTGGCTGGGTTTTAGGATGGGGTAGGTGAGAGATGAGAGAAAGCAAGGACTGACATTTTTTGGTTGCAACTGGTGAGCAACATCACTCCCTTAACAGCAAGGAGCACACATTTTCTGCTATGTTCTCACTTCCAGCATTTTATTAGTAAAATGCTAAAGTTTTTGCTCTGATTCACCTTGGAATTTGGATCCTTTTTGAAATTATCTTTGAATTAGAACGTACCATTTATTAATAGCAGGAAATTCCAAGTAATTATTTTGTCCTTCTTTCTCCTCCTATTTTTTATTGGAGCTAGATGTTGATTTTTGTGAACTGTACCTTTTCTACCCTAATCAATCTTGTTTCTCTTTAGTCCTTTAGCCTGAAGACTTTTGGTGTTTAGAATTAACTTTGTTCTCAGTCCTTTTCCATTTTGTGCACGATTACGCACCTAATTAGAGGTAATTGTTTCCTTGTTTCCTACAGCATCAGCCAAGCAAGCAGATCTCAGCTCCCTCTGAGGGTTACAAGGAACCTCCATCCTAGAAAAAGCACAGCAAAGACTTTGGTAATTTGGTATTTCTCTCTGGCATGTTCATTGTTCTGTACGTGCCTTAGATGGAATTCACCTGCTACAATAAGCTGTGGGAAATCATGGAAACCTGGGTATTCTGAGCAAAGGAATGGCAGCATGAATGTTATGGTTGTTGATCAAGATTCTTTTTTTAATCAAAGTTTTAACATTTATTAGCTTTATGTCAGGTTTTTTCTTGGGTTTTATTTGTAATTAAGAACAAATGCATAATGTTACTAATTTTTCTGCAAATTTTTTAAAATTTCTGAATTCTGGGAATGAATAGTTATCTATTATCTGGGGCTCAGAAAAACTATTTAACTTGGTCTAATCATGGCAAAATGCAAATTTCCATTAATTAAGTTTGTAATTGCGCAGCAGGAATGAGAACAATTTACAGGAGCGGGGGCCGGAGAAGACCTTTAGGTAGCAGTGCATGGCGAGTGAGATGCACAGCTCCCATTATCACCAGGAGCTGCATGGCTAATCCAGCAGCCCCAGCACTGGGGAAAATGCACCCTGGGATGTCAGGTGTTAAGGGGAAGAATGGGCCTCTCACGTTCTTTGCACTTACAAGCTGGCTGTAACCTTTTGACTCTCTCTCTCTTTCTCTTCTTGAGTTTTGTTTCCTGAAAGGAAAAGGGGGCGGAGGAATGCAGGGGAAGGCTTAGAGAGTGAAGGATCTGTTTCAAAGTACTGTAGTGTATTTGCAAGCATTTTTTTTTTTTTTTTTTATGGAAAGATTTTTATTTTATTTCTTAAAGACGCAGTTGTTTTTAATGTAGAGTGTTTAGAGCATGACTTAAGATATGAATGTCTGCTGAGTACCACTGTCGACTTTAAACTTTACACATGTGATTCTGCTACAAGTGTTTTGCACATTATTTATCTTTCTAACTAAATTAATTTAATCTCATTTAAGAGCATAACAGAGGAGGAGAGCTAGTTCTGTGAGTTAATGTTGCTTTTCCTATTGACCAGTGCAGAAAAACAACTCCCAAATAACAAGAAATCCCTTTTATTCTCAAAGGAACCCTTACTGCAGCATGAACATATATTGATCACATTGAACTTGGGTGTAATCCAGGTCTGAAGATCTGCACATGAAAAGAAAAACTTATAAAATTCTTTCACATTCAATCTCCTTACTAGCTCTGAGTTAGTAAGTGTGAAACTACCTTGATGCAAGGAGCTGAGCATTTACATAATCTAAAAGAACAAGTGACAAATAAGGGGAAAAAAGGGTGACTAGTTAAGGTAGATCTCTCCAAATTCAATTACTTTCGAGGAAAAAGAGCAGAATGTGCAAAAATACATGAAAACATCTAGTATCCTTTTCTGAAATAGTCTGTTCTGGGCTGATCCTTATTAGAATGTAAATGAGGAAACACTAAAGGTGATGGTTACTTCCATTAATTAAAAGGAATCTTGGTCATAGCACAGCACCCTGAGAATGCTAAAGGAGTTTTGTATATTCCTGGTTGCCATCTTTGGTATGAACACCTAGTTCCACTTCAAGCGTTGTGTCTTTGTTAGAGATAATTTTGAAATTACTCACGTTGCCTTTGCGTGGCTGAAATGTGGCAGCAATGGAGTGGAGCCAACAGAGGGGTAATTTGCAGCCAGCAATCAGGAAAAGGAAGAGTCCTTAGCCAGGGGACTCAGCAGTGCCAGGAGGAGCCATTATTCTATTATTATTTCTAGTGTGGAAGCATTGTTTTAAGTTACATCAAAAACATCCTTTACATTTCTTTGTTATTTGTATTGTAACTTTTCCATATCGACTTTTCCAAAGGAAAGGTGTGAACGTATATGAAAGTGGGCTTGGGAATCATCTTGCTTTGGAAATTGTGGGTTGAAGAAAAACCTGGAATCAATGGTAATTCCTCTGCTTCAGCGTGGAACTTCACAGAAACTGGCCAAAGGTGGAATGAGTTCTCCTTTTCTTAACACTCACTGAGAGCAACACTCCAGTCTCTTAGGCTGTCTCTTCACAGGCATTGTCCTCCCATTTTTTCTACTATTAGGGAGTCCAGTCTTTTGAGTTTTAGGCACCCAACACCCTAAGTTTTCCAGGAGCCTTACACTTAGAGGGCTAAAGGGGAAAGAATGAAGCCTATATTGTTATTCATGTGTATGGACTTGTTCTAATCTCCTGGAGATTGTACAGATTTCAGAAGAGTTGATGTAAGTCGTTCTCTTGTTCTCAGTTACTGAGGAGTCCAGTGTCAATAAATATTTTATATTCAATCCTGCTTTAATTCCACAATGCAGAGCATGTGTTGAGAACCAGTATTGAAGGATTTGCATACTGAAGATTATTATCATGGTCCATTTTCTTATTGATCAACTTTGAGGAGGTGAAGGCTTTATAACTTCAGGAGAAGGGCAATTTGACATAAATTAAGAAATTGAAGCAATGTCTACCAAATAATTTGGGCCGTTTGAAATGAGTGGAAACAGAACCCAAATATCCTAAATTCCAGTCCATCATCTTAATCTTGAAACCATTTTTTTTTTCTTTCAAAATTAGTTTTCATGATTATTATTTCTACTGCCAGGGATTTCCAGGGATATAAATGTGATCTAATTTATTAAATGCTGTCTTATGTGCAAAACAGAGGCAAAATCTTTACCCCAGGGTACTTATTCAGTGGCCCTGATCCTACAATGTGATCTCTTGAATGAATGTCTAAACTAACATAAGCCCTGCTGCCTGGAATTTGTCTGGGATTTTAACAGGGAAGGGGACATGAAGATTTCAGGTTGTCTACAACACCCTTAATCTATTTCACTACATGACCACTACTTTCCTACAAGGTAATGTGTTTCCCTGAGACCTCTATGAGCTTTTGTGTAGCTGTTGCTCAGTTGCCTTAAGTAGATGGTGAAGTTTGGGCTGAAATGTTTTTATTTCTGTGTATAAGCCTTGATCTGTGGCACTACTTAGAGATGCTTTGCGATGCACCTTGAGATTAAAGTGCATCACCCCTGCAGTGTGCTGATCTCGCCTGGACCAGAAAGGGGTTGTCATAGATCTGCTTTTCAAATCAGGACTCCCTCATGGGTTCTTCCAAGGCATCATCTCCATGTCATTGGGTTGGCAGGATATGAAGCTGAGGGTCTTTTGAAGTTTTCTTTCACACCAAGGGGTGTATACTTGTGTGGGAATTGTGGCAAGTTACACCCTCTCTTCCCTGCGTGTTCAGGGCAGGATTATTTAATGCAGTGTTCAAATATTCTGGACTTTTTCTAAAAGTAAATTGTTCTATTTGTTATGCTGGAATATTAAAATGAAGAATAGAATCTGAATGCTGAAAACTAGTTTCTTCCAAAGGACTGAAATACAGGGGATGAACTTCATTAACTAATTAAATAGTCCTATAAACATTTATGCCTTTGCAGCTACACACAATAGTCTTATTTTAAGAAGCATGGTCATGTGCTTCGTCAAATATCACTCTGGCTAGTATTATTTAGTTTTTGCATAATCATAAAACAAATACCACTTTAAAGTCTGCTTATGCATCTCACATTTCATTTTTTTTTTAAATTTTTTTTTTAGAGTATAAAAAAATTAGTTTCCTGAATCAAATTATTTGTTATTGTAAAAGCAAAGCAACATTTCTTTATTTTCTTTATGCAAAACTCTTCTTTCTTCAAGACTGTGGCATATGGAAAGTATTTTCCAGCTTTTGGAGTTTATTTTATTTTGAACATTTTTGGTTATGTAAGTTTTAATAAGCAGCTTTGGCGTACCCCTAAAGGCACACCCCACACACTTACGTTGTGTGACCTAGGGTCACAAGTAATGGCTGCAAGCTAATTGATTGAGAAAGGCTTGTCTGACTGGGCCCCTTTGAGTCCTCCCTTTACATTCCTAAATTTCTGTAAAGGAGGCACTGGCAGCTTTGCCTGGTGAGAGGAGGGGTTGGGGGAAAGGGAGGAAGTTTCTCAGTTTCTGATTATGCGCAGAGTTTCCTTGTACTGAGCTTATGTTCTCCACCCACTACTTAGTAAGAACTCCTTAACAACTTAAAGCTTTATCCCTGTGAGTACCAGAAAAGTAATCTGAGTATTTGTTGAGCAGGGAGAACAAACTGCTTGCTCCAGGCAGGGAGAAAGCTTATGGAAATGATATTAGCCCTTCAGCAAAGTGCACAGCTGCATCATACAGAAGCTGAGACTCAAACTGACAGGCAAATAAGCCAGATCACGGAAGGGGCCTCTGTGTGGCAGCTCTGAGCTACCAAGTGTTGGACAGCTAGGCAAAAAGTGCAATGGAACAGGGCAGAAAATAACACACTAACTTCAGGCAACTGTTGCTCATTCATGGTGAGTCCAGATTTGAAATGTTGTTTGAAATGTAGCTTTTTTTTTTGTTGTCTCTAAAAACCCTTCCGTTTTACCGCAGCGATCCTTCTGCAAAGCTCATTGTGTTCCAGATTATTTGTCCGGATGTGCACTTCAGTTCTGAGTGATACAGAAATGCACAGGGATATCCCTTTCCTCGCTGCTCGCTCTCTCTCATGCTTTCCTTGCTTCAGGAGACAGGTCCCGTTTCTAAAAGCACACTGCATGGCTTCTGGTTGGGAAAGAAAGAAGTTTTGCAGCCGGTTTTGCACTTGGTGTGCAGCTGCATGGAGGTGAATAAGTGAAGATAATTTCTGTGCAGTTTTCTGCAGTTTGAGCTTTGCGGCACCTTTGCATTGCTCCTCATTTCGCTGTCTTATCTTGAGAATGTATGGCACGGTCACTATGAAAAGAGCTTTGTGTTTGAATTCCTGGTGAGTCGAAGGGTCAGGGCCTATGAGTTATCTGCCTGCCAGCAAGACTCATTGCCGTGGCCCTTTATTTTTCAAGCTGAAATAGAAAAAACATGTGTCCTCATCCCTTTTTTATAAACGTATTTTGAATTCAGGTTTTACATGCTGTTTGTGTGTGCTTTGTTCTTTTGACAAACTCGGGGTTTGGGAGGAGGCCAGTTTTATTCTATCCATGTTTATTTTATTTATTCAAGCTTTCCTGCAGCTTTTCTGAATTCCTTTGTTGTGATGCACATAATTCTTTCTTAAAACAATATTCTGAGATTCTGATTTCTGCTGAGAAGAAAAAGGATTTATACTCTGATACGTATTTCCAAAATTACCAGACAACTATCTAAATTTTAGGTAAGTTGCATAATTATACAGAAGATAAAGCTTTCATAACATTTTTCTTGCTTAAGGAGGGAAACACAATACTTGTGGATAAGTTCTTGAACAGATTGTTTTATACACTAGTCATCTAATGTAATGGTAATAAATATAATCTGAGCTATAATGTTATTTCAGGTATGAGTTTGAAAAAGCTGCTTCATTAGCACAGGACAGAATTAAACATTGCATGTTGACAGTAATGTTAGAAATATGTTTGTGAAAACTGCTGAGTGGATGAAATTTAGAGTAATAATTCATCAAGGCATGTCAAAGTTACTCTGTATATGAGGTTTTAAGATATCTGTAATTTAGAGCAGAGTCTGGTTTTCCTTCAGCAGAAGTGTGATTCTGTATAAAATTATTTTCGTCATTTAATTTAGGCGCATGAAAAATCTTAAAATGAGGTACCAGTTATTTGGGGCTAAATGGAAAATGCCCATTTGATAGGATAATTCTAATATGCAATGTAAGAAGTTGGTCAGATGAACTCCTCACAGAGGGTATGTTACTACTTGTTTCTTGATCTTTCTGTTTTTATGTCACCTAACAATTAGCAGAGTGCTTGCTTAAAAAATAAGATGATTCAGATCTGAGTTGATCTGATTTTACAGTCCCTTTCAGGTGCAGAAGTTCATGTTGTTCACCTATTGTGTCCTTTCTTATTTGCCAGTTTGAGACCTTGAGTTCACACATCACTTTTGAAAATGGTTTTAATATAAAGGGGGGGTTGTGCCAGAGAAATGCTAAGAAATACAGATTTGAATGCAATGCTGCAATATGAGGTGATCTAAGAGGACCTCAAACTTTGTGTTTTCTTATTTTGCACAGAATCCCTGAATATTTTGACTTGGCTAAACATTACTTTCCACAAGAATATCTTTGTGTTCTTAGTTCAGTTAAGGGTGTTCTTTCAGGGATTTCAGGCTTGCTCTGAGAGAAAGAGATTTGTTTTCTTCAGTAACATAAATGTACAATGTTCTTCTTGGCTATGCTGGGAGGGAGGAATACCTGCTGAAGCACTCTTTGCACCTTTAAAAACTGAAAGGAAAAGAAACTTTGAGGAGGTGGTCTCTTCCCTGCCTTGCAGGCCTGGGCAGCTGGGGTGGCACCCACGTCCTGGTGGCCAGGAGCCCTTGGGGAGCAGGGAAAGGTGGAGCTCACATGGGGCACACGAGCAGAGGATCCATCCTTTCTCTGCTCTGGTTCTTCCACTGCCAAAATAATGCACCAGTGGTGTTGTGACACCAGACTGGAGGATTATGAAACATTTCTTCATGCTCTGATGATCAGCCTGATGAAGAGGAAAAGATTTAATGAGGAAGAGAAGAATTTACTGAGGACTTTATGCCTATATCTGTTATTAAAAGCAGAATATCTGCTTGCAGTAGTTGTGTTCTGTGATTCAAGGAAAGCTGGAAATAATGATGATTAAATGTGCTGTTCTCAATGACTGTCTGGGGACTGGCACAATTTAATGTGACTGGCAGGAAGCTTAAACATCAACAGTATATCTCCAAATCGTATTATTCTCTCTTAGAGAAAGTCAAAGATCCATGAGCTCAGAGTAAAATAATTATACAGTCTTTTTTAGTTCTCTCTGACATCAGTTAGTGAAAAAAAAGAGTAGTTTTGAAAAGGTCAAAATGTTTGAAAGATTTGCATTTTACATTATTAATGTTTTTGATGGAGTAAATAGATTTGTGTTGGGAATTTCTTAGAAAGTGGTTTTGAAGGTTCACTTTTAGATTCATTCTGTTCTGTATGGAAGAAAGAAGCCCTTTATTTACAAGATCTGTTCCTTTTTATTTGCATCAGTATATTAACAGAAACAGGTTTGCATGACACCTATGGATATCTTTAGAGTCACAATAGAAATCATGGAAATTCAAGACTAATGATTTTTCTTTCAAACAGAGGAACTACTTTGTGCTGTCATGACAAGATGATGTCTATAACAATAGATGAAGGAAAATTGGCAGATTTAAGATAATTATAGTATTCCTGAAGTCAGTGAATCACAGTGTTGTTAAAATGAATTTTAAAAAATACTTTAAATTAATTCTGAGTAATTTTGAAATAATTTTTTAAGAATTTTAAAAAAACAAAGACAAAAATTTCTTTCATCTTCTCAGCTGTAGCTCATGATCACATTGGAATGTGATCTTTGGAATACCCAAATTAACTTTCAGTTTGCGTTTACTTTCCAAAAACTTATTCAAACCATCAGCAGAAACCTGTCCCAGACGGTGATGATTAAGGTGAAAGAAGAACAGATAAAAGGAGAAACATTTGTCCTATGAAATTATTTAAGTAATTGTAGTATATGTGTAAAAGCAAATGCTCTCATAGAAGCTGCAGAAGTGAGGATAGGAGCAGTAATAAGAGAGGCAGAACTTAAAAAGAAAACCAGAGGAGACCTAAAAGTAGAAAGAACATGGCATGAGAGAGGAAACCCACCCTGTCTAAAATGATTTGTCAGCCATTGAGATGAGCCTTGGGAATTTTGCTGCCTTTCTGTGGATTTGTTCAGGAGCATTTCCACTGCCTGTTTTATACCTGAAATTATAAATTCCTCCAAGAAAGTAGGCTGTTCCTTCCAAAATTATGATCACAGCATTTCAGAGAGGGGGATGTGAGAACCTCTTTTTTCCACCTAACATCTTTTCATCTTTATTTATCCTCTTTTATACTTGTCTCTGTCTAGCAGTGAAGGTAGAGGTGAGGATGGGTGGTTACATCTGTTATGACTGTTTTTTGAGCACAGGTTAAGTAGTGTTTTTTTCAACTCCAACAAGATTCCTGTAACTTCTTAAAAATTCTTGTTCTTTGGAAGCACTTTTGGCAATTCTGATTCTTGGGTCTGGGGGAGATAGGTGAGAAATATCAATGGACTTTTCTCTGTCTCTCCTCTGACCAAGCCATCCACTTTAAATTCTTTTTATCACCCATGGCTTTATTCAGGACTCTGACAAAGATCCTACTAATTTTTGTATGGATTGAGTGACGCCAGTGGGGGAGTTCAAAACTGTGGTCATGATGATTTTCAGTGTATGATTGTGGCACCAGAATGGGTCAAGATTCCTCAGTATTCTGCTGGAAATTATGCCAAACTCCACAACCTTGGCAGTTCATACAGTGCAATCTCCAGGTTCTGAAATACCTGCCTCTCTGTTACAGAATGTTTGGAGATTCAGGCAATAATTAGATGAACTTTCCAATTCTGATATTACCTTTAAAACCCAAGACTGTGGTAGTATTAACTATATAATCTCAGTTTATTCAGCAACGTGATAGAGGTAGGTAAGAAGTACAGCTTCAAGGACTGCAAAAAGCACACTCTTCTGCCTGTTTTAGTGACAGTGATTTTGAGTGACAATATTCCATTTGTGTCATCAACTGTCCAGATCTCCCCTTTAACCCAAAAGATGTTCCATGGACAACAAATTTCCTATGAAAGATCTGCAATTATTAGTTATTTTGGTCTGTGTATAATAAATTCCCAACATAAAAATTCGTGCCCTTAGTGGAGTAGAGTAAGTTATATAACATGTAAGCAATAGAAATGGAGGAGAAAGTGATTGGCACAGAACTTTATTCAAAAACATACAAAATGTGACACAGCAGCACGACAGAATCAGCCTGTGTTGGAAATACCTTTGTGTGGAAAGCAGAATGCACTTGCTATGAGCCTCATAAAGCTCATTTCAACCTCTGGCTGAAAATTCACTAGGAAGGTTTTTTCCAGAAGTACCCAGTATAGGTCCAACTATCCTTCCACTGACATCAAGGAGAATTACATCAGTATCAGGAAAAAACTGTAAAAATTGATAGTTCATGCTATAGAGGAAGTAATATTCCTCAAATTCTTTCCTTTGTGGTTTGTTTTCCCTCTTCATTTATAAGCTTCTACTAGTGTCTTGAAGAAAACCAAGAAATTCGTCAGGATCTGCTAACTACATCATGTTTTAAGATATATCAGGCCTTTTTCTCTTCCTTTAACTGTATTTTTTGGTCAGAAATTTTCCATTGTGTAGTCCCAAACCACAGGTGATTCTTTTGTTTGTTTGTTTTCTTTTTTTTTTTCCTTGTTAAAGGAAGTATGTTGAAATTATTTTAAGCAGCAGAAGTAGAAATGCATTATATTTTTCCTTCTAAGAATGAAGTAAACAAAACCAACTCAACAAAAGTCTTTGAAAAACAGCCTTTGGAACAATGGGATCAACAGGTGGTTTGTGGACTATTTTTAAAGGGCTTGACATAAAAAGAGATCTAAATGGTTATATTTTGAAGATGGTAAATTATAGCTACTTATTACATGTGTTTTGGCAATAGATGTCATGGTAGGAGCTGATTTTTTTATTTGCTACAAGGATCTTAAGACTAGCTGAGCACTGCATATGGATAACACTGTTTCCTGTCCTTAGAGACCACAATGCTGCAGGAACTTGGCATGAACATGCATCCAAAGCTGACTTAGCTGGAAGCTGGGAAGTAAAAACACAGGAAGCAAGATTGGAACATTTCACATGGGCAAGGAATGAATGCTCTCTCCATCTTTTTCATGAAGCCTTCCTAGACTGTAGTTTCAACAGCACCAGGTGGTGTTAATTTAAAATGTACCAATGTAGTGGGTTTTTTTCCTCCTCTTTATCTCCTGCACTATACATGTAATTGCAATAACTCAACAACTTCTCCGTCTCTGCTGACATAACCACCAGGTGATTCACAACAGTGATGTGTACCGATGGGTACAATTTAAAAGAGGAGAAATTTTGGCTACATTAAAAAAAAAACTAAGCTCTTTGCCATGAGGGTGGTGTGGTAGGCAACAGGCTGCCCCAGGAGGTTGCAGAACCCTGGAAATGTTAAAGGCTGGGTTGCATGAAGCCTTGAGGAACCTGTTCTGGTGGGAGGTGACGCTGTCCATGGCACGGGGGTGAGACTAGAGGATCCTTGAGGTCCCTTCACGATTCCATCATTCTGTGACTCCTTGGTAGGGATAGCTCAGCTAATTGGCCCTGTCTACTCTGGCAGGACAGGCATTAGCCATCTCCCAAGTCTTAACTCAAAGCTATCACTGGTTTAAGTTTCTTTCTTTTTTCCTTCCACTTATATTCAAAAACCTATTGGTTTTCTTTTCTTTTGTTTTTTAAAAATTAATCCATATACTACTATGTTATGGGGTATATACACGTTTTATTTTTCCATTTAGGCAGGTCATAGCAAATGCATCTTTTGAATGGGTTTTTGAATGGTAATATAGAAAATTCTATAGAAAATACCTGCAGCAATACTTGTTTATGATTAATATTTATGTATTAGGGAACAGCATGTTTGTGATGTACAAAATCTTCATTCCATCTATTACATCTTTTATTTTATATAATCGGGAATTCAATCTTGTCAGATTTTTATTGGTGGCATGCTTTATTTCCTGAACTGAATCCACCACTCTTTTGTGTAAAATTTGGCCTAAACTGCTCCTTTTCAAAGCATGCCTATTAGGAAAAAAAACTCAAAAAAGATGATGAGCAAAAGCAATGCACAACAGTGTTCAGTCACTGGGGATGGACTCTGAAAGGGAAACATTACAGCAACTTTTTGACCTGGCCTAAACTCCTCAAAGTTTCAATTTACCTCTGGATAGAGAAATCTCAAAGTGTCATCTAAATTCTTTGTACCTTTGGGAAAATAACTTAGAACATATAATTTCTTACTGCTAAAATATTTGTAGCATTTCTATTTATTTTATAAATGAATGTGTTGCTTTTTAGCTAAAAGTATATTAACATGACCATATCCATCTAGAAGGGATTTTTTTTGTTTTTTAACTTTGCAGGTCTATTTACCTGTGCTCTATAAGTATGTTTTTACATCTGGTTGGATGCGTTTGTAGGTTATCATTGGCATATCTAAAGTCAGGGAGTGAGAGTCCTGTAGTTAGAAGTGCTAATTAAGGTGCACATCACACTTAAAAGACTGTATTCCTGCTGTATTGGAAGCAGGGTCCCTCATCTCAGTTCTTAAAACAGATTTAAGAGTCTAATCTTAGAATTTTTATAAAAACCCCAAACTACTGAATGTGGATTTCACAGAGCTGTCATATTATCAACAGTAATGTTCTTGAATATTTGTTGTTACTCTCATTTTCTAAGTGAGGCTTCTACTAAGGTTTGTATGTTCTCCTTTGTTCTTTCCCTCCTTCATGTGTTTTGAGCCCTTTTGTGTCTCTCAGTTAAATCTGAAAGACGAAATTCTCAATGAATATCATGTTTTATGAAAATCTGTGAGTGTATGGAGGAAAAAACCCACAACTGGTGCCAATTTAGAGGAAGAGGCAGGCAGAACAGAGCTGTTATACATTCTGTTTGGCAGTGGCTCAGTGGCCAAACAAAATGTGTGCAGTCCCAGACTCATCACAGTACAGTTTCTCCTGCCAGGTGATGGTGTAATAAGCAATGTGGAGAGATATGGCCATTTGCAGTGAGAAGAAAGAATGTGGAGCTACAGAGCAAAGAGCAGAAATCTGGAGGAAAACAGGTTTCATCCAATCTGGTGCTTACAGGACACCTTGGGTTTGCTATCGCAGAAGAATAAAGAAAGGACCAAATGCCAGAAGATCTTAAAAGGATGTAAATTGCTTACTATAGGCAAACAAGAACATCTTGTTTGCTTTTTTTTTTGCTTTTTTTTTTTTTTTCTTTTCTGTTTACTGAGCATTTTATAGTCCATGGAAAAAATCACATACTATTTCACTCTTCACAAACTGCATTGAGCACATGAGATTCCTACTAATCTTTCATATGAGATGGCCAACTGCAGTTAAATTCTGTATAAACAATAAAATAGAGATGCCAAAGTATGAAATATGGTCATAAACTTTAAATTGGAGGAAACCTACTTTTTTCCAAGATTGAATTTAGACAGAACTTTCTTCTTTATTTGGCTCTGTTGAAGTCAGTGTAAATATGTTTAGATGAGGACAAAAACTTGATTTTAGAGCAGTTCAGTATTTTCTATTTGTTTACATTTAAAATGCTTACATATTTCAACTTACCTTGGGCAAATTGCAAATGGCTTTTGTAAACATGGGATTTGTATTTTCTAAAGATGAGAATGTTAATACTGAAAATATTAGTGCTTGCCTATTATTGTTACATCAATAATATTTTTAAAGAGCATTTCATTTCTCAGCCAAACAAGGTTCACCAATGGAAATTTATGTCTGCTGCCTTTTATGATGCTGTTGATTACATAGATTTGGTTTTCTAAAATTCTGCAGCTTGTGCAAGTTAATTTTTCTTCTCCTAATGTCATTTGAAATAAGGAAAAATGCCAACTCATTTTCATTTCTATGCTTTTTGTTTTGTAAGCTGGATGAGCATCCATGCCAGACGGTGATCATCAGCAATAACTACTTCGTTTATTAGAGGAAAATAAAAACATTTCACATTTGAGGAACAGTTGTCTTTTATGGACTGTTTTGGAAAGGTACTGCTCCTAAGTATTCATTTTTCAAGAAATGGAGATGTTACCTGGAGCAACAGGAGATCTTAATGATTTGGATTGCTGCAAGCAAAGTCCATTCAGCAGCAGCTTCTGGATGGAATTTTAGCTGAATCTAAAAGGTTGCTAGCAATTAGGATGTATTCTGTACTTTGACGTGCTGGATAATGGATTTAGCCGCAGTGACCACTCTCCCATATCTTTTCAGTCTTTTCCCCTATTCAGGGCTTTTACAGTTTGAGGAACTTCCTTGGAGCATCTTCCATTCTTGCACCTGGCAAAGCAGAGCATAAAGTCTTCTGTGGCATATGAAGGTCTTTGTGTTGCTCCTTTTTTGGGTATTTCTGAACATCCCTTTTGGTGCAAAACCCTGGCAATTCTCTGAAGGACAAGATTCTGAGTACATGCAATAGCCAACTGTTGCTGGAGTTCTTTTCCCTTTCAGGGCTCTCAAATTCAGTAACCAGGGGCCAGACCAGTAGTGTGCTTTTCCTTTTAGCAGCATGTTGTGATGTTAGAACTTCCTGCAAAATCATGTGTTTCATATGTTTTTTATATTTTAATCACATTTTTAAAAGTGCTTCCAGCTGCAATCACATATTTGGTTACAGCTTACTGCACGTGGTTCTGCACCAATAAACTGGAAAGGCCTGCATCCAACAGCCTTAAAACCCATGTGTGACTTTTGTGTGTGACTTCCAAAAGCTGTGGTTCAGGATGTTGGAAGTCAGGGGGATCAGGCTGCGGGTTTTCTCAGAGGTGTTCAGCCCCAGTTAGAGTAGCTTAGTAATGTGAAAAGGCCCATTGCAAGAGAAAACGCTTTTCTTTCTCCTTCTCCTCCCTCCTCCATGAATCAGGCACCTAGCCATGCTTCATCTGGCTCTTGCCAAATCCAGAGAGGCTGGTTATGTGCTTAGGACTTCCATGTACCTGTGCAAGGTTCACTGATGCACTTGGAGTGAGACTAATGCATTCTGGTCTTATGAAATCCTCATCCAAGTGCACAGTGTGTGCCCATACAGCAGGTAAAATAGCTTTATTGAATTCCCTTTTCCCTCTTCATGTCTTTTCATGGCATCCCTTATCCAGAGACCCTTGCTGTTTTCCCATTAGACAGTTCTGCTGGGCAAAGGAATACCCCTAAGGGAAGCAGGAAAAGGATGAGATGACTTTCCCACATAATGCAGGAAGGGACAGAAAGTGCACGTGAGGTAGGTGAAGCTCGTGTTGGCATTGTAGAAGACTCAGTCCGACTTGTGCTTCACACATTTTTCCTTTCCAAGCAGGAATTGTTAGCACAATAAAACACCAGCAGATCCCTTCTTGCTAATTCCAATTTTGTGGTAGCTCAAGAAGACCTGTATGGAAAAGGTGAAAAACATAAAGCAGCTCTATGTAACACCCCTTGAGTGTGGGTGGTAAGAGAGAGATGAAACTGCTTATTTTATCTTGAAAATGTCTTGGAAATCTCCTGGGGTGTGGTAGAAGAGGCTTTTGAGTACCCTGAAAAAGAGGAAAGCCATGAGATTGGAACCTAATAGGTTTTCTGGAAGAAGTGGAGGCGCTGAGACCGATGAAAGTTCTCAGAACTTCATATGATGAAAAAGTCAAGGACTTGGAAGCTTTTCTCAAAGATAAAATTGGAATATTTTGTATAGACTCAGTGTATGAAGGCTGAGAAGGGAAACCTAAACTTGATATATATATTCATATTCAACAATAAATTTGGAATATCAGAAAGAAATTGATGCCAAACTCTGCGCAGGTCATTCAATGCAGGGACATTTGTTGGTAGCTTGAGGGAAATCTTAAAAAAACCCCAAGGTATGTGTGAGAGATGCACAGAAATGCCCATAATTGATCTGAATAACTTAAATGTGGTAGGTGAACTCAGTCTCAGCTTTGTGCTCTTGAGTTTAAAAAAAAAAGAATTTATTTGGTTCACTTGGGACATCTCAAATATTGATAAACTGGAAAGAACTGTGCCAGTACTTCTGTCATATGGTGACAGAGAAAAACATGCACAACAGAAACGTACTGTGCAATGAATCAAGTAACACAGTTTCTATTCAGATCACAGCCCTGCGGGTGGATTATATAGAGAGTAATTTTAGCCCTCTTAGAAGTGTGTTGCTAGAATTTCTCTATAAAGAGCAGAAATAACAGAAGCCTGGTAATTAAACATGCTGAATTTAAAAAAAAAATGGAGTGAAAATATTTATTGCAATGAGAATGAAACAATTAAAATCTTTTCAGCTAGAGCCTTGCATTAGCCTTTGTGCACCAGTGGCATTTAAATTAAAACCAGTGTGTTTCCCTAAATAGAAAAGTTGGTTTTGATGAAGGCAGAATTTGTGATTAAAACAGCCTCCATTTGAAATCCCTGATTGCATCTATAAAGCAACTCCTTTGAACAGTATCCTGCTGTCATACTGTTGATGACAATGAAGCTAAATGTAAGTACAGAGAGTATCAGCAAATGTGTGCTTCCAGTTATATATTTATACATGTAACTGAAGCACTTGGGAAACTTGTCATATTTAATTCAAATGCAGATCTGATATTAGCATCCCTTTCCCCCAAACCCGTTCCTGTAATAAGGAAGGAACAATTGTTTGTTTGAAAACTGCACTCTTTTTAAGGTGAATTGTGGTAATATAACAAAGACAAACATAAACTGGAAGTCTGAATCCATCCCTGATGTTGTCTGCTTGTCTACACAATTCCCTAAGCACTCAGAGAAACCTAAGAAGTTCCTCTGTATGTACTTTCATTCAGTTGTACTTGATGGCAAGATCTATAAAAAATGTTGGTTTTGGATTCCTTTTTTCTATGTTGTTCCTACAGCCTATATCTTATTGCGTATCCATATAAAGTATGAATTTTAGCCCAGTGTAGATGTCTTTGATAGAAATATATATAGACTATATATATACACAGATATATATAAATAAAAGCATCTCAAAAAGATCCTCTCAAAATGTCATCTGGTTTCTTACCTTGCTAGCTGAAGATAGCTGAACACAAGCTAAATGGAGCAGAAATGAGAGAGCAGAAAATGGCACTTGTCAATGTAATCAATACCTAGACCACAGTGTAAATATCTGTTGATGTTTGTAGTGTCTGGGATAATGGCGAAAGGTTTAGTTCTGCTTCTGCTTTGCAATATTTTAGCAATGCTTGTAGCCATAAACCTGCCCTAAAACACCAATTAAAGAGGGTTTATGAGTGCTTTGTGTTCCTGGAGTGATGCAACAGATCAACACGTCAATGAAAGCAGCCTGTTGTTTTGCCATTTTCGAAATAACAAACGTAAAGTAATCTGAGTGCTGTGTCTAAAAGCAACATGTTGGATTGTCCTCTCTCCCCCTGTAAATTAGGAAGTTATTTGAGTTAACTAATTGATTATAGACTGTTTGGCCCATAGCATCCATTTGAATAATCTAGCAGCTGGAGCATGTAGATGCTGGAGACTTGGGATGAAGAGTGGAGAACAGCTGGGAAAGGCCTCGGGTGGCAAGGAAAGGAGGCAGCAGCTGGAGAGTATAAACAGTAACCTGACAGGGAAGTTTTAGATGAGGAGAAAATCTGCAGCTGGGTTTGTGAAGCTTTACCTTGGTGGTAGCTGCACCTACACACAGTTTTTGCTCAAGAACTTTCATTTGTTCACCCTTAAATCTTCCCATCCACCCCTTTTCCACATCTTTATAAAAGAGTCTCAACTGTGCAGTGTATGCCACATTTGGTATGCTGTAATGTATGCTATTCTTTAGCATAACATTAATTTAAAACATAAGAAGGAAAAAGTTATATTTAATATTCGAGCCAGTATTCCCATGAAAAATACTTTTCAACTGTGACTTCTCATTAGGCTTTTAAGACTGTTTTACAAAGCCTATTGAATTACATAAGCCTATGATATCATACATAAATATCATTATGTCTAGTGGATGCTTGTAGATTAAAAAGAAAAAACAAAACCAGAAAAGATAATTTAGATTAACACTGTGTATGTAATCTAAATGAATTCCTGTTTGAAGTATGATTTTCAGAAGACATAGTCCATTCTTGATTTCAAAGGCTAAAGGACAGAGAACATGTCATGATCCTTGGGAAGGCGTTCCAGTCATGAAGTACTGCTGTGGTACAACAGGTATGCTGTGTACCTACTATGTATATGTGTATATATATATACATATGTATATACGTATATATGAGATCATATATCTATATCTATATAATATGAACTTGACTGCTGGGATTTGTTTGTAATGTTGTGTTTTACCTGTAAAAACCTTCTGTCAAAGCTGGTATAGACAGTGATCCATTCAGACATGATTTTTGAGGATAAACCGAACTCTATTAAAGAGCTTCTTCTTACTTATGAGGCTCTTTGATAAGTTTCTTGAATTATGCACGTCAGACTGATACAGCTTTGCAGTACCAGATGCTTGAGTGCCAAGTCTAGAGAAAATCCAAGTTCTTCAGTCCTCTTCAGGCTTCTTCCAAAGAGGCCTCTGGGGATGCATTTTTCCCCTCGGCCCTGACAGTGCATCAGGAGCTCATGTTTGGTGGAGTTGTGTCCACTCTTAGTGCCAAGCCTTTTTTAAAAATGTTGCATGCAGCATAAACTCTCTCCCTTTGCCAAGAGAAGCCTACTCTCTTGTTTAATTTGAAGATTTATAAATTGGTTATCAGAGTGAAGGGACAAACCCAGAGGCTCACAGAGTCTGGGAGGAGCAATCAGTCTCCTAAATATCATATTGTGTCCTTGCCAATGGTAATTTTCTTGTTTCTTCCCCTGTACTTCGTGTGACTGAATATTTGCATTTTTCTGTTTCATGTGCCAAGGCTGTACGTGCTCTTTCTTTTAGATTTTATCTAGTTTTATCTGGTGAACAGAGTATACTTGAGGGATTGCATTGTGATAATGCTGTTTCTCTAATCATGTTTATTATTATTACTATAAAATGTTATCTATGGGGTTAATTATTTCCTGTAGTTGTGTGATTAATAAAATATTAATCTCAAGAACATTAGGAAATGCCTTCCATCTTGTTTAATTTAAGATTAAATTTCCTTCGTTGCTGCCGAGCCCTGTTCAGGGTGGTTCTCCTTCTCTGCTGATCTCTGCAAAGCTGATTTCATGTTGGTTTGGAATATTCATTAGCAGCCCAACCCTTTTTCCAGGGAAAACTCTATTATGCCCATTCCAAATGCTTCTGCTATAAAAAAGTGCATCAAGACATGAATTACTTCAAGAAACAGGGGCTTGATCCTGAAATCTACATCCTAGTCTGGCTACAGAGGAGAAGAGAGAGCCCCTGTCTTCTTGAAATGGATTCATATTACCAGCACAACACTCTTGTACAAAGGGCAGAAGCTATTTTTTCCCTTTCCAGATGTAAGAAGACTATTCTCTGGTGCTAAATAGAAAATACATTTTTGTTTTTAGTATGACTCTGTGTTTAAAAGCTTCTATTTGAAAGGAGCAAGTGTTTTATTGAAAGAAAAAAAAGAAAAACAAAACAAAATAACCTGATTTCTCAAGTTATCAAATTGTATGTTAGAGAAGAAACAAACCCAAAGAAGAGCTGAACTAACTTGATGTCAGTAGGTATTACTAGGAATTTTTTGAACAGTTGTTCACCTTTCTTGAAATGAAGGTGACTTCTTCTATTTTTTTTAGTTATAATTTTGTCTTGAAATAATTCACTAAAGCAGCTGTCTGGTGTGAGTTACAGGGGTTATAGCATAGCTGGCCAACTGGCCAAGCAAGGAGTTGTTCCCACATGACAGGCAGCAGTGTGGCAGTGATGTTGGCAATGACTCCCTGGTCCTGGCCACCTGGCATCCGTGACAAACTTTGGGTCTCTTGGTGCTGGAGGGGCAGAATTGTTGCTGTGGCTGTGCAGCAGGGGTGAACCTTTACCAGGACCACTGGCTTGTGCCATGAAGGAGTTGTGGGCATGGAGAGGGAGGGGGAGCTGCTCTGTTGAGGGGAAGCAGGAAAGTCTCCAGGTATGTGAGGCTAATGGGCCACCTTGGAATCATTGAAAAGAACCCATCAGGACCATTGAGTCCAACTCCCGGCCCTGCACAGGACACCCCAAGAATCACACCATGTGCCTGAGTGTGTTGTCTGAACGCTTCTTGAGCTCTGTCAGGTTTGGTGCTGTGACCACTGCCCTGTGAGCCTGTTTCAGTCTCCAGCCACCCTCTGGGGCAAGAACATTTTCCTGATACCCAACCTAAACCTCCCCTGACAAACCTCCATATCCCCTGCTCTGACCTGGACCTTTCTCAGGAGGTGATCTCACAATGATCAGCGGAAGGTATTTTAGAAAGAGCAAGACCAGCAGCCTCCTGTAAAATATCTCAGTTGCTGGGCTGGCAGGTGTGAAGTGATTTCTTGTAGCAGTTCTTGAGCTGAAAAGCAGATGGTATCTATGTGCTATGGTGTGAGTGCAGCAGAAGCACTTGGAGGATTAAAATGATGACTCATTGGAGCAAAGCAGATCAGGGAGATAACAATTGAAAGAGATGGTATTAGTTAATAAAAAGTTGTTGGCTTTTTGAGGCATGCACAAATGTATTTTACACCAATGAGAAGCAGTAAGTTTTCAAGGTTGTAAATCTGCTCTCCAGACTATATGTTAAATCAAATAAAACCCTAGTTATTAATTTTTTTATATATATGCTTTAGCTTTATGTTTTGTTTTGCATCTACCAAATAATGAGTCCTCATGGAATTAGGAAAGCAGTCCTTGTCTGGCTTGGGTAAATAGAAAGATTGGCACGTCCTTAAATGATTGATTAAATCAATCATTTTTAAATTACTTTTAAATTACTGTGAAAGCTCTTTTTAAATAGGTCGATGTGAATGACAAAGTAAGCAAAGCTGCTTCTTTTCCCCTCTTTTTTAGAGGTATCTTTAAAATTTTCAGCATACATTCATGCTGTGGAACTTAAGATAGGAAACCTCTAGAACAGTTCCTAAATGATACATTGTGGTTACGAATGCAGTAGAGGTAAGACATGTAGTGAAATTTGATGAGTGTTCCACTTTTCCTTGAGATGCAGTATTTGAGGGGTTGCAACTTCTGTGAAGCTCAGAAGCTGAAGTGTTTTGTGCTTTAGAAAGTGAGGTTCTGTAGCTATTGGGTAATTTCATTTAGATTTTTTGTTTGGTTTGGTTTGGCTTTAAGGAAGAAATTGGATGATAATTATAGCATCTCTGATTTGGAGAAAAGGGAGAAAAATGCAGTATTTTAACTGCTTTGTGGTTTGTTTGGGGTTTTTTTAACTGTTTCTTTAAAAGTTCTGCAGCTGAAACAGGGAAGAGATGAACCAATTTTGACAGAGAATTCTGAAACAGTTCATGATTTTGATGACTGAGTTTTGTTTCAGTGCATTGTAAACTACTAAGCATGGGCAGCACAGTTTAATGCTAAACATTCAAGCTGCTCAGCTAAAAAGGCTGATAAGCATACTTAAAAGCTGAGTTAGCTGCATGTTGGAAAGGCAGAACTTGGTATAACCCTAGGAATTAGAGAGGTAACTGGAAAGGCATCAGCAGAAAATGTGAGGCATGCCAAGGGCTCAGGTAAAGGTTTTGCTTTTTAAAACTCATGATTGTTCCTCCTTATAGTTTATTGTAGAATATTAAGTAGTCCTATTACAAGATCCTAACTCTGCAGAGTAGCCTAACTAGTGACTTAATTTATGCCACCAATGTTTAATAGAAGAGTTGAGCATATGTATTCACACAGTCTAAAGTTTCTGCATTGTTCGATGTGTACTGTTCACATTTTGTAGCTGGGCTATGCTGCCCTGGGATAATTTACACCACTTGAAGTAATTTGTGTAGTAATCTGTCCTCACTTCTAAGGATCACACAAAGTTGCTGTTTTAAAACTAAGAAGAAATACTTTATAGAAGAGATCTCTTTTCTGGGCCTGTGTGTGTTTGACTTGTCAGAACACCAACAAAGGAGAGGAGATAGGCACACCCATAGACGTGCTATGAAAGCAAATCTTACTTTGCTGGTGTACCATAAAAGTTTGATAACTTTGGAGGACTGCACGAAAAGTCTAATGCAACAGAAAATATACATGAACTGCCAATAATCAGAAATGTGAGGGGAGATAAATCTGAAATACAGAAACCTTGTTCCTTTCACATGGATTTCTTTTCTTCCAAATCAGTCCTAGTGCATATTCTTCCCTGGTCTCCTGACAGGTCTCACTTCTTCCTGAACATCCTGTTTCGTGGGCAGCACAGGTACATTTCTTCATTTCTGTAGTCATTGGTGGCTCTTCTCCAGAGCAGCACCTGCTGATCCCCGAGTCACTTGGTGTCTTTCCAGAAGGGAGGGACCGCAGCACAGGGAATTTGTGCAGCTTGTTACTTCTGAGGTGTGGAAATGCTTACAAAGGGTATGGGTTGGTTCCCAACACAAAAGTCAGAGAGGATTTTATGAGGACACAAAGAGCTGAAGTGGCTGCAGCCCGTGTTGGCCTCCCAGGCACAGCTGAGGGCTGACATCCTTTGGCCTTGTATCTTGCCAAAGAGCTGTTGGCTGCAGCATGAGGATTAAGGAGAATGGATAAATATTTGGGGAGTGCAGGAGTGGAATGAGCCTCCTTTGCTGTGTAAGTTGTTTAAAGGACACGGTTTGGCAGCCAGAACTCTGTGTGGGTCAGCTGGCTGCCCCGTGGGGAGTCCAGAGCACCTTCATGCAGTGAGTTGTTCCTGCCTGGCTGAAATCCTGTTTGTTCCAGATGTTTGGCATATAGAGAGATGTCATTACTAATGACTTACGTATGGTTAAGGCTGTAATACTGGCTATCAGAAAAGAAACACGCTCGAAAATGTGTTTGTAAAAAGCTAGGAAACCACTGAATATTAATTTCAAAAACCTCACTTCTGTTCAGTTTGACTTACGCAGCTGATGGCCCCAGGATTTTTGTTCATATTTTTGTGGCTGAAGTTTCAGTGAACTATGCCAGAAACATGATGGTTGCCCACACCAAGAAGTACCACTGGATCCTTGCGATGGTTCAGTCCAAATCACCCTGAAGTAAACTTTAAGAAATGTCCTTTTGTTTAAACTTCTTACGTTACCTTCGTACATCTGTAACCAAACAGATTTGGCAGTACACTTGCACTACATCTTTGTGGGAACAGCTGCACTATGCTGAAAGCTTATCAAGATCCTAAAGTTTTAAATGTAACTCTTCAGAATAAATCAAAGTTAAGATTGGATGTGTCAGTTTGCTTGTTTACATTAGCAAATATTAGAGTGCAAGAGAAGCAAATCTGAAAAGCAAAATGCTTTGTGCTGAGGACCTGATGTTCACATGTGGGGACACTTTTGAGGTTTTTACTTTGGATTAGGTTCAATCTAGTTCTATGTACTGAATGTTCATTTATGGTCAGAGAGCATAACTTTCATAAGCTACCAGCCCCACCCTTTTTTATTTTGCTCTTTATTTTTTTTAATATATGACTTTTTTCCTCTGTGCATTTGATCTTCTGGTACAGGGTTACATTCCTGACATATATTAGGTTAGCACAATGAAATGCAAATTTAAGTTTTGCTGATTCAAGAGGGTTTCAAAATGAGATACTACTTTACAAATATCACACATTTTGGTGAGGTTTCACTACATATTTTACTGAAATTAATGTTTTAGGGCCATGGAGATTGCCATCTGAAACAGGTTGCAGGCCATCTGCTCAATATGTTTTCTGTGATGGCAGCCAGTTCCAGGTGCTTAGGAGCTTAGAACTCCCTATATTAGATGGTTGTGGAATAAAATAGCCCCAGGGAAATGTCTTTGAGAACCATAACAGGTTCTCTGTTTGCTCTATTACCTTAAGCAAAATATTTTGAAAACATCTTACTTTGAAAACAAATATGATTTATTTCATGCATATCAAGACATAGGCAATTTGAGAGACCTCTCTGTGTCCAAGCTTTAGGTACAGATTACTTTCAAATGTCACCACAATTATCTTTAAATGGTTTAGAATACAAGTGTCCTGAAGTCGATTGTTTTGGGTTTTTTTATTTATGAAAGAAATTTCTATTCAGCTATATTTTTTATTTTCATGTTGCAAGTAGACATGTCCCCCAGTAAGTTATTCAAGCTGTTGGGTCCAAACCATCTCTGGAACTGCAGAATCCATACTTTACCTCCAAAAATAGTTTCTCATTTGTAAATATTAATAAAATAAAGATTTATGCTCTATTCCTGAATAGAATTTTTGTAGATTCTTCCAGTCCTTTCTGCAGTCCAGTAGATATATTGAATTTTCTGGATTATGCTTTCCAAAGTTGCAACTAGGGCATTTGAAACTAATATTTGAATAGTTGAGGAGGAAAGTCCCAACTTACAAATGTCCAGTGAAATGGGCTTTCAAGCAACTGCAGCAATTGCAGTGTTAAATGTTTTCTGTCTTTTTCTTTTTTTTTTTTTTTTAATATAAATGCTATTTAACAGTACACTGAGAGTCTGTATTTAAATATTATTTGTATATCCTCTTTGCCCCTGGCAACATTTCTCCTGTTCACTTCAGCATGCATTTGTGAACAAGCCCATTTCATTAGACTTCTCTTTGACATTTGTGTTTTGTTTTTTGTTTAGTTTTTTTTTTTACTGGAAATACAGTAGCTTGTCACGAAAACCCCTGCAGAAGACCTGATTTTGCTCCATCTGTTCCACCCAGACTGATAGGGAAGAGCAGGATGGCTGGCAGGGATCACTTATAAAACCCAAGCTGGCACTCACAAAACACAGTGCCCAAGACAGCAGTGAAACTTTCCAATTGGAGCACAGGGGTGGCATTTTTCTTTTCTTCTCCTTTCTCTGATTCATGAACGTATTGGACAGCATTCACTGGACAGCTGGCTCAGCTGTCAATGGGGAAGAGATGTGGAAAACTAAAGCAGCTGGCTGTTAGGAACCTCTTTCTTTCTTTCTTTCTTTCTTTCTTTCTTTCTTTCTTTCTTTCTTTTTTTTTTTTTTTTTTGTTTTTTTGGTTGTTGTTGTTGTTGTTAAAATGGGGCTGAACTCAGAGTTTATATTTTAGTGTGAGTGTGGTTTATAAGCCATTAGTGTGAAACTGGAAGTTGTGTATATGGCAGGCTGTCTACATCTCTGCCCATCTTCCTGTTCCCGTTCTCCAAGCTCAACATGAGAATGACCTGACAAAACCAGTTCTACCCAGACATTACAATTTTTTATTCTGTTCAAGTCTAGTTGACATTTGGACCTTCAGTAAAGCACTCTGCAGCTCTTCTAGCTGGACC
Organism: Sialia sialis; assembly: GCA_009812075.1. Classification (NCBI taxonomy): domain Eukaryota; kingdom Metazoa; phylum Chordata; class Aves; order Passeriformes; family Turdidae; genus Sialia; species Sialia sialis. Next base: position 13,789,108 of record VRYO01001681.1, on the reverse strand, counting down.
TTTTGTTTCCTTTATCTGTACTTACCACTCTTCTCCCAGTAAGTACCCTTATACTCTCTCAAAACTGTTTTAAACTTTTGCTTGCTCAGAAAAATTACTCCAGAGGTTCTTATTTCAATAATATTAACAAAGTTGTCTTTGAAAGAAGGCAAAGCCTGTAATAAAGAGTGAGCAATGCCAGGAGTTGTGCTAGCTCCAATACTGAAACCAACATGGAAATGAAATTAATTTTCACTTTACTTTGGGAGGGGATGGTAGAATAAGTCTTTACAGTGTGATTACTTAAGTAAAATATACAGGAGGAATAATAAATTAATTCAGTTGAATAAATAAACCAAAAAGCTCCACCTTCTTATCAAGTGACTCTTTGGAGAACTGACACTTGGAAATTCAAAACTGTGGATTTTTATTCCTGTCTCTTACTAAGAATGTATATTTTGAATTCTCTAAAGCAATAATATAGAGCTGAGAAATTAATAGCTTGCTTTGGAACCTTTGCTGTGGCTGTGGGTGTCTTGCAGTGGATGTTGATTTCTTTTTAATATATCCAGGAATGGTAGGGAGGCAGAATTTGGTAGAGAGAGACTCAAGCAATGACAAGAGGACCACCCTTGTCCCTTCCACAAAGTTTTAGCCTGTTTCTCCTTGTGAGCAGACAGCAGATTCCTGCCCAGGGCATGCACTGTCTGATGCTGAGCTGATGACCCTGACTGCCTCTCCACTCCCTCTTGAGGACACCACACTCCTTAAGGGCAGCCTTGAATTGGAAACAACTTTATGGACTTGCTTTTGTTATGTGAATTAACTACTGAATTACTTGCCTTTCTGCTGTGTTTATGGACTTGCCTGTTTCCTACACAAACCACTTTAGTTAGCTGTGTCAGTTCCAGTGCTTGCAGAAAGATTTACATGGTTGATCTTTGATGATATTTCCTCTCTGCAGTCTCTGTTAAAAGTAGTGTTAGCACTCCATGAGGACGTGGGTTGAGATCATGCTGTAATAATTTCGTATGGATTCTGGCATTATGGGGTGTGTGTGTGTGTGTGTGTTGGTATGCCCTTGTAGCTAATCATTATCTATAAATATTATAGCTACATAAGAATAATTAAAGATATAATAGAAATTATAGGGGTTTTTTTATTAATTCTCCTTCACTTTGACTTCAGTTATTGATTGTACATGCCTTGCTATTTAGGGGGGATAACATCTGCTGAACATCACAGGTAAAGTGCTGATTTAAGAAAGAGAATATTTTGTTACAGTTATTGCTTTAATTATACAGTATTAAGAGTCTCAATTACTGCTTGGATTACTTGAAATATACCTCCAGTTTGAAAATAAAAAAAAACAGAAACACTGGGTTTGTACAACAATTTCCATCCAAGCTATAAACATTTTTCTTACTTTTGATTTTTCTCCCTCTTTAGCGTTTTGGGTGCCCCAAGTTCCTGCCTTCCTAATAAGCATGTCCCAAAACAGAGTTTAGGTTTTGAAGGTGTATAAGGGAAAACAATTATATTGTAGCTTCTTCTGAAGTCTGATACCTCTATATTCTGGGAGATTCTATAGCTTAGACTATTCTGTGGTTGTAAGAAATATTCTGGTATGTTATAAAAAGATTTTGGGCCAATGTATTTATCTTGTAGCTAAAGAAATTTTATAATAAGAATCTGCAGTGGGGACAACCTTATCATTATTTCAAGTGATAATGGAAGTGTTGTTCTGCTTGGTGTAAAGTGCTAAGTTGGGAATTTTTCAATATTAAACCAGATGACACCTTAAACAACATGAACTTTTAAGACTGGTTTTTTTTTTTTGCACTGAGGAGAAAGGGCAGGAAAAAAGCAGCAGTCAAAATTGCTCTTAACTTTGGTGTAGCACATCTCACCTACTTTAATGTGTAAGTTTACAAAAAGAAATATGAGGAGTGTGTTAACGGAGAAAGTAGATGTAGGATAGTTTAATATTCAAATTAATTGCTCACTAGTAGTCTTAGAACTACCTGTGCTAGAAGTGAATAAGGGGTATTATCAGTGACTTCTCAAAAAGGGGGACATTGAAGCAACATGGGAATGCCTCATTCTTAAGCATTGCCAGGGTGAGTTCAGCCCAAGCACTTGAAGGTAACTGTGAACACAACATTTGGCTTGTGACTCAAGGTTTTAATGCTCCCAGGTTACCCTTTGTGAGTGCAGTAGTGTTGAAAATTCAGAAGGTGTCAATTCCAACCTCGTTTAAATAGCCTCCCACTGATGTGTTCAGCTAGATCTCAAACCAGAAATCACACAAAATTAACAGATCTGCAGTCAAACTTAGTTAAACAACACATGCTTTTCTGTCTTTTATTGCCTTCCTTTTCTAAGTCTTTAGGGATTTTATACTGCATATCTGGAAAAACAAATCCCCTTTTAAACATTAAATCTACAGCTTGAATGGTAAGGGGTATCTGCATTAATTAGTGTGTGATTATTACGCAGATCGTGTGGAGCTGATGACTTGGATGGAGGAAATGCAGTTCTCGTTTCTTTGTATGGAACTCTTGTGCTTTACATCAATATATACCCCAAAGAACAAATTTTAAAAAATCATATAAAGTAAAGCACAGTTTTAATACTTCCATACTCTCAGGTAACTATGAGCTTGCTGCCAAAGGAGACACAGAGATTTACCGGCTCTCATTGAACTCACCACTACTCTTCCAACTTGTGTATGGGATTTCTGTTGTATAGATTTCTACATTTTTATATTTAATGTTTTAAAATATTCTGTATATGCTTCCTTAGGACCTTTGTTTTGTCCTCTCCAGGTTTGCAGAGACTTTGACTTCAGGCAAAGTGTTGTCTCTGAATGGCATCTACCCTTTTCCATTCTAAAATCTTACTTTTGATCTATTTCTGGAAAACTGGGAACTTTTAAAGTTAAAATGACCCATTTTTGCTCCTTTGTTTCTCTTTGCACCAGAAGGATTCAGAAATTTAGAGGAAACCCATCTTTCTGCTAATATTCTGGCAGTCTGTCCCAGAAAGTATATTCTGCCTTTCTTTTAATGCAACAGGGCAGAAGGGAAGGTGCCTTTAATAGTCCTACAAAAATTTCTCAGATCTACCCAGGTATCAAGGTACCCAGGTTCAGAATGACTGAGCATGTAAAAACTGAAGCAGGAGCTCTAGGCTTCTGCACCTGAAGCGTTTATATTCTTTCAACAATTTAAAAAAAAACTTAGGACTGAGCGGTGTATTGGCTGCTTCAATTTGCTTTGGGCAAATTTGAATTTTGGCATAGGAGTCCCAAACCAAAAGCAGGTTGGCTGTACCTTTCCTGGGCTCTCAGTGACTGTGCTTCTGGGTTTGGCTCAGGTGCAAACTAGACACAGAAGGAGGTTAATTAGGTTGGTATGATTTGAGAGATAATTATTTATGGAAAGTGGCCCCAAAACTGCAATTCTGTTTAAGGAGATGACAAGTACAAGAGTATATAAAATTAAGGCTGCCCTTTGAAAGAGACATTTGTATTTATTAAAGTTAGTCTGAACTAAAAATCAGAGTTTTTTTCTTCAGAATTAATTGTAATTATTTATAGCACACAGTTAATTGTAGTTATTTATAGCACTGACTGAATGTTTTCAGTTCAGTGTGGTGATAATTACAACATTGGTATAAAATAGCAGACCTTCAATACACAGAAGCTTGAACAACTGGCAAGCAGTAATATCAGTGAAGAGTATAGATCATTCCTCATTGTTTCAGATCCATTTCAAATTTACTGAAAGAAAAGCAGTCTATGGATTTCCAAAGGGGTCTGCTGTGGTACTTCATAAAAAAGTGCTCTGGACTTTTAATTTCATATTTCAGTAGGGTCTCAGAGGACCTCAGTTGGGCTCTTTTAGGTTTCAGTGGGTTTCTGAACATTTCAGAGATGCTGGCATTTTTCACATTCCCCTTTATGACCTGAGCATACCATGGTGAGCTCTGACTCTGGCCCTCTGATCTCTCCAGTGTAACCAACCCACCAGTCAGGGCAAAACTGAGGAAACAAGGTTCAAACCTTCAGCTGTTTCTTTAACTTACATCTCAGTAAAAGGATGAGTAAAAGATAGAAGAGAAAGGGTAACAGAGATAAGGAATGGCAAAATCAGTTGCCTATGATTACACCTGGTTTATTCACATCACCTACTGCATAAATTAGCAGTTTAAGTCAGGGTCCATTCAGAAACTTAGGGTGAAAAGGATTAGAAGATAAAATTTTGCACTAGTGTCCTAAAAATATTATGAAACATCCACAGATAGTAGATGCCTTCAGTCGATTTTTAAGAATAAAATACCTGTACTTCCCCTTTGGGTGCTTGTATATGAGGCTTCTGGTTAACCAATTTATATTGAATCTTGTTTCAGGACAAGCTAGCCCTTTCAAAGAGGCTTCTTAGATATTAAAGATAGTCTGAAAGATGCAATTTCCTATAGAAGTAGCCTGGGAATACAAGCCTGATATTCTGAAGCTTGTAAGCAAACAAGAAAGGCTGGAAATTTATCTTTTGGAAGAAAAGCTCAATAGGAAAGAATGAAGATGCCCATCTTAACTCCCAGTAAAAGATGAGCACGATGATGCCTGCAAGGGATTGCTAGGCAGAGGAAAGCACATGGATGACATTTGGAATTTGTTTCTCTCAAATAAAAAATGTAACCTAAAACTCATGCCCTGAAGAAAATTAGCTCATAGAAACTCTCTAAACACTAGCCAGTGAATTAAACCACTGATTTAGAGGTTTCTTGGGTAGCTAAAAAACATATGAAGTCTTCAGGGCAGCAAAATATTTTCTAATAAATTTGTATGTCATCAAGCACAGTGCCAATTCCTGCTGTTTCCACTTATGCAGTAAGAGTATACTATGAAAACTCCTTTATATATCTGTAGTTTAATTTTCTTTTAAGGTAATTTTTACCAAAAATATTGTATTATACAGCTGATTTTTTTTTAATTGTTCTATGTGATTTTGGCCCTTCAATTTTTGTTGAGAAAACCAAAGTAACATTTCATGTAGTATCTAGAAACCAGTGTAAAGGGCTGCAACACTTCTGTCCACCTGGCATCTGGAGCATGGAGGATCAGAGAACAGTTTGTATGAGACAGTGTTCGGTGCCAACCTTTATCTCTGGAAAGGACCTGGAACAGACAAACGGTCTTTAAGAAGATTCAAGAAATGGTGAAGTTCAAGAAAAAATAGGGAAGCGTGTGAATCTATTTGAGACCTGTTTGCTCCAATATTTATGAATAAATAGCATAGCACTCAGAGGGGTTTGTTGTCATCACTCACTGCTCTCTTATCAGTGCCAGTGGGAGAAAACCTGGACCTAAGTGGAATCAGTTGAGGTGTTAATGGAGGCAGTGATCCCAGGTGTGGTCCCAGCATGAACATGCAGGAGGTAGGTGCTGATTTGAGGTCTAACTCCTGTGGTTGCAGGGCATATCTGTGCTGCTGAATTGGTTAGATGCAAAGGAAGCTCCACTGCCAGTTTCTTGGCCACCCAATACAATGCTGTGAAGGCTTCCTGGCGTTCCTGTGGGAGCAGGAGGGCTTTCTTTATATTGACATAAAGAGTGGGCAGAGCCTTGAGCTGTGCCTGGGGAGGTTCAGGTTGGACATTAAGAAGATTTTCTTCACAAAAAGGGTTATTAGACACTGGAATGGGCTTCCCTGGGAGATGGTGGAGTCACAGACCCTGGAGGTATTTAAGGAATGACTGGACGTGGCACTGAGAGACATGGTGTGATTGAGGTGGTGGTGTTTGGTCACAGGTTGGACTCGATGATCTCAGAGGTTTTTCCAGCCTAATTGCTGATTCTGTGGCTGTGCCCTGACTGAACTGAGGAAGGATTTGCTTGCATTGACATTGTACTTATGGACAGAGCCATGGCCAGGCAGCAGCTGAGCTGATTCCAGATATCTGCCAAACACATCCCCTCACCCTCGGGGTTCTGCCATCAGTGAGGGTCTCCCACACGGGGTTGTACTTGTGGGAGTTTCTGTAATTACTCAACAAAGGTTAGAAGGATATTGCAACAACCGCCTTTACGTTCTTCCCCCCCGCCCACCACCCAACACAGGTTTGATAAATATTTTCAGGATTCTTCTCTAGCATTAATAACTTTTTGTTTGTTCGGTTTGGCTTGGTTTGCTTTGTTTTGTTGGTGTAAGTTCTCTTAATAATGCTGATATATCTTGTAACACATCCAAGAACCTTCACCAGGAGTTAGAGAACACTTGGTTATGTGTGTCTGTGAGGAAAAGAACCAACCCACTGTGATGACAGAGTAACAGTGAAAGGTATAAATGGCATATGACTTCTGAAGTGAAAATCTTGCTGTCATATTTGTGTAGATTGTTATGTACTTAATAAAACAAATGTAAAGTAAGTGTCAGTTATGGAACTCTTCCAAAACAATCTTTGATAACTAAGGTAACTTTTTTTGCTGATAGTTTTGCAGAGTAACCATTTTGAAAGACAAGAAGTTTGTTGTCTTTTGTGACATTTATTCTTTCATTCTTTTAAATTTCATCAAGAGCAAAGCAGCTACAAGCTCCTGTACTCCATGTACTTATTCTTGGAGAGTTGCCTAAGAAATATATACTTAGTCTTTCTGCAGTCGCTGTACATAAGAAACTGGAAGCCACCTCCAGAAACATTTAATTAGATCAGAGCTGTGTCCAGTTGTGTCTTGAATTCCTCCACCAAATTCCTTTATGAAGAGATTCCACAGCCTGTCTGGACACCCTTTATCAGTGTTGGACCACTCTCATGGTAAAAATAAAAATTGTTATACATAATCAGAATTTTCCATATTCTGACTTATGATTGTTGTAGTTGCACTGTGAAGCTGCAAGAAGAGTCTGGCCCTGTTTTGTCAGTATCCTCTGGTCATGGAGACAGCAATATGTTCTCTCCTGAGCCTTCTGTCTTACGAGATGAAGAGGCCCAGCTCCCTTAGCCTCTTCTTTTTTTTGTTTTCCTTTTTTATTTTAATGGATGATACACATCTGTCTTAACTTTATAGCTTTCTCTTGTGGATATATATATACTTATCTAACTTCAAATTGGTTAGGATTTATTTTCTTTTCCTTCTAGCCTGGATAATTTCATAGAAACAGTTCTGGTAGCAATGTTTATCCTAGTACAGCCCAGGATGTCAGCATGTGGCAAGGGCAAGTTGCTGTCTCGGGATCAATTTGGTGTCCATCAGGTCACAAGGTTCTTTTCTGCAGAGCTCCCTTCAAACTGGTCAGGCCTCAGTGTGTGGTGCTGTCTGGGGTTATTCCTCCCCAGGTTCAGGACTTTGTGCTTTCCATTGTTGAACTTCATGGTTTCTGTTGGCCCATTTCTCTGCTTCCCTCTGGAGGGCACAACTCCTCAGCATATCAGCCTCTTCTGCCAGTTTTGCATCATCTGCAAACTCCCTGGGTGAGTGTTATGTCTCATCACCTATGCCACTGAAGAAGGGAATTTAGAATTATTATGGTTGAGATTAACTCCAGGGGTAGACCACTGGGGACAGTCCTACAGATGGACTTTATGCTGATCACAACACTTGGAGCTTGGTAGTTCATCCAGCTTTCAGTCTCCCTTACTAAATATGGACTTACCTAGTCCATATATCATTCCTTTGTCTGTGGGGGTGTTATGAGAGGCCATGGAAAATCCAGATGAACATTCATGGCTGATTTCATCATAGACAGCTCTTGGGTTTCTGTTTTTCTATGCTTATTATGTCTATAATTTCCTTGTCTGCAATACATCTAGAATGTTTTCTGTGAATTTGTCCCAGGACCTGAGGTGAGGTTGAGCAAGGGGGCTCCCTGGATCCTTCTTCTGGCCCTATTGAAAGATGGGGCTGATATTTGGTTTTTTTCAGTCGTATAAAACCTGTCAAGTCACAACCACCTTTCAGAGATTGCTGAGAGTGGCCTTGCAGGGACATCAGACCCCTCCCTCAGCACCCATGTGTAGACCCCATCAGGTCTCAGGGATTTGTTTACATCTTTTTTAGTTCCATTAAATATGCCCTAAATGATCCCTCTCCACTGAGTCTAAGACTTCCCTGCTCCAGATTTAAAATATAAACTTGGACTGTTGAAAATATATGATGTGAAAGATCATTTATGTTAAAACTAAGCAACCCAAACTCCTCCATAACATAAATATTCAACGCAAAAAATATGATGTAGAAACAATTTTTTTCCTGGAAAATAGATATTTTTTCATGTTCTATATGGAACATGCTTGAACTTCCAGTGGGCGATAGGCAGCATATTGTTTGTTAGGTATTTGCCTTTGTTTCCTTCTTTTGCCGACTGAGTTAATAAAGACAAGGTTAATTTATGATCCATAGCTCCTTAAGTAAAGTTTCCAGCTTTCTCTGATTATTAACAATTAACGTTTTTAGTCATGTGTTCTTTAAACAATGGTCGGATATTGAAGTAGGTACTAAGTGCACTTCAGTGTATCTTAAATATATTTGAACCTCTTACAAATAGTTCTACCAAATTTTGTTTGATAAATAAAAATGTCTTTCTTTCGGCCCCAGACTTTGTAGGCAGAAAAATAACCCAGATTGCCTCTGGAAAAGGCTTTATCTCACTCTTTAGAGTATAAGCATATGCTAAGAAGCATATTCCTGGCATACCAAAGTAGTCTCAAGGTTACAGCTGTCTTTATCTGCTCTGCCTACATAAACAAAAGCTGATATACAGGTAGGTCTCTTGTTGGTCCTTCTGTAAGTGACAGAAGCTTTTAATCTTTATCTTAATTTAGTTTGTGTCCAGTGTTCTGCATGGTTGTTTGATGTTGTCAGCCCAATGCTGACGTTGAAGTTGGGTAATTCCTGCTTACTCATTATCCTCTTGAATTCTCTTAAAGGGTTGTGGTTTCACTGTATTTATGAATAGGATCAATTAAGATAATCTTGGATTAATCCCCTTACACTCTTTGGTCTTGTTTATGGCTTTCTTTTTCATCAAATTCACACAAGCAGTGTAAGTTGTTATTCTGTTTGTGGTACTGTCATAATCATTTATTATAGAATTCCTCCCATAAAAAAATGTATCCCTCATTGCATTCCTCTGCTCTCAGACAGACAAAACAGACACATCAAAGATTTCAATTATGTTACTTTTGAAGTATTGTCTTTTAGGCACTGATCGCACACATAGAAATGTGTGTATGGTTACCTTGAAACAAACCAGTTGAATTTGTGGTGCTGTTAATAAAATTAACTTTATTTTCACATTGGAGTTTTAGGATGTTCAAGAGGCTTAAAAAAATGGGGCTTTCACCTGACAGCTCCTAGAGAGCTTATGAAAGGAGTCTATGCAAAGCAGGTGCGTTTATTTATCTCAGTTCAAAACTATTAGCACATCACTTACGGCATCATAAAAAATGCTTCTTGTTGAGTGAGTGCTTTGATGAGAAAACCTGCAAAGAGCATAGAAGTGAGTGGTATGCACTGTAATATCAAGTTGATCTGTAATCATAATTTTTTGATGTGTCAATATGTAAGGAAGTAATCTGTCTCATTAAAAAAAAAGTGAGTCTGATTCATTTTCACTGGGTCAATTGCTGTTGCTAATCCAGAGTCTTTGTCAGCTTGCAGGCTTTCTTGTGTGTTGTGTTGTTACACTTTTGCTTAAAAGGCAGGTAAGATGATACTGTTAGCACTTTCTGCTCTTATTTCTTTTACTTGGAACAATAATGTGATAGACTTAAAATAGCCGCTTTTAGCAAATTCTATTTTCTGCATGTGTATTCATGGGGACACAGATGGCCAGAGAAGGATAGAATGACATTGATTTATTGGCATTAACAATTTTTTTCTTCTGTTTATAGTGTTGTCTTTAGTGTCATACAAATTCATTCACGAAATAAAACTTCGATAATCTTGGAGAAAAATAAAATAATTATGCCCTCTGAAACTTGGTACAAATAATATAGAAATGTATTTTATTGTGCCAAGTTTTGAAGGAAAAGAAAATGCCACTTTATGCTCTGAATATTTAACCAAAGGAATATCTCTCATGATTATGTCCTGTCCACAGTATGAGTTAATCTCCTATGGTTTGTATTTGGATTACAGGAGTTATTCTTTCTTGCAACTTAGTGCAAGTGGGATATTTCTTCTTACTCATATCATGTGGCTTTAAATTTTGCATTCTAATTCTCCCTATGTCAGACCAAGTTTTTTGTCAATAGTTCTTAACCAAATTTCATATGGACTCAAGTCATAAGTCTTGTTATGTGTGGGAGTGTTGTCCTGAGGTATGCAGGGAGATAACTGCTGAGTGCCTTAGACTTGCAGTGAAATTTCCTCTAACAATATTGTTCCTAGCACCTGGCACACAAGAATATTCCGAGATTGGGTCCTGCAGGCAGTCAACATGATAAAGAGGATTAATTCCAGTAAATGAACATACACATAAGGACTAAGATCTTTGGTAGTTGTGTACAAATTGTGTGTGCAGAAAGAGTTTGTAATGGTTATGTCTCCTAGATTTTCCTTTCAGTGTTTCAAACTACTACAGCATTGGGAAAACTATTTGTGTATTCCACCTGTAGTATTTAAAAGAGGTGAAGTCCTCAGAGAACTAACACTGCAGAGTCTGTAGAGCATGGCACTGCTTTTTTTTTTTTTTTTTTTAAGGCAGAATATTTGAAAAAATTACTGAAGCTGCTCTTTGGTAAGAAGGTCCTGATGTTTTAGTGGGCCTTGAGTTGTGACAAAGAG
>VRYO01001681.1:13765689-13777337 GCA_009812075.1 Sialia sialis | reverse complement strand
AGCCCCTGCGCTCCCGGGCAGGGCGCTCCGGGCGCGGTGGGACGGAGCGGAGCAGAGCGGGCAGGCTCTGCTCTCGGCCTTTCCCGTCCTTTCCAGTCCTTTCCAGTCCTTTCCCGGCCCTTCCCTGCCTTCCCCCGCCCGCGTTCCCCGGCGGGTCCCGGCCGGGCTCGGGCAGAGCTCCGCGGCCCCTCCGCCCCTCCGGCCGGGCTTGCTTTTTCTCCCCTTTCGCTCGTCCTTTTCTTCAGTGCATGGGCGGCTTGAAAAATCGGAAACGATCTTAATGAAATGTTTTCTGTACAGAAACAAGCGGGCCCTTTTTGTGCGCCAGGCGAAGGCAGCAGAGCTTATCACAAAAGACAAAAGCAAATATTTATCAGGGAACAAAAGATGTCCACGGTTGCTTGCAACGAGGGAGATTTTTCTCTCTCTCCGGTGAAGATGTTTAACAGCGTAAGATGTTTATCGGGACTCCTTGTTGAAATTCTTTGTTTCCCTGCAAGATGTACAAATGAAACTGTTTTTCTTTCTGGGAAGCACATAATGAAGCCCATGAGTAAAACTGCAGAGAATGCAAACACCTGCTTGTCCCTCTGTTGACTTTGCGTTTCAAGGAGGTCTCTTCTGTTCCACATGATAATGCTCTGGGGGCTCGGTTTTGTTGGATTTTTTGTTTATCCTGTATGGAGATAAATGGTCATCTTGCCGTCTTCACTTTGTGTCACTTGATGCGGTGATTGTCTCCGTTAAAGGAATACCATGTTGTTAAAAGTATTCCTTCTTCAGAATCCTATGTGTTAGCAAAAGAATAAGCGATTACAGTTTCTGTTTTCCCTGTCTTGGTTTATTTTTGAATGATTTTTACATTTTTTTGTTTCTTAATGCTGTTTGATGAGCTACATGTCTTACAACTACATTTTCAGCCATGAATGAAAGGGAGGAAAGGTTGCAATCCATGTAACCCCTTCCAGGACTTTTGCTGTTCCCCTTAACTATTTCATACACAGAAACACAATATTTCAGATGCCTTGAATGCTGATTATCCAGTGGGTTCATACAAATATATCCCTTATACATTAATAATGAAGAAAACATGCAAACACTTTTATGAGTATTCATCCCCAACAGCTGGGTTATCAGTTAACTACAAAATCTATCATAAAAATTTAAGGTTTTATAATATAATCCCCCACTTTCTCCAGCTTGTGAAAAGGCTACTTGTGATTAAATTTATTCACATGGCAAGTGTTTAATCTCATAATAAGCATTGTAAGTTGATGTTATTGCTCAGATTTCTGGTGCTGGACAACAAAATTCATAGTAGTGCCTGCAATCAGGATTTGGGCTTTTTTGTAGTTCACAGAATTTGAGGAATACTTTAAAACACTTTTCCACAGCAGTTTAGAAAAGAGCTTTACAATGACCTAGGCTTTTAAGTACAATGCTGTGAAGTAAAAGAGCTGTGCCATAACAGAAGTGCTACACCCAGACAGGGCTTGTCTGCTGTTTTAATACATTTCATAAATATCAGGGGTAGGGGGAGTGCCTGGCTCTTCACATCACTGTACTTGTAGATAGTCCTGTTTGTCTGGGAAAATATACTCAAAGTGAGACTCCTGGGAGCAAGCACCTGTGGAATTTAAATATTTCTATTTCATGTACATCAGTACATTTTAAATTAATAATATAAAATAAAGCTTTGTATTGGGAAACAGATTGAAGTATTGTTTTTGTTTCTTTATTAATGACCATAATATTTTTCTCAAACTTCTCTGAAACTTCAAAGAACTGCTAGTTTTAGAAGAACAATTCCTGGGTGTGTTTGTAAATTATTTACCTTTGTACAAATCTTAAAGGTTTAAGGTTTAATGAAATTATTTTATTTCTAATTTGACAGAATAGTTCTTAGATAAACATACTCTATTATTCTTTATTTTCATGTGTCTATTTCAATTCTGATTACAGAGCTTGCATTCTATTTTTCTTTTGTTACTGAGTGCAGAGAGTTTAATACTCTTTTCTTAAAGTTGTATAGGGAACCAGTACATCAGAAAGTTTCAGGACTTTCTTAAAACAGATAAAAATATATTTTTTCTTTCTCAGTTCAAAGTTTTCTCTCTATGAGAGAAAGAGCATGTTCTATGATAATTTTCAAAATTTTTCTTATACTAAGGATTTTTGTATTTCTGATAATACTAGAGTGTGTGTCTGGAAGCTGAAAAATAAATAGAATATATAGTATGATTTTTTATATTTCATCAAATATAATTATTATCTAGGCTACATTGGATTGAAATATCATTTTTTCAGGCATTTTGGCGAGACACAAGTACTTCAGTAGAGAAAGATTTATTCTTCAGAAACACAGAGTATATATATTCTGTAGATATATATGCTGTAAAATATTAAATGCCATATACTTCTGGACTGCTTTTGCCCTCAAGATAAGTTTTCTATTTAAAAAAAACCCCAACAAAACTAAGACTGCTCCAACTTTCTTTTCTAACAGCACATCCATTATTTGAAGATTTTTATTGTTTTGAGTTTTATAAATACTATAGGGAATTACTTTTTCTGCAGAAGCAGGAAGTAGAAAGAAAGAGGGGAGAAAAGCATAGTGCCCAAGCTCACAGAAAAAACTGTTTTAAGAAAACTTTCCTTCTTACTTACTTCTATCTGACACCATATCCATATTTTTTTTAATCTATATATAAAATGATTTTTAATGATTAACATGGTCAATAACTCAGAAATAAGAAAAATCATACTGCTGTGGAAATAAATTCACTCCAACATTAGGAAGTCATTTGTACAATGGTAATGCATTGTTTGCGATAGCAATGCTGACCATTCTGTAGGGTGTTGAGTCATAAAAAAATAAATTTAACGTTTATTTTCCAATGCAAGTAAAGTATTTAGGCATGAAAGGGAAAGAGATTAGAATACAAGTATTTTTGGTACAGTTTTATACAGATGGGACTGTAATTGGTAACATGGGAATAGTATATATACTGAAATATTTGAAATGCTAATTCATTTTTTGCTTCTGTTTTCCAACTGCCAGCTGTAATTATGGATCTCGTTTAAGAGATGCTAACACAGGGGTAACTTCACTCCTGGAGTAGTCCCACTGAGACATGGAAGTAAAGGCTCAGGTTCTTCAGCATTGGTGTAGGTACAGTTCTAGGAATTTGTTGAATGCTTCTATTAAAGACTGTCTGGTGCCCAGGTTATAAACCAATTTCATTTTGAATATATTTAGATATACATAAACTAAGTTATGCACTGATATTCTTTATCAAGATTAATGGAGGCCTTTAAATTTAAATTTATCACTGTTTGCATTCCTTAAAATTTCATTATGTGTTGACAGAGGTGAATGAATCTGAAGTGTTTTTTAGATCCACAGTGCTCTCATAAAATTTGAGAGATAGATGTGAAATGGTTTATGAAACTATTTCAATTAGTTTTATATTATACTATTTCCCAGTGGGATGTATTACATACAAAGAAGTGTTCTAATAGCATTAATAGTGCTTATAAATTTCCTCAAGTCTTCTTTTTGAATTTTCAACAACATCTGAATAAAGCATCTCTTTAAAAGAAGTTCTGTACAAGCTGGGGGTCAGTTGGCAGAGTGAACTGAAGTAAAAACTTAAGGCTTTCATCAGTGCATTCCCTCTGGGAAAATGATAGAAATACATTTGAAAAACAACCTGGTTTATTCTATTTATTGTTAAAATATAAAATCAAATGAATACACATAATAAATTTTGTTGCTTGTTGATTGTGGGTTTTTTCCTTCTTATCAATATTTAATTATATATGTCTTTAATAGTTCCATTTTTATTTGCTGGAAGAACTGTATTTCTGTTCAGTGGGAAGCCTATATTATTCAATTCAATTTGGAAATTTAATTTTGAACTTTCAGGTCAAATTAAATGTCTTTGTAATTGTAAAATTAAAAATCATTAATATCCTGAATGACTTCAGTCCCATGGGAGTTTTTAATAGGGGTTTAGTAGGAATGGATCCAAAAGTGTTCTGTATCATATTAATAGAAATTAATTTAAATTCTTTGTTGTGCAACAGGAAATATGTTCCTTTTCTAACCCTTTCTGGCTGTTGAACAATTCTTCAAGAATTTTTATTAGTGATACGATTTTGTAAATTCTGGGACAGGATAATGTGTTTTCCTGCTCTGTAAGGACAGAAAATCCTTACAGGACAAAGAAGTAAAACCCCTGAAGGAATGCTCTACACAGTAGAACAAATCCTCCTCAGTTCCTGAAAAGGAACTAAGCTTATTATCTTGTTGTGTTGTGGTTGTTGTTGTTATTGTTGTTGTTATTATTATTATTTTATTATTTTCCAAAGTTATTTTAAGATGCTTTAAAGGCTAATGAGACAACATAAAGAACATTTTGAAGCAACTTCTGGATGCTTCAGAATTAAGGAAAAAACAGCCTGGTTCCGTGCTTCCTTTTCAAACTTAAACTTGGACAAAAGCGTTTTTGCATTTGTTCAGATGCTTTTTTACTTCTTGCTTTGAAAGGACTGTAATTGAGTCGGGATTTGTTTTGATAAGAACTAATAGAAGTGTAATTATAAAAGGGTGAGTAGAGATTACTAAAGATTGTGCTATTTCAGGTTTTCTAAGTTATTAAGTCTTTTTTTTTTTTAATGTTTTTGCTCTCCTTATCCCAATGCAAAAAACGAGGGCATGAGTGATGCAGTACTTAGAAGGTTAAGGTGAATTTTCAGGCAGAGTGCAAAAGCAATAAAAAATATAACAGGAAACTTCATATTGCTTCACATTAATGTTCAAGGCCAGATCATAACTATGGGAAGGATAACAGAGCGGCAAGTAATTTGTTGTCTGGGCTTTTTTGAAAGACACAACATCCTATCTCTTTAGGCAAAAAAAAAAAATAAATTAAAAAATCCTTGCTTTATCAACCAGCGCTTTTGTTTTCAAACATTTTTAAAAATTGTTTCCTGTGCAAATTCATGGAAGAGAGGTGGCTAATTCACATAGTTTTGTGGAAGATATCCCCCTCTTTTCCCCTTCCATCTCTTACTATTGCAAGTTCTTATTTTGATACTTGTTAGAGCCAAATGAATACAAAAGAGATCTTCATCCTGCCACCGTGCTTTGCTTTGTAGTCATGTTTGTTTTCTTGGTGTGTGGGTGGAAGGTGGCAGCAGCTTAATCAAGTCAGTGTATGATGGGCTCTGGGAGGTTTTTGCCTTTCACTAATTCCTTGAAGAGAAGGACCAATCCTCTACCTGCAGCATCTGGGTACAAAAGGCTTGGGAATGCTCACCTCTTGGGTAGGATCATAAACCAGTGGCAATCTCGTCAGGACAGAGGGGGCTGTCTGTGTGGAGCTTTGCAATGACCTTAAAACTCCAGAAGAGTGAGGGGATGGTTTTGGTGAATAGGCAGGAAGCCAGGGCAGGAGAAATTCCAGGTGTTTGCCTAGCTGTGAGGAGGACTTTGTTTTTAATGATGGGAATGGGACTAAAAAAGAGGAAGGATTCAGGCATCTGTTTTCTCTGTAGCCTGAGTAGTATCAGGAGGGTGTTTCTGTTTTGTATGCAACATCAGCAGCAGAATAAATGTATTTGGCTTAAGGATGTCACTAGTAGCTCTGCTGTAGTGAAAGATGTTTGTTAAAAAACTGCATGTTGTGGATAAAATTAGTTTTGAATTGATTTGTTTTCAAATTGGTTTAACCATTCAGATTCAATTTTATCTATGACATTGAGGGGTTTCTAGACAACTCTTTCCTGAATAACACTATGGAGCTTTCTGGCATTATACCCAAATTAACATCATGCTGCGTCATTAAAAAATAAAAGAGCTGCAATTTTTTCTTGGCGTAGATTTCTGCAAAGCAATAAAAGACTGCCTATGTTGATTACAAATATTGTAAAGTGTTTACTTTGGTCTATAAACTTGGAGCATTTCATGTTTGGATATATTGTATGTGGCCTCTTAAGACCTTTTCCATTGTTCTGCTTGTATCTTTTTCGATGAGGGTTTCAGGTCTCATGCAAGAGAGGTTTTTGAAGGACAAAACCTGTGCCCTGCAGGAATAGCAAAGGCAATAAAGGTGTTTGTAGGCAGGATACACATACATTAGGAATCTGGACTTTAGTTAATACCTACTCTTTTAGTGATGAAAACTTGCAGATTTCCAGTGTCCTAATTTCTCCATTTTAAAAACAAATTAAATTGACCTGGCATGCAAACCAGTAGTGCTGTTTCTTATTGCTGCATTGAAATACTACAATTTATTTGCTATTTGAGATTTGTTCATTATTAAACCGAACACAAGTTTCTCTTTTTCTAATTCTAATGTTTATACAGAGAAATCTCCAAGCTTTATACATTCTAGGTGTTTCCACTTCTCAAAATTATTAATTGAAGAACCCCATGTAACTTCCCAGTGAGGTTTGTGCACACCAAACCTCTTCCTCCATAATCCCATATGACAACAAAACATTCCCAAACAGAAACTTCATGTCCTATGAATTGTAAAATGGTTTACAGCTGGCTAAAAGCTTCTCAGAAATATTGATAAAAATGCCTTTTTCTCAGTAATAAAGGAAAAGGCAAGGATGAACTATCCCTGTCTTGGGCAGGAGAGGAGCTTGTTCTATGGGTCAGTGCAGGGAGTTTTCAAGTATAAGACTTCAGCTACTCACTGGAGCTGGATGAAAGCCAAGAATTTATTTTGACAAAGTAGTTTTGTGCTATTTAATTTTGCTTTTGCATTTCATTGCAACAGAAGGAAGATTTTCATGCCTTTTGTTGTAGCACATGGATAAAGGTGTTCCAGATGGGAATAGGAGAAGCCATCATGGAATAGCTGGTAGACTGGAATCCCATCCTGTTCACGATACCCACTGTGCATGACCAGGGCAGGCTATAGATCTGAATCACCAAATTTGTTTTCTGTTCTGAAAATGAAGAAGTCCTATTTCATAACGTGTGTTCTTAAATGCTCATATTTTTACTTATTTAACTATTGGCTTTTATTGGTTCAATATTGGTAGCATTCAGTGGATGGCTTTCGCGCCATATCCTATTTCTATGCAAGATTATTTTCAAGTTATCTTTCATGTTGAATAACACACAATTTCAGACAGAACTGACATTTATGAAAAATAGAAATATGAGGGCTAATGTTCTTAATGTGAAATCCTGGGGGCAGTTAGTAAGACAGTTTAATCAACCATTAAATAATCAATAGTTACTAGTTCACAGATGGTTTATCAAAATTTTAATTTCTTTGGTTCAGGGATATTGGCAAATACAATTTTCAACAGCCTTGAGTTAGAAGTCTTGCTCCCATTGAATTTAAAAGTAATTTGAATATTGTTATTACCTCAGGCTTCCTTAATAATCCCAGCATGCACAGATTGCATCTGTTGTTCTTTTACCATTGAAAGCAGTGAATTGTGGATTCTAAATTTCTAATTCTTCAGAAATAAATGGATCTGGATTGCATGAAATGAAACATCCTCAGGTAAACTTTGAATTCGTGGAAAACTTTGTAGAGGGACTTTTGAATACCATACAATGAGTAAATTCAGTTTAATTTTTCTTCTTGCTTGTCTTTAGGGTCCATCTAATAGTGTGAAAAAGACCATGTGTTAAGGATCTCATTTTATTTTTTGTTAGTTGCATAATTTAGATAAGAGAACTTCTATTCCTGGGAAAGATTTGTGATGTGAAGACTCTTTACTGATTTTTTTTTTTTTTTTAATTCATACTGCCAACAGAAAAAGTACTTTCTGTCTTTGTCTCTCTCTAGAAATCTATATTTATCTTTTAACTGTTATCTTGAATAACTCTGGAAAATATTCAGACTAACTTAATAGTCTGAATAGTCAGTCATTATTTTTATTTTATTTTATTAGATTGAATTAATCCATTTACATTTTCTGGGAAAAGCATTCTCAGTGAATAAAATTTTCTGGGTATATTTGTTACCTTCACTTTTACGATCATACGACCAATAATTCAGCCACATTTCTCAACTCCTTAACTCTTCTGGCTTCTAGGTTAACCACAGTCTTCCTTTACTTCAGAAGCAGTCCATATGGATCCATGTGAAATACACTTGCAGAAAAAAATAATATATTATTGTGCTTCATGTTTTGGAGCACATGAATTGGTTTTATTCCCAATGAAACAAATGTGGGAGACTTGCCCCAGCCTGGCATTCAAACCACAGAGGCAAACCAGAATTGAAGTTTTCATAGCATGGGCATCAGGTCCTCAGTGCCAAGATGTAGCCAGAATCACCCTGTAGGCTGGCAGATGGAGTATTTTCTTGAGAAGGGGCTTATGTCTATTAACCTCTTCATGCACAGAAAAGAAATGGCTTAACCGTCATACTGTCTGAACAACTGGTCAATGAGTCTATTTCTGTATCTAGAAGAAAAAAAAAAAATTGGGGGAATGAGCCAACAGCATTGCCTTTCTTTTTTCATGGTTAGCATGACCTGTAAAGCAAAAATGGTAAGGTGTAAGGAAACCCTGCTGAAATCTGGCCCCTCTAGACCATCTCCTGGAAAAAGAAGCCCTCCTACAGTTCTGAGTGAAACATATGAGAGATAAGATTAAGTCATGTCCTCAGTATTCCATGTTGCCCAGCTGGACACAGTGATTTTATAAACACGCTGAGGACTTTCGTACCGCCTTGTTCCCTCCCTCCCTTCCTTCCAATCTACCTCTCTTCCTTCCTTCCTTCCTCCCTCTGTCCCATCCAGCCAGAGCATTGCTGAAGGACAGAAAGGAGTCCTTCCCTTTTGCCTGGGCTGAGACATCCCAGCTCCAGGTTGCTTGGACTCCTGGGAATCCTCACTGGCAGGTGAGGAGACCCAGCCTGCTGTGCCACCCTGAAATTTCAGGATGTTTGCACTGGGTCACTCCTATGGAACGAGTGGGAGGTGAGTTGGGGGTCAAACTCCAGATTTAGAAATGCACAGCCCTAGTCAGAAAACAGCCTTTGTCTCTGTGGAGTATAAAGTCTCCCAAGTAATGGTAACATAGGAGCAGCCCATCATTACCAGCAGTAGGATGAGATCTGCAGGGAGGGCTGTTTTCTCCCATCAGGAGATGGGATGTATTCAGCATGGATAGGGAACAACTGTGCCAGGTTGTGACTCTGAAGTCAGAAGTTCCATCACCAGATTCTATCATGTAGAAACCCTTAATTCCTATGCGTCCTTCCATCTGCTCTGCTCCACTGCTCAAACTAAAACATGCTGCAGAAGACAGTCCATCTAGGCATCTTGGCATTTTTCAAAGTAAAAACTAGTAATGTAAGAATGATTTGTCTCTTGTGAAACACTTCCTTTTGATGATTAGATAACAGTAGAATAATAGAGACCTTTCAAAGCATTTATGCGAAGAGGCTTCTTATAAGCCCCAAATATAGTGTAAATTCAGAAGGCAAGATTGGGGTGCTTTAGCTTCCTCTGTTTGTACTGTGGTTTGTGTATCACAGGATGACAGCTGATCAGGGGACAGAGTGCTGCTGGCAAGTGATGGGTGTTTGTGAGCAGGAACTTCCTGGGAGATATTGACCAGGTCACAGGCAGCTGCTCGGAAATTTGTTAAGTAATCTATCTAATACGTCCATGGAGTAGCACATCGGAATCAATCCATCCAAATGCCTCAGGAATATCAATAAAGAGATAATAAATCTGATAATTCTCTGTGATCTGCTCTGGTGTGAAGCTACCAGGGTAGCCTTGTACAATATGAAGATTAATTCAAGCACACATTTGTTAGGGTGACAAATGCTCCGTGCCAGAACTGTGGCTGGTGAAAAATTCATTTCAAATTAATTTCAAACTTTTTTTTCTGCAATAATCTGCTGTCATAAAACCGAATGGCAACAAATGGCAATTGCTGAGGATGTTTTCAAAAGGGAACCAGATCCTAGGTTTACAGAATTATTTTTTTGCTTATGTGGATCTCCCACTTAATTTCTGTTCAGCAAGAAAACATTTCTTTCTTTGCTGTTGTTCTAAATTGTAATTCATAGTAATGATAACAAGAAACCATTAAGTATGACATAGTAAATACAAAGCCTAAAGAGATAATAAATATATTTAGATAGTTAATATTCTACCCAGATTAGGTCCATTGTGAGAGGGACAAAAATAAGTCCCATCAGGCACAGTCCTGAAAGTCAGTATTTTTTTTGTTTCCTTTGACTGTGGAAGGTATAAAATCAATTATACAGTCTATATATTAATTATATGTTATTATATATATATTAGACAAATTATATTAATCTATAATTTATTTATTATTTTTTCCATTTTCAAAACACCTTTAGGAAAGAAGCCAGCACTTCTGTTTCTGACTTAATTATGTGAAAGAAGTGATATTTCTCAGGGAAAACTGATCTCTAGGATTTTTTTTAAATGTTTGAAAAATTCAGAATTCTATTTGTGACCTTCATTCTAAAAATATGCTGCATTTTTTCAAATTAACTCCAGATTCTTTGAAGATTAAGACTTAGTTCTTTAGCCATCTATGTCTTGGTCAGTGAAAGAAATTAATATTTGTTTTAAAAATAAAGAGCAGAAAGAACTGAAGTTTTGGTTCACCTCTACAAGATAAAAATTAATAATGGATGGGGTCACAAGATGGTTTAGACTGTGGTTGGGAGCAGAACCTTGCTGCATCTTTCTTTTGGTAAATGGTTCAAACCATGGAATTCTTAGGTAAAGCTTGAAGATTTTACTTAACTTTTTTTTTTTTTTTTTTTTTTTTTTTTCAGTGTAGAAGGCAGCAGGCCATGGATATCTCATGGCAGTTTGCTGCTATTACACTTACCTAAATAAGAGATTCCTGTCATTCCCTGTCCAAGAGACAAACTGTGATAGAATTTCTCATTTAATGTCTCAGTATCATAATTTTTTTCAGTAATTTCTCCCCTCCCATGAGCTCTGTTGTCTCTCAGAAAATTTGGTTTTGTTTCGCTTTAGGAATAAAAATTTTGATTCCTATTGTAGCTCCTCTTCTGACATCCCACAAGACATTGATTTCACAGAAGTGTTTTTCAGCCCCTTATTAAAGACTTACACTTTATAATTTTGAACAGAACTTACAGCTGCTTATTATATGGACTTTGATCCATCTTCATAATTTATGTATTAAATGCCAAGTTTGCTCAGCTATGAAGTAGAGAATACTGGTGATGGACCTCATTTCAGCATAGTCAAAGTGGATTTGACCAAAGTCCCTTGACACAGATAAATTTGTATCAAGTATTCTTCATAACTGCTTTTCCCCTAAAAGATCTGATTTATTTTAGGGTAGAAGTTTATGGTTCAGGTTATTCTGTGCTTTTTATTAAGACTGATTTTCACTGTGAATAGAGACACCAGGTTATGCATGTGATAATGAAGGAGAATGTCCTACTGTGCTACAAGTTTTATATTGATTGGCTACCACTTGAGGGACTGAAATTTCCACTCAGTCCTTAAGCCACATAGCAAAAACAACACCAGTGCCTGACGACATTAAAATATGTATTTCAGAAGCTAGAAATGTTATGCAAAAAGTAGTTGAAACCAAATAATTTTACTTGTGCATGGGTTTGTGTGTAGAGATA
>VRYO01001681.1:13736262-13764689 GCA_009812075.1 Sialia sialis | reverse complement strand
ACCTGAAGGGAGCCGACAGGAAAGATGGAGAGAAACTATTGACAAAGGTCTGGAGCGACAAGGGGCAATGGCTTCAAACTGACAGAGAACAGTTTTAAATTAGAGATTAGGAAGAAATTGTTTACTGTGAGGGTTGTGAGACCATGGCACAGGTTGCCCAGAGAAGTTCTGGATGCCCCATCTCTGGGAGTGCTCAAGGCCAGGTTGGATGAGGCTCTGAGAAACCTGGTCGGGTGGAAGGTGTCCTTGCCCATGACAGGGGATTGGAATGAGATGATCATTAAGGTCCTTTTCCAACTATTCCATGCTATTCTGTGATAATTTGCCATTTGAGATTCATTGAAGGGATTTATATTATATTAGGATCATTTGCTTTGTAGTTGAGCATAACTAAAATATGTATTACTTTCAGCTGAAAAAGAAATTTGTCTTGTAGAAATAGTTATTTAATTTCAGATACATCAATTATTAGGAAAAATATTTTATTTCTATCCTGTCAGTAGGCACCTGGTTCAAAAACTTCTTAGAACAGACTATTGGAAAATATTTATTTTCTGTCTTCGATCATGAAAAGAACTTCAAACTTCAAACTCATAAAGACACTTTGTTGCATAAAGACACTTTTTCCTTGTGTTAAAATGATATAATATAACTGTGCTGTGCATACCTTTAATTAAAACAGGGTGCTAGTGGAGTTGTGCTACTCCAGACAAAGAGGGTAAGAGAGATATGAATTAATTTGTACTTAATACAGTAAAGTATTGAATTAGTCTTGTAAACTTGATTGTCACTCAGCTGAAGTTATGCATGTTTACAAATGATCTTGAGCTTGATTCAAAACCTTTTGAAAAGCGAATGCCTGAAGAGAATGTTTATATATTTTGTACTTTTTTTTTAATTGACTTTGTCTTTCTTGTGGTCTCAGCTTGCAATGAAATAATCAGCTCCTCCCTATCCAGTTTCCTTTTCACAGATTGTATACAAGTCTGTGTGGATTCAGGAGCATTTTCCACTTTGGTTAATGTGTTATCAGGAAAAATAGTGAAATTACAGTTATATGACCATCAATTCAATCAATGTAGATCTCTTTACTTCACTTTTCTCTAATTCTATAGTACTGATCTTCCCACTTTTGCAATTAGGTGGTAGAGTCACCATCCCTTGAGATGTTCTAGATGCAACTGGCACACAGTGCTGTGATCTAGTTGAAAAACTGGAAAAAACTGATTAATTTTCCATCATAAATAGTTCTGTGGGATACTTTGAAACTGTTATCATGGTAGTCAACATTCTATTGTATACTGGATATTTGTCAAATACATGAAAGCTTACAAATTTTTCCTTGGCTTTACTTCTAAACTATTATGAACACTCTACTTCTAAATGGTGAAAATCAGTTTTTCAAAGAAAGGTAATTTATTATGTTTATAAATAAAATCCATTAAAAACATGGCTTGAATTCTAGAAGTTGAGTTTGCCGGCTTGAGGGAAGGGAAAGGTTTTCTGTTTGCTTCTCCACTTGTTTTTGTTGTTGTTTTTCTAATTCTTTTTTCTTCCTTGTGAAACACTGAACTTATCAAGGGTGACTTGAATTAAAATACAGTAATTTCATGACTATAAGGCACACCCTTTTGACTAAAATTTTGATCGAAACCCAGAAGTGCACCTTATAATCCGGTGCGCCTTATATGTGGACAAAGTTTAGAAAATTGCCAACCTGGAAGTGCGAGCAGCGCCGAGGGTGGCCGCAAGTGCCAGGGCTTGTGGCACAGTGAGGGCGCTTGGGGCTGTGTTTAAAGGCTGCGCTGATCCGTGAAAAATGTTTGCAAATTGAGCAACTACCATTAAGCCCCGCGATCGCGCGACTCCATTACTAATTCATTACTTTGTTGCATGCGGATCCTTGATGCAAAAAAATAGTGCGCCTTATAGTCCAGTGTGCCTTATATGTGGACAAAGTTCGGAAAATTGCTGGCAACCCGGAAGTGCGCCTTATAATTCGGTGCGCCTTATAGTTGTGAAATTACTGTAATCTTGGCATTTTACAGTGCAGTGTTTTTAAAGAGTCTGTTTCTGAAAGAACTGTGATTTGGTTTTATTTTACAGGACTGGAAAGAAACATTTTCCACAGATGTCAGCTTCTGTCTGCTGTGAGTGTCTGAGTGATGCCACATTCAGCATTGAGTAGTACTGGCAAGGAGAGAGGCTTCTCAGAATGAGGTAGGTTTCATTCTTTTTCACAAGGCCTGATGAAGTTCTTCATAGTCACTTTTCTGTTTAACATAAGTGAAGTCAGGCAGGTATTCCAGGTCTGACTTCACCTTGATTTGTCATTGGTTTTGGTGGCTTCTTCTGTGTTGGTATTTACCCAACAGAGTAATTAATGAGTCCAGGTGTTTTAGTGAGCTCCAGTGTTCCATGAGCTCTCATTCACAGTGTCACAGTTTTGTTCCAAAGCATTCTTGGGCTGTTGTGACTGTTACCTGTGACTACAGGTGCACTCTGTAGTCCCTGTGCATGTGCCATCAGAAAGAGCATATCTCAGTTAGCCTTCCACAGCCAAGATTATTTCCTAACAGAATGGTTACCAGAGAGTGATTTGAGAATGGTTTGCATGTTATTATTATTATTATTATTATTATTATTATTATTGTTATTGTTATTGTTGTTATTAATTATTATACATAAATTCTGGTAAAAGAGTAGTGCAATGAATAGGTGTTGCCTAAAGGCCTTGGTTCTCTTTTACTATTTTCTCACTGGTGGTAAAAGACATATTGAGGTGAGAGTTTGTTACTTAAACATGGGACTGGTAAATATGACACAAGACATGCAATAGACCCACAGCCATCTGGAATGGCAGCTGAGCCCTTGGCAGGATACTGTCGGTATGCAAAATGCATGAGTTGCCTATGCTTAGCAGTCCTATCCTATATGTTAGATTTCTCTTTCAGAAAACTGTAAAGACTGGTTCAGTTTGTGTTGTGATAGATTGCAATCCCAGATTCAAAGGTGATGTTGGAAATGAGGGGCACCAGGAGGAGACCTGCAAGGAAAGAAGGGTTGAAAAAAAGCAAGTAAAGCAACAACTAGGAAAGTGTTGTAAGGTGGGGCTTAATTAATCTTATTTTCCATTGATTCTTTTCCTATTTATACTCTTCATGAGCTAGCAACCTTTGAGTGAGCGACATCTTTTTTGAGTTGTTCTGTTATGCATTATTTCACAAAAAGAAATGTATTAATTGCTCTATGCTGTACTGCATCCCCTCGTTGTGTTCCAAGTGTAAGAGAAAATATTACAGTCGGTATCTGACATGTGGAACTAATTTGCCTCTGTTGGAGTTCAGGGAGAGGTCTTGGCTATTACAGTGGATGAAAACACAAGGAATTATAGGCACTTCACCTCATGATGCTTCATTTGTAGTTTAAATTTGTGATGATATTCTATGGATAGAATATGAGGACCATATCCTGGCCCCATTGAAATCAGTAGGAGTTTTTCTCTTAATTTCAACTAGGCCATGACCCTGGGAATCTCTACTGGCTCCTGGTGAAAGATTTGTTCCATTTCTTGCCTCTAACTAGACCTCCTCTGAGGACTTAGTTTTTAATATTGTGGCCCAATCTGCTTCTTAGGTAATAATTCTCTCTTATTGAAGTTTATTTGTACTTGATTTGGGATATCCTATGCGCAAAGGAAAACATGCTTCTATACCTATATTTTTCTGTCCTTAAATATGACAGTATTGTTATGGGTAATTATAGATTGAATCTCAGGAAATAGTTTCTGATAAATGACTTCAGAACAACTTACCAAGGGATAGGACAGCAACCTATTAACCCAAATAAGGTATTATTATGCAAGAACTGCAAGAAACAAGACTTAACTCAGAGGAAGACTAGATCATTTAATTGCTCTTTAATCAGTTTCTATGACTGCAGATTCTTTCATGAGCATATTGTGGATTTTGCCCTTACTAGCAGTTTGGATTTGATAAGTTATCTCTGTCCACAGATGAAAAGATGTACTTTAGTATTATCTTTGCTGTAATAATAGATTCTTTCATATTCCCACATCTGGAGCATGTGCTGCTTGCAGGTCATCCATAACTTACAAATCCTTTGACTAAAGAGCACTAGAATTCTTATTTTCCACATAATATTTTTTTTCTATCAGCGGATCATTGGACCTCATTGCTCTAATATATTCCACTTGTGGTAAAGCTCAGGCATAAGAGTATATTAAAATTGTGTGACATATGAAACTAAATTTTGATTCTCAAAAACATGAATGCTTCACCAAATCTATGTTTCCTGACTCAGATATTTTCTTAATGCAAGTATTATTTGCTTCTGAAAAAGGGACAGATATGAAATGCTGAGTGTGCTCTCATCTGATATCTAATTTATCAGTTTCAATATCTCAGGTTCATCAGCTCCTATTGGAAGTTTCATTCTATCGCTGTACCTTGTTTTAGGAATTTTACATTGTTTTTCATTAGACATCTCTCCCAGTTTGGGCTGGGTTTTTAAGAAGTACAGTTTATGCAGTGTACGTGTCCATATACATCCATACGTTCTGTTGGATGTTTGAAGTTAGAAGTGAAATTTGAAGTTTGTTGGGGGTAGAGATATTAAAAATCTCTTCTGTGTGTTCTGGTCCAAGTATCCACATGAATGTTCTGTTATGCTTTGTTACAGAAAGTTATACTGGGAAAGTAGGCCACAAAGCTGTTAAGCCATTTTTTGCCTAGTCCTGTGGTGTGCTAATTTGCCATTTTATGCCTCCTGCATTTTGCATCATTCCTTTAAAACTGTGTAAAAAACCATATTTTCCTTCTTGAATTCCTTTGCCTTTACTCTCATAGATAAGTATCCTGCTCTGGCACTGCCTCATGTCTAAGTTGGTTAACACTGCAGAGAGGATGGGGGTGAAGTATTTTCACCAGGGAAAAATCATGTTATCTGTCTACCATGAGTGCTGCTGCATTTGGTTCTCTGTATCCTTCCTGGTGTCATTGTTTGTCACCCTCTGTACTGAACTGTGAGAGATGTTTAGGGCAGTCATGGTGAGCACATATTTTTTATATAAGTAATGAACCAAAATATCGAGTCTTGCTTGTTCCTGTTACTTTTGGACCAACTCACTGAACCAGTATTAATATTTTGCTTTGTTAATTAACTTGCCAAATTAAACCACTTATTCACCTGAAAGAGTACCAAGAAACCAAGACCCTGGTGTTCTCCTCACAGTTGTTCCAGATGTTCAATTATTTGAAGTATCCCGTAGGTACAATCCTACACTAATTTGCAAAATAAGTTAGTATAAGTAAATCCATTTTTTAATACAGGATTTCATAGTGATAAGAATATTTGATGAAGGGAAAATTATTCACTACAATTTGTGACTTGGAGAACACAATCCATTTGACTCTTTTTCTGTATAATACAAAGAGTTCATCTGTTGCACAATGTTCATTTTTAATTAAACATTTTATCATAGTGCAGCCTTTTATTGACATTCCTCATAATAGAGCTGATAAGATCTTAACCTACTCTTCAATGCAGCAATGTATAACTCAATACTCTGGCACACGCTGTTCCCTTCAGAATAAAACACATGATTTTCTGATTTAATTTTAAAATCTTATGTACTTTTGGTCCCATTTATTTACTTTAACTTCCTAGATTTTCCTTTTGACTTATGCATTTTGGATGCAACCATTTCTTGGGCTGTCACTCCTATTTCCTCAAGCTTTTAGCTAGCTGGACGACTTTAGTGAATCTTTTTCTCCTTTCTGTCATTTCTTTTTTAAAATTTGCAATAAGAGGTGATTTATCACCTAATCTTGTTTCCTATTGTACAGTCTTGTTTCCCACTGTACAATTTTGATTAGGTGTACTAATTTCACTCACAATTGCCTTAATCACAGGCTTATAGAATTTGTGTTACCACAGAAATTCCTTAAGACACCTCTTGAGAAGAGATTCCTGAAGATGTTCCCAAAGATGAACCATGAAGCTGGCCCCTGTCAGTAACCATAATGAACCCTGAGATATAAAGTTTCCCAGGATGATGTGCTTAGCCATAATCCAGGCAGGAGTTTGTCACCTCCAGAGGACCTGCACCAGGAGAGTGGGAACCAATCTCTGCAGTGGTGCTGCTGAGACCAGCTGGCCACAGAGCAGCATCCTGAGGGGATAAACCTAAAGTACATTTCCAGGGTTTGCTGTTTCCTGCATTGGATTTTAGTATTCCTCTAGATGGGAAAACCAGAATTCTCTAGTATTTTGCTGCAGCAAATCAACCCTTCTGAGTTGAGGACCCACCATAATCACCTAAGGTGTTATAAGACCAAATTTCTCAGCAGTGTCAGATGATAATGACTCCACTACCCCATGCTTCCCTTTCATACTTTATAAAATCAGCTTTGCTATTCATGCTTCTCATACTGCAGGCCTGCCACTCTTCACTATAAATGTAGATATATTGATTTGAGCTGATAATTTTGAGGTAATTTAATACCCATTTGAAATTATTTCATGTAACAAACTGCAGAAATAGCAGAACTGCCTTTTACTTGAGAAGAGCTCCAAAGAGAGGGGACTACTCAACTGCTGAGGTTTTTTTCTTACACTGTGGAAAACTTTTTAATCTTGCTTGGTCAGCACAGAGGTTAAAAATCACATAGGACCTCTGACAGTCGGAAGTTACCATGTGCCAGATGTGTATCTTTCAAAATTGAACATTCCAACCTCTTTGGTCTTCAACAAGCTCCAGATCTTCATGGATAAATAGATATGTTCTGAATTTAAATAAGTACTTACTAGATCTCTGAACTAAACCTTGATTTCTGATTTTTTTTTTGGCACATTCTTTCTCCAAATCTACAAGAAAATATACTGCCACATTATTTGAAATGTAGAGGAAAGAGAGCATTGAGCTTTATTAATTGTTCTAAAAGGGAACATTTTATGAAAAAGGAGCAAGTTCATGGCCTGCAACACCCAGCTGAGTTGGAGAATTGTGGAAACACAATCAAGATGTGCCTGGGGTACCAGGGACCCTGTCAGCACAGGTGCCACAAGACACAAGTCCTCTCTGTCGTGGTTGCCTCTGCCATCTATGCTGGATAGATGAAGGCAAATCAGGGAAATGCCAGCAGAGCCAGGGCGCTGTTGGCAGTGCAAACACAGCTGGTACATGCAGGTACAGGGTCTCACCATCCCCAGCAGAGGAGGGGCAATGACAACAGAGAGAAGGAAAAAGCAGTGAAACTGCTTGTTGCATCTATTCCTGAAAGCTGACTTGTTTAAACCAGACCTGAGTCATAGCAGGTGAAGCTTTCAGTTACATTAGAGATACAGGACATTGCCACTGAAATAAAGATACTGAATTTTGATCATATGGTGGAGTAGAGAGGCTCTATTTATGCATATCCTGCAGAAGTTCTGCTGTCTTTTAGATGCAGTGGTGCTCATGAGCTTGTTTGTTCTCCCTTGCTCTCCCAGCCTGGGCAGTCCTGCAGCTGACATGAAAAACAGGGAGGAGTAACTTTGGTGTTTTTCTTTCTCACTTTCTTTTATTGGGTTTTCTTGGTTTATACCTCTGCAGCTTCAGGCTGGCTCACTATGCTTGTGCTCACAGAAGAAAATGTGCAAGCTAGGATGGTGACTGGCTGCTCCACAGATGCAATGGTATTGGTTCTTCCCAGCTTTTTACCACAAGCAATCTTCTAATTATTTTCTAGAATTAATAAAATAATATCCTGGGTTTTAAACATACTCACGACATGTTAGAAAAAAAAAGCTGTTGTATTTGCTGGTGCGCATTTGTGTACATGTTCTTTTTTTAGTGGGGACTAATAAGCACATCATCTTCCACCACTTTTTACAGAAAAAGTAAAGTAAAATATTTATAAGAAAACACCCCCCCAACATCTACTTCAAATGGCATCACTGTAAATTTTGATAAGTACTTTCAAATGTTCATTTTCATGAACAACAGTTTAAATGCAAACGTTAACTTGCTTTTAGTGACAGAACTCAAATAAATGTAGATGTTATTTCTCCAATAAGAAATATTTTATATATAAATAAAAAACCCAAACAACTTGCTTAGCTGTGGTTTTGTTATTCAAAGATACACCAGAGGGAAAGCAGAAGTGGGATTTAATTAAGTCTGTAATCTCATTTCAAAAGATGTGTTCAAACTTATGCCAATTAGCATTTTGAATCCCTGTACTTGGTCACACTGTACATTTTCTGTGCGGAGCAGAGTGTGGCACAGGTGGCAAAACCATGGAAGGGCAAGTCCACAGTGGCCAGGATTGGGATGACCTGAGCCACACAGGTGGCTCTGGCTTTGCTGCTGCTGAATTATCTGCTTTGCTAAAACTGATGAAAATTCACCCCCACTTGATGTAAAGTCTAATTTGCTTCTGTATACACTCAAG
Source organism: Sialia sialis (assembly GCA_009812075.1). NCBI lineage: Eukaryota > Metazoa > Chordata > Aves > Passeriformes > Turdidae > Sialia > Sialia sialis. The sequence goes on along the minus strand of VRYO01001681.1, from coordinate 13,756,233 downwards.
AGAGGACAAAAGTGTGTTCTCAGAGGAGAGGAGATAGGTAGCATTGTTATTTCTGTGGATATTTGTTTAGTGCTTTAGATTTTGTTGAAAGACAAAGTCTTTTGGCTGTGTGCTTTGGTTACATTCTGCTCCTTAAGAAGAGATGTGTTGCTTATCAGCCTATTAAATGACAAAATAGCATTCAAAGTTAATTTTAGAAAACTTTATTGGAATATTACAAGAACATTATTTAAAATGAGTGGATAAGCCTTATTGTGCTGATGTTTTATTGGGGTTTACCCATTATAAATATCACTATTTTATAGAAAACAATTTAGTGATTCATGAAGTACCAAAGTTAATTGCTTAGATAGTGATCTCAAGCTCCTGTAAAAATAAATCTATTAACCCTAATAATTTAATTCTAGTACATTATCAATATAAACATTTACTGTTCTCTTACATTAAAAAAAAAAGCAAAAAAAACCAACAAAAAAAAAACAAACCAAAAAGAAACCAATCCATCTCAGTATTTGGACCTTTTTAAGCTCACAGACAGTCATGCAGAGAATACATACTGTGCCTAGACTATGTATATGTAAGGTGATGTAGGAAATAGGAAGATATTGGAGAAAGCTGTCTTTTCATTTAAGACATTTAGCTAGAACTTGCAAGGTGTGAGTTAATTTGCTGAATTCTACTGTGAAATATCTAACACTTTTCATGATTTCCCATGCAAGATGGATACTTTAATCTCCTGGAAGAAAATAAGTGAGAATTTTAACAGATTGTTTTGCAGAGCTTGCATTTTAGTAGACCTGCCTTTTTTTTTATAAGATGAGGTTACAGTAATTTCACGATTATAAGCTGCACCTTTTTCATTGAAGATTCCAGCCTACCCCAGTAGTGTGGCTTATATTCAGGTGCGGCTTATCTATGGACAAATCCCAGTGAAATGCCAACCCAGAAGTGGCATTTGGTGTGTTCTGTGAGTGTGCATATATTGGTGTAAGGAAGCTCATCCTCTGTTCACTCTGCAGCTCTCCAGGGATTCCTAGAGTGAAATCAAAGCCACCAGGTCGTGTGGGGATAAAACCAACCTGCAACAAGTATTTGCTAGAAAGTCCCATCTGAATAAAGCATTTTAACTGACTCCTTAGGCAGTTGCAAGCATTTGTGGAGAATTAAGAAACAGAAAAGGCCTCCTTTTCTCCCCAGCCAGGAAAAGAGCAGAGTTTTGTGCTTTGAGTGACCAGTCAGGCACTGTGAATAACGAATGGTGATTGTTCCTGTCGGTCACTTAAAATTGTGTCACAGGGTCAAATATGTTTGCATACACTGATCAAGGACTTGTGGCTTACAAGGTAATTAATAACACCCATGACCTATATGCAGACACCTAGTGAACAGATTTAAAGTCTCTCTCCATTGGCTGAATTTCCCAAGGAGCTATTCCACCAGCCCTAGATAAAAATATGTAAAATCTAGACTAGAACCAAACCAGCTTCATTATGTAATTATAATGTTCATCCTCAACACCTGCTATGATAGATCCTTCATTGATAAGAATATTACAGATGATGGACTTTGGTTTTGTGAGCACATTCAACCCAAACCAGGAGACCCATAGGCCTACAGAACCCTGAAATATTTGTATTATTTTTAAATTAGATTTTCAGTATGAGATACTATAAAAAAAAATATATCCTTTGATTAATAGTATGCAGTAGTGATTCAGACAAGCACTATTCAGACGTAGGCAAAGGTGTAATCTGCTTTTCCAAGAGTTTTTACTTACTGCAAGAATCAAGAGTTTTGTGGCCAGCAGGCAGAAAAGGAAGCCTTGGTAAGTGAAATGATGAGCAGGATTGGTCACAGGCACTCAGCTTCAACCTTAAAACTTTCCTTATTGCAGTGATTACTGCAAACAGAAATATCTTCCCAAATGAGTGGAGGAGGAGGTAGTGGAGACCAGAGTTGGGAGAAAAACTCAGAACCACAGATTTTAAATTCCATTGTCTATTTAGTGCAGTTACTGTTTTTCTGAGGCTAAAGTGCTGCTCTAAAGAACAAGTGAAAACTGCATCAATCTCTGTGTCATTGTATTTCATACAGATTTTACTTTAATTTTATTTTATTATATTTTGTACCTTCAAAAGAAAAAAAAAAAAAACAGGTTTGAAGAAGAAGTAAAGAGAGTGTTTTGGTTAGATAACAGCATGTAAACTTTAGGACATCCAGTTTTTAAAATCTTTAGTGTCTCTCTTGCTTTTTGTTCTGTAATTGATTACCAGCACCCCCTTTAACCCACCTTAAAGGGCAAGCAGGAAATTCATGTTTTCGTTCACTAGCCCACCCCTCTGAAAGCGTTCAATATTAAACCAGTTTGCAAGGAGCACAGGCAGAAGAAACAAGAGGCCCAGCTAGACCGTGGCAAGGTTAGGAGAATCATGTCTGGTGCCTGCAGCAAATATCAGCTCTTGTTCCTGTACAATTTTTGCATGGGGAGACCAAGTTAATTGGGGTATGGCTCTGTTCTTTCCTTTATGTGTGACCTTTTATTATCTCTGTGGCCCTGTAGTTCATGCAGTGTCATAAAGCTGTGGGAAAGTCCTGCAGCTGGTGTTATCAGCTGTTGGAAATTAACTTAAAAATTGAAATATTTGTGTTTCCTTTTGCCTGAAGGTGTCTGGGAGTGTTTAAATTGCTACGAAGGTGCAATTATTGTGGTTGTGATTTTGCTGAGCATTGTTCCTGCATCTTTTCCCCTTCTTTCTCTCTCCTTCTTTCCCCCACTGCTTTTTAGTGCAAGCTGTGGGCTGGCAATCAGGTGTTGTGCTGGGGGAGGGGGGTGACTTTAGGAGGGGGGTTACATGGCATAATTCCCACGAATGTAGGAGGAGGATGAAAAAGATAAAGAAATTTTGTTTTTCTGAGCTAGAGGATTCTCTGCATGACTTCCCCACTGATGGGATCATGTGCTTTCAGGCTGAGATTTTATTAACAATTCAAATGGAAATTGAGGGCACAGGAGGAGCAGATTCTCACATAAACTTGATCTGTCCATGAATGCAGTTCTCTGTTTGCCCTGACCCTGCATGGCTTAAGACACTGCTTGTGAGGCCTGAGTGCCAGACACAAAGACCGAAATGAAAAGCAAGCACATTCCAGTAGTCTGCACAAAGGCAATGGAGCAGTTTCTAGCCGTCTCCCCAGGGAGAGATCTTATCTCCTTGCAGCTAAAACCCTTTAGAGTGTTTATTTGTACTCTAGCACCCGAGGTTTATGAATTGATATGGATGCTGGTTAAACTGTAAGTTTCCTCGGTGGGTCTTTTCGGGAGACACAGAGGTGTTCCGCCTGTAATTTCTTCCCCAAATTCCTATCGACATTGATCAAAAGGTTGTTTTGCTTTCCTGGAAAGTGCTGAGGGAAAAGAGAGTCCAGAAAGCGCATTAGTCAATAAAAGTCATCCCCAGCCTTAGGAGAGTTTTGCACAACTTTGCCTTGAAGATCCATCCATCCATCCATCCATCCATCCATCCATCCATCCATCCATCCATCACCTGTTTTTGGCGTTCTGAGCAGCTCAGAGGGTCAGCAGCACTCGGGAGGCCGCCCTGAGTGGCTGTACAGATTAAATGTAATGTGCAGCAGGCTGACCTTGTGCTGGGAAGGCACAGGGAGGACGTGAGGCCAGGCAGCTGTGGCCACATCTGCTGGGCCATCACTCTCCGCCAATGGCAGCCAGCGCGGGATGCTCCTGCTGGGAATTCTGCTGGGGGCTGGGTGATGGGGCTTTGCTGGGGGTCTTGTCCTTTCTTTTTCAGAACACATGACTGCAAGGATATAATTCATACTCCCTCAATGTTAATATTGTGTCGGTATATTGCTAATAAAGTGGCGATTCCTTAATCAAACTATTAAACGTTGATACTTCTGGCTCTCCTAAACAGGCATCCCTTTATGAAAACTCCCTAAAACAGTAGGAAAACTGTAAGAAACCAAATGTTTTCACTGTGTTAATTCCAAAGAATCACAATACTATTTGCCTTAGTTTTCTTTATTTTCAGCCACAAGAGAAAAGGAAAAGAGCCTCAAAGCAAAAGCCAGCAACTTTTAGATAGGAAATTATAACCATATGTTTTTCCATCTTTCTTACAGTGTTTAAAAGTTTCAAACACTTTCATATTCCTGAAAGTATTTAAATTAGTGGGAAGAGATTAGCAAGAGATATTGATCCAAACAGTTTTTGTCCCTTAATTTTATGGGTTTCTATTATCCAAAATTAATGGTCGTACTTAGGCAAATTGTCAGTAATTGGTGACAAAATCACTTTATTGCTTTTCTTTCATTTGATGCTAATTAATGGCCCTACATTATTAAGTTCAAGCCTCTTCTGTATTTCGCCTTCTCCATAAATATGCTTAGTGGTAATGTCTTGGGCTAAACTTTTTTCTTTAGTGTATGCAGTAACTGTCTTATAGAAATGTGATAACAAACACATTTCTGGCATGATTTTTCCTGAAAGAATAGAAGTTATTTGCTTAAGAGCCTGAAGTAATTTTGATATGAAAGAAACATTTGTAACATAATGTGTTAATTGATTCATGTGGTAAAACAATAGTTTTTCATATCCAAGTACTGCTTAGTAACTTACACAGTTTCACCAGTTAAAAGCCCCTTACTTCTCTCCTGTGTTTTTAGAGTATTTTTGAGGAAAAAAACAGTTCTTTTTCAGTGGGCTAGAATTACACCACAGAATTGTTCATCGTATTTTCCACCTGTTAATGTAACTTGTATTTGGTACAGAGCAGTATTTATCCATTTTTCTCCAAACTAAATTATTTTAATGATACATAAATATATTAGTCTAGAATAGGTGCAGTAAATAAAAGCCACTTCTAGTTCTTTTGTACAAGAACTATGAGAAAACAGACTGTATGTGGTATTTTTTAGTTTTCTAAGAATTTAAAAAGAGAAAGGAATATATGTTACAAAATTTTATATTTTTAACATCATATATTATAGTAGAATAGTAAAGCTAAATATCAAAATGACTACTACTGTCCCACTAATGTGAGTTCTAGGGGCCTTGTAAGAATAAATTAGTAAAAATTATTTAAAGCCAAAAGGTTTTCAAAACATAGGAGGAAATAGTCTCTAAGCTTTTATAATTTCACAAATTATCCATATCTTTCTGCTGTATAATCTTGTATTGCTAAGCTGAGAGAATGGTACATTTCACTGATAGAGAGTTGCACCAGGGTTAAAATATTGTCTCTGTGGTTGTTGAAAAAGTTCTATTTATCTTTACTCTCAAGTACACTCAGAAAGTTTTCAAAATTGTGGTTCACTAATCCTTTCAATGCTTTTTTTCATCTTTTTTCATGAGTTATGCTTGACATTTTTTCTATTGAAATATTAATGGATATTTATTAATATTTGTTTATATTTCAGTCAAGGCAGTATTACCTAAACAAATCTTAAGAATCACTGAATTTTAAAAACAAATTGTTACCTCTTTTTGACATGATTTTTAGAAATGTGTTCCCCCTTAAAAAATCTTTGAGAAAAAAGGAGAGAGAAAAATTTAGTTATTTGGTTTTGCTTGAATGTGGAGATGGTATTGCTGGACTACAAACTTCTATGTTGCGTGCTCTGAGTTTGACCTCTGGAGGAAAGCAGCTGCTCCTTTGCAGTGCCTACACAGACTTTATGTTCTAAACTTAGGTATTTTGAGTTTCATCACAGATAATAAGCTAACCTCAGGTAAACAGTATGACTTCTCCTCACAAGTAAATGAAAGGAAGAGGAGAAAAATTAGGATCTAATTAGGATCACTATAATTAGGCAGAACAGTGTAAATCTGTGGTATAAAAAATGTGAATTCAATCTTGCTAGAGAATCTGCCCACAGCATTTGTTTGTCAGTGCCTGAAATAGTGTTGTCTTAGGCTGCATTTTTGCTGAACTAACCACACTGAAAACCAATGAAAATGAAAAGATAGTTTTTTGGGGAAAGGAATAGTCTTCATGATAAAGATGACCTTTGAATGATAGCTGAACACATTTATGTAGGTTACTAGAGAACAAAACAACACTTCTGTAAATTGATGTTGATGAGGGATTAAATTTGTGGTTCTTTATGTGTTGTGATGAAATACAGACTCAGTTGATAAAACATTTTATTGTAAATTACTGAGAAATTTACCACACGGATGGAACTGATTGAGGAGAAGGGTCTGTCTTCAAATGGAAATCAGTAAAATTTGCAAGTGCTCTTGAAAATCCCAAATATACTAAATGTAACTTAAGAATGAAGTATATTAGAATTTCTTTATAATTGCTTTCAATTTCTTTTGGCATCCTTGGGCACTATCCTGAGTAATTCATATTGCACTTGTCATAAATATTGTCTAGCTTGTACTTGGTGTGTTCAACTTCTGTTTATGGTTCTTGTCCAAGCAGAGAAAGAGGAGGGAAGGAATCCTATTGCCCTCAGTCCCCAGTTTGAACTGCCGCTTTTGGATGTGGAAAATTTTATGTTTTCCTTACCTTCATAGTGTGAGCACCAGGGTAAAATAAGTATTGCCTGATCAGTTTGCTCTTCACAGCAGTGCAAGTGCTCCAGAGGGGCAAACACACCATCCTGCTTCTGCTACCCAAATTGAGCATCTAATCTGGGCTTTTTCCAAGACACTCTGGGCATCCTTCTTTTCACCTTTTAGAGTAGTCATTTTCTTCTCACTGACCCTGTAGGCACCCTGAGGTCATGGTGTTGTTGCTTCCATGAAACTGTGGCATTAGGACTTTCCAGCTTGCTTCCCTTCAGTGAATGGTGTCAGCTTCTCTGCAAATTCCGTGATTTGGGGATCTAGTATTTAATATCAGCCATATACTAATGAGGCATTATCTGCTACCTGTGTAAGATATTGCAGCTCTGATTTCTGTGATTGGAAGTTTTTAATCATTCCTTAGTACTTTTTGGCTTTTCAGCAAAATCTTTTTATTCCTTTTTTAAAGAAAATATGTTAATCTTAACAAGTCCTGATTGGTCTGGGTGACTGTAGCTTCAGGGGACAATCATCAAATTTAAAAATTTGTTTTATTTTAATTTTTCTATTGATAATTCAGGTTTTGATACTATTCTTAAAGATGAGAAGCATATACAGATTTCTTTTTCAGTATACTATTTAGTGATCACTAATGTAATTTTGCTTTAAATTGGGTAAATTATTGAAAATTAGTTCCTTTTGGGTCTATTTTGTAAATATACTTTCTGAAAAAAAATGAACTGAAACTAAATTGTTACATGCTTAAATTTGTTAAATTGGGATGACTTGAGGAATATTTCTATTTTCAGAAGTCATGGCTGTCTCAGTCTCCTATTTCCAGCAAAGTCATATTTGTTTGTTGGTACTTGAAGAAATGATAAGAAAAAGAAAAAAGAAGGAAAAAAAAAAAAAAAGCCTGAGCATGGACATAATGATGAAGAAACAATGCAACATAGTCAGCCAGGCATGAAGAATTATGAATTGAAGCTAAGAGGCCAAGTGTCTCATCAGCTGGATTTTAATAGTGCTTGGCAGAAGTGCTTGTACTTGTACAGCAATTCTTTTAATATCTAATTGTGTTTCAAGTTGAAATATGACAGTCTGTCTTGAAACATGAAGAGAATATTTCCTGTGATGCAACGTCTGAGCATTTCTTTGCGTACTAAAGTGAGACCAGAAAATTGGTGATACTTGTGTTTTCAGATTCCAGGAGCTTCCTAATTATGAATAACTAAAGCTGTATCCTGTGCAGTTTTACTATTGTTAACTCTTTCCTCTTCCTGTCTTTATAAGTCATCTTGTTTACTTGTATTCATTTGATGTAGCTTTTTCCTTTTATTTTGTTGTTGTGTTTTTTGTTTGTATTTTTTACTATTAGCTGCATCATTTACTACTTAGCAAAATACCTAGTTTTGCTTGGAAAGTTTAGCTACAAAAGCAATGTATGCTTTAAATATAAATGTGACTCCAAAGCTGACATCTGAATTATGCTCCTGATAATCTAGCATTACCCTAACAGGGTCAGGAGTAAAAGATCATCATAATTGAGGGTTAGGGGGAAAAAAGGAGCTTGAAAAAAGCTTAAATTTTTACTTAGCATGCATACTGAAATGAATGCAATACTCAAAGTGCAGCCTGGTTTTGAAATGGGCTTTTTTCATTTATTTCTCATGATCGATTGGTATGTGAAGCTGGAGCTTTTCAGGAAAAGTCTGGGATTATGAGTGCATCAGCCTCTGCTTTTAGCACAGCAACGAGGTTATCAATAATGCATTGGAGATCTCAGAATCCTTGAACATAGGGAAATCACAGCTGGTGTGGGCTTATTGTTGAAATTGCAGATTTGCGCCAAGAGGTCACGACAACTGCGTGTCAGACGGTCACACACACGCACACAGACATGTCTTGAGGGAATGAGGGGAATAATATCTGAAGAATTGCCAGTGCCCATGTTATTTAGAAACTCTTCGTATGTTTCTATAGTTCAGATTTAAAAGCAGCATATTTAATGCTGCTTGCAGCAGCCTTTTGACATCTTGGCCTTTCCCAGTATTGTAAGTTTTATTGTTTTCCTGACAAGTTTATTCATATACTAACAGCTTGCTTGGCAGCAATGTTCAGACTCAATACTTAGGCTTTCTGGTCACGGTGATGGCTGGCAGTAATAGAGAGGGAGAATAAGTGAGTGTGGAAATGCAAAGCTGTCTCTTGTTACATTTTATCGATCTCATTCTGGTGTCATTCAATTAAGACAGAAATGTGATGGATAGTGTCTGCATAGATCCCTACTTTGCTTTCCAGCCACTCTATATAAAGCTTTTTGGGGGGAGGGAGGAGAAAAGAGAGTGTGAGGGGAGGAGGGGGTAGCAAATCAAAGATACAGTGTGATTTGAATTACAGATCAAACTTATCTTTTAAAAAAATCATTATTCTAAAGCTATGCTGCAAAGCAATATTAGCAGAGCTAGCATTCTCTGTTGTCTTGCTAATAAGTATGTGTAAATGTCCAGCACATTGTTCATTGCAGTTAAAGTAATGTTGGTAGTCTTTTTTTTTTCCCAGATCTTGTCTGTGGTTTATGAATAAACACTAGATTCTTCTGAATTTAATACACAGATAGAAATGAAAGGATTTACTTGCCTAAGAGAGCTGCCTGCATGCTGTAGGGCAATAATTCCAGATAAACATCTGCAGATAAGAGTTGTCATTTCAGCCCATTGTTTACTTTAAATATGGTGGAAAAAAAATTGAGAAGGTCTCTCAGTGAAGTACAAAAACGTCGAGATTAGCTCCATGGGCTTAAGCAGACCTACATCAATGCACTACCAAGCCTCGTGCCCATGCTTCACATAGTGGTAACTTCAGAACTAATAAATTACTTTCAATCTAACTCACAGTTTTCTGCCTAAAATGTGAACGAGACAATCCTAGAATGCATGAGTGATTTCCAGACATGTTTTTTTGTCATCAGACTTGAGGCAGGCGCCTTAAATGTTCTTTAGAATGTACAGGCTCTTTAGCTCCCTGTGAGGAAAGCCTTGATAAATCTCATCTCCTGGTTTTCCTCCCCATCTTCTCTCTTTGGAGGTAGGAGGGCTGTCTGTGCAGTTCATCTCTCTTCCCATGGAACTTCCAGGGCAAGAGTTTGCAACTCAAAAACTTATGTCCAAGGCAGATTTGGGATTCTCTGCTGAAATGAGGTTCCCTGGGCAAAAGCCAATTCACCAGAACCAAAATACAGTAATTTCACGACTATAACGTGCACCTTATAGCCTAAAATTTTGATCAAAACCCGGAGGTGCACCTTATAATCTGGTGCACCTTGTATATGGGGAAAGTTTGAGTATTGAAGGGATCTCAAAACAATTTCTGTTTCACATTGCGCAGCAACAAACATGAAGCTTGCAATCAAATGTGAGCCGCCAGTCACGCCAGCCGCATGAGCAGCCCGGTGCCGGCGGCAGCTGCAGGGTGCGGGAGAACAGCGGGTGGGAGTGCCAGGGCCCATGGCACGGGGAGGGCACCTGGGGCTGCATTTAAAGGCTACACTCATCTGTGAAAAATGTTTGCGAATTGAGCAGCAGGGCCTGCCTGGCGCCGGGGGTGGCTGGCTGCAGGGTGTGGGAGAATGGTGGCTGCAGGGTGTCGGGGCCCATGGCTTTACTTTGTTGTGCGCAGATCCTCGCTGCAAAAAAAGGGGTGTGCCTTATAGTCCGGTGAGCCTTATATGTGGACAAAGTTCAGAAAATTGCCGATAACACGGAAGTGCACCTTATAATCTGGTGCACCTTATAGTAGTGAAATTACTGTACTTCATAGTGGATGTTTATTGGCTATTCCAACTATCACAAACAAGAAAAGAACAACCAACCAACCAAAACACAAAAACAAACCAAGCTGTGCCACATGCACAATGTGGGGTTGGTATTCCTGGCTTTCCAGCCATGGTGGCTCTTGAGGAAGTTCCACCTTTCACAGCCTGGCTGTCTCCCTAAGTCCCTTTTCCTGCTCTGGCGAGCAAAGGAGCCCTAGGAGCCACATTTTAACTAAGAGCCTTGGGGCTTTGATGTTCAGGACTGTATTTTCCTTTTTTACTGCCATTATTCAATACACAATTACCACTGTGGAAAGCAATTAATTGCTAACTAAGAAATAATTGTGTTATAAGGTTTTGAAGTTTTAAGGTATTTAATATTTAAGCTACATTTTACATGTGACAATGCTAAGATTTTGGAAATGAAAGCACACTTCTGTCATTCATTCAGATGAGTATTCTAAGTGCTTGTCTGCCTCAGGTTAACACTAGTTAATGGTGCTCTGGAGAACCTACAACAGTTATGGACCTCAGTTATGGATTCATGGGCTTGGAGACCAAACATCAGCTGGGGTTTGAGTTTTCAGAACTACAGAATTTGAATTGAGAGGTTAGGGCTGAGATGAACCAAGGTTTTCTCAGAATCATTTGTACTTGCGCTATTAATTAGATGCTTCTGCTAAACTGATCAGCAACTGTTATACTTCCATGAGTATAAAGTGCCTTCCCTTTTTCCACGAGTTATAACTTGTCTTCTGAGGACTCTTGGATAGGAATCACATGAGCAAAATGCTGCCTTACAGACATGAGCATGCAAAAGGGTCTCAGACCTTTCTAGTCATTGCCATTTTTTTTACCTAAAAGCAAAGATAGGTATACTCAGGACTCTGAATAATTGTTGGACCTGCTCTTTGAGGGCTGATCTAGAGTGGGTATGCTGCATAGGTGAATCATGGATGTTTAATTTCCTTTGGAATTCTTGAAGTTTGGGGGATATTGAATTTATACAGCTTGAATACTTGCTCCATTGCCAGTATCTTTGGAAGTTACTAGTAATATAAGACAGAGAGGTAGACTCTTGTTAGGCTTCTATCCCATCTTCAAAGTGACATTTTTTAAATTATTGAAATTAAATCAAGGTATAGCACGTTGTAGCAAAGACAGCATTGTTTGTGCAACATCCCTTCTTTGTTGAGGAGACTTTCAGTGCTGGACCATTTGATAAATCATGTATTTGTCACTCAGGTGTGAAATAAAAAATATCAGGATATATTTGAAGCAAATAACGTTGCCCAGATTTTACAGGCCATCTCACAGCCAATGCTGTTGGTCTAACTGCTTAAAATGAAGCAGTTAAAGTGATTTCCTCATTTAACATCCTGACTTGCCACAGGTTTCTGTTTCTTTCTGCACTCCAAACAGAGAGTTTGTTTTGCTCCTTCCTGGCATTATGGGTTCACATAATGTAACATATTAAATAGTTTTGCATTTTTAATTATAATTCCTTTAACTGTAGGAAGGAAAATTTTGTGGCATAAAAAAATTATTTTATTTTTATAAAAATGTGCCTTTGTGGGAGGAGACTAAGAGGCTGTGCAGTAGCCATATAAAAAATTTTAACCAGTGTAAAATCTGACCATGTTTTTTAAAATTTTACCATTTGGATTTTTTCAATGGTTCATTGAAGCATATCAGGTTCTAACAACCATACATAAAAATAACATTAGAAAAGACAACCAGTCTCTAAATAAAGCATTACTAATAAGCTCTACCAGGAAACTTTTGATATAATTTGTCGAATACAAGCTTCTTTTTTACCTAACCTAAATGAAGAAAGTCCAATGAGGCATATACTTTTGGATAAATTCAACACACTGACAGCTGTTTCTGGAGCTGAAACTGAGCAGGCATTAAGTTTATAGAACTTAATTTAGATGGTTTCACATCAGTGTCATGCTTTTTGTAGATGCCTGCATTTTATAATTCCAGAAGCAGTACCACAAGAATTACCTGTTTTGTACAGTATTTTAATCTCAGAAGGGAGTAGCTAAAATGACACAAACCAAACTTGTTTTAAGAAATATACTTGAATTTCCAGTTTTTTTCCTAGACTTCAGAAATTCACAGAAGTTTGAGGAGAGGAGGGAGGGAGGCTTCCTAAGCATAAACACGCAAGTGGTTATGGCCTATTGTACTCTTTTTAGAACTGAAATATTTCAATAGCTTGAAAATGAGCCAGACACACTGTATGTTACGAACAGGGAAAGAAAAAAAAAGGATAAAAATAAAGAGCAGCTGCAGTTCTGTTAGGAGTGCAGCAGAGTTAAAAGAGACCTGAAAAATTATAGCTGACATTATTTATACAAATCCAGGAGAAAAGAATCCTAAAGTATATCAAGTCTTGTCATATTCTATTCTGCTCTACTCTGAACTTAAGGTTCAGTGTTTAATGTACGAGCAACAAATTTTTTCTTTTTCAAGTGCTTCTAAAGAATTAGGATTAAATTTATAAAACACAAGGCAGAGCTTTAGAGAGCTTGCTCGAAAACAAAAAAAAATATCTGAGTCAGATACGTTTTTGACTATGGTCAACTGTAGCAAGAATTTATAAGTAATTGTCTACAGGATGAGGGTAGAAGATATTAGTATTGTTTAAGGAAAATTACTTTTTGTTTTGAAATTATTTTTGGGATTCTCAGATTCTTGGATTCTAGTCCTTGATATTTAACTGTTGGTGGAGTGGACAATCATGGTTTTCCCAATGTGGAATTCACCTTTATCACTCCAATGTACAGAGAAGTATCTAAGGATTGTTACATTATTTGGTAGTTAGAATGCTTTAAGTGAGAAAAAAGGAGAACTGTTCAAAGTCTGCTTGAATTTGAAACCTGTGACTCCAGAGTACAGCAAATATTCATTCAGTTTCTGTGTGAAGGTTGAATAAATAAATACTTTTTTTTTTTTTTAATTGCACTTTATCCAATAAACTAAAGATAGTAGAATAGCCTTGTTTAGCCTTGCCTTTTGATTTTTCAGTAGTAGTCTTGTCCATTAATCAGAAACTGGACAGTCTTTCACAGACTGTTCAAACTGAAGAGGAATCAATGATGTTGTTTTCCACCTGAAGTTCAGTATTTAATACATACAGTAATTCTGATTGTCAGAAAATGTCAGATGGTAGACATAAAAAAAACTACATTCTAGAGAAAGGTAAACTTAGTTTAATCTAGGAAAGAATCAATAAATAAAGGTGGAACGCTTTATTCGTTTAGCCCTAATGATTAGATATGGTAATGGTGATTACCAAGATTTTGGAATTCAGTTCAGGAATACAGTCATGTTATCTTGCTGTAAGGAAGACAAAAAAATACCCTCCTCTTCATCAGTTTTTGGATTGGAACAATTGGCTAAACTCTTCCTGCTGATGTTTTATGTGTAATTCTGAAAATCAGTTTTTGTAATTCTGGGTAATTGCAAATATGTAGAAGTTTGTGGGGATGTCATGTTAGCAATCATTGAATCATAACAGAATCAGAATGGTTTATGCTGGAAAGGGACTTTAAAGACTATGTCATTCTAACCCCCTGCCAAGGGCAGGGACACCTTGCACTGGACCACGTTGCTCAGAGCCCCATCCAACCTGGCCTTGAACATTTCCAGTGATGGGCCATCCACAGCTTCTCTGGGAAACTTGTTCCAGTGCCTCATCACTCTCACAGAAATAATTTCTTCCTAATATCTAATCTAAATCAATCTACTTTTAACTTAAATCTATTCTTCCTCTTCTACTACTATGTGCCCTTGTAAAAAAGTCCCTATCTCCAGCTTTTTTGTAGGGTCCCTTCAGGTACTGTAAGGGTTCTAGTGTCTTCCTGGAGCCTTCTCTTTTCCATCCTGAACAATCCCAGTTCTCTGAGCCTCTCCTCCCAGCAGAGCTGCTCCATCCCTCTGATCCCCCTGGTGCCTGCTCTGGGCTGGCTCCAGCAGCTCCCTGTCCTTGCTGTGCTGGAGCCCAGAGCTGGATGCAGCCCTGCAGGTGGGGTCTGAGCAGAGGGGGCAGAGGGGCAGAATCCCCTCCCTGCCCTGCTGCCCACGGGGCTCTGGGTGCAGCCCAGCACACTGGGGGTTTCCAGCACACGACCGGGGCATGTTGAGCTTTTGTGGATATTAATAATGATCATGGAAAAAATGGCTGTGATCAATGTACCCATTCTAGTAGGAATTTTGCCTCTTTATTTCAGTTTAATTTCAGTTTTCTAGTTCCCAGTGGTCTATATATGTTTCTACACTGTGCTCCAAGTTTTGGCGAACAACAGGAGGTGGAAGTCTATGTGGTGGTGCCTTTGTCCTGAAAAATGGTAGTTCCCAACACTGTGGAAAGAGACCTGGGGGTCCTGGTCCAGGTCCAGTTGGACATGTGGCCGCAGTGCCCTAGCAGCCAGGAGAGCCACTTATGTCCTGGTGGCATCAGGCATCTGTGGTGCTATTTTGATTAAAGGTGGTGTCCACTCTGGAGACTACAGTAAAGATGTCCCTTTTAAAAGGCAGGATAGTCATTTTTCGGTTGTCTGCCTTTTTTTGATGGCTCACTTCTAGCACTAGGGATTCCAAAATCTGAATCGTATTTTTCAGCAAGTGTCAGATGCTGACAGTAAATTTGAAAACAATATATTTATAGATAAATAAAGATTAGTTTCTACTTTAGTGGGTGAGCATTTTCCTGAGAGGGTCCATCTCCTTAATTGAAAGGAAAAACTTTGAAGGATGCATCCCTGGAATATGCATAATTATGTATATTTCTGCTTATGCAATATGGGAACTCTTGAAGCCCTTTGCAGTTTGGGGTCCCTTCTCCCAAGCAAGGACAAGACAGCACAGCCTCAAGCTGCACCAAGGGAAGTTCAGGTTGGACATCAGGAAGAATTTCATCATGGAAAGAATTGTCAAACATTAGAATCGACTGCCCAGGATTGGTGCAGTCTTTAGAGAACATTACTTGATGTTCTTGCATGAGCCCTGCTTGGTTCTTGGCACTTTATCTTCCTGAGCTGCTACATTCTCTTAGGCTGTGTTATGTCAATTCCTGAGAACACAGGGTAATTTTGTGCGTAAAAGAATGCTATTACAAATCTCTGAAGAGGTATCCAAAATTATCAGGAAGTTTTACTCATGCCTTTTATGACTGCTCAAGTCACAGAAAAGCAGATACTTAAGAATAAAAGCGTGGACAACCTCAATGGCTGTTGCTCAACAGGATTGCATTTCATTTTTCCAACAGCACCACCGTGTCCTAAAAAAGTTCATGACTTCCTCACTGTAAGGCTCGCAGGAGTAGAAGGCCACCAGAACCTCACCAAGTCCTGCCGAAGGCAAAGAATATTGTCTTTGTGCAGGAATTTAAGGATAAATGCTGGAAGAAAAATACAGCTGTTTCCTAACTATTGTCAAGAATTAGATGTTTAGCCAGAAGCTTCTCTGAGGAGAAGATAAAAGAGGGATTTTAATTTTTTTTCTGTTTAATTTGATTTTCTGCTGCTCTGTCTTGGGTTCTGTCACTGTGCTATGTGGCTGCTTTGTAAACTGGTGTGAAGCTTGTGCAGTTGTAAAATGTTTGGGCATGCTCTTTTTTGTTGGTTTGCTTCTTGAAATTCAGAGGATGCTTTAAAGATTTTATTTCCAGAACATCTTGCCAAAATAAAATTAATTATTCTTTTTAGCTTCATAGCTGTGGAGGAGAAAAAAAAAATCAATGACCTTTTACTTTTTCTGCTCTTCTGTTTGGCTATGCTACAAGCAAAATTCAAAGAGTCCAAGATCATCTTTCGAGAATTAAAGAGAAAAAGAGATTCTGTTTTTAATATTAATTTCATAATTGGAACACTTTCCTTGAAATTACTGATATTAAGAGATTTAAGTTGCTTTTAAAACTAAGATGCTGTCAAACTGCTAAGATAGATATGCAAATGAACTGTCAAAGACTCATAGGTGCCTTTAGGTTGGAAAAGACCTTTAAGATGATCAAGTCCAACCATTAAGCCAGCACTGCCAATGCCAACACTTAACCATGTCCCTCAGCGCCACTTCTACACATCTAATTACATCCAGAGATGGTGGCTCCAGCACTTTCCTGGGCAGCCTATTCTAACCCTTGGTAACCCTTTTTGTGAAGAAACTTTTCCTCAAATCCAATCTAGACATTCCCTGGTGCAATTAGAGGCCTTGTACCTTGTTGCTTGTTATGTGGGAGAGGAGGCTGACCTCGCCCCTGGCTACCCCCTCCTGTCTGAGAGCTGCAGAGAGTGATAAGGTCACCTCTGGGACTCCTTTCCTTGAGCATGACCACCCATTTCCTCAGCTGCTCCTCACCAGACTTGTGCTCCAGACCCTTCCCCAGCTCTGCTCCCTTCTCTGGACATGCTCCAACCCCTCAATGCCCTTCTGGCAGTGAGGGACCCCAAACTGGACACAGGATTCAAGGTGTGGCCTCACAGGTTCTGAGTATAGGGAGCTGGTGATGGATACAAGCCAGGTGCCATGGCTTCCTGGCCACCTGGGCACACCTGGGCTCATGTCCAGCTGCTTTTGATCAGCACTCCTAGGTTTTTTCTTACCAAAAAATCTTTCCAGCCAGTTTTCCCCAGTCCTGTTGAACCTTATGCAGTTGTCCTCAGTCCATGGATGCAGCCTTTCCAGCTCCCTCTGTAGGGCCTTCCTGCCCTCTGGCACATCGACACTTCTGCCCAACTTAGCGTCCTCTGCAAACTGACTGAGAGTTCACTTGATCCTTGATACCATTGATAAAGATATTAAACATCAACAGCCTTTTCTTCATCCATTATGTTGGTCCAGCACAACCTGCCTTTCATAAATCCTTGTTGGCTGGGCCTGAACCCCTGGCTGTGCTGCCCCTGCCACATCGTGGCACTCACTACAGTGACTCACTACTCACATTTTAGTCCTGCACTGCATAAATTATTTCTAACTCTAAGTATATTCTAAATGCTTCTAAAGAAATGTGGAAAAAAAAAATCAAATACTAAGGACTGTGCCTTTTCAAAGAGATGAGAACATGGAACTAAAATTTGTGCTTTGTTCTTAGTGCTTCCTTGATGTACATGTTGTTCTGACTATGTACATTAGGTTTCTTTCAAAAGTCTTGGAGTGGTAGATGGATGGACAGATTAGTGTACTTGGTGGATACAAATATGTATAGGATCATAGTCAACATTTCTGGTCATTATTACAATACCATCTTACATGAGTATGTTATCTATATTTGATTCTATTTAATGCAGAGGCAAAAAAAATAATATACACAACTCAGATTTTTTTTTCTTTGTATATATAAGAATTTATTAATTGCCTCAAATTAAGCAAATACTTAAGTCTGTTTAACAGTGGAATTAGTATTGGCCAACTACAGGGATAATAGAGCTTATGTTGATCATAAAGGAGAGCTTGGGTCAATAAATTGCCATTATTATAAGTATCAAGCTTCAGTCTCCTCAGGCCTTTCCTCCTCTTTCTCTATATACTTTAGATGGTAATATCTAATTGATGGTTGGCCATCTGTCTTGACAAATCAGAAAATCCTGAACTGGTTGTATTTAGATGTACAGCAATGGGATGAATAATCTCTTTCTTACAAAATGGGTGGTCTGTAGCAATCAGTCTTGAAAACTGTTTATTTGACTTCTTGAGAAAAGGGGGGAATTGAGTTCTATAAGGAAATTAAATAAAATTTGAGGGTATTCCCAGAAGTATGATAGTGGCATGTAAATATAGCTATCATCAAGTGCTCTAAATGACGTGGATATCAGAACTCTGGTCCCCTTGTCTGGTGAAGGCAAATTTAAATCTGAGATTTCTGAGTGTTCATCTCTTTTGCTTCTTTTGTAGATTATTTCTCTTTTTTGATTAATTTTATGTATGAAATCTTGACTCACAATATAAGTCCAGTCTTCTAGATTACCATGCGATAATATAGTTTAATATTTGTGGTCCAGGAATGTAATACCTTATTGCTGAATTTAATCTCATGAGTATTAGTAATTCATTTCCTAAAAAAAATAATGCCCCCTTTGCATGGAGTTTCAAAATGAGTGTATATAATCAAAGAGCAGTAATGTATCTTTAGGAAACCAAATAATCCTGGAAAGTAAATAGTAAATGACAGAGTATTACATTAATAATAACTATATAATACTGTTTTTAGCAGTCTAAAGAAATGCAAGGACAGCAGTTTAAAGGCTTCTAAGTTCCAGGGTTCCAGGAAGTGACTTTGTATTTGTAGATTTCTGCCTGAATTTGGATTTGGCTGGATGCATGCAGAAATATGCTCTCAGATGCTGCACTGCAGGTGCTCTGTTTAAGGGACTCAAGAACACATATTTTCTGACTTTAAGTGGTCATTAAATTATTTTCAATAACCATCTCCCGTTGCTTCTGTAAGTAGTGGAGGAGAAATTTGTAGTTGTTTGATCAATTTTTACCTGCTTAGGTAAGCCATTGATCACTGACCTGTGCTACATGACTTACTGTCAAATACAAAAGTTAAGCAAAAAAGTAAAATCTTTTATCCTTGTGGTGGTGGTGGCGGTAGTGAAGGGGATTTCGTCTACTAAGCTGTAAACTTTTTTTCTGTGAGGTTTCAGTTGCACTTGCAGCTGTTTTTTTTCTGTAGTATCTTAATAAAGTTATTGATGTTAAGGATATGATAATGTAAAATTATTTCTTAGAAGAGACTTTTGGACTGCTTCTATCATGAGGGGCTGTCCAAACAATCAGGAAGTTAAAAAATTAATATTATTTACTTTATTCAAGGATTTTCATATATATATATATATATCAGTCTTGCTGGTCATGTCTTACTATAACAAGCTTTCCTGAAGAATGAACCATATTCTGCAACATATGAGTTACTTGGTATGTATAAAGGGCTATAATGATTTCAAAATGGTTTTAACCTGGAAGGATAACTAATGGATGTAAAATAGAAAGGAATTGTCCTTCGCATTTATTTTCAAAATGCTTCAGAGTGCATTAGAATAATGAGCTAGTTACTGGTAATGGAATGGGCATAAACAAGGTTGTTTTTATGGTATGGCAAATTAGACATCAATTATGTGGCCAAGCAGCACTGAAGGATGTAGCAGTCTGGGAATTAATCTGTAGTGTTAATTGATTATGAAATCATTTGATAGCCTTTGGTTTTATTGAAATGATTCTGAGAGTGCATCATAAACTCAAAATCCATTATGGGAGAGGCACCACATTCTGTACTGAGGGTAATCTCGGTAGTGGGCCAACTTCTTACAACAGTGAAAAACTTAATTTGATTTTTTGCAGCTATGTGGCCAAAAATGATTAGAGGATTGTGCTTTTTTCTGGCCATGAGTACAATTTGGATCTACATGCTTTAGTTTTGCAACATGAATATCTTTGTTTCAGTTGTTAGTATATCTAGTTAAATGACACATGCTCTTCATCTTTTATCTATATATACAGTAATTTCACGATTATAAGCCGCACCTGAATATAAGCCGCACTTCCGGGTAGCTGGGAAGACCACGGGATTTGTCCATATATAAGCCGCACCCGAATATAAGCTGCATTTTTTTTT
>VRYO01001681.1:13645086-13735226 GCA_009812075.1 Sialia sialis | reverse complement strand
CTAGCCTCTGTCCAAGGTGACAGACCTGGACTCTTCTGAATTTGAAGAACGCTGCACCTTTTGGGCTATTTTTATACCTTTTCCCAAGGTTTTTGCCCTTGGGTTGAATGGGAGAGCACCAGATGGCAAGAAGGTATCCTACTGTGCCTCTGGGTGTTTTAGTGGCTGTTCTGAGGCCAGATGTGGTACCTGCTTTGCCAGTCTGTCCACTCCATTTTTGTACTGTGTTTTGGGAGGTCTTGCTTTGTCTTCTTCTCCAGTTCAGTCTCCTAAGGCAGCTGCACCTTTTTCATTTCAAAGTTAGAGCGATTGCCATAAATTCATAACACTTAAGTTCTAAGTGGTTTATGACTTTCTAACAGCTTTCTCTTGCTGCTCCTAATGCAGAAGTCCCTGCCTTTTCCTCATGGAAGGTCTGGCCAGTTTGACAGCCCTACTCATATTGACTGCCTCACCTCTGCCTTGCACACTTCTCTTTTGGCTGCTTTCCACTTTCTTCTCCTTAGGGCAGGAGACCTAGGACTGTGGAGAAGTCAGAATGTAATGATAAAAGGAAGATGAAATGGCAAAAAACAGTAGTCTGCAGTGCAAAAAGCATAAAGAGGCAGATTGTAAATCTGCACCACAGGTTGGGGAAGACAAAGGTGAATTATATGGCCATTCAGGATAGCTGCACAGTTGTGCTCTGTGTAGTCAGCGTTTTGCTCTCTCAGGTGAGTTTTGACATTCAGTTTTACTTTTTTTTTTTTTTTTTTTTAGAACAAATATTGTCCTGGACAACAGGGGTAATTTCTGTTTTGCAGGAATGTATCAAGAGGTTTCAAGTTCTGCTCAGGCAGCCACTGGAGATTGGCAAAAGAGATCTTATTTTATTGACTGACTTCAAAAAAAAGAAAGAAGGAACCCTAGCAAAAAACACAGCACCAGAAACTTTTGTCCCCCAGAATTCCACTGAATGATGTTTCCTCTTCATATGCACTTGTACTGAGCAATAAGACTTCTGGGTGTATGGGAGGAGGTGCCAGGCAATTGAGCCAGTCTGACATTATTTGGTCACTAGTGCATATAAACACTCTTCTAGTGCCACTTTTACATAGGTAACATACATATCTTTAATGGTATTTAATTGAGATTAAAAAAGCTGTTAGAGTGGATGCTGTGAATGCATATTAGGAATATTACTTAAAACTGTAAGCCTTGATATGATAAACCATAACAAGTCTGAAGGACTCATAATGGCTTATCATGTCAATAAAATGCACTTAAAAATCCCCAAGTGATTAGAAGGAGCCATTTCAGTCTATTATATCAATTGTTATATGCTGAGAGCATGAGAGATTTATTTTTCTTCTCCATCCTCTGTTTAAAAAAAAAAGAAAGGAGGAAATTAAATCATAATAAGCTATGTTCAAATAGAATCAAGGTACTAAAATAAACCCACAGAAGGCGATTTACAAATTAAGGAAGGCAGTGAAAAGTTCTTTCCAAGAAGAGAATACTCTCATGTTACATTTTGTCTTTCATTTTTAAGCACCACAGGATGGCTGATGGGTTGAGTGCTTGCTTGCACCTAAGATGTTCCTGTTGAACTGGCAAGAAGTGTAAATTAAACATATTGTCACAAGAAATCAGAATCATTTTGGCGCTTATACCAAGTGATGACCTCCAGCACTTGCACAGGGAAAACTGAATTGACCTTACTACCCCATGTGGTAGTAAATGCTCAGCAACTGTTGTACCAGAAGAGGGTGGTGATACTGTTCCTAACCTCATACTTTTTCTGAATGATTTTTCCAGGCCTCTTCGGGGCATGGGCAAGGGTTAAGGATGTAGCTCCCAAGCTTTGAGGGCGACAGGGGCCCTGATATTTGTTCTTACCACCCTGACAACTTCATCCAGGGGCAGTGGCTCTGAAGCAGATGTTTGAGGGGGTAGTTTTCCATTCTGGAGGAGGTCTGTCAGACTGTTCCCCATGTGTTCCTCTGCCTCTTGTCCATTTGGTCTTGTTGCCTGGCCTGCGAGGCTCACATAGATCCAGCAGGCAGGAGGATCTGCCCTAACAAATGGTCTTTGGTGAGAGGGATGAGCTGATTTTGGAGGGGGTTATTGTGCTGGTCCAGTGTTCATCCTAGCCAAGAGAAAGACTTGTTTGCTAACTTCCCCAGTTGAGTTAGGAAAGCTTGGAATTGCTTTCTGCTGATAATAAAGATCCCTTTTATCACTTGTTTGTTGGCTCTGAACTGGATTATACAGCCATTCTATGGCATGTCAAACAGACCTGAGCTGGCTCTCTGGGGCCAGCTTTGCAGATGGGTCTGGGACAATCTTAAAATAGCCCCTGGGGGCAGATTGCTGGTGAAATTGGTGTCAGGGCTCCCCAGGCTGGCGCAGAAGTCGGAGGGAGAGGCGAGGGCTGCTCGGTGTCCTGCTCTCAGCAGACAAGCTTAACCTCTGCAGCGCACACGTTTCAGCTGTTTAATGTCTGAATAGGTTAAGAGCATTCTGGGAAAGCGAATATTTCTCTCCCAGCAGTATCCCTGCTATCTCACTTGCAGATATTACATCTTACATTTAATGCAGTCCTTCCGAACTGTTCATATTCTCAAAGCCTGAGTCGTGCCTCTTCCTGCCTGTGCAGAATTAACCTGTTCAGTCCTGCACCCCACTCACATGCTCAGGGTATCCCTGGGACAAGGATGTGTGGGGCTGCAGATTTTGGGGGATCCTTCAGCAATGCAGCTGGCAGATAGATAGGAGAAAGAAAATAAACAGGTTCAGGAGATGGGGAAAATTAGCTGGTGGAAGCCAGGGGAGGGAAGCAGTGGCAAGTAAACACAGCTGAACAAGAGGAAAAAGATGTTTATGTATGCTTGTTAAAGGTTTGCGGTGCGGATAGCTGCAAGTCTGTCTGTCAGAACAGTTTCTCCCCTCACAGTGCTGTGAACCCTTCGCCTTATTTACATGCTGTTATATGTGAGTAAGAAATTTGGCATCCAGTGAGGCTTGGCAGGGATAAATGTAAATGGTTCACAGGGCTGCAGTTTGAGGCTCAGCTGCAATAACATGGCAGAAGAGGCACATTCCCACCTGTACATGCACATGTATGTACATTTGTGTGTGCAGGGCTGGCTTCTGCCCAAGAGAGGAGGCTGCTGATTGAATGGCTGCATGGCAGGGACAGCAATTTAAGAGCGACTTAAAAACATACATCGGGTTAATAAAGGAGATGGAATCCTAAGAAACATCCAGAGATTGCATATCCCAAATTAACAAAGCTGAGGAAATGTTGGACATTGAAATGCAGCCTCGTGTTGTTAGTCTGCATCGGGCTGCGCATTCTGGAGCAATATTCCAAGATTCATTTTTCATTTTCTGGTATCTTGTTGGGGAGAGAGACATGTAGTTGAACAAAGTGATCAATAAAAGGACAAATAAGGAACAAATGCTAAGAATATTCAAGATAAGATTTTATTGCGCAGAAATCTCTGGACAGGACATTTTTCAATCTGTTCTGTTATTTTTAAAATATTTGTTTGACAGGCTTGTGGTTCAGGCAGACAGAAAGATAAAATAACGTTTTAAAACCTCAACAAAGATGCTGGAGAAACTAAGTTGAAAAAATAGGCTGGGAACAAAAGGAAACCAGCAAAATAAACATGAATAATTAAAATAATATTTAAAAACCCATTAATAAAAGTACTGCTTGGAGTGTTGTGATTTTAAATCTGATAGTATCTCTAGATTTTAATATGTTGAACTAGAAATGCTAAAGAAATTGTGAACATTTATGAGCATGTGAAAATGTTATGAAATTATGGACTGTCATAAAAATGGCTAAATTGCATCTGTCCAAATGATCATAGCAAATTCTTTGGGAATGTATGGAAAGACATTTATAATATTTTACAGTTTCTAATTACCTTGTCTTTGTGTCCTCTAGGAACTTCAAAAGAGCATTGTGAGGGAGAGAAAAATGAGGGAAGCATGTTTACAAGTATTTGTAATGTGATAAAAAATAGTTGTTTAAGACAGAGTGGTTAAATACATCATCTACATTCATCATATGTGTCTGCATGTGTGGATGTTGTACGGTTTATGTAGCATGCACTCCTGCCTTATTTCAGTTGCAGAAATATTCGTGGCTCACTATGACTTAGGCACATAAAACTGTCCTTTAAGAGATAATTTGTGCTATTTACTGAAGAGCAATACTTACACAACGGCATAGTATCAGTAAATTAGTGTTTTCTTTGTTTTGGTTTATGCTTTGGGCTAAAGGCAGGTGAAGCTGGGATAAGTTTGTTTGTGAAAGCTTGGTGAATACTAATGAGAAGAAAAATCATCCCAGTCAAACTGAATAAATTCTGTGGATAGAATGAAGGATTTTCAGTGATCCATATTGTCCTTGGACTTGGCTGTTGCATTGTACTTTAAATGGAATTGATTGTGTGGTTGTAATGAAAGTAACGGATTGATTTCTATACAGAGTTACACAGAGTAAATAGAAAAATGTTCTTGTCTTGACCTGCATTCATAAACTAAAAATCAGTGGCTTTTGACCTAATCCTTAATAAAAAATGCAAATGTAATATAGGAAATTGGAAGGTTTTTTTAATTCTTAGAAAATCTACTGTTTATTTGGTTTTGCTTGGTGTGCTTTCTTGGATTTGAATTCATTTTATTCCGGAATTCTAGTAACTGTAATCTGTTTTCTCTTCGGGGAAATTGTACTTTTTGCTGTTCACAGAGTTTTGGAAAATACATTTGACTGTTTCCTTTTAATTATTCCTTTGGCCTTAGCTACATGGCATTTTCCTTTCTTTAGGTAGAATATTTATGATTTTTAGTACCTTCTCTGTTGAGCAGTTTTGTGAGTGTGTGACCCGTACATTTTTAGGTTGCTACTAAATGCACTGTCACAGATTATTTCTTAAAAATGGTTCTTTCTGAACTGAATATGCAGATCAACAGCTTTATGTTGTAATAAAAGGAGGAAAGCTGTTGTTGGAAATAAAGTACAACATTCTTTTCATTTGAATAAACCTAACAAATGTTTATATTATTGCAATGATTATCTCAGTAGAAGGTCATAGAGATATTTACGAGCAACATCTACTACTCTGGTTTTTTTCCTTTCTTTTTTGTATGTGTGAGATTGCGGTTCGGGCCCCAGTAAAATTCACGATCCAGATGGCAAATTCTCTCATTGAGCTGTAAGCCAGGACTACAATAAGCAGGTCCAAGTTACTGCATTCACTAGCTCCTCGGTGAATTTTGTGACTTTATTTTTGGTGCTTAGGGTTTAATTTCTTGCTGAAGTAGGGCAGCGCATCGTGGCGCCTCACAAACAAGAAGAGCAAAACAATAGAAACCCCAACGCACCGACGGCCACTGCCACCCCATTGTGGCTTCCAAAGGCACTCTATTCTTCCCAGCCCACTTGATATCCTGCAGGTTGTGGCAGTACAATTCACAGGAAAAGCTTAGACATTGAGCTTGCACGCTTCTTGACTCCATTTTAAACCCTTTGTTCACACCGGGGTGGCATTTTTTCACACCACATGTGGCAGCTTTGACTCCTATCCAGCTTGTCGTATAGAATCAAAGTCTGTGATTTCTTACATTCCCAGTGTTGTCTCCTGAGTTGCTGTATTCTTTGTTGCTCCCAAAATATTACAAATCTTAATTTCAGACGTAGGTTTTTAAAGCTTTATAGACTATGGGATGAGACAACTGTACCTGCACACTTAGATTTCCTTAAAATCAAAGCTCTTTGCAAAGGAGGGGAAGAGCTCTTTCCCCCTCCCTCTTCTCTTTTAAGAAAATCTCAACACTGGCAATTAAAAAATTTGTGATGAATTTGATATACATTCATTCTGCCTGGTGCATGTTTTGCAGAAAAGAATTAAAATAATGTGTAATGCTATATATTTTTGGATTTGTAAATTATATGAGTGCTTGTAGTTTGTTTCAGTATTAAAACATTATTCATCTTAAGAGATTCTTTTGTTGCACAGAGGCATCGTCAGCTGTGCTCTCTTTTCCCTACTTTTCCAAAGACAACCTTCATCTGCAATTTCGCTGAAAGTTTTATGTGCCATGTCAGTTATAAATTATACTTCAAACTAATTTTGAAGAGAACAAAACAAGTCTACCAATATGAATGTCCCTAAAATATACTTTTTTTTGGAAAGTTTATTAACAAAATATATATTGTTTTAATTAATGTCATTCAGTGTAGCTAAAACACCACTTGACTCCTAGAACAATTACTAAAGTATCTATTTCTTGGTAAGAAACTTTACCATGGATTGCAAGTACAAAGTGACAGGGCAACAATAACATTTAGATAAAAATTGTCACAGGAATTAATGTAACTTGTACTTCGCACTTTTTGAAATAATTTTTAAACGATCAATGAAAATTAAATGGATGTGTGATTCAAAAGAACGTTCTCAGTTCCGTGTATATTTACAAATCTGCACATTCATTGTTGCTGGTTCACTCAGCTGAAGATAATAGAATAATTTCTCCTTGGCACATATGCTAGCCTGTACATTGACATGACACCCTAATAAATATTTTGACTCGAGAGCTGTTGTTTGTTGCTGTTTGTCAGGTGGTTAGAATGGTCTTTTGGCTGCTGCTCCCCTCGCGAACTAAAATATTAAAATGTATGCTTTCAATCTAGCAGCTTTCTTACTGCATTTTATACATTTTCTGACTGCTCATTCTTTCTTTAAAGTACAGTACTGCTGTGTGCTTAATGCATACTGCTTATTCACTAAAATCCACCTAATGGCTCATGGTGTTTATGAAATTCTTATATTGGTTTTATGTTTGCTTTTAAAAATGACATGAAATTATATTATGTAAGAGAATAGTTCAGTAACAGCCTCTAGAAAGACAAAACAACACTGTTCTTTTCGGGTTTATAAAAATATAATAATATTGCTGTTTGTTTATGGAACATTAGATTTTAAGTTGTTAAATCGTCTTAGCTGGTCTGACATGCAGCAGCACTGAATAACAGAAAATCTGTTCCAATTAATCTTTATTTTTTATTTCAGTCCAAAATATCAAAGATATAAACTAACTCCTAGTAATAATTAATTTTCAATTAGAAGTACAGTTTTATTAGTGCTGCCAAAAAGTAGATTTTTTTGTAATTAAACATTTTAAAAACCAAAAATATATGAAAATAAGCATTTTAATTCATGGTTGTTTAAGGGTTTTTTTTGTCTGTGATTTTTCAAAAAACATGAATACTCAAAGAACACATTAAGAATCCATATTTTTAAATAGTTTTATTTTGCATGCTAAATTATACAAAATTTATAGAAATGTTCTTTGAGAAGATCAATGAATACTTTAATAAAATTACATTAAAATGGATTTTTTAAAGTCACCTATTACTTCAAAAAGTAATTAATCTAAGTTAACATTTCTGTAGACAAAATGGGACATTGTTTATTTCTTTTTTGCCAAATACCTTAGCAGTTTCTGCAGTTTAACTAGCTAAAAAGTCCAGACATTCTGAATGCAATTTTAGATCATACAAAAAGAGTTGTATTATGAAAACTGAAACTATAAAAAGGTGAAGCCTTTCAGAATGCAATACAGTCATTTGTGCTAAACACTTATTTTCCGAAGCATGCTATAAGGAAACAAACATAAAATACTCATGCAAGCTTTCCCATTTACTGTTTAAATATTAAAACACTGACTCAGAAAAGCAATGTACACACACTTAGCCGAAAGTTATTTTACTAGCACAGTTATCTACATCCAAACTTGACATCACACAGCATTTTTAGAAGGCTCAAGTATTAATTTCTCGGAAGCAAGACAAGTTCAGTAAGTGTATCAAAATTAGTTTACCTACTTTCACAGCGCATAATTACTGAAGAAAAGGCATGATCTTATTTCATTAGAGTGTCATGAAGCGGAAATATAGAATAAGCATTTGTCAATATCCATTCCAGAAAATCCCAACTTTTATTTCTCGGCATTTCTTACTTTTCCCCATGTTTCTTCAGACCCTCTTCATGTTAATATTTCTTCTATTTCCACGAAAGAGAAAGAGAGTGGGGGGGAAACCCCAACAACAAAACCCCACAAACAATCAGCAAAAACATAATTGGTTTATATTGCCTTTCAGCTTGTGGCCTGTCCTCATATTATTAAATCAGATCATACATACTCCCCTAAAATTCAGCTTGAAGTAATCCTCTGCTACTTAAGGCTGGATGAAAAGAGTACTCATTGTGAATTATGTTTCATCTGTCACAATAACCTTCTTTATTCTTTAGTGCACCTCCCCTTTGCCTGCGGCAATTAGAGAAAATAGGTATGCCTTGAAGTATGAGATAGTGGTATCTCAAAAATATATATACTGATGTCATCTGCAGACAACTCAGGGTTAGCAGCACCCTGAAGAATATATAAGCCCTTTTTGATGCAATCCAGATTTTGTTAGAACAGACTAGAGGCTGGCATATTGTACAACGAGTAGGTGCTGATGGCTTTCGCTAGATTATTGGTTTTTTGACAAGCAGTGATCAGAGATTTTGCCATTCCATTAAAAGAAGAGTAAAAACTTGCTTACCGACTGATATAATTTTCCACGTTAGCTACAGTTCTGCTTGTTTTTTTTTAATTTGAAGGTGTTAGAGAATCTTTTTCTTCACTCCTCCCTGAAATTCCAGGAGTTCTGTTGAACTCTTTGACTGAACATTCAGCTACATTTTCTCAGTGGTTTATCGTGATTTTCATAATTTCTTGCAGTGGTGTAGACATTTAACTGTTTCATCTTTAAAATAAAATGCACATTAAAAAAAAAAAAAAAAAAGTTGACCAGTGAGGATCAAAGATGTTTTGGCACTGGTATAGAAGAGCAAAAAGCCATATTATCAGATGTTAGTTTTCTAAATTATTTGTCTTTCTGTAGCAAGAGAAAAAAAGAATATAAACTGTTTTAGGGTTCTCATCACTAGTGTCAGGTTATTTTACCTACTAGAATATCTGTCTTTTCTTTAAGACTATCTACTTTTTTCTATTTAACAAACAAGCAAAAAGTATTTTTTTTTAATATATATTTTTACTTTTTGAATTAATTTTGGAGCCTTCCAAGTTTGCATTTGTTTTTCTTCCGTGTTACTTTTAAAGTCTTTTGGCAGCAAACCTCCAGTCAATATCTTGTTTTGAAAGCCCTCACGATTCTGGACTGTTCATACATTTCCAAATCAGCCTCCCTTGCACTTTAAGAGGGCTGATGTTAAACTGGGAATGATTAAAAGAGAAAGCACCTTTAAAAAAAAAAATTAAGTGCTAAATCAAGCAGGTTAAAACAAAGAGATTCTTCTGTGAGGCTGGTCTAACATTAAAACACCATTATTAAAGTTCCTAAGAAATTACTATACTGCAAAAACCAATAATACTTGTGAATAAAGGAAGAGAGTTTGGCCCACTGCACAGGTTTGGGCACAAAAGTGCTTGCTAAGCTATCTATTTCACACATGCAACGACAGAAGGTTCGATATTCATTCGATCGATGACTGAAAAGGCACAATGGCAAAATCGGACGGACTTCTTTTCAAATACAGATCTCCGATGTCCCCCTACAGTCTGCAGGCGCACGGCTGGTGGTGTGGCACAGACGGAGCAAGGGTTACATCAAGGCTGTTCTCTGGACCGTGCAAACAGTCTAGACCAATGACCTGCATCATCGTGCCCTTTGAAGAAGAGGCAAGTTCAGTCACGACGAAGAAAAATCAAGGCGTACCCCTTTTAACAATAGGGAGCAGCTCGTGGCTGCAAAGAGGTAAGCAGGGGTAAGCAAAAAAGGCATCTGCTTCCATGGTTACAGGCCAAGCATGGGAACCTTGCTTTTGAAGAGGGACAGTTCTCAGGCTCCCTCACAGGCTATGTCATGCATTATAAGCAAAGGCAGGTTGAGCTGAAATCCGCAGAGTTATTTCAGAGTAAAATGATACGCGAGCACATGGCTGTTAGCAAAAAAAAAGTCACATGACTGTTTAGAAGCAGCCTGGCACTGTTTCTGAATCCAGCCTTTAGCTCGGGGCACTTTCTTCTTCTTTTCTTTTTTATTTTTTTTATTTTTTTTTAATTTTTTTTTTCCTCTCTGCTTTTGCAGCAAACTAAGAAAACTGGGAGAAGGTTTATACAAAACAAACATTTGTTCGATACACAAGATTCTGGCTATTCTCCTTCTCTAAACTGAAAAAAGGTCAAGGGTCAATGTTTTTTCGTGACAGGGCCACAAATCCTTTTGTTAACTTAGCTTTAGTGAATGCCATTTAAAATAAGATTTTGCTTTTCTTTCAAAGTGCATATTATTATTATTTGACAGAGTATAAAACCAATGAGTTTCTCTTTCTCTGCAATAACTTTTTGTTGCAATATTTTTCCAGTTCTTTTTCTTCATTTTGGGGTTCTACGATGCTAATTTTCGAGATTTGCACTTCTAGAAAAGACTACTAAAGATGCACACAACATCGAAACATAATAATCCTGCCGTCTTCAGGGGGAAAAGAGAATTATCTGCAGGCATTGGTAGTAAAAATGTGCTAGTGCCTATAAGCCTGTGGTGTAACCATTAACCTTCGAGAATCGTTATGTTTTTACTTTGTTTCTTTTTGCTTTGTTATTCCTTTAGCTGCTAGGTGTCACATTTCCTCCTGAAAAATTAAAATGTGCAGTGTAGTTGCCTTGGCATAGGTGTGCCTGGTTTTTGAATTGTGTTTGCTGCATCTCTCCTGTGTCATTTTAACTGTTTGTGGTTTTTTGTGAATTTTGATGGCTTACTATTTTATGAGAATTTTACTGTTAAAGAGTTTGCTTTAATAGCGTCTGCTACGTACTTTATGGTGGTCTGTATCATTACAAGCTATAGCATTTGTCTCCTTATTATCAATATGAGATTAATTTTATCCCAACTATTCTTGTTAAAATTGAGAGTGGGGGGATGACAATGACGGTGGGAGGGAAATATCTGGTGATCTGTGGAACAGAGTTTAAAGTTCCAGAAACACTAATAATTACTCACACCATTTCTATCTGTATTTTTTACTGCTCTTTACTCACTGTAGGGACCTGTGGTACTTGGTAGAATTTGTATTGCTATCCTATAAATGTAATTAATATTTATGAGTGTATCAAGGGCACTATTTTCTCAGCGTGCATTCTGAACTTTTGTTGATCTTTAGGACAGTTTAACTTCAGACTGAGGTCTGTGCATTTGAAATGAAAGGATGTATGTGAACTGACTGCAAGTTGCCCTCAAATAACAGGCTTTTTTTAAAAAAAGTTTTTGGCCTACACTGAACATTTATGGGCCAAAATTATCTAAGAAGAAAAGCCCCAAAACTGCATAGGAAAATATAAACATGCTTAGGAAAAATATAAATATGCCACATAAGCAATTAAATATTAAAAATTAAAAGTAGGAAGCACATTATCAAAAAAATGGTCATTCTGGATAATTTATACCGTGTGTAATAATTCAGTTTTCAGCTGGACTTTGGCAGGATTTCAAGCTGTACCTTTTTTCCAGAATGCCCATTAACTAGTCCCATTAATTTAAGAGAAGAATCTTTTTGCTCTCTTTTTGCTCTTCTTTGTAAGCTGTTAGATGTAACAGACATTTGATATTTGTAATAAGACATTTCCTGCTGAATTACAGATGCATGTTAATGATAACAAACATTTTCGTATATTCACTGCTCTTCACAAATTCATACTGTGTGTGGAAATGTGTCTTCAGGTTTATTTAGGCTATGTGAAATTCTCTCAATTTTTATACCTTGCAATGATAAATTAGAAGATTAAATAATCTGTCATATGTAGGGCACAAACAGTGCAAAATACAGTGCTGTTGTATTTGGTATTCAAACACTGCTTGAAATTATTATCATGCTAATAAAACATTCTGTTTAACTTTTTTTTTTTTAAGAAGGAGATTTGCTACTGGAAGGATGATTTTTTTTAAGTGGCAGGCTTTCTTGCCCATTTTAATGTAATTGATAAGAAAATAATTTCTAGATTCACATCAGTCAGCACAGTTTATCAAGGGGGGGATCTGATCTTAATTATGTTTATTTCTTGCAATAGTCTTCTGTAAGGAGCTGAGGACAGAGCACTGCAGTGGAACATGCGTAATACTTGATGTCGAAGGGAAAAGTTGCATCTCTGTGAGCAATGAAAACACGATTGTGAAACCATTATTTCCATTGGTGTTGTAGTAGGGTGGTTTTTACCCTGTGTTGATATCTTGCCTCAATGCACACATGGACCTGTCCCTCTAGTGTTGCTGACACTGAGGTTCTGCAAAACCTTTGGGCAGTTGCTTGAGCCATGAGCCAACTTTTCACCTGGTTCATTCAGATGGAAGTTCAGGCTGCCACTTGGAAGCCTTTTGCTCCATTTCAGACAGTGCTGACCAAGAACCAGAGATTTCTCTTTTCCCTTTTGGGCCATTCATTTAAACGATGGAGTAAATAATCTAGACATCTTATTCCCCTTCTTAAATACCATAAAGTGCCTCAAGAAGCACCACTCTTTTGTAACATCCATTATGGTATAGAAGCCAATTCAGCTTCTCTGAACCAAGGTAGAAAACAGGGAGAAGGAGGCTTTGTTGGTTGATTTTTTTCAATACAGAAGATGCCTCCTGAATGTTGGGAAGTTCTATGATTTGCACAGAATTATTATCAGGCACAATTTCTTTCCTAAACAGAATGATTCATGGCTCTGTTATCTCCAGAACCCTTTTTTTTTTTTTCCCCACAAGAAAGGTAGACAAAGATTTTTCATGGTTTGCTCTAGGCAAGGTTTGCTGTGTCACTGGTTTATATTCTTGTTCAGTGGAGATGAGAATTCTGTAGTTTGGGACCATCTTTAAGCAATTTGCACTCTGGCTTTAAGTTATTTTGATACTTTATTTTTGATGATATACAACAATGTTGTAAATCATAATTTCAAAGACAGTAGTTTATCATGTTGTGTATCCAAATAATCTACTGGATAAAACAAAGGCAGTGAAAACTAGATGAAACCCCAGGTCTTAGTCTGGTGATACAAGATGAATTACAGTTGACTGCAATTTAAGGAAAAAGCTCCTTTTAACCCAATGTTTCTAAAAGTGCTAGCAGGTTAATCCCCACCACAACTCCTTTGATCTTATTCTTTAGGTAATCCTTTTCTACATTACCTTAAAGACTCAGAATATTCAAACCTGACTGTGGACTTGCTAAGAGCAAGGACTTGGAGAAGCCTATGAAGCAAAAAATCACCAAAGCTTAAAATGTGGTGCTTGAATTTTGGTAGTGTGTGAAAGCCTCTAGATTTTCCTCCTTAAAACCAAGAGCACTGATGGATCAGTGAAGTCAGCAAAAATTATTTGCTTTTGGTCCTGTACATGGATTTACTTTGTTCTGAACTTGGGAATGACTAACTGCATTCACTTTGAATTCGGATACAAAACAAATTAAATCTCTCTGGCTCCTGAGTATTCTTCTTGGTCTATAATCCCCACCACAAAAAGCCTTAGAAAATCTGATTAAGTTGTTGCCCCTTATTCAAGTCTCCTTCCAAATGCATTCAATATAAATAACAGATGCCAGATGAACACTCAAATGACCAGAAAGTCACATTTTCTCACTCAGTTTCATAGTTCTGTGATGTTTTGAAATGG
The DNA here is from genome assembly GCA_009812075.1 of Sialia sialis. Lineage (NCBI taxonomy): Eukaryota > Metazoa > Chordata > Aves > Passeriformes > Turdidae > Sialia > Sialia sialis. Next base: position 13,721,512 of record VRYO01001681.1, on the reverse strand, counting down.
AAGTTAGTCTGATTCCAGGAGCATCTCAGGTGTCTGAGGTTCTTTTCAAGGGCTTTCATTTTCTGAGCCTCTGTTATTGATATGTAGAAGTCCCTTTAATGCTTATATCCTGTTCCCAGAAAGGGAATCTTTAATTGTACAGAAACAATGTTAGTTCAAAATAACCTGATGTTTCTGGTGGCTTTTTAACAGAGACATGCAGAACAGCAGCAACAACAGCTTTGTTCTTGTGTAGGACCTGGCTGAGTTAAATCACTATCACAAGTGGCACGATCTCAGGGCAAAAAATATTTATTGCAAAGAGCTGGTCATGCCAAATAGCCATAGATTGCAGAATAGTTTTGGTTGGAGGGGACAGGAAAGATCACAAACTTACAGAATATTCTGAATTGGATGGAACCCACATGGACCGGCAAGTCCACTCTTAAAGTGAATGGTCCACACAGGCATCAAACTCACAGCCTTGGCATTATTAACATCATGTTCTGACCAACTGAGCTCATCTCAAGGTCAAGATGATCTTGTTCCAAGCCCCTGCCATGAGCAGGGAGACTGGACTGAATTGCTCAGTGTCCCATCCGACCAGGCCTTGGACATTGTCTGGGAGGGAGCATCCAGAGCTGCTCTGAGCAATAAATAGAAAACAATGGAAAGCAAGTAGAAAACATGGTGGCTTTTGCCTTTCTAATATTTTCAGAAGACCATCACAACGATTCTTCTTATTTAAAATGCTTTTTCTCACCATTTGCCTCTTCCTTTTAATTTTTCTTTCATATTTGATTTTTTCCCTTCCCTATCTAGAGTTAATAATGAAAGAGAGAGTTTTCAGGGAGAAAACTTGTCTATTTTTTATTATATGCCAAAGATATGCCTTTGGTAAATTATTGCATCCTATTTCAGAATCAGGGGAGGAAATTTGCTTTGTATTTGTATATATTGAAGATCTCTGTATGTCATACATTACTGACAAGAAATACTTGTGAATTAATCTTGTAATATATTTACGCTCCAGATTAGGGTACTTTGCAAACTAGACCAAGCATCCAAAGTTTGTGTTAAGCAATATGTGAAAGAATACATAGCAGACTGCAAAAGGAGACTGGTCATTTCAGAAAACAGAAACTTTGAAAAGATCAGTGTGTGTTCTTAATAATGCCACTGTCAAGGACATGTTTATGAGAGTTCTGGCCTAAGAAAATAGAGTTTTCATAAAGAATGAAAAATCTGATTGTTTTTGGTTTCTGAGGGGCATGATGGTTGTTAGTCTGACATTTAAAAAGTATCAGAAATTACATTCTGAAAAAAATATTTTATATTTCTGTGAAATGACATCACTTTGAACCTTCTGTGACTGGGAATTTGGGCCTGAATGGTAATCCATTTCCCTCATAGTCCCTTGGCATCCATCATTTTTGGATGTGTGATGCTAGAGGGGGCATCCTACCTGTACCCTTCAGTATCTGTTTATGGAGATCTTGTCCTTGAATTTGTCCATGAACCTGAACTGTCTGGAATTTAATCATTTTGGTGTTGTGGTTCAAGGAGTGAAGTTGTTCAGTGTTTGCACTTCTGAGAGCTGTTCTGATTTTTGGTTTCTGAGCACCAAGTAGGATAACAATTGCTCATCATAACTCTGCTTGAATTGTTTGTACTTGTGTTCAGTAATCTTCCAAATATTCTTTAATTTGATTGAGTGATTTTCATGAAAATTTCCTTAATTATCCCCTCCCATAAAGAATTTTGTTTTAGCACCTGTGTCACATGAAAAATTGTTCAAATGCTTGTATGTAAGCAGGACTGGGGAGATGCAAAAAAAACCTTCATGACTTTGTGTTGGCCAAGTCAAACTCCTGAGATATTCAGTCCAGCCTGTTACTTGCTGCGAAACCTCTTTATCTTTAAAATCTGTTTATCTGTACTAACACTTCCTTTACAAAACAAAGAAAAACTGGTGTAGTAGTTATTCTTTTTTCTCTTTTATAACTCATACTTGGAGGATTTCAGGTAAATTCTTAAGATTCAACAGTACTCATTTTTAAATAATAATCCACTGTGAGATCATATAGTATAGTAACTATCTTGATTTGCCTCTAGAGGTGAGAGGGAATGTAACAAATTCCTTCTGATTTTGATCTTTCTTTGTGCAGAAAAAGTCTGTATTCATTCCATTGGAGAAGATGATACAAATAAATTTTTGTGTTTGTTTTGTATTGTTTTTAATTTTAAATTTCATATTTTACTATTCAAATATTTCAAGCTTTTCGCTTAGCAGATGTAGTTCATGAGGTTCAGTAGAGATGAGAAAAAACATCCTGCCAACTTTCCCAAGTCTACATCCTTTCATTTCAAGATTGATCAAAATTCAGCATATTTTAAAATACCTGTTTCTCTTTCTCACATGCTAGTCTAGCATATCAGTAGTCAAGCTGTAATTCTGTCAAATCATTGCATAAGCACTTGATTTCTGAGGGGAAATTTTGCTGCCTCTAGTTACTGGGGATTTAAAAAATGTACTTGAAGAGCCATTTTCAATGTGCAATTCAAAAGTGCCAGCAATGAATAATCCAGAGAAAACTTCACAACTGAGAGACTGTGGGGAATGGAAGAAGGATCAAGTCTGAAAACTTAGTTATATACATGGTTATGATTGCTTCAGCTATTATCTGGTATCTCAAGATTTTTTAAAGGAAATGAAGGAGCTGACTATATTAATAAACCTCAAAATAAGCTCTTCAGCTGATTCAGTCTAGTTCTCTCCAACTGAGGTATTTGTTTAGGCATGGTCAGAAGAGTATTTCTAGGGCACAACAGATTTCATCCAGTCAGAATCTCTAAAAATAGATCAGATGAATCATGCTGTGAAGTGTCTCTGATTCTAAAGCACCTGCAGCACAGAGATACTGCTTAAAACTAGGTAAGAGGAATTTCATCCAAAATAACTGCAACTCCAGTGGTCTGATATGTCCATGAGCAAGGTTTATGCAATTTAAATCATATCAAATTGGAGCTTTCAGATAATGAAATAAAATTAGCAATGCTTCCATGTGAGGCACCACAGCAACCTCCCCAGGAATGCTGCCAAGCATTCTGAGTGCCCAGGTGTAGGAAGCATGAACTTAGCAAACAGAGTAACCAGCGAAAGAAATGGGACTGAAACAAATAGTGGGAAGGGAAAGGTTATTGTGAGGCTACTAACATATTTATTTGTCTTCAATAAAATAAAAGCCAAGAGAAAAGGTACACCGAGTGAACAGGACAATTATGAGTGAAGGAGAGCAGTCTGATCTGAAGAGCCATGCTGGGACAGAAATAATTGGCAGAAAATAAGACTTGAAGTTAGAATATTTCTAGCCAATAGTATTCTGGAGGAGACTCCCAATAAAGTGGTCAGGTTTTTTTCCACACACCTCTAACTGTTTGCAAGGTGGAAAATGATACATTTCTGAAAGGGAATGTGAAACACAGTCGCCTGTGATAGCTTGGACAGGATGTGCCACCACTTTGATCCTAGAGGGGCATGTGCATGCATCACTGCACTTATTGAAGTGACAGTAATTATGCTGTAGATATGCCTATACTATCACTGTGAATATGTTATGGTTCTTCTTTAAACTTGTAAATAATACTAATTGACCTTTCAGAAACTGAAGGGATCCTCATTTTAAAATCCTGTGTTTTCTCTGAGTGTAACTAGAATTTTCTAACTTATCCCACTTCTTGAAAAACGCCATGTTAATGAAAGGAAGGTACTAAATATGATCTGTTGATTACAAAAAGCTCAGAGGATTTCTTACTGTGTAAGCTAAATATATTTTGCCAGCATAGTGGTTCTGCTACATGTGTTTTCCCTTAGTATTGTATTTATTGTACTAGACACGTGACTGTAGATTAATACTTTCCCTATGTATTCTGCTAAACACATCTTTGTGTTTCCTGTGAAGAGGAGAAAGAAATATAGGTTTGGTGCATGAATTCATTCTACATGTTTTGTAACAATACACATATAGAAAAAAAGAATTTTTAGGTGCTAAAATTCAGTCCAAGAAATTGTGTTGGTCATTTTGTAAAAGTAATAAAATTGTGAATTTCTTTGCGTGCAAAGCTCAGCACACATCTAAATGTGCATCCTGCAAGAATGCAGTGCCCCCAGTTTGATGTGCTGAAAGGTTAGGGGCTTACAAGACAGAAGAATTCGCACCATGTTGCTTGGTTGTTTCAGCTACTGGTTTATGACAATTGCCTTAAATTTGTGAGTATGTTAAAGTTGTAAAAAAAATTAAAAAATAAAAAAATAAGGCTTCCTCTTTTTTTTTTTCTTTATATTGTGTAGTTATGGGACGTAACACCATGTCTTTATTTGAAACACGATTCCTTTTGAAATACCAGGCTAAACTCAGCTAGTTAGTTGCAGGGTCCTGTACCCCTGTTCTCATGTGCTGTGTCTCTTCCAGGTGTACAGCTGCCATTCCAGGTGCACAGCTGCCATTCCAGGTGTACAGCTGCCATTCCAGCTCACAGCAGGACTGTGTTTGCTGCTCCACAAAGCTCCAGGTAAGCCCTGAGACCACTGCCCAAAGTTTGTGTCTCAGTCACCATGGCCAGCCCCGCGGGCAGTGCAGCTGCTCTCCATCCCAGGCTTCCCCAGCACAGTGAGAGTTTGCTCCCTCTGCATTTCAAATGACTCCTGAGGAGCTCACACGTGCTGGGTTTCAAATCAGAATGGGCCTTTGCACTGTGCACTTTTAACTCTCAAGTTTTTACATTTAGTGCAGTTACTCCCTTGCATTTTTTTCTTTGAATCGGGAAATTATTTTAATTTAATCCACTCTTTCTCTTCATAGCAAAAGTGGTGAGTTCATGAACTGAAGTATCAAAATTTGTGCCTTTTACCTGATTTAAATGTGACCAGCTTCAGCTTTGTGCCATTGTTCCATTGTTTTCTCCTGGCACTTATAGGTAGCATTTGTGTTCCTGTAATGACTGCTACATATTTGCTCAAGTCAGCTAAAATACATCTGAGATCTCGTAACACTTTTACTGCAACGCCTGTTCTCCAGTATTCAGTATTTGTGTCTCTTCCTTCACCTCTATTTTTCCCATATCCTTTTCAAAATATACAGAATTTTCTAAAGTAACTGTGGATTATTACTGATCCTGCAGTTGGAGGAAAAAGCAGTTGTCTGTCACTTCTACTTCACTGTCCCTTTGAACATCACAGACTTGTGCTAAACTTTTTGTGCTGGCACTTTATGGTAAATGATGAATGCCTTTGTTTACTCTGTGTTTACTCTGTCCCCTGACTCATTCAGTATCTCCTTTCAAGTCAAGGATGGATTTTGAGTTCATGGTTATTCACAAGGGTTTGTATTTTCCACTTCAAATCACTTTGATTAGGCTCATACTAAACATTATTTGATATCTTTACTTTTCCTCTTTTTTATGGTTGATTCTGCTCATCCTTCCAGCTGATGTAAATATGTGACCTCAGAAGTATGTCAAGCCTTAATGAAAAGTTTATGAACAGGTCTTTTGAACGAAAATATATCTTGAGAACATCTTCAATTCAAACATCATTGATCTGGGATACTGCTTATCTAGTACACATCCATGTAAATTGGAATTGCATTTTGGTATTAAAAGTGAAATATTTTGGAATATTCCCCATGACTGTGAAAGACAAGTACAATTGGCTGCTTAATATTTAATTAGTAGAATGTAGTCATATCACTTTTTATGTTATTTTTATGGTCTTTTGTTTCCATTACTGTACTTTTTTTTTATGTCTAGAGAAATTTTTGCTCTATTTTCTGCTGGGAAAAAAAAAAAAAAAAACAAAACCAAAGAAACAAACAAACAAACAACCCCCTCCCCCCAAAAAGAACAAAACCAAAAACAAACAAACAAACAAAAAAAAAACCATGGGAAGGAAAAACAGGGATCGGAATCCCTGCTTGTGGGATGGTGGGAGCCAGCTGTTCAAACAGACTGCATATTTGGTCAGAAATTTATTGGAAAATGAGTGTGTTTTATTTATAATAAGCACTTTTGATATTATCTTTGCAGTCAGAATAGAGATGAATATAAACCCAGTTAATCAGTCTGAATATAATATTAGTAGAATGGGAGGGAAGTTCTCTTTTTGTGATATAGGACCTTTTCTTCTGGAAAATTAGAAATTAAAGAAATAAAAAGGGAACAATGATCTTTTGGTTAAAATAAATGGATGAGTTGCTCTTAGATCTGGATATCCTACAGAGTGGTCCCCATCCACCAAATTACATTATTTTTATGATGCCTGGACTATGTTGACAAAAACTTTCCTGGTTTTGCTAGTAGAAGAAATTGTCAGCTCCCATATTAAAGACAATTTAGCTGGTGTGTAAAATTGTATGTACTGGCTGCAATATTTTTGTTGTAGATTTTACCCTGGACTTTTATAAGTTAAGAAATCTGCACACTGAATACTTTTGTCAGAAAATTATGCAAAAGGTATGTATCATTTCCACTCTTTCTTTGGAGTCCTTTAGTCTTTTTATTCATTAGCATATATTGTAAAAGTTTCTTTATTATGCAGTTGAGAGTTACCCACATATTTCTGTTTGGGCATTATTCTTGGGACAAGACAACGATGGGAAATAATACCTGTACTTCTCTAATTTGACAAAATTGCATCATACTGAAAAAAAAAAAAATGGAACTATGTGTGTTTAAAAAAAACCAAACAAACCTTGTAGGATATACTGATCAAAGTTGAGCTTAGCTATTAGTAGAACATTTTGCCATTAAATGGGAGAAAACTGGAATAACTCTACTGTACTTGTTAAAAAAAAAAAATCAACATTCCTTCTTAAGGAAAATCCCAAATATAAAATATACCATTGTTTGCTGTGCATGTGGTGACCAGTCCGGATTATATTAAATTGAAGTTACTGCCATCTGGTGGGGAAAAGAGTGTTGTATCCCAAAAGTTGGAAGCAATTCTGTCAGGATTACATCCTCTGCACCTGTGTGAATGATGTGTGTGTGTGATTCTGAAAGAAATGTCAAGTATTCTGTGATACAGAAAGACCTGCTTAGTCAGAAATTAGTCAAGGGTAGAGAAATGTAGGAAAGAAAGTAAGGAAAACTTCACAGGTAGAAAAGATAGATATGCAGTATGTGTGCTGTGGTCCTGCCAGTGTGCCCATACTCCTGGAATAGTGTAGCACTGATAAGCACGTACAAGCCTTGTTCCCAGGATACTTCTTCACAGCTGGAGATTTTACACTTTTTGCTGTGTTTCATGTGGCACTTCCTGTCATCATTTCAGAGAATCATAAAATGGCCTGCATTGGAAGGGAACATTTAGTTCCAAACCCCTGTCATGGGCAGGGACACTTTCCACTGGACCAGGTTTCTCAGAGCCCCATCCAACCTGGCCTTGGACACTCCCAGGAATGGGGCAGCCACAGCTTCTCTGGGCAAGCCATGCCAGTGCCTCCCCATCCTCACAGTAAAGAAATTCTTTCTAATCTCTGATCTAAACCTACGTCCTGACAGTTTGAAGCCTTGTCCTGTCATTCCAGGCCCTTGTAAATAGTCTCTCTCCATCTTTGCTGTTAGGTCTCTTCAAGTACTGAAAGGAGGCAATTAGAACAGCCCAAAACCTTCTCTTTTCAATGCTGAACAACACCAATTCTCTCAGCCTTTCCTCACAGGAGAGGTGATCCATTTGAACAATTAACTTGGTGACTTCCTCTAGACTCTGTCTTAGAGATGACCACTAATTATTGCTGGAAATAAAAATAAAAACACCTGTGCTAATCTGCCTCCATCCTCTGCTTAGACTTTCTCTTTGGTGCAGTGAGTTTGACCCTCCTTGAGTCTTGATATATACCTGTGTTAACTATTGCGTTTCTTGAAGGATCAGCCCAGTAGGAATGGAATTGTATCAATTGGACATCAGGGGAATCTATGGGGCATTTAATACATTTTAAATTAATGAAGTTTTGTTGAATTACAACTCTTACATAGCATGTAAGAATGAAGTGAATGATATGTGAAGTGATAATAGAAGTGAGTTCAGTTGTGGCAGACAGTGTTAGAAGTCTATTTGCAGTAATGAATTGGTCATTAACCATATGGGAATAATAACTGGTGTCCAGAATTTGTTCTTAGTTCATCATTATGGTGTCTTGAGGACTCCAAACAAGATAGATCTGCTTTATGGACAAATACTAAATAGGTTTTGTGCTTGTTGTATGCTCTGTTTTCTCCTAGCTGAGAGCAATGCAAGTGGTCCCTTGCTCTTAACATGCAGAATAAATTGCCCTTTTCTCTATTAGGTTTGCATCAGAAGTGTATTTTTAATCATCATATTCAAAGAGAAAGGAAGAGTAAGGGGGATCCAAGAGTCCCACGTGGTGCATAGTGTTGTGGTCAAACCCCAAAGGCAGGGTAACTTTAGATTCCTCTTTAAAGGGATAACTAAACGTTGCCACCCTGTGCTCATCTCTCGTAAATCCTGTTTATTTTGTTTTAAATTATTTTTCACTTGATTGATCTCTGCTGCCTGTTGCCATTTTTTGTTTATTTTTGTCTTTTTTCCTTTTTCTGTACTGCCAAGGAGCTAGAATCCTGCCCAGATAACCTGTCAAAAGGAAAACCATTAACCTTGTAATCCTGTCATTCTGCTTTTAAGACTGCATTGCATGTGCAGGTGTCTGATTTCTTCATAAGTTTTAGAGGAAGTACTTTTTCATGACTTTGCAATGTAATTGCCTAATGTTTTTTCAAGGAGACAGACACTTTTCACATAGCAAAGCTCTTCCTGGGAAGGTTTAACAGGAACAGTGCTGGGTGGTTACATAACACATAATAAGTCAGTGCTTGGAACTTAAGCCCACATCTTGAACCATCCAGTGCAAGGAACTCTCTCTGGCTCAGTCTAGTTTATGCAAGGCAGAAAAGTAAACAAATTTCAGAAAGAAAATTATCCTTGGTTCTCTCTTCCAACCTTCAACTCAACATAAAGTTTACTTTGAGCTGTATGAAAGGAGCATCCGGGTTGATTAGCTCTTGATTACAAAACTAGCTGATTTTTATTTTCACTGCTGCTGGTAAAATGACCTTTGAAGAAGTGTTCTTTAAAATCTTGGTGACATTGAGATCCAAGCTTTCTGGTGTATCTTGTTCGTGTTGTCTGGTGTCTTTTTTTTTTAATTTCATTTTCGCCTCTTTATCCCCTTTTACCCCTGCCCTAGGGTGGCTTCACATATTTATTTATAATCACCAGGGATGAATAAGCAATTTGATATCTATATGGTAATTGCACCCTGTGCTTAGGATAGCTAAACTGTAAGAGAAGGTTTTGTAGGAAAAGATGAAGTAATGAGAGACTAATCTAGGAGGATGTATCTTCTGAGCCAAAAATGAGCATCTTCTAGAATGCCTGTTAGGGTGGGATAGAATTTAAAGTTATATGAGTTATAAAGTCAGCATTTGGAATTAATTGAAGTATCTCAAATTTCACTTCTTTAAAACAAAACTGATTATGGAAATGTCCTTACTCAATGAGAAGTTGATAGAGAAACAAGTCCAACTCCTTGAATTCATTATAGAGGAAACCAACACAGTGATCACATCTGCCTTTGAAATTCTACAGGGAAGTCGATGCACCTTCATAGGAACACTGATTGATAGGTGTGATAATTGTATCTCCACTCTTGGAAGTGTTCAGGACATGCCTAGATAAGCTGCTGAGAAACCTGTTCTCAGACCTGCTTCAGATGACTCTCAGATCTTATTGATGACATGGACAAAGGGATTGAGTGCACCCTCAGCAGGTTTTGCAGATGACACCAACCTGAGGGGTGTGGGTGACACATCTGAAGGACAGGGCCACCCAGAGGGATCTGGACAAGCTCAAGAAGTGGCCCGTGGGAATCTCATGAGGTTTGACAGACCAAGTCCAAGGTGCTGGACCTGTGTAAGGGCAGTCCCAGCACCAATCCAGGCCGGGCATGAGCAGAGCCAGAGCAGCCCTGGGGAAGGACTTGGGGGTGCTGTGGGTGAGAGGCTGGACATGCCCCGGCCGTGTGCTGGGAGCCCAGAGCCCCCCGTGTGCTGGGCTGCACCCAGAGCCCCGTGGGCAGCAGGGCAGGGAGGGGATTCTGCCCCTCTGCCCCCTCTGCTCAGACCCCACCTGCAGGGCTGCATCCAGCTCTGGGCTCCAGCACAGCAAGGACAGGGAGCTGCTGGAGCCAGCCCAGAGCAGGCACCAGGGGGATCAGAGGGATGGAGCAGCTCTGCTGGGAGGAAAAGATGGGAGAACTGGGATTGTTCAGCCTGGAACAGAGAAGGCTTTGGGATATGACCTGATTGCCATTTTCCAGTACCTGAAAGGAGTCAACAGGAAAGATGGGGAAGAACCTGAGCTGCAGAATAAGTGGGAATGGCTTCAAATTGACAGAGAGCAGGTTTAGATTAGATTAGGAAGAAATTATTTCCTGTGAGTGGAGTGAAGCCCTGGAACATGTTTCCCAGAAATGTTGCGGGTGCTCCACCACTGGAAGTGTTCAAGGCCAGGTTGGATGGAGTTTTGTGCAGCCTTGTGTCCCTGCCCAGGACAGGGGGTTGGAATGAGGTGATCTTTCAAGTCCCTTCCAACTCAGGCCATTCTATGATGTGGCTTCAATATGCCTTCCAATCTCATTTATTTTCTGATTCCATGATATAAAAGCCAGCCTTCTAAAGTATGAGATAATAGTTTTTATCTTGAGGGTGACGAGCAGCTGAAGCTACTTTTAAAAAATTACCTTAATTTTGAGGTAGAAAATCACTGTAATGACCATAGTTTGTGCACACTGGAACTTTTTAGATTCTTCATAAAGCTTGTCTCCTCAGCCTTTCTAAGGACCATTTGTGGTGGAGGGAGCCACTTCCATTTCCTATGGAAATGCAAGTGCAAGGCACAATTTTTTACATAGCTTTGTCTGTGACACCAACACAGAAGTATGTATATGTATTCAGTAAAATAATAAAAGAGAATAAACCTTACCAAAGCATATTTTATACTTAGTTTCTCTCCTAGAGAAAGAGGATATGGACCAACTGTGACAGACACTACTTCTAGTTCATAACAGGCTACTGAGGGTACTTTGATAACGTGGTGCTAAAGGCAGTAAAAAGACTATATGTCTAATAGAACACTAAATATTTTTAATGGTTCTTTTTTTGTATTTTTAAAGCAAATGAATATAAATATCTTAGAGCTTTCAGACTACCAGTGCTTTATTTGAAAATTCTGTGTGCTAGCAATCTGAAGATCAGTAAAATGCAAACAATAGTTTCTGAAATCCTTATATCATCATCTCTGGTTTAGAGGGAACACCCTCTCTCTGGGGTAGAAAAGTAATTTAGTGTAGGCCACTAAGCAATTTTGGCTGCATTTGAACAAATATCCCAAGTAAAAAAAACCTTTTCTGTATTTAATGCTGTTCATATTCCCGTAATATTCAGGGAACTTCAAATCTTAAATTGTTCAGAATAGTTGAATTCAAGAAGCACTTTAAATTGACATCTTGTTTTCTAGAGGAGGGTTAGGTTAAGTTCTGGGAAAAATAAGTTTCAATAATGTGTCACCGTGATGATATTCCTTTCCGTAGTGTGCTGTCCTTTCATTTAGAGAGGGGCTCACAACACATCTGACTTTAATTTTATCCTGTTTTTATTCTTGCATCTTAATCTAGAATGATCTTTATCCTTCCAAATAGTATTTTATTTATGTACTGCTTTAAAATTGCTGAGCAGAAGATGTAAGATTGATATCTTTTATGTGGTTTGTTTGTATTTTGCATGTCTTTCCCTGCACTCAGAATCACAGAATATTCTGAGTTGGGAGGAATCTACAAGGATCACCAAGTCTGGCTTTTAAGTGAGTGGCCCATACCTTATTTTCAGAGTACAGTAATTTCGCAACTATAAGAAAGTGCACTGGATTATAAGGGGCACTTCCAGGTCATCAGCAAATTTCCAAACTTTGTCCATATATAAGGTGCATCAGACTGCAAGGCGCACTTTTTTTTTTTTTTTTTTTTGCAGTGAGTATATGCACGCAACAAAGTAATGAATTAGTAATGGAATCGTGTGATCACAGGGTTTACTTGCAGGTGCTCAATTTGCAAACATTTTTCACGGATTGGCATAGCCTTTAAACGCAGCCCCAGGCACCCTCCCCATGCCATGGGCCCCGGCACTCCCACCCACCCCCGGTGCCGGCTGTCCATATATAAGGCACACCGGATTATAAGGCGCACTTCCAGATTCCAGTCAAAATTTTAGTCAAAAGGGTGCACATTATAGTCATGAAATTACTGTACTTGAGGGGTACTTGTGATATGCTGTGCACACCTGATAACTCTCATGGCTCAAGCAAAAGAAAATAGAGGGAATGTGTTTTGTATGTAGATAAATAAGTGCTCTGAAAACCATCAGTTCATGAGAGATTTGTTTTAGGAGCCTAAAATAAAATAACCGTGGTAATTTTCTGCCAGTTGAAGTGCAGTGGGATGGTGCTTTCCCACACAATGGTTGTGTGTACAGGTGTGCTGTATTCTTCTATCTGAAGGGAAGGTTTGTGGAGTGATTGGTTAGAACACTATTTGCCAAAAAAACAACTTTCAGAAATTAGTAATTGCATGTGAAGGTTGAAGTAATTTGAAAAGTATCTTCAGTAAAGAAATAAAAAGACCAATAAAGATGTGCTGAAAAGGTATTTAGGCAATGACAACAGTTGTTCCTCGGGTCTGAGCAATATCTGTTTAGATTGTAAATTATGTATTGTCCTGGAAAGACTGTTTTGCAGTAAGAATATAAGCCAAGACTTACCTTTCAGGATTTCTTATTTGTTTTTTCATTTGCTTTTAAAATGTATTTTTATACTAAAATATGTCTATGTATTATATATGAAATATATATTAATGTATTCATATATCAAATAGCGAACTTCATATTTTGAAACTAATTTAAGGTTAGAAAGTAGAGCAGCAGAAAATAGCCTATAAATAGGCACATCTTAAAATTAATATTTGTTATATTTTAAATTTCTTTAATATATTGAATGTTTCGATGCATAATTTTTCTTCTCATGAAAATTATATTGGTGCTCAGACTTTGATATAAAATCTAGATTTTCTGTTCTGGGATCCTCTGGAATCTTTGATTGTCATCAACTTTACTATAAGGCTTCATTTTGGCAGTCTTCTTAGAAATGATGGTTAAATACGATATCAAATGAAAATTTTTTGTTGGGGTGCTATTAGAGCTTTCAAGCCTTCCAGGAAAGTTATGTTCCTATTGGAAATTTTAGCATTTTGATTTCTGAATAGTCTTTAAAATTTTGTGATTTAATTCAGCTCAGCATAGTTGTAGTGTAATGGGTGTCAATAGAATAATTTTTAAGGTATGATTTCAAGGTTCACATGTTTAGGCACATATCAGCACACTATTAAACCTCTACAAGTTAATACCTCATAATTTTTTATTGGTTTTTTTTACTTTATTCACTGGTATGGAGATATCATTGTCTTATTCCAGAATGATCTCTATAATTATTATTGACATGATGTTCCAACTTTGCAAAACCAAAATGAAGATGGACTCAGGAAGGAGGTCATGAAGAAAAATGAGGAACCATTAAAGGAGTAGGACATTAGCTGAAAAATTGAAAAATTTCAGAACCAAAGTTAAGTGCTTTTCCTCCTTAATTTCATTCACAGGACGGTTGAAATGCAGAAAAAATGAAAAAATTAGATTGTCGGATTTTCTGAAGAGCTCTTTTCATGGAAGGCTAATAAATATAGAGCTCTGAAAAGACACAGATCTAAATGTAGTCTAAATAATAATTAAATGTAGGTGGAAGAGGACACACAGCTGGTTATGGGCTAGTGTTATAAGCAGTCTGAGCATCCAGCTGGCACGGATGCTTTCTCAATTTTTGCAGTTATTGTGAATAAAACTGTTAACAACCATGACATTTTGCTGGGAGAATCTCTGGTGGGAGACTGAGAAAGTGGTAGCAGGCCAAAACATAGGTAAAGGTACAGCTGTAACTCCCTAGGATGATGGGTAGCATGTGAAGTAATAGAGAAAAAACTCAGATGGGTTTGAGCATGAAGGTTTGTCAAAGCCAGAAAAGGATGACATGACATAATTGACACATAATATTTTGGAACATTTTTTTGAGGATATAGATGGGAAAGGCCATACTTATAACTGATTACATGAGTATCCTACCTATAAAAACATAGAAGGAAATTCATTAGTCCTATCAATAAGGCCCAGCTGTTAAAGGTTTTAGAAAAACTGAAGAGGGTTTTATGGAAGGGACTTCTGTGACATCAAGTTTTAAATTTTTGTTTCAGTGATGCATAGCTTGAGTCAATGGCCAGATGTTCATAGAGAGATAACTGAAAGGTAGTGTGTTTAATCTGGATAGAGGAATGCTCCTTCTAAAAGATTAAATATAATGGGGGATGGCATGAGAGTGTAAGTTGCAAGCTGGCTGTCCCCATGTGTACTTTACAGACTTGAAGTGTTGCATATGTTTGCTTTTCCACTGATGTGAGTGACATCTAGTTCATTTTTTGATTGATCTTCTTGGAAGCCAGGTGGAGTTTGAGAGGCATCTAATAAAAAATGAATTCAACAACACTTGTTTTATAAGCTAAGTAATATTTACATAGACTAAAATTTCCCCTTCTTAATGTTAAAAAGACCAGACGAGTTTTCTAGAGGAAAGCTGGTTCCTTGAAGAGTAAAAAATAAGTTCTGAATGATGATTAATGAGAAAACCTGTGGGGTAGTTTGGTTTTAAACCTTGTGACATTGACTTTACAACCAACTTAATTCTGAGCTGTTGGGAAATGCCACAGACAGTGAGATGTGGGTCAGGACCAGGTGGCAGTTTGAAGGGAAAACAGAGCAGGTAAGCAGCCAGCTGATTTACCAGCAATTCTGAGTTTTATGTAGATAGCCAGTGATGGCCAGAATGGGGAAAATGCCTGGTGCTGACATTTATTCATCCTTTCAAATGGAGTACAGAAGATTGTTGGCTTTGGATTTTTTTTTTTAATTATTTTTTTTTCCAGAAGATGTTAGTGTAAATGTTACAGAAGAGTTGCTTGTCTATTTTCAGCAAAGCTAATTTTCCAGATCTGAGCTCTGTTGGCTTCAGTAATTGGATGTGAATACCAGATAACCACAAAAAGCGCAAGAATTCAGTGTTTTATAAGAAATCAGTTCGAATTCATTTCACTGCATTTGGTTTCATTTAACTATATTTGCAAACTTTAAAGCTGAGGCTAATAGACCAGTACCAAACTTTGAGTCTTGTTCATTTATATTAAACATACATAAACTATATATAAACAATTGGGATCACTTCTTTTTTTTTTCTCTTTTCTCTTTCCCCTCTCTCCCCTCCATCCAATATGGCAAAATATCCAATCCTGGCAAGAACAAGAAGATTACTTTGTTTCTCATTATTTCTTGGCTATCCAAATTCACTCTCTGAATCCAAGCAGGTTATTCCACTGTGGCAAAGCAAAAACAGTCTCAGCTGCTTCATTGATGTTTTTGTATTCCTTACATTTAAGCAGATTTCCAGTATAGCTCCATAGAAATAACTGGATTTAATTTCTGTATTCTTGTGTGGTTGTTCAGAAGGTAATTGAAGGTAGCTAAGGCTGTGAACTAAAATAAAAGCTAAGGCTTTTATAGTTTCTGTTTCATTTACAGAGGTTTGTTGCTCTTTAAGGCAAGTAGCATAAAGACCATGCTAAAGAGACGATACAAACTGAAAAATCAATATAAAGTGTCAATTTTACATTAAAAATTTTCGTTGCATTGCTGTGCTGAACTGTGATATATTTGAGTGGGGTCACGTGTGTCCTAGAAACCTTGGCATTAGTTTCTGCAGGACTCAGCCAGCTGCAGTCACCTCCAACAAGAAAGAGGAAAAGACCCTTGGTTGTTCTGCTTGTGAGCCTTGAGGACATAAATGCAGAGACTGACTGACTGAGTGGCTGTTGTATTCTGGATCACTGCATTTTATGAATATTGTTTTGTTCCAATTCTAGTTGTCATCTGTTCCCTATCCTTTGTCTCCTCAGTGTTTTCATAGATGAAAAACATTGTCCAGAGGGACTTTGGAAACATATCTCAGCTTTGAACTTTGTGTTGAGTACAAGACGGTCATCTGAAGCTGTGTGTGTTGAAGCTTTGAGGATGCAGTGTTTAGAAAGAGTAGGTAGGAACAGTGCTGAAGAGGCAGAACTAAAGTAGAAAATAGGATACTTCACTCAAGCATAGTGAAAATTTGAAGCAGCAATAGTGACAATCATAGAGGAAGCTGCTTTTTAAAATGAGCAACATCAGCCTGGGCAACTGCATGAAACTAAGAGCAAAGAGTCTTTTTCTTTTTTTCTAGGGGAAAAAGGGAGAATGGCAGAAACTCTTCTTCTGAGGGAAGCAAGTGAAAGAGATCATTGATTACTGATGCAAAAGTTTAAAACCTTATCAGAATGTGCTGGAAATTTACTCTATGCTTTCTGTTCCAGACTTTCACTGGAGGCTGGGGGTTGCCTATGTTGCACTAATTAAGCTATTTATTAATTTTTTTCCACCTCTATTTATATTAACTTATAGGACAGGATTACTAGACCTATTTTATAGACTTACAGAAGAGGCAAATAAAGAAAGAAACAATGAAATACACCAAAGCTGAGATATTCAAAGTACACTAACTCTCTCAGGAAAGATTTTGGTATCTTGCTGGATTGTGTATCCATGGCCTGAGGTTCCAGCTGACAAAATGGTGTGTACTGGAATGAGGGGTTCAATATGCATTTGCCATCTCAAGGCTGGGACCATAACTAGTAAGACCTCTTTTTGAGTTTTTGTCGTTTTGATCATATATTCTTTCTATAAAATTAGTTTCAAGGTGTTGTAGCTGGTGTGCCAAATAATAGTTGCCATTTCAATTGCTGTTTGTTTTCCAGATGAATTTCACTAGAATGTGTGTAGTAGAAAATTTTGCCAATAGAATTAATTCAAGGTTATGTCCAAACACAGAGAAAAAATTCCAAATTGAAGAATCTGTTTTCCAAAACAGATTCAGATTTTTTCATCTTCTTTATAGTTTCTACCTCAAATTAATTATTATTTTCTTACAAGACTGTGTAATATTATTCATGATGAAACAGGTAGAACTACCTGACCTTTTATTAGAAATTGTATAATGGCAGCTTTTTTATGGTTTGGGGGAATAAAGACCAACTTTGCCACAATTTTATTTTGTGTACAGAGAACGATGTAAAACTCTTAATACCTGAACACCTGAATCCAATTTAAATTCAGATGGACCTCTTTACAATAATAATGCCATAATGTTTTAAGTTTCCTAGGGTAATTTTCCTGAAGTATGATCATTATGGATAGTAATGATAATTCTGAAGCTTGTTATTTTTTAAACATTAGCTTGTTTTATACAATGGTGATTAAAATATATTCTGTAGTATTGGTGAATTGCAAGGATGAGTGGCATAACATACCTAATGGCTATTTAGTGGCATTTCCTAAGAGGAAATGTAACCACCTGAAAAGGAATGGTAGAATTCTAGTTTCCTTTGTTCATTAAGTTTGTTTCCTAGAGCAAGATGGCAAAATTACTGCAGTTCTACAGATGCTGTACTAGATTCCAATTAGTCTGTCTTTAATGAGGAGAAAAGGAAGAATTGAGGCAGTGTGATGAGACTTGCTGTTGCAGCAAGCACTGTTAACTTCTGAGACCTTCATCTAACACTTTAATCTTCCTTCTCCAGCCTAAAACCTTCATAACCATCTCTGGTCTGTGGTGTCTCAAGCAGGTATCTGAACTGCAAACTTTCATGCAAACATTATAGGCCAGAGCCAAAACCAGGTGCAATTAAATAAAATGCAAGCTTTTAACTGAGATGTTCATTTCTGAAGCCATTCAGCACAGACATGTACATCCTTTGCCATGGAGCATCTCTAATAGAATAACACATTATATATACATTATATATACATTATATATACATTATATATACATTATATTACATTATATTGTATTGTATTATATTATATAATATTATATATTGTATAATATTATTATATTCTATGCCCTGCACAGAAGATAAGTTTTGCTTTCAGATGTGTGCATTTGGCTTGTGTAATGTAAGAAAATGTCTTCTCAAGACAAATATGCCACTGCTTGCCTTTTGAACAATACTCATGGAAGGCCTGAAAGAGTACAGAGAACATTTTCCCAGCACAAACAAAATTCTTGTTATGTAATTTCTTTGGCTTCAAAAATCAAGCAAGCTGTTTGGTTCTATACTGGGATTTTGAACCTGCCAACTCTGACAGCTCCACATAATCATGAAACTGTTGTTTGGTGGTGTCACAGCAAACCTCTCTGCTTAGGTTGCTTTAACCTTGTCCTCCAGATGAGATTCAAAAAATGCTTCAAAGGTGTATCTGTCAGCAATTAATGTGAAAGTCATATCATCTGTGCTCCTACAGAACAAGTTACATATGGTTTTTGTTATAAGTGAAAAGTAGGTAAGATTTTGAGATATGAATATAAAGAACAAAAGGAAAAGAGAATTTCAGGCTCTTTTGGGCAGACATTTGTGAGGTTTTGGTTTGTCAATAGAGCATAAAAAAACATTACTAAGGTATATAAAGTACTATAAATATGTATAGCTATTTGTAAGTGAATTCAGATATTTTTACGACAATTACTCAATGTTTTTTGTTTTGAATCATGCACGTACCATCATTTCATATAAAGAGCTTCATTAAAATGCTTACATGCAGTATTGGGTGGGTGAAGGAGGAACTTTTTATGTTTTATAAAGTTTGCTTTTTTATCTTTATCTTTAAAAGACTGTAAAAAGGAGTTGTGTTATGCAAAATCATAATATTCTAGACACCCCGTTATAGATTTCAAATAAATATCTGTTTATTAAATGTCTTTTCCAGCATCCCAAAGTGTGATTTACTTCAGCTCTTTTAAAATAAATAAGCATGATAATCCTAAATTAGAATTGTTGGAACTTTTCTCATTTTGTAATT
Source organism: Sialia sialis (assembly GCA_009812075.1). Lineage (NCBI taxonomy): Eukaryota > Metazoa > Chordata > Aves > Passeriformes > Turdidae > Sialia > Sialia sialis. The sequence continues at coordinate 13,702,372 of VRYO01001681.1, read as the reverse complement.
ACCGTATTGTTCTCCATAATTTTATTTCTTCTAGATTATTTTATTTAACTTTTGGTATCCTCATCAGCACTGTTTAATATCTCAGGAGACCAAGTCATTAGACTCATTTTACAATAAACACAAGGAAAAGTCCTTATCAGCCAAAAGTCGTTTTTTGGTTAGTTTGTTGCCCTTTTTCTTTCCAGTTTTAAACTGACCAGACTCTTCCCACATGGGTGTGCCTCTAAATCCCTTCCAAATTAAACACAGAGATATAAAACCAGTATGCAAATAATAGCAATAGAAGTGCATCTTACTCATTCCTTCTGGCTTTTCTTCACGAGGATCCTTAAGTGTGGCCTTCAAATATTCCAGCAGAGAGAAATGCACTTAGGCACATCCTGCTTTCTTATATGACCTGTATTGATTAGTTTTAATTGTAATCATTTAACACTAGAACACTGATTCCTATTCTTCCTTTAAGTTGTCATCTTTGGAGAGAGCTTGATTAGAAACATATTTTTTTCCTTAATTCTTGGGGAAAAAATGTAAACTGTGATTCAACCTGCTTTTAGAAACTTTTGATGTCTAAACATATGTGGTTATGTAGCTTTTTCCCATGGTCCAAACTGGTCCTTTAAACCTCTTCCTCACCATCCAAAGACTATGTTGCCTATCTTATAACTATGCAATTAAATAAAAATAATTTTCTCATAGTAATGATAGGAATGAAAATAAGAGCTATTCCAAACCCTATAGAGCTGAACACATCATATAGCTTTTTATGTATGAGTATCATCCATGAAATTATTAATTAAGTTCAGGATTGTTAGTTTAATCTAGCTCTGACTTCTCACTGCAGCCAACATCAAAGTCATGAAATCAGTTGTAGTATTTCTACATGTGTATATTTGTCTTTAGGCATAAATACATGGCAACTGAAGGGTTCCAAGGCTTGAATTACTGTTTTGGGAGCTTTTTCCTCCTCACATGTGGTATGATCAGATCCTGTAATATTGAAGAAAAGCAGAGGAAACCAGAAACTTTAGAAAATGTTGATAAACAGGTAATAGAACAGGCAAGATTTACTTCCCTACCATGACCACAGTGATTTCCCAGGCTGGTATACAAGTAGAATTTTGGAAGACTCTTGGACAAGTTAGTTAAGAATGAAATAATTCAAGACATGGAATAATCACAAATATTATGCTAAACCTCTCAAATTATCTAACCATAGTATGCTGGAAGGAGAAGGTGACTGTGCATTATAATATTGCAACTTTTTAACAGAAAGCACCGGGAGCTGCTGAACCAGATTGGTGTTTTTTAATGAAAGGGAATACAGTTAATCTGTGTATACTTCCATTGACAAGGTTCTGCTCTTAGGAGTACAGCACAGATGGTATAAGCAATGAATACTTATGTCTGACTGTAATTGATCCTATCAACAATGACATACCTTTAACTGGTTGTATCACTTTACGTCACATATGGTTAATTAAGTAAGAAGGGCCCAAATACACTAAGGAGATTTTTGTGTTTATACTTAGGAAAACAGTCTAGACAGGTGTTAATGTAAATGAAGTTAGTACTTGTCAAAGGTGAAATTCTCCATATGTAGCCCTGCTTCAGTCTCCAAATAAATATAATTTGGCTATGTCTACACTAGCAAGTAGTGAGTAGCAATAGGACCTGATCTGCAGAGTGGAACAGTTGGTGCTGAGGATTTTGATTTTTTATTTTGATTTTTGATTTTGATTTGTGATTTTGATTAGAGGGATCAGCGGGAGAATGGAAGTTCCTTCAGTCTGGCTCTGTTCTGATCCCACTGGCTGGAGGTCATGGCTGCGGGTCATTTGGCTTAGGAATTCATTTGTTTGTTCCCTGTATTTAGTACCTTAAGTGTATCTTGGGTAGCTACATTTTGTCATCTGTAAAACAAAGCTTACCCTTAATTTCCAACATCCTTCAACCTCAATATGAAGAGCTTTGCTTCCTGAAATAGCCCCTCTTTGCATGCTTCCTGAATCCCCATAACAGACATGATTTGTGTTTTCCTATGCCTGCCCCATGATGATGTAGCATAACATCATGTAGTAGTTTGTTATTTTTTTGCATGTGCTATATGTATTTGGATTGGCCCTTAGTTGGGTAGTCTGTCTCATGTAGAAATACTGTTGGAAAAATCACATGTCCTAAATTCTTTCCTTTCATGGACTGTGTTTTCCACTGCCAAGCACACCTTCCTTTTGCAATATGGAAAATGATATGACAAAACGGAGCTTGTGGTCCTATTTTGATCCTGGAGGTCTCCATAGACACAAATTCTTTATAGCAAAATTCTATAATCTCTGTGTTCACCTTTTTTCTGCTCCACATTTGAAATGTTTTGCAATGGTTTTACCAGCAAGTCACTGAATGTGTAGTTCAATTTACTCATTAGAATCCACTGGCCACAACTGGAGGTTCCAATAGAAAATCTCAACCATTTTCTGAGATGCAACTACAGTAAATGCTCTTGGCATTTAAATGAGTGCTTAACTATATAAGTATTGGCTGATTGTTCCTCCAAAACAATTAATCCCACAAAGATTACTTTCTTTAATTAAAAAAAAAAAAGGAAAAAGAAAACAGTAAAAATAATCAAACCCTTTTAGGCCTTACATGTACTGTTCTAGAAGGAATAATGTTTCATGCCACCCAGTCCTTTTTAATATCAAGGTAGGTTTTTGTTTTATTTTCTTCTGCTGGACAAACTTTTTGCTTCTGCTTTTCTCTACTAGGTTCCCCTTCCTTTCAGAGCAAATTCCTGTTTCTGTCTCTCTTTATCCTTATCCCAATTATATGTTCTGAAGGAGATCTCTGCTTCACCTCATGTGGTTTTTACCAGCTTTTCCCACTTGAAAACATTACAGCTGCTTGAAAACCTTAATTTGTCACTCCTGAAACACATACTCTGTGGATGTCATGCCTAAACTTTCCCATCCATCCCAGGTGGCTGTGTAATTACCACATTTTGATTAGCATCACCAGTTTTGGAAACAGAAACATTGATGTCATTCTTAAGTTGACATTAACTTAGTTGTGATAACCATTAGCTGATTGCCAGTATTTGACTGATCCAATGTTTCTTTGAACATTGTCAGTGTTATAGATTGATACGAAAAACTTGTGCTAAAAATTATTTTACTAATAACTTGAATTTAGCAGACTGTTTATTTATAAAGTGAAAACATACATAGTTGCTTTGGTTACGATTGCATTCAATTTTTAAATATATAATATCAAAAACATTATGAAATAGGACACGCAAGATTATTGTGGAGCATGGTATCTTGTGCACTAGAGAACATTAAAGAGTTACTGAATAAAACGTCCAAACTCCTTCTACCCTTTAAGAAACTGAGATTAAGTAATTATGATACTTAGTCCTGTCATAGAAAGGATTTTTTTCCCGAGAGAATATAATTTAACATGTTGAAAAATACTTGGATGTGTATTTCTCTTTAAACTTAAAGACTAGCTTAAACATCACAGAACACTGAGGCAGAATTTAGAAATAAAAGATGTAAGCCCTAAAAAGGGAACAGGCTTCTAATGGCACGTTTTCATTCCTGGTTATTCTTGACTGTTTTAGATTTAGCTCTTTTATTTCCATTTGTGTTTTTATGCTTAAAATTAAAGCAAAAGCTCTATTTTTCTCCTTCTCTGTAAAAATAGCTGGCATTTTGTCAAAGCTTGCTGTAGTGTTGCTTCTACATAGTAAAAGAATAGCAAGAACAGCAACCTAAAAAAAAAGGACAGAGGTAAATTAGTTCCAGATTTAATGGGATGTTTTGATATACAGTCTGGAAAAGAAAATATTTTGGGGTGACCTAGTTGTGGACTTCCAGTACCTGAAGGGAGCCCACAAGAAAGATGGAGAGAGACTATTTACAGGCACATGGAGTGACAGGACAAGGGGGAATGGCGTCACACTGGATGAGTTCTACGACATTGTTATTTTTTCAGATATTTTCCAGACAGCTTCTAATAATTTCTTAATTGGACTGCTTGCATACTGTAAAATGTGCACTAAAGTGTCTTGATAAATCAGTTTAAATTGAAAGGTTTGGGAAGCTTCTCAGTACTGCCTGAGCTCTAAATATTTCAAAACAAAAACAAGAAGTCCTATATTCTATAAAACACTTCCCTATGTTGTGCTACTGTGGGGTCAATCCTTCTATGCCTTCTTGCCATTGAAGCAGTGTCTCCACTCTAAGTATCCAAAAAACTTTAGGAATAGTATCAGCCAGAACCCTCAGCACATTGTAACACTTTTTCTGAAAAAAAGATTCATGTATGCTCATAAGAGACTGGCAATGGGATGTGAGCGGAAAATTATTCTGGTGTAATTTTTCTTCCATTGGAAGTACGTTTTCTCTACTTAAAGATTGCCACTTAATTGAGAGATTCTTTGTACACAAAAGTAGGTTTGTAGACAGAGCAACAGACACCTGGGATAAATTTAATATTCATATTAGAAGATTATTCTATAATATTCAAAATATAAAATATTTTCTTGTTTATGAGTAGCAAAATCACTCTCCATGTATATGTTATCAGATGACACAAAGAAACAATGAGAATGCTATCAAATCTCAAACCAAGCATTATCAGCCGTGCTGCAAGATTTCCATTGCAGTGCTCATGAAGATGCAAACAGGGCAATTCAATATAAAAGTACAGTCAGGAAAAGGAACAGCAGCTTCTGAGTTGAAAGATAAGTCTGTGGAGGTCATTAACAAATAGAAGAAAAAAACCAAGCATTTAAGCATTTATTATGATTTATTTGGTGTAATATGATGCTTGCGTTCCTTGGACAAAAATGAGAAAGAGTGGAAATCTGGGAATTACATCTGGTTTAGAAAAATGTAGGATCAAGTAGTCCGGCTAATCTTAAATACTATTCCATGTATCTGTTAAAGATATTGTTGATCTGATATTTACAAAATCATTAATTTTGCTTTGTCATATTTTCTTGGCTTTTTCCATTCTGTTCCAGTAAACATATAAATATTTTCCCAGTATTGTGTGTGTTGATAAGTAAACAACTGCTAGCAAAATAAGGAAGGCTTTTATATATTCTCAAGAAGTTGCATGTGTAGTTTTCTTTTATATACCTTTGTATGAAAACATCTTCCACCTAATTATTAAGAGTTTCACACTGCTTGAGGGGAGAAGAATCTTTAAAGAACCAAAAAAATAAAAGAAATAAGTAAATAGAAACAATGTTAAGAAGAAATACCTACAGGGCATTTAACATTTGTAGTTATTGCTCATCAATTCTGCCAAGAAAAGAAAGAAACTGGTTACATGTGGAAATCTAAATAATTTGGATAAATATGAAATATTAACTGCTTAGCAGGTCAAGAGAAGGGCAATATAAAGCTTCAAAGATAAGTAACATTTGCAAACATCGTATCTGTATTCCACCAAAAAAATCTTTGCAAGGTTATTTTGTTATCAATTTAAATGAAAAACAAAACAAAAACCCCCAAACCCAAAATCTCTAAAATTTCCCAATGCATAAAATGCTGAATAATGGTAACCGGTTAAAACAAGATTTTCCCTGAACTTGAAGAAGAAATTTCACAATTTTTTAGAAAGGACTTTTATAAAATTTGCCATCTTTACTCAGGCTCCACTTCATAGGCTTCTTCACCATTCCAGCTTCTGCTCACCTTTGAGTCATTGTACTTTGCTTATATTTTCTGCTTTTTTTCTGCAAAAATCAGCAGCTCCTCTTCTGCCAGTGCCTTCTACCCTCTGCTCAATCCCCTTCCATTGACAAGAATGCTACTCTTGTGCAGCCAAAACCTACAACCTCCTCTCTGAAACACATTTAAGCTCACCTAGAGCACAGCCTCCATGAAAATGCATAATCTCATTGTGAGCATGGAACCGCCATTTATTTCAATGTGTGGCAATTGTTCGTGCTATTAAATCCAAAGTCATCAGTTTTAAAGCTTTGTAATTCACAAGAAATTTGATGAGTAAACTGAAGCGCCAAACAAAGGAAAATCTTTTTTATTTTTCTCATTTTCACCACTAAAAATTGAAATTACAGTAATTTCACAACTGTAAGGCCCAACAGACTATAAGGCGCACCGGACAATAAGGTGCACCTTTTTTTTGCAGCGAGGATCCACATGCAACAAAGTAACGAATTAGTAATGGAATTGCACAATCGTGGAGTTTACTGGCAGGTGCTCAATTTGCAAACATTTTTCACGGATCGGTGTAGCCTTTAAATGCAGCCCCAGTTGCCCTCCCCATGCCGCGGACGCTGGCATTCCCGCCCACCCCCGGTGCCAGCTGGCACAGCTGCCCGCGCAGCGGCTGCCGCTGCAGCTGCCACCGCAGCTCGCACTTCCGGGTTGGTAAATTTCTGAATTTTGTCTGTATATAAGGCACACCAGAGTATAAGGCGCACTTCTGGGTTTCAATCAAAATTTTAGTCAAAAGGGTGCGCCTTATAGCTGTGAAATTACTGTACTTGGTTTTATTGGTCTTGATTGTGTTCTGTGACTTTGTGATCACCATCAGCTCTGGAGCCTGCTTGACTATGGTCCACAGAATAATCTTCCAGGCTCTTAGTTTCCATGACAATTTTCTCTGTGTGTCTACCACCATGCTGAAAGAGTAAATGTGATGAGTAATAGACTATTACACCACGTTTATAAAATTTAGTCAGGAGTGCATCAATCCAGGCAATGCCCCTTTTATATATTTTCCAAATGGTGAAATTAAAAAATTTGTCCCATAGCAACAAAAAAGTTCTATAAAAATGTGATCTGAGGTAGATGGTCCTTAACAAATGAGCAAACCCCTCTACTGCCTCTCTAGTTTGAGGAGGAGCAGGTTTGTGCACTCTTTCATTAAAAAAAAATTGTTCATAAATCATATACAGTTGACTAAATCACTGAAGTTGCAGCCTCAGGAATTTCTTTTATGCATGTTGAGAAGAAATTTCAGCTGTTATGTTCATATTTCAGTCATATGTTATTCATATTCTTTAGGTTTACCTGAAATAACATTTTGCAGACTACAGTAATCTTTTGTGGTTTTTTTTTTTTTCAATATGAAAATAATGGCAAATATATTGCAGGACTCACTACAGGAAGGAACATAGTAATACTAAATTTGGAAATAGAATTTGCAGTTGCTACTTTTTGTCCCCCTTCCTCTCTATTCACCCTCCTTGTTCCAGTTATGGTAAGCTGTTTATTGTTAGGTATAAAATAAAATAGTGTTTATAGCTTAAATATAAATTTAAGTGAAATACAACGTCAAGAAAAATTTAGGAAGTCACACTTGAATACATTAAGGTTCCCATAAAACAAAAAACCCACAATCTTTTCAAGATACTGATGGAAGAATGGTCCCAGAACTGTTTGCTTTTTTTATTTTACTGTTATCTTAGGTTGAATTCTGTTTGATAGAACTATCAGAGAGCTACATTATTTATTTTTTTGATTAATATTAATTCATTTAATACAGAATGATTTTTGTGGAGAAACTGCAGAAAATACTTTTTACTTTCTTTTTTCAAAGTTTTCTGGAAATTTCTAGGACATTTATCTAATTTTAGAATGCAAGTACAATTGAACCATTGAGACTATTCCATTTGAATGTTGTAACACAAAATTGGTGAGAAATGTAACATTAGTTTTAGATCTAAACCACTGCTTCTGTTTATTATTCTGCACTTGATGGACTTTCAGCTTCTACTGTAAACCATACTTGCAAAGAGAGATTTAAGAACTTGACTGAAAAAATTTCCCAGCTCTAATGCTTGGAATGAAGTTACCAAATTTTGAAAAATTTTGTGGGTAGGAATTCTGGCTTAGGATGTTATTTAGTATTTCTATACCTCAAAAATATATTTATGAACATTGGGGGGTTTTTTGTTAGTATCACTCCGTATATTGAATAATCATTAATGGCAATAGAAATTCCAGTCATAAATCAAGAGAACCACAGGGCTTAGTCATAACCAGCTGCCTAACTCTTCAAAGACTGGAATAAGAGAGTTGTCTTTTCTTCACTAGGTATGTTTGGTACTACAAACAAATATTTCTAGCAAACCAAGGGTAGAATATGTTCGTTACAGAGCTGTCTTTGCAGTAGCATTATTGCAATGTTATTGACCAATGCTTTCAAAATGCAGAGCTGGCATTACCTGTTGGGAATTATCTGTTTTTCAAACCAGTGTAAAAATGTCTGAAGTTGGGTGTGATCACATTTGGAAGTCCTGGGAGGTAAAGGCAGATCCTAACTTGTTGTTCACTTTCAGGGATCTAGTCCTTCCCATTGTCCAGCTAAAACAGTCTGGGGCTGCTCTCCAGGCTGAAGTGCAAACTGATGAGTAAGTCAGGAGTGGAAGAGAAATCTTTGAACTTGACCTATATCCTTCCATGAGCTGCTTTCCCTCTTCTATCAAGCTTATTTGGCCATGTCTGTTGACCCAAAAATTGGGTCATTTTTCAAATCTTAATGGCAGCAAATGTAAAGCATTCTCACAGTTATATATGCTGCAAAATTAATACTTATGTCATATATTTTTATTAAATTTTATTTATTAAATTTAAGGAGTATCCATGAACTCATTCTCAGTAATTCCTCATGGAATTATTTGTTTGCTTCTTCCCAAAGAATTTAACCTTGTGTTATGCTAGAATGAATATCATGTTAGAATGAATATCAAAGTCATAAGAGGTATTAAAATTTTAAATACTAGATATTAAAAAGAAATTTTAAGGGAATAATCTTCATTGCAGCATTTCTGGTGTTTAAAATTCATCATTATTGTTATGCGTTTATGTATTGATTTAGTTGCTGACCTTAAAAATGTAATCAAAAAGAGTTCTGTTGGGAAGGTAATAGTCTGAAGTAATCAAGATATCATTTGGGTTGGCTTCTTACTGCTATTCAAGGGATTTCTTTAACGTTTTAACTTCACAGGCAAGTATTTTTATACATGACGCTGCCATCAAGTGGCTATTGAGTAGAACCTCTGTGTTATCTACCTCTAATAAAAATGTTTTTTTTCTTTTTAATTAACAGCTTGGTCTGAAAGAAGAGAGTATTCTATACTTGCTAATCAAAAGGAAAAAAAAATTATAAGTATACTGCTCTCTGGACCAGCACTGTTGATGCTCAAAGATGCTTTGAAAGAATGGATTTCAGTGACAATTTTTGTTGACATTGATTTTTGCATCAGCTTCAACAGACATTAGGAATCTCTCTGGTTACCTTGTGAACTATTCTGTGTATTTTTGAATTTCCAGGCACCTTAATATACAGTTAAATCTCTTTTAGGGTCTCATTTTAATCCATTCCATCAAAACTCAAAATATAGATGTAGTCTATAGACTTGGTCAAGGACTTTAAGGTGCTGGGGTGAAAATTCCAGAATTAACATAGAGCCTAAATGTCAAGAAATTTACCCTTGAATCAAGAAGATGATGAGTGAATAAAACCATTTCTTTATAGCAGTCCAACAATAGCATCTCATAAATTAGAAAAAAGCTTTAGATGTCCAGGGGTTTTTTTTTGGTGGGGGGGAGGGTAAAGGCAGCAACCCTGCCCCAAATGACCATTTGCAGTTCATCAGAACCCAAATATAGGCATTCATCAAATACCCCCAGCTCACTTCCAGTGGTATGGGGCTGTTAACCAATTTAAGGCAAGTAATGATAAACATCCCCATTCTCCTGAAGATCATTTGCCTTCTTTCACCCTCTAGAAATAATAATAGAAAATCATGTGCACATTTGCATTTGTATTTACTGTGTTTGAATTAAAGCTGCAAACAACTCTGATTCACTAATAACTGATGAAAGTGTCTCATTATTGAGCTACAAAACCTCCAACAAATTAATGGAAATTGCAAATCACCTTGAAAATTGCAGGCTCTTTAGTCCTATATTGAATGCTGAGAAAACTGCATAAACAGCTTTGTTGCCTAACTCTTTCTTTTGTAAAAATAGCTTTCTTATTACATTTTTTTAAAACTGTGTCTTAGTAATTAAGGCATGGCTAAACAACATTTTTGTTGTTGTTGTGTTTTGTTTTCTGTACATGAACATTTAACATTATATTAGTGCTAAGTATTACTGTGTTTGGTTCCTTCTCTTTCATATAATATTTAGGACAATGGATTCTCTGCCTCTGATGCTCAACAAATATTTTGGAGAATTTTCTCTCATGCCCCAAATTAGAGTAGAGAATTTTTCATGTTCTAATTATTTTCTATACATAATGAATTTTAAAATCCATACACCCATGAAGTTTTTCTACAAAATTAAAGCTTAATTAGAAGAAAGTACAGTAATTTCACACTCATAAGCCTCACCTGGTTATAAGCCACACTTCCGGGTAGCCGGGAAGACCACGGACTTTGTCCATAAATAAGCCACACTGGGTAATAAGCCACACTTTTTTTTTTTTTTTTTTAAATGAGGATCCATGTGCAACAAAGTAATGAGTTAGTAACAGAATCACGTGATCACGGGGTTTTTTGTCAGGTGCTCAATTTGCAAACAGTTTGCACAGACCGGCAAAGCCTTGGAACGCAGCCCCAGGCGCCCTCCCCGTGCCGTGTTCTCCAGCACTCCCGCCCCTGGCGCTGGCTGCCATGGCTCCCCGGGCTGCTCAAAAGCAGCGGCTTGGCGGGCTGGCCGCACAAATGTGGCGCTGGCAAGCGGCTCAGCTTCACGTGATCACGGCAAGTGGCTCAGCTTTGTGCGAAGCTGGTGGTGGCTTTGCACCCACTCGCCAGTGGCTCTGCAGCAGCTCCCTCCCTGGCCAGCTCACACTTCCGGGTCGGCATTTCACTGGAATTTGTCCATAAATAAGCTGCACCTGGTGATTAGCTGCGCTTCTGGGATCAGCTCAATTCTTCAGTGAAATGGGTGCGGATTATCAGTGTGAAATTACTGTACTTCATGAAAAGGCAAAAAGTCATGCCATATGTTTCTTTGTTCACTCTTTGTTTGATTTTTGTTCTATCTGCCTAACACCAAATCTAAAACTGGTTCATGTTCCTTGTTAGGAGAAAATAATGTATGGGAGGTGATCCCCAGCTGATACAAAATTTGGTAGTTCATAGTCATGGGAATGCATTTCAGCAGAATATCAGTTGCATTTCTCTAAAAATTAGAATGATGTCTGCGAAGTTCTAGATTCTCTTATATCCCCCCTGCTCCATATTGCAGCTGCATCCCTGAAATAAACCTATTTGATTTAAAGGAACATGTTTCAGTTTAATATATATTTGGGATGAAAAATCAGCAGTTTGCAATTTTGTCCATTTTGCCAATATATGAGTCATCATTAAGCTTGTGATGAATAATTGGTCATCATTTTTTGCAAACAATGGAGATTTTTAAAAATTTTGTAAGGCACAGGAGACAATTATTTAGTATGTAAAGCTTCATACAACATTTGTACTAGTGTAATGTAACTATGAAGGTACAGAATGGGCACTTAAAGACATTTTTTTACTACATTTGAAGTTACTTGAATTACTGGAATACGAAAAGCGTTGTGTGATGAAGCACCCTCTAGCTAGTACTAAGAGAAATCCCAAAATTTAACAAAATCTTTGAACCTCCAGGAACACAACTGCTGCTATTAGCTGGCAGGTGCTTTTTACTGGGAAAGCTTTTATGTGTCTTTCCAAATTGGTTCATTCCTAGGGCTGAATGACCCATGAGATGTCCATCATTAGCTCTGTCCAACAATAGAACTTGAAATAGCAAAGAATTGAAGTTTCTGTTTTCGTGCCTCATTGTTGCAGGGTTGATGAGTGAGGTAAAAAAAGGTCCCTTTCATTTTCTCTTCCTCTTTTTCTTCCTTCTAAACCACCACCTTCTGTTTTTTTCCTTTTGTACTTTCTTGGTATTATTAGTAATGTATCCACAATTCTTGCTCATCATTTTCATTCTATTCCACCACCCCAATTTTGGTCCTTTTGCCCTTGGCCACTATCTTTACATTTGATAGCAGCTTGCTAGACTTTTGCACCAAATGATGAAAGATGAAGTAGTACTGCATTTTAGCTTCTTCATGTCCAGTCTGGGGACTCAATTACTACCCCACAAAAGCTGTGAAAACATTAATGTTCTTTTGTTTGAAGCCCATAAAAGATTATTTCTTTGTTCTGTTTCTATGTCCTCTCTTCTGTGTTCTCTCCAATCCTTAGTCAGATGAGCAGTGGATATTTGAAGCATTTGAATCACCATTTAAGTGAAGAAAATTAGTCAGCTTACTGTCCAGGTCTTTGCATGCACTTGTCACACTTTTGATGTAGGTTTTTTTTAAATGTGCTGAGCATATGTAGGAACCAAATGCACCTGGAGGAGCCATCATTTCTATCATCAATTTGAATGCTGGTGAATTCAAACTGAGCAGCAGACTGCTGTCTTTCTTTTCTTCTTACTGTGGGTTTTAGCGGGGGGGGGGGGGGGGGGGGGGGGGCTAGTTTGGGTTTTTGGGGGGTTTTGTTTGGATTTTTTTGTTTTTTGTTTTGTTTTTTTTTGAGAATGCAATGTTTGAGAAAGGTCTGGCATGTGTAGAATCCCATTCTTCAAATATTGGCTCCTTAAATATTGTGATGTTAGAGGGATTGTTATCTACTGAGATTCTACATTACAAATGTACACAGGGTTATAAATAAAAACTCTACATTTGATTGTTCATGAGACGTGATTACTCAGGAGACTCGGGTAATAAGCATGTGTTCCCCATCAGGACTTGCACACAGCTTTCTAATTCTGATGGAAACTGTATGTGTTGAGCAGATGGGACAGACCATGCTCACGGCTTGAAAAAGGTTTTGCAAGGCCTTTATCATAAGTGAATTCCCGTTTTCTGGGTTTCACATTGGAATGGTAATTTAACTTCATATAGAGTAAATGTAAACCAACTTGTGATGATGTGACTAACTGCAAATTACTTTTCATAGCTGCTACTTTTTCAGCTGGGATGCAGAAGTTGCCTTAGATTAAACTTGAAACTTCTCCAGTGACAGTAAAGTGCTGTCTAAAATAACTAATAAAATGCAGATGGGAGTGGAATAAAAGCTGTGTTTACACATAAGGAGGCATTGTATCAGGAAGAGTAGTCTCTAAGCAGAGGTTAATATTTGTATAAATAACCGTTATTGAATATGAAGTATTAATTTAATCTATGCAAGTCATTGCTTTTCATGTAACTTTTTCTTGACAGTTAGTGGCAGTCATGAAAATGTAGAACATCAAAATAGTATGACAAAACTTATTAAGTACATTTTCCAGCATAGTATTTTATTGCTGTTGTTTTGATGAATGATCAATTACATTGCTTTCCTCTGCTTCATGTCCTTGTAAAACCTGTTCTGCTGTACCACAGACCTAAGAAAAACAACATAATGTTATGATTTTTTTTATACCTAGTCAAGAGGTTGGAGCTGCTGGTCTTTTCTCTTGGGCTGTCATAGATGTACAGTAATAACAGGTAATACCTAAGCTTCATTATCCACTGTTTATTTGTTTAGGTAGTTCCTGGCAAAGGCTAAAGTAGTCTAGAGATGCACCATTTGTCTTGTGTTGGATTTAGAAGGAGAAGCCAGTTTTGCATGAAGTATACAATAAAAGTATTGTGTATGTTATTTCAGTCGTGTGTTATGTTTCGTCTACAGGCAGTTTATAGGTGGATTTATATTATGCAAATAAAGTCTTTAATTTCCAAATCCTCTGATGTAATATTTTGAAACTCAGCTATATTGGTGTGAGATGCACATGAACACCAGCTATTTTGATGTTGGATATCTGAAGAATTTCTCTCCCATTGCCAGGTTTAATTTTGAGTGTGTCTAAATATGCAGAAGAAGAAATTCCTGCTGAGCAGGATTTTGAAATCATAAATGTATGCAATACCCAAGTGACTTTTTTCCTCTCCAGGGTTTGGAATATAACCCAACACAGGTTTTTTCAATCTCCTAGTGTAGCTGGTAGGCTCTCTGCTTGATATTAATAGTCAGTACCATCATGATTCCTAAATTCCTTCTGTAAGTCATTAAAAGGCTGATAAACAGGCCCTCCCCCAGACAAGAGCAATGCATCCATCTGTGCTGTGCCAGCTGTACTTAAACAGGTGAGACTAAAAGACCAGGAAGTGGTTATTTCTGTCCATATTGGTTGTGTAGAGTCCTTGTTCTCTAAGAGAAATTTTTGTCTGAAAAGTTTATATTAAAAAGTGAAAATATTTAAAGAGTCAACACAGCATCGACTTAAAGGCATAGGCATTGGCAGAGTGACTGGTTATTTAAGCTTTACAGTGAAGCAAGTAGCTTAAAACTCCAGACATTAGTGCTTAGGACTATCTTTGTGAAGTATGTAGTGAAAAACTAGATCTGATGCCCTGTCTCTCCAATTTACACAGAAATTGCACTTCAACCAACCACAAGTTTATTCTGGATATTCAATTGAAACTTGTTTAATATTTATTTCTAATCTAGATGAACATTACAGGCACTGAGAAATTGGCCAAAATTAAAGGCTCAGAAATGGAGTCAGTTTACATTAATTTATGATCAAGTGCTTTTTTTGATTGCTGCAAATGTGTAAATTAAGTCACTTAGCAAGAATTAATATTTTGCGTATTAGTGCATTATTACTTGATTATAAATCAGTAGGAACATTGTCTGTCTCAACTTTAGAGACACTAAGATGAAGGCAACCAAAGGCTTGACTTTGCATGTCCACTCACATGCCTTTTGAGCCTTGTGCTTTTCTAAGAGCTGAGATCTGGAGCAGAGGAGGTTAAGTTATATCCCATGGGGAACCCATTGAGCCAGGAATGGGGTTAGAAGGAAGAACCAATAATCCAGATCTCCAGTCACCTTGAGCTGCTGTACCACCTATCACACTCCCCCTAGAACTGCTCAGTAGTGTTTGGAGGAGTTCATTTCCAAAAATCTTCATTATTTATTTTCCTTGCTGCCTTTTTTTTTTTCCTGTTTAATCACTTCTTAGAGAAAGTTATAGAAACTAAGTCCTTGCAACATATTTATCCATGGAAGAAAAACTGGGAAATATCTCTCTTTTTCAGAAATCATAACTACAGAAGAAATTATGGTGGTAGGAGAAGAGCTAAGCTTGTGTATGAGCTCAGGGATCTTATGTGCCAATGCTGAATTCGACTGACAAAAAGGATGACGTTTGAGACAAGAACAGCCTTTTTGTCTGGCAACACAATAGGATCTTCTTCCTTGATGGATTCTCAGCACTACTCAGTATAATAACATGATAATTGGTCCCAAAGAAGGAATGAGTAAGATTGGATGGTGGTCTTTGGGGACCCAGTTGTGTTATATCTAATCTAATTATGTTTGATACTGACTTTTTAATACATATGGTAGCTATTTCCTTGGCTTGCAACTAAGGCTTATATGCAAGCTTGATATTTGCTGGGTGTCTGTTCTAAAAGCACGCCATTTTTTTTTTCTTAGGAGAAACCCCAGCTATATCTGTCTCATGTCATGCTGTATTCTAATTCAAAACTAAGACTGATTTGTTCCAGAAGATGTCTTGAAGCATAAATATGTTGAGGCTTGTGGAAATGTGGGAGGTGTGATGGAAAGAGCAAATGTCTATAGATTGTACTTCAAAAAACCACTGCAACTTGCTACAGAAAAGACATAGTAAGTTATTGCTGCCTTGGAGCAACAACCCGCAGCAGGAATTCACCCTTTTGCATGAGACAATATAAACATTTTAGTGGATTTATGAGCATAAAGGAGCATCTGGAGATGATGAGATTGTGCAAGACTAATTTTAGAGTCTGAATTAAACTAACTCCATAGCTACAAAAGTCACTGCCATGTTTTCTGCTCTTGTTTAAAAGATGCCTATGGACCACAGCAGGCCCAGATTTCCTAACCAAATGGAACAGAAAAGTTTAGTATACTACTGCTGGTGGTGGTGTGGTGGGCACTGGTTTACTGAGAGGATTACAAAAATCCTTCATGAAAGATAGTTATGCAATCTAATTTCTGAGGCAAGTTTCTTCTCAGCTGTTAGCATCTGGGTTCCATTTTGCCATGAATAGGTGACTGTCTCTTGGATTTATTTATGTTTCTCACTTTTTAATAGAGAATATAGCATGTATTCCTCTTTGCTAGGAGGCAGCTGTTGCTATTTTCCTTTTTCTTTTTGTATTTCACCATTGTCTTCAAGCTTCAAATAAGCATATTATAAATGAAACATATTAATAAAATCAGTGCTGTGTGATATACTAATGCAGTAGGTAGGGAAATAAATTTGTTTGAAGTCAGTTTCAGTTTTGGAAATTTAACTCAGTCCCCCAAAATATCTGAAACTCTGTTCTGTTTTGTGTTTAATTTCTTCTTTTTTCTCTGTCCCCAGTGACTCTTACTAGTGAAAGGCTTCCAGTCTAGCAGTGATGGTTATTGAAAGTTCAAATAATAGAAGGCTCAGTTTGGGAAGAAATGCACAGCCTTTTAGGAGCTCAGTGACTCCAGTGCCATTTACTTACAGAAGCAGCTGATGCACAAGTGGAAGATGGAAGTTACTGATCACCTGACAGTAATTAATAAATAGATCACAACCTGTATAATTCTCTAAGTGCACCATTTTCTGGGACACCCTGACAATTTACTTAAGGCTTGGGGATGAAAAGGATAAAATCCTGACTCCTTTTAAATCAATTAGAATTTTATAATTAACTTGAAGTGAGGCATTATATAGTTATAAAGTACTGGACCCAAACTGTGCTTATAAACATAGAAGCAACAAGTTTCAAAGTAAGTCACTCTAAATGAGTAGTTGAAATCAAAACACAAAACTAAAGAAAAAAAAAAAAAAAGCCTTTGGATGATATATTCAATATGCCTTCTACCAGCTCTCCAGTAAAAGAAAGGTAGTTAATGACCAGAGAAGCCTGTTTTCCTGTGAATTCATTTTTTGAGGTTAACAGAACTTTGATATTTTAAACAGTATGTGAGTGTGGTGGAAGTTTTCTCCATGAAGTAATGAAGCAGTTAGAAGTTTTTCTTCCACGAATTTTTCCATATTTACTTGTGAGAATGCCAACAAAATTTCACTCCTCTCTTCATTTGACCTATGTTTTTTATGGAGTAAAGATCTCAACACTACTGAATTTCTAAAAAATACACCTGAAACCTCCAATCATAAATTTGATCAATACTGGCCAAAAATTTGAAGAGGTTTAATTGGCATAGATACCCATGATGTTATTGCATACACAATCAGCTCCCTAACCTCAAAATCAAGCAAAGAAAATGAGGGTGTTATTTCTACCAGAGAATCCTTTTAAGAGCAACCAGACATTTTATACAACAGGAACTGCAAATATGCTTAGCTGTACTAATGCTTCATTTATTAGATAATAAGAATTCTAAACAGCTTTGTGGAAGGAAAGAGATTTGTATTTGTCAGCAAAGCTCTACTAGTTACTGGTTCCAGTGATGCCCTGTGTTTCTTAATGTGTTTCCCAAAGCTGAAAAAAGTGTGTAAAAGTCAAAGAAATTCCAGAGACCACCTTCCTCTCTGGCAGACACCCTGGAGCAATTCTGACAATAGGACTCATCCTATTAGCCAAAACAGGAATAAATTTTCAATGGGCTCTCCAAGAAGGAGAAGGTTGTGCAAGCTTTCTGCTAGTTATACTGTGTTTCAATCAAAAACACTTGTGTTCCACCCTTATACATATAGTCTTGTCTTCCTTTATGACTGTGTTCAAAGTGTCTATCCACCATAGTTTATCTGCATCCTGATCTTGTCCTGTCTTGGATATATTCCTTGCTGGCTTCGCTGAGAACATCCTTCCTTTCCCATCATTTTCAATTTTTGTCTGTTCATTTGGCCATAGTACCTTCTCTTCTACCTCAAGGAGCTGGCAAAGATTCACTCCAGCCTGTATTTTGCTTTTTATCTTGTACTTCTGTTCTTTTCCAGCCATGCTAAGTTTAGTGTTGTTAAAGTCTTTCTAGAGATATTGCTGTGGTTTTACCTTTAGTGCAGGGCAAGGTGAGGTGTGAGTTCACAGGGCAAGTACACTCCTTGCTGAGGAATCACATTTTCTTTAGGGGGTCTGCAAATTCATCTTGCGATAAATATTTGTCTGGAGAGAGAGAGAGAGGAGGGAGACTGCAAAAACTATTGTGTTTGTCTCACCTATCTGCTATTTTAAGATTTCAGACTTATCAGGTGTAGGTAACTGCATTTCTTGTAGTAATTGCACATTCTTTCATGGCATTTCAGACATAATGCAGACTTCTGCTGCACACTTTTATATTAACTATAAAGGATTGGATTCATTATCTGTGCCTTTTGCTTTTAGGCAGCTGTATTCTAATTTACTTTTTTTTCCTGATTGAGAAAATTATAGTGGTATGCAGTTTTTGAGACTAGCCAGCAACCTTCTGTGGAAAGGTGAGAGGAAATCAAGTTTTGGCATAAGTACTGTACCTAAGTTTAGGTGTTAATGCTGAAAACATTTAGGTGCCATGTTGAACTGTGCAACATGCCCAGTGCTTCAGAAGCTTCTATTGATTTTAAGTGTGTATGAGCTTTGTTTCTGTTGCTGAAACTCTTCTTTGACTTTTTTTGAATTAGAAAAGATGTGCCAACCTCCATGTCATATGCCTGGTGCTACTAATGCCCATGTTTTTTTTCAGTCTCACATGCTTTCATATGTAAATTGGCTATCAAATTCCACCCTGAGTTTTAACCTGTAATAACTTAATTGCTTACAGTGCAATTTGCACTGCTGTAACTTAGATCAAAATCTGGATGCATATGTAAATGTGTGCTCTTATGTGCACACATAATGCCTGCTTCTTAACATATAGATACAGATGTAGATACAGATGCATGAACTTTCTTTTTACAGTTGAAAATGAGAGGGAGAATCTGTTGATTAATTATATACTGATCAATTTTAGAGCAACAAGCAGGAGGAAAATAAATCATTTGAAGTAGTAAGTGGACTTTTGGAGTCATGTACACACACACTCCTTTCCAGTGTATTCTGATTCTTGTCTGTCCCAAGCAGGAACTTTTCTTCTTCCCTGGCTTGCAATTCTGAATTTTTTGCGAGCTTCAAATCTCATTTTTAGTTGACTTTGGGGAAAAGGGAGGCAAGAGATATTGTTTAAAAAATAAAAAGAAAAAAGGGAAGAAACACCCCCCGCACCCACTAAAGAGCTATCCCAGCCCCCCACCTCTATACCACCAGCCCAAACATGAAACATATTTCAGCAGAAGTGCCCCAGCTTTATCATATGTGCTGTGCAGAGTCATCATGGCCATGGTGCATAGCTGAGAGCCGGAAAGCAAACAGCTGCTGTAGCCTGATTTGAGTTAAAATAGTGTCAGTGTTTAGTCTGGCGCAGTGCTTCAGGAGAGATTGGCAGCTGGGTCAAACAAAGTCATTCCATTGGCTCCCTTCCCAGTAAGCTTCTGCTAGTATTTAGGTACTAGTGCAGCCTAGGCCCCTTTTCTCAGGGATAGCCTAACATCTGACCGCACCCTCTTTGCTTTTTAAAAAATGCCTTTTCACTCTTTAAGATAAATCCTCTATTATACAATCTGCCACTAATTGTGTGTTAAGACTGTTTTTCTCTCGAAAGCTGACGCATCCTGCTCTCAACGTGGTCTAGGAAGCGGGCTGTTACAGTGCTGGATTCATAAAAGGGGCCTTTATGGTTTGTGAAAGAATATCTCTGTGCTTAGGCAGGAAACTTTTTGATCCACAGAAAAGCCAGACGACATCTAGGTAAGGCCATGTATCAGATCTGCTTTTATGGGAGAGTGGGGCAGCGAGCGCTGTTAATTGCAATTGCTTCAAGTTTGCATGCCCATTTTGATAAGCTTTTTAGAAAGTTTAGGAAATAACTGCTCCTGCATCTTGAGCCCTTTCTCTCCTCCCTCCTCCTCACTCCTCCTATGCCTTTACTGCTTGCAAAAGCTTGTAATGATCTGCTTAGTTTTTGCTGGAATACGGCGCGGACGCTTCACTTTTGGAGAGGGGTTTCTTGCAGAGGCGCAGAGCAAAAAAGTTCTGCTGTCGGACCCAAATGCTGTTAGAAGTGGAGTGGCTGGAGAGAATTTACAGGGAAAGCTTTCCACTGTTACAGACTGCCTGTGCAATCATTTAAAAGTAGTTGAAAACTGCTTTGAACTAACAAGGGTTTAATTACGGAAAAGTTTAACGTGGCGATGGAAGGAATATTAAGTAAGTTGTCTTTGTCTCATACTTTTTAATTTTAGTTGTTGCTTTAGCCTGTTGGGTCACATTTTTTGTCAGCGCTGAAGGCTGCCATGAATTGGTAATGAGGGCCCCTTTTGCACATGATTTTGGCACTTGGCCAAAATCAACTTCCCAAGGCAAGCTTTCTCTAAAAGAACCTGAAGCATTTTTTTGTGATTAGGAATCATGTCTGAAAGCTGCCACAACCAGTTGTGTAGGCATGTCAAAATGACTTTATACAGTATATCTGAAGCATTTGGGGGGGAGGGTCTGTTTTTTCCTCGTGTACCAAATTGTTGCTATTATCATTCTAAATTTCCGCAGTTTATGCACCTCCATAAACCAGGCTACTAAGAGCTAAGGCATAATGAGGATTCTTGGTATCTTTGTATTTTTCAACATGCCAAAGCAGCACTAATTTTCACATTTAAGAAAGATGCAGTATTAGGGGTTGCTTAAAACACTTGTGGATGCAATGCAGATGAATCTTTAAACTTTTAATCTCAGTAAATTATGCTCAGTCAAAAGTAAGTAATGATATTTTTGAGAAGTTTCTTTGTTTGAATTGTATGAGTGGAGCTTTTTGATATATCTATTTAAAAAATACATGCCTAGGTCCACTTGGGGCAAATTTGCAAGGAAAATCTTGGATGTGCCTTTGGATTTATCCCATTTGCTTGAAATCTGGGTATGGATCTCATCTGTGAGACAGGGAACAGGAGCTGGGTAGTCCTTTGTTGTTAAAAAGGGGGAAAGGGAGTTAGTCTAAACATTGGTAAGGAGCTGCAAAAGTTCACGTTTCAAGTGTGCTCGGAGTTCTGAAATTTGTGGAGATCGTCAGTACAATAAATAGGTTATTGTTCCTTGCTGGTTTATATAAACAAGTTTGGCACTGTAAGCGAATACATTATTATTGTACACTTGGCCGTTCTGTGAATTCACTCTGTGAATTGGAAATTAAGGACCTCCTATAACATGCTGTGTATGCTCTACTCCCAGTGTCGTTTCCACATGTGTTCAATGTAAAGACAAAATGCACTAGGCAGCACTTTTGTCAGGTATTTTTTTTATTTTACATTTCTGCACTTGTGGCTGTAGGCGAGGAGTTGCTGGTTCCTTCCTAAGTGTGCTGTTTATTTATAAGCAACACCATCTTTCGGCAGCAATATCGATATGGAACAGCCTTTTTGCACCTTCCCTGCCCCCTGCCCCCAGCCTTGATCCCTTTTGCTGCTGTTAAAATGGGCTTTACAGGTATTGTCTTTCTTCTGCTAAACTGTATTTTCTGTAAGGTGTTGGGGGGGTGTGTGTGTGTTTCCTTTATTACATAATGCAAGACACAGCTACGCTGGGAGAAAGCTCGAGCTTTACAGACTCCTCAGAATTGGAACTTTCATGTAACTTGGCTGGGAGAGTTTGTTCATTGTTACAGTGCAGCAGACTGAGTTACAGGATTCAAAACTCTCCTACAACATTGTACTGGCAATGAAAAAAAGCAGACAAGATGAACGTGTTGCAAAAAAATATATGGAGAACTGTAGTAAAATAAAACTCATATAGCTTAATTGGATTTTTTCTGGGGCTTTTGAAAAAGTTTACAACAGGGGAAAAATACGTCAGTGTTGAATCCTGTTTTTATGTAAAGCATTGCCAGAAAATGAGCATACTTGCAATGTAAATGTAAATGTGATAGTCGAGTTTTTTGCAAATCATTATGTAATTTATTTGCTGGTGCGTGGAAGTAATTTCTTCTGGGTTACTGGGTTAGGTACTGTTAATTTAAAATATGCACGTACCTACCATGTTACTGCAAAACTAACTTTAAAACGTTTTACTGTGATATTCCTGGTTTTGCCTAGAAGGTTTTACAGAGAAATGCTAGTGTATGGTTTCTAGATGCTTTCTTTTCTATTTTGGTTGGTGAAGGGTTGTGTCATAAATCACAGCAAGTTATTATCCAAAAACTTTGTGAACAGTTTTTAAATCCAGAATACTTTTTCTTTCTGATAGCAGGACTGAAATGTAAAGTCTAATATATGAAGTAACAAAGTTTTTCTTAAAAACCTAAAACATTTTAAATTTGGCTTTTGATTGTAGGCACCAAATTAACATTTTCCTTCATGAACAAATCTATTGTCTATACGAACATAAAAAAGTCATGTTTCCATCAGATAAATTAACATTCTGTATTCAAAAGTTTAAAGTTTGAAATGCATAGACACTGGATTGTATTTTAAAATCCAAAACCAGTAGATTAATGTTTCTTTAGAAATAGGTTGATAAATAACTGGTTAGTTACTTCTCCTGACATTAAAAAAGGTAAAGAATATAAACTATTCTCCATTGTGCCATTTTTATTTTTAACAGCTCTCGGGAATAATGTCTCTCTAATCTTCCTACTTGGAGGGCTTTATGTTTTCTATTTGTTTGCAAACACATCATGAAAGAGTGTAATTATAAAGCTTAATGTTGTTATTTTGTATCTTAGATTTTGCTCCATAGAAATGCTGCTCTCAGTTACCCATTTCAGTGCAGTAAATCAATATATTTTCCATTCAGAAAACAAATTCTTGCTTTTTAGTTGGTGTTTTTATTGATCATTAGACATTAATATTTCATATTTTAGTAGTGCAGAGTAAGTGGTACATATTGTTATGCTTTTGAATAAAAGTTACAAATGTATTCATAAAATACTTTCACTTATATGAAAGAAAAAGAGATCTAAACATCGTGGAACACTTTCAATTTATCAAGAAAACATTGGTCTTGAAATAATAGCTTTATTTCTCGGTAGAATCTGCTGTGTTTTTTAAAACTTTAGAAGTGAAACAGGGCTCTTTTATTTTGTCTTATGGGTTTGTTGTTTTTTTGTTGGGTTTTGTTTTTTCTTTAGCAAGGATTTAATTCATATAAACTAACTACTTTGTTCTATATGTTCAAAATTCCGGCAATGAGATAAATAAATTGCTGGATTGGATGGAACATAATTATTGAATTTTGGCAGAACTTCAGTGAACTCTGCCATGAAAGATTAATGTGCACAGTGTGCTCTTAGATTCTAAAGTAACAGAGTAAGATAAGGGGAGTGCATAACAGACTCC
This sequence comes from Sialia sialis, assembly GCA_009812075.1. NCBI lineage: Eukaryota > Metazoa > Chordata > Aves > Passeriformes > Turdidae > Sialia > Sialia sialis. The sequence goes on along the minus strand of VRYO01001681.1, from coordinate 13,678,970 downwards.
AACCTTTGTGGTTTAGAGAAAATAGAAAACCACGGGCAAATGTTAACTTTTGGTATAAACTGCTAATGATAATGTTTTGTCATCTGGGTGATAAAAACTAAAGGAGTAGACAAGAAAATCCAATTTAACACAAATTCTCTCCACTTCTTTCTTGCTCTGCTTCCCATTTTTCAGTAATAGAATAGCCACGGTTGCTCTATGTTCATAGGAAAGGAGAACAGAGCAGGGAGGGTACTTGCAGTAATGCAATGTTCTGATGGAATCCCTCCACATCCGCATGTGTCGTGTGTGGGTTTTTACTACAGTCACGGTTTTGGTTTGTGATTATGATGCATTCATTTCAGAATACGAGTAAAATTGTACTGGCTGGATGTAGGCTACATGGAGTCATAGTAGTGGTTGTTATTATTCCCTCTCTCTTCTTTCTCTACCAAACCTTGATTGTTTAAAACATTTGCTTCAATTGACAATTTGCGGTTATAATCACAAAATCTTATTCCTCTTGGCTTTTAAATAATTACTGCCCCCAAATAATGTCTTTAATTGAGAACAAAGATAAATTATCCCGCCAGTCAGGCTCCCTGGGCAGGACCAATAGGATTGCAAAAACTTTTTAGTATTTTCAGTCAGTTTGCTATAGGCACGACGTCCACGCTGCTCTGGGGAAAGCCATCCACTGCCGCTCTGCCGACTTCTCCCTGGTCCTGGGAGCAATCCCTCTGCCTGCTCAGCCTCTGCAGCACCCTGAACCGGAACCCATGTCTCCTCTTCCTCAGAAATGTGCAGAAGCAAGCACCAGCCCCTGGAGATGGTTCCAGGAGGGATTGGCAGCAGGACGGGCAGGCTCCAGCGTGGCTGCAGACACAGGGGCTGCCTGACTGGCTGGGCATGGGGATATGGCTCAGTGCACCCAAAATGCACAGAATCAGGCAGGGAAGTTGCATGGTAGGATTTTTCTTCTGTTTGCTCCCTAGTTCCAGACTGTTAACCAGTGCTAAGGCTGAGCGTGCTCGGCTCAGTGTTCTAAAATGGCAGGTATCTAGAATATTGGATATATTTCATGACTTCAAAGACATTTCTTCTCTCCTTCCCGGTCACATCCTTAAACTCATGATGACAGCATTCTGAGTTAAAGATATATATATATATATATATATATATATATATATGTATATAGTTAACTATAGTATAACTATATATATATGTAGTTAACTGTAGTATAACTATGTATAGAGAGAGAGTATAACTATTTTTATATATATATATAGTTAAAGAGGTATATATAGCCAAAGAGGTATAAGGGCAAGGGACTGATCCAGTGCCCATTGCTGTCAGCAGAGAGGATCCCCCTGACTATGTTCTTCGGATCCCACACTCTGTGCCCTGGCTGCTCTTCCCCCTTAGTTCCTGATGGCACTAGCATGACTAGCATTGCCATCCTACTCAAGGAGCTTCCTTGTCTTCACTGGCACTCCTCAAGGAGGAAGGTTTACAGACTAAAAGGCTTGAATGTGCCTTCCTTGTGTTGTAAAGAAGCAGAATCTGAGTACTTATTTTGGCTATTTACAGTCCTTTCCCTTGTCTATCTCCCCTTCTGGAAATTACTTTTGTTCCTGACCGTGATTTATCAATTCATATCACCATTTCAAGTGGAGATCAGTATGTGCAGCTACCTGTCTTCTAGTGTATCCCATTAAAATGCTGCATTTGTGTATGTCCACGATGAAATGTATTTATATTCTAGGTCTATTGTTTTGATAATCAGGCACGATTTTTTTTTCAGTAAGGTTGATTTCAAGATACCTTAATCTTCAAACAAAAAAAGATACTTTTATCTTTTTAATAGAACAGTAGGATGTTTCAGTCTTTGTTTGCCCTATAAATGTGTTTAGTTGGAAAACCTTTACCAAGTTATATTCAGAGTGTGTCTGTATTTTAAAGTATACAATGACCCTTTTTTCTTTTAAGTAATTCTAATTTGCAGAAATGAGCAGTGTTTTTATTAGTGCAAAAATGTTACCCCAGATAACTAAAGAATAGTAATAGGAATATTGTGCCTTCTTTGCATGGCTAATAAATGTATTTGCAGTGTGAAATCAAGTTATGCTTGTACAGCAGTGGGCTTATGGACTGTTAAAATACTCAGTCTTAGAATATTGTAGGTATTTTAGCAGAAGTTGCATATATGACCATGCGAACATAACTTTAATGCCTAATAGTTGGCCAAATGTTGAAATGCCTACCAGGTGTGGCGTGTGAGGCTCCGAGATGACCAGACACAAAGGTGCATTAAAGCAAATCTTGCTGTTGGCTCCGAGCCTGCTGCAGGAGCTGCAGCTCCCGGGGTGCTGAGCTGGGGCACCGGGCCCCGCTGCCCCCGAGCAGCTGCGCAGAGCCAGGGCAGGAGCCAAGGCAAGGCTCTGTGACTGCACACAGCATTTGTTCTGCTGCTGGAGAGGGAGCGCAGCGGCTGCTCCAGGGTCTGAGCTCTGCTCTGAGCCTTTCCCAGCCTTTCTCTGTCTCTCAGCTGCGATCCCAGAGCCCTTGGCAGAGAGTGGAGAAGTTATGTAGGCAGAGGACTTGGAGAAGGATCCTCTGAGGATCCTTCACGAGTTACAGTAAAATTTAACACCTGAATTACACGCAGAAAATATGAGACAGGTGAACGTGGGTTCTTAGACCTATAACAATGTGGAAACTTTTCTTTCAAACACAGAAATGCATTATTAAGCAGAATAAATTATACTGAAGAGATGTTAGGGTGCTTTCAAAGTCACCTGCACATTGTGCAGGTCAGCAGAGCAAATTATCCTGAAACATCATCTGTAAAATGGCCTGCCTTGTGTTTTACAAGTTTGCACATCCTGGTGATCATTTCTGAGGAGTCTGTCCCTCAGCATGTCACGTCTCCCAAGGCCAGAGTGTTACAAAAGTTTGACCTTTCCCTTCCACTGGGACATATAAAATCTTGCATGTCATCATTACAGTCTTCCAAAATATAGAAAGAGTGTTATGAAGAAGAAGAGTTTTGCAGACATCTGAATTTTATTTTTTTTTTAATTGTGAGAAATGAGGAACAGTGATGTAAAAACAGCTGTTATGCTTTGGGTGGGGCAAGACAGAGTAGGAGAGAAAGGTTTGAGTTTAGAAAACCCAACCAAGTCATGTAACTCACAATGTTTGCAACCTATGAAAATATTGATGACAGAATTGAAATTGCATTATGCTGGAAGATCACAGCTGAAATTGCATTTTGTGGTCTCAGAGCATGGCTGAAGCAGCAGAGTATTTGACTGAAATACCTCTGTATTAATAGAAGGAAAGGAACAAGTACCGGAAAAGAATTCCAAATACTTACAAGGTATCTCATTTGGGGACGTGCATTAGTTTGGTAAATTCCAATTCCCAGCCCAGCAATAATGATTGTTACTGTATACCGTTTATGACTTTCAGAGCAAGAGAAGCCAACTTGAGGAGCTTGCGCATTGTGATACCCTCAGTGGTAAGTACCCCAACTGCAATCAAGTTTATTACATTTTTGTAGAGTGGAGGCCTTTTCAAGACCACACTTGATGCAGCTTAGTCGTACAACAGCTTCAAATGGCATTCTGGAATAATAGGGCAGTAATGTGATACAGTCTACAATGAAAATCAGTGTAAAGCACAGGTGGTTGCAAGCATTTGTGTGGTCAGATATAAAACCTTCACCATGGGTACAAGCTACTGCTTCCCCACTTGAGGAAAGTATAATTAAAAGTGATTTCCAGATGTGCTGGCACACATCTGCTGTTTTAAAAAGGGAATTTTACAAATACAAACGGAACTGTATTGCATTTATCGTTATAAAGCTGTTGATGGTTTTTCAGGTAATAAAAAGATTGGAGGCATCAACACTCCCACTGTAAAATTGAGGTGTCTTTAGGCAACAGCATTTTGTGTCCACGTTGTGTCCTTAGGGTTTTCTATGCTGAGATCATAGCTGAGATGTGGCAAAGATGCAACTTTTTTCTGGACAAAAATTAACAATTATTTGATGAAAACATGAGAGTTGATTCCTTGTTAATGATTTCACTTTTTATTAGGTAGATGTAGCAAATTTGTATGGTTTTGCTTGTTGGTTTTTTTTCAGTGCAGTGAATAAATTATATTGTAAAACATTAGGATTCAGTTTCTTTAAACGAATTTTCAAACTGTGGTAATAATCAGGAAACAAGAAAAATATGATATGTTGAAAATAGACCTTTAATTTTGCTTCACACAGAAAGCAGAGAAAACTCTACTTTATAGGCATCCATGATGAATCCTTAGTTGAAATATCTGGAAGAAAGCAAATCAGAAAAAAATTAGAAAAAAGTGATAAGTTTTAAAATATATCAGAGAGAAGATTACAGATATTAATAAATAAATAAACAATCTGTTTGTCCTAATATCCCACTAATTTTATTAAAGCTAGTATTTCCCCTGGAAATGTTGTTTCAGAGGTAAGTTTTTGCAGTTCCAAAGCACAAGGGAAGAATGCTGTGCCTGCCACCTTCTTACTGATTCTTCTAGCATTGCAGAGCTACTCACAGCTATGATTTTATGTTGGTTTTGAAAAAATGAAGGATATGATCTACTAGTCTGAGGGTCTTAGACTGTTGGCCAGGATGCTAAATGATGAGAGAAGTTTTTTTAGGATGTCCTGTGTAATATTGCCATACCTTTGCACATATTTTCTTTACTTACTTCCACAGATGTGACTTGTAAGCTCCCTTTTCAAGTGAGAGTCTAATCCTTAGCAATTATCTTAGGGAAATACTGACACTGAGTAAGTCAAATGGATTTCTGGATATTTCCTCTTAGCTGGACTCTTTCATACAGCAGTTGCTTTTCTCATTTAAATCTTTCTTTCTTGATTAAGCAGAATCTAAAATCTCTTTTTAAGTGTGTAAATGTCAGTACAATTTGCAGAAGATTTACTCAGAAAAATGGCCACTGAGATAAAATAATTTTAAATATAAAACTTAACATATTGTCTATACTTAAGTTTTTGTATTAGTTTTCTGTCTGACACCTTTTAAGTTCTTGCAAAGGCATTGATGTATTCAATGAGGGATGCAAAAAGCAGCAAATTGCCCTGTTTGTTTGATTTTTCTGGAATAACATAATAACTTCTTGTGGTCCTGGTGCTGCTAAACAGGAGTGCTCTGGCTTTAACAATTTCATGCCTCTGAGACAAAGGGTCCAGATCAGCTCATAGCATCTGGCCTGTGAATAGGGACTTCTTGAGGATGCAATGAAATGGATGACAATCAATAAGAAGGATATTTATAACATCATAGTTAAAATGCTGATTTCATCAATACTGCTAGAACATCTGACCTTCTTCTTTTGATGCATATACTTTGTGATGGCTATGATATATTATAAATGTTCAATTGTGGCACAAAAGACTTCAAATGTGTGCTTCCAGGGACAGTTTTACAAGGATATATTTTCTAACACATACACATACATTGGATATTAAACCACATTTAAATCACTGTTTGCCCAGGAGGTAGGATTTTAGCACTGAGCCCTTATGTTTTGGGTATTTTTCTGGCAAAATGCCATTTGACATGAAACTTAGAAAGGTCTAAAAGAATACAGACATTCAGATGTGAAAATGTGCAAAATGAGCACTACCTGGCACTTAAATTACACTCTGCTGCAATTAAGTCTTGTTAATAGTCACTCCTCTGAACTGGCTGCTCACATTAAAGACCAGCCCTGGCCAGATCCTCACAGTTTTGTACATAACCATTTTGTATAAAGTGTCAGTTTCCATGGAAGGTCATGTGAGTTAGACAAAAGAAGTAGCTTTTTTTCTCAAAAAAAATTAGATTATTTAAATGTTGGGGAGGTTGCATCCTTGGCAGCTGCAGAATTTTGATTATTCACATTCCTACTATTTGAAAAGTAAATGCTGCCCTGAGTGGGGGAGATGCAGAAAAGTGTTTTGGAGCTCTGCATCAAGTGAAAAAGGCATTTCATTGGATGGCAAAGGTGCTGCCTTGACCCACAGATGCAGGAGACAACCCACCAAAGATGTATCACCCCTCAAGGGCAGCAAACCTGGCTACGGTAGCTCAAACAGAACAATTCTATGAAAGGCCAGGGAGTTGATGAGAATGGAGTGGAGAATCTGTCACATATATATGACACCATCACTACTGTGTATTGCCAATTTGGCAAGGATTTCCTCTTCTGAACATCTATATCCTGTTTTTTGGGTAATACTCCAGATTCAACAAGTGCAGTGCTCTCTATTCCACCCAGAAAAAGATTTGAGAGTCTGTGCTTGGTGCTGCATTTTATCCTTGCTTCTTTTTTTTTTTTTTCCTTTTGTCTTGGGCTTTGAACTGTTGGTATTGATATTTTCTTGTAAATCAGGAGCATTGCCAGCACTTTTTATGCCTCCCAGATACCCATTCTGCACCTTAAATAAAAGACTTCTGGCTGTGGCTTCACAATCAGTTGCTATAAGAATATGGTCTATAATGTTAGAAGTCTTGGCTAAGGCCTTGGAAAGACTAAGCCACAGGGAAAAAAAGAATACTCTTTAATATTAAGGCTGATTTTTTTAAAAGTATGTCTCTAGGATGAAAAAATTCTGGGAAGAGAAAGACACTTTCAAAATATTGTTAAAAATCATCTTCAAATATTTTGATGAAATTACTTTACAGAACTTGAAGACAGATCAAAAGTAAATATCATGTGTGTCAAGATTTTTTTTAAAGTTTCATGACTTTCTGATCTCTGAAATAAAAAAAATATAAACTATAATTTATCTTATAAATAAAGGGAAGGTGAACCAGAACAAGTTATATATTTGCTATCAGAATATGTTACAATATTTCATTCTGTCTTGTTTTTCTACATCTATATTAGTCTTTGGGAGAAAGAAAACCAGAAAGATAATTTTGAAATTTAAACTATAACTTTTTAATATTGAAAATATTTAAATGGAATATTTAAGCAATTTCAAAACCCTCTCTGCTTTTTTAAATGACAAGTAAATTGACACAGTTCCTTGCAAATGATTTTGTTTTTAAAAAAACAGCCTTTTTTGAGGCAAAATTGTCTAAAATATTTCCTGCTTACTCTATCATGTGACAAACACGTATTTTGCACTTCAATTGTTGTGCTTGTAATTTTGTACAATGGGAAACAGTTTAAGCTGTGAGTTTTCACATTCATTTTCAGAGAATGAAGTGCATGATAGTAAAAATATATGGAAAATTTACTTTCAAAGGCTGTGGCTGTGGATAAGCCTTATATGCTCATGGAAATAAGACCAGTGAAACCATCAGAAGTGGCGTGCTTAGTGATTTACTTGAGTTTAGTATTTGTTACACCATTATAAATATATTATATGAGACCTTCACATGGATAACTACACTGCAAATAATCTTGACTATGATGCCTTAAGTTTTAGCTTTTATAGTTTTCATTGTAATGCCTTAGTGTGTGACCCTGAACTTCATATAAAGTGTTAGCAAGTTCTCCTCACAGTTTAGTTGGACAAAACAATGCTTTTGTAGCCTGAGAACCAAGGGCAGCATTGCAGCTTCAGGCTCAAAAAGTGCAAACAGCAAATTGAAGAGATCAATCTGTGAAGAAGGAATGTCATAATCTTAAGCTGTAATTGGACAATTTTCCCCAACATGTGAATAAACCCCAAAACTTATACAAATATGAGAACTCGTGACCCATCTTCCATCTGGGGTCCACCTTGGTTGTAGCCACAGCCAGGCTCTTGCACTGCCCAAGGTGTATCCTTTGAAGACCTTTCAATAAATACCTACTTTATTTCTTTAACACTGCCTAGCCTCTGTTCTAGGTAGTCTCTCCAGGCATCAGTATTTGCTGCCCTGAGCTTTCACCTCCTTTGGGTTTTCCCCCAGTGCCTGGGAAACCTGTGCAGTGCATTCTGTAGCCAGAGCAGCATGAACAGCAGCAAGGCATCCTTGGGATACCTAAGGGGTTCTCCAGGGAGCTCCATATCCTTCTGTCCAGCTGGGTGACTCTCTGCCTTCTCCCAACATCAGCCCTCCATTAAACTGGCCTGAAGTCCCTTGGTCCCATCCTGTTGAAATATTTCAGTGTTGTTTAAGGAAAGCTTAACGACACAGATCTTAGTAGGGCTGCCATTCAAAGTCATACCCTGCTTTTTGCAGGTCTTGTGAAGGAATATCTGCTTTCAGCCAGAAATGTGAGCACTGTGCCTTCTATTCTTGTGCAGGGTCATCAGTTGTGGCAGTAGCACTGAAGACAAATATATCCTCTCCTCTCCTGCCTTGCATAACCATTTCTATTGTTTGCTAACCAAGTGTTTCAGAGTTGAGGCTGTTTCTGATCAGTGCTGATTCAACTACTAAATGTACAGAAAAGAAAATATGTTCTGAATATTATTTTCACTTTTCTGTGAGGCAGCTAGAAGAGGCTTTTATTTTGAGATATCCAGTCTCTTTTAGAACTGCCTTCCAAGTGCAGATGATTAAAGGGATATTGTATATCTCTGACAAAAGAGCTTTAGCTGTTCAGGGGCAGAACATGAGTTTCTCTCTCTGTCAGAAGCTCAGTAAAAATGCATGTCTGTGCAGTGTGTGCAGTTGCTGTTGACAGACACCCTCTGTTAGCTGGGAACACGTTGGTAGTCTGGACTGTGATATTCCATTTTGGGCACTGGACAGCAAGAAGTGGGCAGAGTACAGTGACAATAATCAGAGATCCTGAAGGTCTTGTTTACAAGGAATGTTTGAATCAAGGGGAGTCGTTAGGAAAATGTGTCAGGAAGGACATGGATAACTGGTGATGCCTTGTGGACACATGGAGGTTTCCCAGTGTTCACTTCAGCCTACCTTCCCATTTCCCCCACCATTTCCCACATTGCCTATTACTTCACCCTGCCCACCCCAACATACACAGTTTTCTAAATTTTCAGGGAGATTTCATGCACAGTGCTTCTAGTTCTTATGCTTGTAAAGAGTTAATAATGAAAATTTAACTTATTTAATTACAATTGTCTTGTGTTCAGCAAACTGATTTGTATGGCAAGAGCTACTTTAAGGGATGACATTGTTAAAATAAGTCTTTTCAGCTTTTATCATTGCTCTTGTTTCCAGCTGTATTTCTTGGTACAGTGCTAGAATACTTCCACTGCTTTCTGAAATAACAAGGAACAACCTTCCTGGAGGTCTTGGTCCAGGAGCAAATTCTCTCCGCTTTATTTTTTTCTCCATTCATTGTTCCCGCGGGCATCTGAAATGTACCACTGAAAATTCAGTGTGAAAGATGTGCTTCAGAAAAGCTTAAATAATGGGAAGTTTTTATCTAGCAAATTCTGGATAGATGATAAAACAACAAAAAAAACCCCAAACCAAAAAACCCCAAACAACCCAAGCCCTCAAAACCCTAACCAATTATAAATATTTCAGATTCAGCATGGCAGCTTCCTAAGTGGTTAAGAAAGTGCCCATGGGAAATCCTGTACTTACAGAATAGTTGAAGATAAATTTGGATTTGAACATTGTGGTAATTTTGTTTGGATTTTCCTTTAGCCTTTTCTTACCACTAAGTGAAACAGACATGTACAATGCTAAGAATGTGTGTCTAATGCTAAACAAATCCCTTTGTACACAAACCATGAGTGCATGGAGTCTGTATTTTGCCAATGGATTCAGCAACATGCTATAATTAAGCTTTGAGAACACACAAATGGCAAATTCTCGATAAAAAATGGTGACCTGCAAAGTCCTACTGTGTAAGCTAGAGCTGTACTAGGATTCTGTATCTTCCTTTAAAATGGGGTGGACATTGCACACCAAAAAATGCATCAAAAGCCATCAAAGTTATATAGATAATTTCTTATCAAAAGTGTTCAAAGTAATGTTCAGATTTGCTCTTTTGATGTGAATGGGGGAGTTTCTAGGGCAGAATTTGTCCCATAATGTGATAATAAACACCTGCTCATCCTGAGCAACCAGGTGTCTTCCTCACTAAGGGCTGAGTGTTTGCCTCAGTGCTCTACAGAGCAAATTTACAGACCTTGTCTGTCAGGAAGTTCTCAAACTGGAAAGCAAATAAAGGATGGAGACTAAATATACCAGGGCATCCAAACCAAGTCAGGTTGAGCCAATAGAAAACATCAACAAAAAATGGAGTGACGGAGCAGAGGGTGTGGTGATGTTTGCTTTCTTGAAGAAAATTAAGAAAATTCCAATTTGCAGTGTTTTGAATAAAACTGATTTAAAAAAAAAAAAAACAAAAGGGAGGAAAAAAGAAAATCCAACTCTATGAAACACCGTAGAGAAGGTGCTAAAGTAAAACAATGTAATTCATGGTGCAGTGAAGACCATGTCATGTTAAAAAATAGCAAGAATGTGGGCAAGATAAGGATCCTAGAAATAAAATTTAGGTAGAAGCAGGTTTCATATTACCTACAAATCACTAGGATATGTGAAGTTACTGAGTGGAAAGAGTGTGCACTAAAATCTTTGTTTACACTGAGTACCAGAATTTTCAAAGTCAAATGGAACTCTTTGCAGTTAAAGACATATCTGAAAAACAATAAAACCTGATGTACTGATCACCAGTGTAATCCACTTGAGTGGTGTGGACTTTGAAAATTATTTTTTCTTTTAATCTTCTCAGGTAGAAAGTTTTCTTTTACTTTGGGTTTCCAACAAAAATAATAATTTAAAAAAGAATAAAACAAACAATTTCCTTTCATTTCTTATCAGCTATATCCCTCCCAATTTTTTTCCAGCTTGTCACTGTTGAATTCAGCACAGGTGGGTTCTTTTCAGGTGCTAGACAACACATTTGATGTTGCCTGCACCGTGATTTTTTTCTGGTATGTGGTTGGTTTGGCAAGATGCTGAAAACTGCACCTTAAAGATGACAAACGAGGTCTAAATTATGATACAACCAGTGCAGACATGAGGCCATATCAGGTGTTGCTGCTGCCCTTCTGTGTTGGGTTTGTATTAAACTCAAAGCATAATTTGTTTTCTGAGCACAAAACTTATCTTGGGGTTTTTTTGTTTGTTTTTTTTTTTTTTTTTCCTAACTTTTTTGCAAACTCTTTTTTTTAATATTACTTTTAAACACCAAGGAAATGTTGAGAAGACTTGTTATTGCCAAAAAAACCTCACAAAGGATCAGTATCCAAGGAATCAGAATTTAGAAATCTGAGCTTACAGTGGGATTTGAAGGACACAAGGGTGTCTACAATAGATGTCAGACTTGTGATGAGATTGTAGAAATTGAGGAGCAGAGAAGGAAACAAATAGGGGTCTGTTATGAAAGAGAGAGGAGGAAGGGACACCACAAGGAGGTGGATAATCCTGGGTAAGATTTCAAAGTTTTCAGAGCACACCCAAATCAAACCTCTGTGGTCGCTGACAAATTTCCAGTGCAACATTCCATCCGAGAGGTGCATGTTGAAAAATGTGCATTAAACTGGAATACTTGGTTAGAGTGTGTTCCTGAGCAATGAGCCAGCAAGGGGTGAGGAATTATGCAGCCTAGGAAGTGATTGTGGTGGCATGGGAGGCTGATGATATGCAGTTCTCAGACCAGAAAAACTGGTGGATGAAATTAGAAGGGAAATTGCTGCTTTGCTCCATATCTGAGGTGGTATTTCTATAAAACAATAAAACCAAGAGTTTTGGTTCTAAGAACCTGAAATATTCTTCCCCCTGCCCGCCAAATCTCAAGTTAAATGTCAATATTTCATTCAGAGATACAATTTTTAAAATGAACTGGAGTAATCATGCGTCATCTTATAGAAAGTCTTCCAGCCAGACCAAAGTAGTTTCTCCCTTATACACAATATGGGTAATGAGACACAACAGGAAAAAACTTTCAATGGGAAACACAGGAAATACTTGAAAAAATATTTATAAAAGAGAAGAGGAGACATCAGGCCCATTATCCTAGAACTAAAGTACTATCTCAGGAGTTTTCTGTTTATTTTCTAGTCATGAACATTGGTTTCTGGTTTTCTTCTTGCTAGCTATACATACCCCAAGCCTCAATTAAAACAAGAAAACAGACTCTGATTTCTTTCTTCTGTTGGCTGTGTAACAACTGTTCTCAGCAGTTTAATGTGATATCACATTAGTTAGAAAAATGATCTATGTAAGATTGGTGGAAAACATACCAGAATAAAGTTGAAAGGATTTCTTTCCAATGCACAATGCACTACTTGAGAAGAAGTTAGGAAGTAAAAGTGGTTTTTTTATACAGACAATTTTAATTTTTTTTAATCCGCTGATGATCAAACATTTCAGGCTTTACCTCTGAGAAGACAAAAATAATATCGAAGAGATTTTCACCACCTTACTAGCAGCAGATAAGCTAAAGATATTAATATTAAATTAAGAATTCAGTTTTAAAATAGAAGATTCCTGTATATAATTCCCATGGGTTTTTTACAGTATTTTTTCCTGTGTTTCTCTGTAACTTACTGGTTTAGCTGCTACTACTACTCTTACATTTGTTTTTCTTTAGAGCTCAACTTCCAAAAGAACAGTGCATTTAAAATTCAGCATTAAATGAATAAAGGCCTGCTATACTAGAAATCTGTGGTGGCATCAAGCTTGGTTTTTTTCTGTTGGCTACATCTTCATTCTGAAATCCAGTTGGGAAGTTGTTTTTCTGGATTTTGAAACTGTGAAATGCTTCCTGTAATCCCACTTTGGGGTTTCTCCTTTTTGTCCTGCTTCCATCTTGGTTTGTTCTGCTCAATCCCTTCCTGTTGCTCATTCCCAGTGGCATTCCTGCCTCTTTTTCCATGTTGGAAAACTTTGCATCACACATTCACTGGGCACTTCTCTCTTTGTTTACTGACCTTTGATTGTTGCTTTTGCAAAGGTTTTGCAAATAGTGGTTATGAGGCATAGCTTTTGGGTTTTTTTTTTTCATAAAGAAATGGCATAAAGCTTTTCTGTTCAATTAAGTTATTCAAAGACTATGTTTATGCAGGTAATTAAATGAGATCTTTGTACGTTTTTCCTACAATGCTTACAGTTCAGCTGGGCCTGACTACTCATGCAACACAGGATTTTCCAACATTTTGAATTCATTCCTTAAACTTATAGTTCAGTTGTAGCTTTTGAAACATTTTCCTGTGGTTTCCAGGATAAGAAGTTTACTTACTGTACCTTCAGTGGAGACAAAGAAGTAGAAATTAATAATCATTTATTGAAATCTTTGTTATATTGTTCTCAAGCACCCATTCTTGGAGAGTTTGGGAAATATTTCCATAACCTGATGTTAAAAGACAGTTCAGAAAATGAGGCAACTGGAATTTACCCTTGGAAAAGCCTCTCTCTGTCCATTGATGGGCATGGAAATGTGCATTTTTTAATAAGTAAATTAGATACCAGAAGCCAAGCTATAGGAAAATCAATGCCCTTTGTTTTGAGCTCTTGTAATGTGTGCTATTAAGCTTGACAAAAATTGGAGGAGGATTCTCATAATTGGCCTGAAGTAAATTTCAAAATTCCCACCTCAGTCTCTTCTCCAAGAGTTGAAGTAGTGCAGAGACTCCTTATGCTTTGAAATCTGCATTGCCTTTTATTTAGGGACAGTCCTGCATGACTCCAAGCAATGACCTTCTGTATTTTAACCTGAGAAGAACAAGTCCTGTGTCTCAGAGAACATATTGCCCCATTATATTTGCTGAAAGTTTATACTTAGCAAGCTTCTCTTTTATGTATCTTGGCATACATTTTAGTCAGTTTTATTCCTGGAGAGCAACTCCTACATCATCATAACTTCTATTATAAATATAAGAAAATGTCAATATTCCATCTGAAGGATGAAGCTAAATGTAGAGGTTGAGTTCTTCTTTACACACAGTGGTCATCCTATGAAGGATGCAAAAGCTGCCATTTTCATGTGTTTCAAAAAATAACCCAAGCACACAAAATAAGAGTTGAAAAGGAGATTTGTATTTAAGGGATTGTCCTTTGATCTTCCCACATGAAGTTAATTCCCACTTTTTTCTGCTCATTTTGGGTACACAATTGGTGTGCTGCAAAGCCTTCTTTAATACATTTTTTCTGCATGCCAGTCAGATAATACATGAAGAGCTCTGCTTCATGTCAAGGATGGGACTGGATGTGAAAACCAGACGTGGTTGGAATTGCCCTTGTGTAGCTGCAGAGTGGCATTTCAGAGCCAGCTGGGCTCATCAGAACCTGGGATCTGTATCTTTACAGTATCTTTAGGCAGCATCTCTCTCTAGGAACACTGATTCTCTGGTCTTTTGAAAAGAACCTGTTGTATTGCTTGTAAAGAATTTCTAGTATTTCATTACTGTCATATAAAAAAATGAGTAATTTTTCTTTGGGTCTGCAGATATAAGGAGGATCTAAAAAAACTCTTAACAGGTGCGGGTTTGGGTAGATAATTTTCAATTGCTCAATCATCAAATAAACTATATAAAAATTTGGGAGTGGCAGGAAAATTGAGCTACTGAGGCATGTGTATATATTTATATATATTGATTCAGCAGTGGGTTTTTTTGGTTTTTTGTTTGTTTCATAAAAATCAGTGTTTTTGAGACAGTTAAAAATAATGGCTATCCTAAGCTTATATGGAATCTTGGAAGTGAAATCAGCACACATTTTGGGAGTTGAATTTTTCAATTATAATGTCATGTTTTGTGTGATGGCTTTCAAGCTGTGTGGATCTTATATTTACAGGTACAGGTAGGGCAGTAGATAGAGCTTGTAGCTGTGCTAAGTTTTCATAAATCCTATAGCAGTAATTCAAGCTGATCTGCTTTTTCATGCTAAACATGGTTCTGGGATTTCAGTATGTTGAGAAACATTGGCTTCATAAGCAAACATGTGTTTCTAATTCGGCTATTTTAATTACAGGAAATTTAACGATAATGAATAGTAACAAAAAATAAAATATAAAGGGAAAAAAGACAAAAGAGAACTTAATTTCCATCCCAAGAAAAGAGGCCTTTTGGTAATAAACTGGTGGCTTTACATTGGAAAATTCATTTGTTGTACTTGGAGTATATATGCTAACTGTTAGCAGCAGTCTCTTTTTTTATTTCTGCTTTCCTTTTTATTTTCTCTTTGGTTCCATTTTTATGGCTACAAATATCTATTTAATAATTGGGAAAACATGATGGTAAGGCATGATTCTAAACAGGAAGGCAGCTGGTGCCTTAAGACTTTGGTAATAGGATATCAGATTTTGTCACTGCTGTAAAATCAGTAATAAACTTAGGCAAGATTTCGGCCCTGCTGGACAAGAGTTTTGCCATTGATTTCAGTAGAGTAAAAATTTCATTGCTGGGGTGTGATAAGTAATAGCCTGAGTCAGAGCCTGTTGAAAAGCTGTTTCTTTGGCTTGCCTTAGCTGAAATGTTTGTGGTCCCTGTCTGTATCATAGCAGGATCCAACCTCTGCCACTTGTGCCTTTCCTAGCAGAGTTTCTGATGATGGAACAGGCGCAGAGGTATAAAGCCTTCTCTTGGGTTGGCTTCCTTTTGTTTTCCAAAAGTGGTAGAGAAACTGTTTGAACTGTTTGTCCTCTCTGCTTTTCCTTTTGGTAAATAAGACTTTGGTACCCCAGTTTTGTAGGACATCAAAGAATGAAATAACTAAGAAAGAAATCTTCAGCAGTTGACACCAAATTGAGCATAAGGATGCTAAAGTGTAGGATCATAGGCCTGGAAAACTGGCCAGTTAAAATACCAAATGATCCAATTAAAAATAAAAGACAAATTCATGCTATTGTTGGGGAACTGTGGAGGTCATTTGTTCATGGTGATTCATTTGGCCAAGAGCAGCTGCAGCCTATATTAGACAGATTTAATTCAAAATTAGCTTTTATAAAGAGCATAATCAATTAACTGTGGTGATCCTCATGTCAAATATTATAGCTGATGAATTAGCTTTACCTAAACCCATTGGTAAATTTATTTATGGGCTGCATATCCCGGCAATACACATAGATTTAGAGCATTAAGAAAAAAGTGAACTGCTAAGTAATTTAGCAACTTGTCTGGTGGCCACTTTTTTGGAAATAAAATCAATCCAGTTTAAAAACCACAAACTTTCAAAAGACTGCAAATTCCTAGAGTCTGACAGTCACATTCTAAATTTTTTGCACCTTTTTAAAAAACATCTATTGAATTAATTTTGAAATTAACTGCAACTTCTTTTTAACCTCAGTGAAGTTCTACTTCCAGTTTGAGAGATGTTTCTTCATAGCCCTTTTGGACTGTTCAGTAGAGACAAAGATGTTAGAAACTTTAAATAAGGTAAAATTTTCAAACCTATCTTGCAGTCTCCAGAGTGTTGTTCAAAGAGCAAATGCAAACCTAAAGGGCTTGCTTTTCACACCTGAAGTGCCTAAGGTTTTAAAGAAATCTCAGTGCTTTCCTTTGAAACTGATTTTTCTTAAAAATCTGATATTTTTAAACCCTGAGGATCTAAACTGAATCTCACTCAGTAATTTCTGTGCATACTTATGAGCAAAGATCAGGAGACTAAGGTAATAAGAATTTCTGCCATTTTTCTTTTTAAGTTAGAACATCAGTTTGTTTCCTTATTTTGTTATTCTTGGTGTCATGCCCTCAACTGAATGCTAAAAATTAACTAGAAAGATGGGAAGGCATGTTTGCAAGCTGATGTACATTAGCCATTTAGTTTCTGATGTTTAAATACAGCACATTTTGTGCATGATATGTGTACAAAACTAATGGGATACAGTACAGAAGATGGAGCCAGGCTCTTCCCAGAGGTATTCAGTGAAAAGCTGATTAGCAATACTATTTAAAGGCAATTTGAAAAAATCACTGCATGTTACCTGGGGGTGGTCAGCACTGAAGCAGGATGCTCAGAGAGACTGTGCAATCTCCATCTTTGGAGATATTTAAAATCTAATGGACACACCATGAGCAACCTGCTCTGACTGACCCTGCTCTGAGCTGAGCTGGCCCAGGCAATTTCCAGACATGCCTTCCTGCCTCAGTTTTCTGTGTGAATCTGTAATATGGTCTTGGCTAATAGAATAACTTTTAAAAACGTAGGAGATTATAAGCTAATAGTGTTATAGAAGCTCAAATTATCCAGATTCTGAAATTGTATTAGTGGCATTTACATAATATAAAATATATAGATAATATGTATTTAGGTTAGTATTCAAAGCCAACCTTAAAACAGAACTTGTTTTATTGTCATCAGTATTGTTTTATTGTCATCATAAACAAGAGGATTCTGAAGTATAAAATCATAGAAGTTGAAAAAGCAGAAAAGTCATAATGTTAATACTGTGTTTAAAACCATGTCCTAGAGGCAGACATTAACCAGCTGAAAAGCACATAAATTAGGATCTTTTTAAAATTCTGAGTTGCACAAATCATTCATAAAATTGATGTATGTTGACTTTCCACTTCTTTTTCTTGTTTTTTATTTTTTTTTCCTTCCTCTAAAAATGTGTTTTCCCCTTGAAGCTGCCCCAGTCTTTTAGGAGCTGTACTCTGTCCCTGATTCTGGAAACTTTGGTGTGCATTTGCGTGGAGAGCTAAAGATCTCAGTGGGCTCCAAGTGCGATATAATGATGTTGTTAACAGATTTATTTTCCGACTGGGGTGGCACTCAGGGCCTGAGCCCAGAGCCCCTCACTGTGTCAGGTACACTCAGCACAGAGCAGGAGCCTTTCCTGCCCAAGGAGCTCCTCCTCAAGCACACAGTCAGCTTGAACTCCCCAACAACTTCCATGCATGACATTGGAATGCTCCACCTTCCCCCAGCTTTCCAAGGGGCACTTTGGATCCACTTTCCTTGGATTAATTATAGTTCTTTAGGGAGACTGGTCTTGAAGGTAAAAGCTGCAGAGAAGAGAGGAAAATTAAGGAATGGAGTTATGACGCATTTGGAGCAGGTGGAGGAGTGTGTCTGGTATAGAACAGTTGGATAGTGTATTTGCATGCCAAAAACTTTTAAAAAATTATTAATTGTTCTGTACTTGCAGTAGTTGATAATGCAAAAATTCAACACTTCATTTTTCTTCTTTCTTTTTTTTTTTTTTCTTTTTGAATTCACAGGCACTATATGCCAAAAATGGTGCCCTTTCACTGCACCATTAGCTAATGTCCTCATCAGTAAACAAAGAAAAAAATCCCAAATTTATAGACAGTTCATTTGCCTTTAAATTAGCATTGCATATTTAGTATGTGTTTGTTTACCTATTTTTTTCCTTTCCTTTTTTTTTTTTTTTCAGTTGTAGTTTAAAGCAATAAACTAAAGCTTTGAATAGCATGCATGGACATGTTTTAATGTATTCATGAGTGATCAAAATACAGTACAGAAATCACATATGCTGCTCTGTTGCAACTTTCAAGGTCCAATCCATCATTCTGGAACCCAGGGGGCTGAGATTTGACATCCTGCCTAGAAACCATACTTTAGATTGGCTGGAACTGTGCCATCTCATGTTCAGGTTAAAAGAGCAGCTGTAATTTGTCTGGGTAGCACTTTAACTATGCACAGCAAATTGTAAAACCCATTTTCAGTAATAAACTGGAAGATAAAATAGGTCCATTTGCTTCATTTCCTGATCCATACAAGATTTTTATCATTTTGATACAATACCACTTGGAGTTAGATCTTATAATGATGTAGATTTCTGTAACAATCTTTCTCAGGTTAGCAGTTTTATTTAGCCTATATACACTATGTAGAAGATTTCTCTTTTGGCATATAGTGGAAGCCTTTTTCTATTGTTCTTTGGAACTGAAAATATGAGAAAAATTTTATAGTAGGAGGTAAGTTTATATGGAATTGCCACAATAAATCCCCACTGTACTCTTTTTCAATTGTAAATACTGATGTGAAAATGGTCTACCTTGTCTTCTTTTCTCCCCTTTTGTGTCTTAGTATGGCTTGTTCGCCAGGAAGTAGCAAATGTAAGTATTCCCAGCAACACAGTGAGATGTTATATATATATATACATATACATGAACATATACATATACATATACATATACATATACAAATACATATATATATATAATTTTTCTTCATGGCTTTGATTTGCAATTATTTTATATTTCAATGTTTAGAGTTTGCAAGTGTGACTTTGTCTGACCAGCAAGAAGGGAAGAGAGTTTTCTGTGTCATTTAGGATCCCAAGAGAACTCATCCCAGGACAGACTTTCCTCAAGGAATTTGCCAATGTGCCCAGTTGTGGGCAACCTGACCAGAGGCAGCCCCTCTCACCTGCATATTTTTGGATATCGCACAGTTTGAGTTCCAGCTCTTGCTTGTGAAGTCTGCAGAAGCTTTGTGTGACCATAGACTGTAAGAAACAGCTTTAAATGCCATTCTACTTCAGTAAACAATTAATGGCTTGACCATTAAATAATGAGCCAGTCTCCTCTGAATCCTTGGTATATTTACTTCACCAACCTACCTACAAGTGTTGGATTGCTGGGATTTCCTTCCCACAGAGCCATTTCTCTACCTGCATCTCTACTTGGACTTCTCTCTTTCAGCTCCACAGACCTCTTTCTTTTGGGGTCTCTTTTCAGGACTTAGACTTTGTTAAACCAAAAGGAAAACCCCCTGTCACTCTTCCTAACCCTGTGCCCCACCTCTGAGCTGAGCAGTCCCAATCACAGACACATCTCTGGGTGCTGCCCATGCATCAGTGCTGTACACCAGGGAAGGCTCTCTCCTTTACCCTTCTCTCTGTACCACAGGGCTTTTGGCTCTGTTGGCAGGACGCTTGTCTCTTACGCCATTGTTGTAGTTCAGCCTACCCTACTGA
This sequence comes from Sialia sialis, assembly GCA_009812075.1. Taxonomy (NCBI): domain Eukaryota; kingdom Metazoa; phylum Chordata; class Aves; order Passeriformes; family Turdidae; genus Sialia; species Sialia sialis. The sequence goes on along the minus strand of VRYO01001681.1, from coordinate 13,659,140 downwards.
AAATACACCCTTGCAAGATGCTTGCTTCCTTTAGCCCTTTGAAAATGCCTCCGGATTAAGAATTTATGCAGCTACAGTATTAGGCGTATAATTTTCTGGGGTAGCCAAGCCAGGAAAAATGAAATGTGTTTCTGTATATTCCATCTTCCCCTGCCACAGTGCAGCGAGAGCAGGTTGCAGGGTAGCATTGTGTGTCTTGGTGGCCACACAAGCACTTGGTATTCACTGGAGACTTGGAGGTACGACAGCTGCATATAAATATGCATAGCTGGAGAGATTCGTGTCTGTGCCTCGCTCTAGGGCTGATTGGCTGTGCTTCTGCCCCTGCAAATCAATGAGCATTTCCCTCGTCTATCAGCTGCTCCCTTGCTTGGAAGCAGACAAAATGGTTAAAACACCAACAACCCACAGAGGGCTCCTGAGTGAGGGAGACTTGTTTGCTACAGCACTCAAAACATTTCCCTGGATCTACAGTAGCTCTCAGTAGATGAATTTAGCACTCAGCAGATTAATTTAGCTCCCAGTGTGCTGGATTTAGAAAGGAAAACTAATATAGATGAATACATTCTGTTCAGCCAGCATATTTTGTTTTGCAACAATACACATGTCTTATTTGAACTGCAATCTGGTTGGAAAGCATTTTGCGAATGGTGCATTGGTCATAAAAATGAGTCATGCTTGCTCATTTTTTAAAAAGCTCTCATCTACTGCAGATTGAGGAAAAAGGTATTGAGCAATTCACTGGAGAAATTATTGGAATTTCAGCCATCTCTGATGAGCTCTGGGCAGATTTTAAGGTAGACTTTCATATTGTGTAGCAAAAAAAATAAGTAGCAGCTTTTCCTTTGTTACCTGCATATCTCAGTATGTGATGTGCACCACCCTGCTCCCTGTGGCCTGGCTCATCTGCCTTGTGGAGATGGATCCTTGGATGGATCAACAGGCTGGAAGCCAGTGGATATTGGGAAGAGCCCAAGTAGGATAAAATCAAGATACAAAATCCATTTTTTAATGATATCTTTTTAACCTTCAGCTTTCTTCCTTAACCTGGAACATGTCACAAAGAAAGTGGGACTAGATTGCTTGTGAATGATAACAGGGCGGCTACTTGCTCATGATAACAGTAATGTTTACTATTTCGGGAGCTAGGAAATTGAATAAAAATATAAAGATATAAACTAAAAATATAGGAAAAAAACAAACCCAGCAGCTGATGGGATCATTTGAACAATTTAATTTGAACATAAAGTGGTCAAGGAAATGAAAAGAAAAATGCTGTGATATGACAAGCTGGCTTTCAAAAATATTATCCTCAGTAAATTAGTATCTTATAGGAAAGACTATCTCACAACACAGCTTCCAGAGCTTTTCTTGACAAAGTATTTCCACTACTAGCAGCAGAATGATAGTTATAAAACATTCTTTCAGTCTCTCAACATTTTTAAAAGGGGAAAAAAAATAATCCACATTAAAGAATGGGTTGAAGAGCAATAACTCCTTTCAATTGAGTTGATGCTATACAGTGCACATCTAATTTACTCTGGAGGATCTCTACTGCTACCATGATGACTGCTTTATAGTAGTGATCCCCAATCCCATTTAATCAAAGGACTCCTGAACCTTTTGGAGAACACAAACCAAAGACCTTCCTCTTAGAGATAGCGCAGTGTTTTTTTCTTTAACCAATAGATAAAAATGAAGCAAAACTTTGGAAGTTCTTATGAGGTTTGTTTTCCCCACTTGTTTGTGTACTGCCTCGCATATGCAGGGATATGCGTATGTTTTCTTCTCTGTTTTTAAATCTCACAATATTTTTGGAGCTTATCTTGTGATATCTTACAGGCTACCAGCAGCTTTTAGTCAGTATGTTGAGGAGTGCTGCAAGGAAGACCACAGAAGGCTGGCGGCCTGGCTCCTGTGTTTGCCAGGAGCCTTGCCCACCAAACCACAAAGCGTTCTGTGCACAGTTGCTCTTCCTTCTAGATGGTAAATTCTGCTTTCAGTAAGAGACTGCAAAGTGAAAATCTCTCAGGCATCATGTGGGGCTTTACCAGTTCCCCTGTGAGGAGGATGAGGCAAAGTGGTGCACATGCAGGACATGCAGGTAGGCAGCAGTGACTCTCCATTCCTTCTGGCTCCTCTCTTCCAGGAGGAGAGGGAAAGTTTTAGGAGTAAATCCTCCTACTGGCAGAGGAGTGAGTAACTCCTAACTCACATGGACTTCACTGGCAGCTGCAGGAAGGGGCTGGAGAGGGATTGGCACCACACTGCCCTGGCAAGCCCTTGTCCCTGGCTTTGCCCCTGCAGCCCCAACCCCAGTGAACAAAGGATTAAGATGCAAAAGAACAAAGGATGAAGATGCAGAAGGCAAGAATTTTTCTGAGGAGTAAGCAGCAACGTTTGAGTCACACTGGAAGCAAAGAGAGGTTTCTGCTGATGGAGGTCCAGCTTTTTCTTGGTGCTAGTGTTGAGTCACATAATCTTTCCTTTTCCTTACCTCTGTTAAGGTGGTTTTGTCAATAAACAGGAATCATAATAAGTCACAAAGATGCAACTATACTTCTTCAAGGACTTTGTGAGTGCTACAAAGCCTGTGCAAATGTACTGAAGGGGGGATTAGAATTTAGATTTACTTTCAGTAGTCTGAGATTTTGCAAATAGACCCAACTTCAGTGTCTTCTTTTCCATGGGACAACACCAGAGCATCCTGCTGCTGCACATCCTTACCTTTCACAACACACTTCATTCATCTCCTCCTTTCAAGGATTTTTGTGTTCTTGGCAACAGCTACAGAGGAAATTAAAGGCTTTATTTCCAGACTACTTTCAAACATGGAGGCCTGTTTCTGAAAATCCAATTCTAAGAGCTTCAGATTTTATTGTGTTCTGTGCTTCCCTGCCAAGATCTCCTTGCTGTGGGAAAATACTGCCATCTGTAAGATATATCAAACTAGATATGTTTTAGTGTGTTGGTACTTGAGAATACCATATGCTCACCCATGGCCTTATTATGGTTTAAGCTTGTGCCAGACTTCATGGCATGCAGGGTCTTGTTTTAAATGTTTTGTTGGTTGGGTTTTTTTTCTTTTTTGATTTGGTAAAGCCCAGCTTGAAAGTTGCAGCTTGGGACATCTCCATAAGTTGGTCCAATTTCATTGAGATCTATTATACAGTAATGGACATTGTGGCTCTGATATGCACATGGAAACAAGGGGTAACATGTATTAGTAGAACTGACTTGTCTGAACATTATAGAATTATAATGTGTCTCCAGCAGTGCAGCAATGATGCTCTGTAGATTCTCATAAAGAATATTTGCTGCTATAGTATTTATAGAAGTTAATGGATCTCAAAAGTTCCTTTTGATCATTACAGTAATATTTATACTTTTATGCAAAACAGTCTCATCATATTAAATGAGTTGGAACACAGTTATTTCTTCCCTGGAGCACAACTGGCCATTTCTTCCCATTCCTGTGATATAATTTTAAGCTGCTATTTTCCACATTCTTGATATTGCTTAGTAGTTTATAAATGATAAAGTGAACTAGATAGGAGATGTTTCAGCTGTGCACAAACCATGCTTTGTTGGGGGAACTGGACCAAACAACCAATATAGATACAGTGCTCAAAAGGACTCTCCATTTTTAGGTATTATTTTCATCTTACCTTGAGAACTTAGAGAATAAACAATAGACTAAGGTTGACTAGCTGAATACATGGGATGTGGAAAGTATTTAGTATCAGCAAAGCAGATATCCTGTTTAATAAAGTCACCACTATTTAGGAAGAATATTTGTTTTGTTTTGAAGTTCCTATAAGCTTGGATATAGAAGTTTTACAGTTTTAGTTCTAGGAAACAGAAATTTTGTTTAATGAGGAACAAAAACATTTTATCTCTTGAAGTCTTACTGGTTCACTGGAAATCATTTTTATTTATGATTTCCTCTGCATTAGACACATGATTTACAAGCAGTGTTTGCCTTCATCACCTTTTCCTCTTCATTCTCCTGTCTCTTTCCCTCACTTCAGCAGACTTACCTGTCTGATAGAGATAATAATTTGTAATAACTCTGTATCTGAGGAGTTGTACTGGCAAAGTCATAGTGGCTACCTCTGGCTGCTATCTCTATGTAGGCAGTATTTCTTCATGATATAGTGGAGCTATCTCATTTAAACAGACTCAGGTGCAGGGAGAAAATCCCAGTCTTCAGTAAATAAAGTGGGTATCACTGTCCTGAATACAGCAATGTTTAGAATTTTTATTTTTTGCTCCATATTTGATGAAAGCTTTGACAAAGGGTGTTGAACAGTATGGTGTGGTGGGATGTAATTTCCTGAGGAATTAAGAAATAAGATGGCACTGAAAATAGCATGGATTTCACAGTTGCTTTGGAATTCTGTACACAACCCACACATAGCATGTTTCTTTATTAAAACAACACTTTATTCTGGTTTGGGTTTTTTTTTTCTTTTCTTTAACTGCATATGTTAATAGCAATAGGAGCATAAATTTTTGTATCAAAGACTAAAAACTGTTGCACACAGCAAAATACTACTGCTAACTAGTTTCTGAAAAAGGTGTATTTTTGCTTTCAACTCAGCCAAGATAGGTCATCTATGCACAGAAAATTCCAAGGGCAGTGGGAGAAAATCTACATACATAAGATTTGCTGAACCCTTATCACTCAGGAAGTAGGAGGAAGGGTCTTTAGATTGGCATTCTAGTCTGGGTTATCAGAGACTTAGTCATGGTTCCTGAGTTACCACATATATCTCAATGTTAAGTAGCATAAGTAGTTTTCCTATGGCTCAGTTCTCCATCAGGTAAAAATAGGGATCTCTTACAGGACTGTTGTGGGCATAAATACCTAAATCTTGTTAAGTGCTTGGCTGATTCAGTGATGAAGCTTGTCTAAGTACCTCAAAGCACAGTTTAGGCTGGAATGTGTATATGCTGTATCCATGCACCACGGATCCATTAATATCTTGGAAGACAGAAGACAATGCACCTTAGAGGACGGAAATATCAGCAATGCACTGAGCTGCTCTTGTGCAAGAACCAAGAGACACTTCTTGGTGGAAGTCAGCTCTTTGAGCTATGGCTGAACATGGCCTAAGTAGAAAATGATTGAATTGCTTGGTCCAAGGAGATGCCAGGGAATGAGAGAAAACTCTTAAGAGATTTTCCATTGAGAGAGGAGGAGGTGGAGGAGCAACAAAAGCAAGTACTTTATAAGAGGGAATATTTCTAGAATGGATGCTTCTTTTTGGAAGTCAGGTATACAGGGGCAAAAAATGGAAGAGAATCTGGAAACAGGATATAACAACAGAAAGATCAGAATGATTTTTCTTCTCGTAGACTATGTAGCTCAAGACATAACAGGGAATTGGAAAAGGAGAGGAAGAATATATTGGAGAAGAAGGCGAGACTAAAGGTACCAACTTCTGAAATATTGATGCCGATTTATTGTATTTAACTAGTGAAACATTGATGTTGTGGATGAAGTTGTGCAGAGGAGGACATTGCAGAAGGATCAGAAATCAGAAGATCTATAGTTTGCAGCAAAGAAAAACATTTTGCATTAGAAGATTTCTGTATTAGAATAGCCAGAAGAAGAATAATTATTGAAATACTTCTCTCCAGCTGAAAAACCTCTGCAGGGAATCTGTCTGTTTTAGCAGAGGGAAGAAGGGTGCTCTAGAGATAACAGAGCTCTTTCAAGGTTAAAGGCAGAGGTCACGGTGGTGCTGTAAATTCCAGCAGCTCCAGCTGTCTGCGCTGGGCCCCAGGAGGAGAGCTGGGGCTGGCTGGGAGAGGGAGCCAGGCTGTCCATGGGCGACGGAACCACGGCTCCTTCCTCGCTCAGGAGGGTGCAAAGTGCATCGTGAGTAAGTGTGGGGCCACGGAGACAACAGGTTCCTGATGTAAAAATAGTCATGGGTGGGGGATGTGACTTGTGTGGAAAAATACTGAGAGATGAGGCAGTCAACAAAAGGGAAAGCAGCGGGGAATACTGGAGCTGTACCGGGAAAGATGAGCTGGGATTTTTCTAAGAACAGGTATCAAAATTTTAAGATAGAGAATCATCTTTAGGATAAAGTGTAAGTACTGAGAGTAACTGACTGACTTGGAAGATGAAATTTTCAAGAATTATCTTTGAGAATCTCATGAATTAGAGGGCATTTTCCCTTGTTTTGTGCTTTTTTTTTTTTTTTTTTTGTTTTTTGTTTTGCTAAGACAATTCAGTTTCATAAGAAAAAAACAAAAGTACAGAGTGACATGTCATCTCATCTCACCTCCTGTATAACACTATATTCAGATAGATTTGCTAGCTGAGGTTTTTATTTGGTTTGTCTGAGGGGGTGAGCAGCAAACAGAATAAAAATTTCTCCTGCTTAGTCACACTAGTGAAAAAAATGAGCAATTTGGTGTTTAGCTGTCAGGTCTATGGACTGTTCCTGTACAAACCTTGTTTAAGAAGAATTTAAGTAAATACAAATGAAGTATTGAAAGCATAAAACATCTGGAACATTTTAAAGATGCACTGAAGCATAATGTGATTATTTTCTATCGAGCTAATTATACCTATTATGAATTTTAAAAAAATTCCACTTTACAGCCATTGTTATGTAACTTGTGGCTTTTCTGTTTTTTGAAATTAGGCTTTCCATTCATGTGGTATATTAAAAATGTTACAAGACAAATTACAAAACTCAACTGAAATAATGCCAAAAACCTTAACCAAGTTACTCTACTAGATAAATAGCTAATATAGTGCTTACTCTTATGCATTTTTTTTAATCAAAAAGAAATAATAATAATAATGATAAGAAGAAGAAGAAGCCAGGGCTGAGCGGGATGTGCTTTGTTTTTTCTGGTGCATGGTTTAATGGAGTTGCTCTGCCCCTATAGTGAGGTATTTAAGACCAGGTTGCGAGCTCCTATTCCTGTGTAGTATTTTGTATTCACCAGTCTGGAACATGATATTTTTCCCTTCTGCTAGCATCTGGATGAGGGGTTTCTTCTCCATGGGGAGACACTTTGGACCCTGGAGAAGTTACAGGGACTAACAGGAAAGCAGAAATCTGTTTTCCTCCTGAAGGGAGGTGAAGAGGGTGATTTCCAGAAGTGTTGCCTGGCTGTAGATCTGCTCTGGGTGCCCCACAAAGCTGCCACAGGGAGTGAGCTGCAGGGGATGCTGACACAGTGGGAGGTGTGGATGTGCCTTCCAATCCTCCTCCAAATGCACTGGAGGTTTTACTTCTCTCTTTTTCTGCTAGAATGTGTTTACAGTGCAATTCAACCCCTAGCAAATATATTAAAATCAATACTGGTGTAAATATTTTAGGAGTAAAAAAGACTTAAAAGACTTTGTCCTTTCTTTTTGTAGCAGTGAGTGAAACTACTACTAAGAAAATGAAAACAGTTACATGAGCTTCATGATTATAATTTGATCATTGATTGGGTATTAGCAGTTAGCAAAGCCAAGGTTTGGTGTAGTTTTACCTTTAGTTTATGAACTGAAATGAGCTTGAAGCCTTAGAAAGTAGAATAGATCTCAGTGGGGAAAGAAGAGTTAAGTTTTTACCCCCTAATCAGTCATAATTTGAAAAAAAACTTGAAGACCTCTAATTCATTTAATAAAATGTTTGATTCATCTTTCTATATTTTACAAAATAATACTTTTTAGAAATTTGAAAATCCAGATAATGAAAACCCTCTAAACAGTTTGTAGTTTTTATCACAAAAATGCATGAGCAAGAAAGAAAGAGAATTTGATTCCTCTCATACCTTAGTATTTACCTGAAATATAAAAAATACACCTTTTTTTGGCCTACAAAATTATCCAGTCCAGGTTTAGTAGTATTTAAGGTATTGGTTGGTGGCTCTTCGTATTTTTTTAAATTAAATATGACTTCTCAGTCTTTTCAAATTTTCCCTGCTCAGCTGGAAGCACGCATTTCAAAAGGATGCCTTGTTTAACATTTAAATTCAATGATTGTCAGCATTTTTGAAAAAATTTGGGTGGTTTTTTTTTTTGCTATTTTTGCATGCAGTTATTATCATCTCCAGTATTATTAGCCTTTTCCGTCTCAAATGTGTAAGTTCCTTGAGTAGAGCTACTAGTATTCCAGGAGCACTGGCGGCACTCTGAAAACACCTGTTTGGTTCAACTGGTTTACTCTAGGGAAGTGCTATGGATAAAAAACTGGGAAGATAAATGCCATGACCCCAAGAGTGATGTATCATGGTATATCTGAAGCCACCTTGAGAACAGGAACCCAATTCCATCCAGGAAAGCTGTGGGTAGCTGACACAGGGCTTAAACAGCTGCATGCTGAAAGGCAGGAATTAGCAGCTCTCAAAGTTCACTGGACATGTTTGTTATTGTGTTTGTAAGCAGCCAAGTGTGTTGCTGCTATAAGAAGGTGTATGAAGCCCATTGCAGTATTATACCAAAAAAAGACCATAAAAACACTTTGCACTGAAATCTGTGCTATCGTGAAATGTCTTGATGCTACCTCAAAGGTATTCAACTGAGATGCTTCCTGTTTCCACGCTTTTTGAAGCAGGCATCTAAACTGATACATTTCTTTTTTCCATGGTTATGTGGAGGACGTACAAAGCCATTTTTTACAGGAAGACTATAATAATAAAATGAGGTAGATTTTAATACTTTAAAAGATCTTATCTTTAATTATCTAATGTGCATTTCTGTGGACCCTCTATTCTTATTTCTTTTCCCTTTCTCACATAAATGGGCGTGGAATGAGATGGAAGAAGTTCAGGCATTATAATATGCATTCCAGCATTGTTTGTGCTGAGCTGATTTTAATGTCTACAGGACTAGGGTCACAAAAGCAAGTTTAATTATGTACTAACATCCAAGAACTATAGGCAAGGTCTCCAGCTACTGATAAAAGCAACCCCAGCAGTGGTGAGTGTTGCAAAATAAAGATCCTCCAAGAACCCAGTTAATAGCATCTTTGTTCCTAACCCATGACTTTGTAGAAGTCCTGATACTTCAGGTTTAAAAATTAACAATGTGAACCTGAAGTGAAAATAATACTTTGAAAGTGGGGATGAAACAAACTCTTCCCTTTTCATCTTTCCCCAATGATTTGCAGGCAAACACCACCCCAGGCAACTTCCGAACTTCCATAATTGCATTGAATTCCTTGTTAATTGGGCTTTTCGCTTGCTTTTGAGTTCGTTCTTGAGTAATGCCTGCGTTATAATGATTTGTGTGCCGACAATAAATGGAGAGATTTAATAGGATGAAGGCTGTGGCTCCATATAAAGATATTTAGCACTTAACTCCCATTGAAATCATTACCTTTCCAAATCTCGTTATGACTTAAAATTAATATGCATAAAATAGGATTATTATTAAATGTTTGAGGGATAAAACAGGAATAAAACCACTGTTCTCCTCTAAAGGGATTGTGAAAATTGTATGTTTAGAATTGTATGATAATTTTTCCTATGACTTGATGCTTTTTACATCATATGTGCTGAATTTGAAAATAAGAATTTCGTGATTGTGTCTTGAAACTAGAAGGGAAATTTGCTTCATTTCTTTCTTGGACCTCATCACAAGTTTAAAAATCCTGCCTTTTATCAGACTCTTTATGCTGCCTGTTCCTCCAGAGCAAGTGGGGATAACAATTAGCTTGTGATTCACTAGAAGGTAAAGAAACAAAATTATTTTCTCTAAGCAATGCAGAGAAGAGTTGACTAAGGATGAGTGAGCAGTATCTTTTGATCTGAAAGAGGATGTGACTCAATTACTGAAGGAAGCGGAACTGCTGCTCTATTTCCCCAGAGCAGTTATAGGTTTGGGGATTTTGGCTTGTTTAGGAGCGGTGGCAATGTCAGCATCAGCAGGGATGGGTGCCCATTACAGTTCTGAGACCTGGCCAAATCTGCAAATTGCATCCCATCTCTCATGAGTGCACTTACACTTGTGCGTTTTCATGCACTTCACGCTGTTATTGAAAGGAACAGCAAAAGTACCCAGAAGTCTCACAAGGAAAAACAGTTTGCTCTCTAATGCTCAACAAATGTAATGATGAGGAGCACCCATGCTTGGATCTGGAGTCCCTAACCATCAGTGATTGGGGTTGGTGGGACACAGCTGGTGACCTAACAACACTGTCAGGAAAAAGGGGAGATGAAAAGTCCTTGGCAAAGGCTTTTAGTGGACATAGTGATAGTACTTCTCATGCAAACATGACTTTCTTAAACAGAACAGATCCTGGGTTTTCTGTTGGGTTTAGATTTGGGGGTTTTTTGGTGGTTTTCTTCATAGTAAAACTCCCATGTAGTTCCTCAGAATAAAGGATTATGTACAGCAAATCTTACAAAAGGACGCTTACCAGTTTATTTTATCCTTTATCACATCATCAGTCATCTTTTCCCTGTTTTTGCATTTGCTCAAACTCTCTTTCTGCTAAACTGTTTTCCTTCTATTAGACCTGAGCAGAGAAACTGTTTTATCTACAGTTATATGCACAGTCCAGTGGTGCTAACCCATAACAGGACTTGCATGATAAATCTTTCTGAAATGAGATAAATGTTCTCCAAAGTCACAAACAGGGAGATAGCTGAGGAAATGGTGAGGATATGACCCTTCCAGTTCAAAGTTGTTTGACCTAAATCACAGTTTCTGAATTAAGATAAACTTAGTCTGACGACATCAGAAAGATGCTAATATAACAAGAGGAACCTTTATTTTAAGCAAGATATTCTCTAGGATTTGCTGAATACTGGGCTGATTTGATAGTGTTTGCACGTTGTCTGTACCTTTTCTTGTTGCTGTTTCTTGGTCCATTCCAAAATTCTCAGCATCGTGGGGAGTGGTTTCCCTTTTACTAAAAAATATATGGCATGTTGGCCAATATACATGCATGGAGTGATGTTCCATATGCCAGAAACTGCTGTCTCAGATGTCTGGCAGAGAGGTGAAAGAACTGTCCCGTGTCACCATAATCCTTCAAGAGTCTTTTATTGACATTGTTTTTGACACGTCCAATTGCAAGACTCAGTTTTCAGAGTCCAGGGTTGAAACTGTGTTTCTTTCTTTGGGTCAATAAATATCTGGTGAAACACTCCCAAAAAGCCCTTCTGTCACACCAGTATGAAGAAAGGATGGAATGTGCTGTCAGTAATTCCCTGACCTTGAGGAGGATCATCTCCATCTTCCAGCACTGGAGCTGGTGATAGTGGTTGGCAGATACCTTTCTTCCTAACAGAATTTCTGAAGACTATATCCAATCCAAACACACTTCTCAGATATTTACTTATCAAGAAAATTATTTGCAATGTGCTCGGTGTTTGTTTGCAATGGAAAATGTTGAGCAGGGCTTTGAATATATAAGGTCTGGTACAATGCTGAGTCCTCTGAAAAACATGAGTCCATGTGATCCAAATTAAGTATTCAGTTTTCAGCCTGATCTCTTGGCAGTGAGGAACTCATCTGGGACAATGTTATTCCTGCAAAGGAATTTGCTGAACTTGAGTTGTGCAGTGTTTGCAACACAGTCAAAGCATTCATGATTAGAATATATGGACCATAGCAAAATTATTAACTTTTTTCTATGAGGATTTGAATACTACTTGTTTAATGTCTCTCCAGACCACAAGTGAGTCAATGAAATTTCACAAAATATCAGTGTTTGAACTTCTTGAATGTCTGTGCATGGAGGAGTTCCCATGGAAATACTGTGTGACTACGTAATTAACAACTGTAGCATATTCTATACTCATTGAAGAAATAAAAGTTGCTCAGGAAAGCTAAAACCTTGGCATTTTTTGATGTTAATATTCATAACAAAACTGTCTTAGTAAGGTTATTTTGACATTATATTTATTTGAATTGCTATAGAAATTGAAGCAACTGTATATTTCAGTGCCTTGAAGAACATTTAATGAGAAATACATGCCTTTTATATTTCACCATCTGAACATCTGAGTATCTTTCATAATCATAGTCGTACATTTGGATTTCAATTAAAATACACAAAAATTGATACCAATTGTTAAGATGCCCTTAAACTTTTCTTTGAATAACATGGTTGGGTATGTCTGTTGGGTTTAGTTCTGTTTATAAATGTAATCCTGGCACACAGTCAGCAATCTTCTGAACGAACAGGGATCTGCTAGATTTTAAGAGGCTTTTCATTTAGAATTATTTTGCTGCTTGCACTTTCTACATAAGAGTAACCACTCATTACTAAATTTGTCATCAAAAATATGGGAAAGACAAATAAATTATAATGAAGCTTTTTTTTTAATTCTTTGCAGGTTTCTTTTACAATGTGTTATGCTCCGGCCAGTGAATTTTGTTTAACTGACCAGGTAAGCAAATATACATAGACATGTTTTTTCTTCAGAAAAATGTTTTCCAGACATTTGGAGAGATTGGTATTCTGAATTGTTGGATAAAAATGGCATAATCTATTAAAAACATGTTCAAAAAGCTTTTGTTAGTTTTTAAAAAAACACAAAACCAAAACAGTTAAAATTTTAGGAGTTCTATAATTTTCAATTAGAAAATTTACCACATTTTCCAGATGTTTGCAATTTTATTGTTTCTCTCCCTTCTCTTTTCTCCTTGCTTCCTCACATTTTACATTGATATTTATGGGGGTTTTTTTGTTTTTTATCAAAGTCTTACAAGCGGAGCTTTGTTTTGGCTATCAATTTCCCTCTACCTACCAGTATTTCAGCATTAGAAGCAAAACCATCTGCTGAGAATTCCAGGGATGGTATTTTAGCACCATAGGAATAGCAAAGCAGTGCTCCAGTAATTGTTGGAAAATTTATAACACAATTTCTGAAATTAACATAATGCAATTCAGAAATGAATGAATTTACCTGTAATGATCTGGTTTGATTGGCACCTAAAAAATTAAGGTAAAGCTCCAAATCACACTCTTTCTTTTCCTCGGTTATTAGGCTGGATTGTGAGTTTTATGTGTGGAATTTCAGTTTGGATGGCTGTTGTTGTAGGTAGTTTGCAGAAAACACATTTTTTGTTCATCTCTTTCTATCATTATGAGAGAGATGGGCAGTATAATTTATATGCAGCACAACTTTAATATTGCCTACCCAAATTTGATATTTTTTATGTGGGTTTTTTTGGGTTTTTAGTTTTGTTTTGGGGTTTTTTTTGTTTTTTTGGTGGTTTTTTTTTTGATGGCATGATGTGGACAAAATGAATAAAGTTGCTATTTTTTAGATGGAATATTATGTTCACAGTATATAGATGTGGTTTGCCTTAAAATAAAAGTTATTGTGCTTTTTGCTAGGCTTATCTTGGCCATGACTAGAATAACCAAATACAGCCAAAATTGTAAATAAGATATACAAATCTTTTTCTTATTCTATGTTAAAGTAGTCCATAGATCTAGCTTTTTATCAGTACTGTTAATCTCACCTTTAGTTTAGATTAACTGTTCTTTGATCATCCTTTCATTGTTCTAACTTCTTGACACCGGGTTTTTCTGTGGCGCAGCCAACACTTGAAAAGCTTTATCAGTCTCAGTTCATCAAGGAGAAATTTCATCCCTTTGAATCTTCTAAAATTTTTTTAGACAATTTACTGCCAATACCTTTTATGCTGTTTAACAAAATGGATATCTGCTTCAGCTAGTGTTGCCTTTTGGGTGCCTAGTGTGATATTCCTGGGTTTTGTTTGCAAATTAGCCTGCAATCACTCCTGCAAGGAAGGAAAACATCTTTATTTAAAAAGACCTAGTGATTTCACATCTTAATCTTAAGAACTTTTCAAAACAATTTCATAATAAAAGTTTGGACAACTGATCAATGAACAAAAAAATAAATTCATCCCCAACATCTGTGCTCTTTTTCTGAATCTTTGGCATGTCCAAATTAGTAATTTCTCCAAGATTCATTATTCTTGCAATTTTTAATGGTATTTTGTTCAAAACATTGCAAAATATAATTATCAACAATACATGAATCCATTAATATAACTTTAACATCTCTAGCAAAAAGATATCTGCTGATATTGTCTGATCTGCTTC
>VRYO01001681.1:13538714-13644086 GCA_009812075.1 Sialia sialis | reverse complement strand
AACAGTCTATGTTTCTTTAAGTATCATTAATCATTTTTCTAAAAAATCAGTGTGATTTAGAAAAAATTTCTCCAAATATGTCTTTGACAGGACATTAAAAAATAAAAAAAAAAAAAACACTTTATTTTTTGTGAATAAATTATTTTCTCCCACCTCATCCCTGCACCTTCCATACTCTCTGTCTTTGACTACCACACTCAAAGATTGCCTGGTCTATATTTCTGGATAAAATACATCTGGCAGTTAGTGACATCTTTTTCAAGAAAACAAGCCCAAAGGCAGAGATTAGATCCCCAAAAAAAGTTTCATACAAACTGGACAAGCTCAAGAAGTGGCCCAAGATGATCTTTTAGATCGCTTTCAGCCCAAGCCTTCCTATGGTTCTATGATTCTCGGAACTGTTTGTTCTCCTTACTGAATTCACTTAGGGCCTCCTTTGCCCTTAATGGCCATGATTGTCAGCTTTATATATAAAGTATAAAAGTATATACAGTAATTTCATGACTATAAGGCACCCTTTTGACTAAAATTTTGATCAAAACCTGGAAGTGCACCTTATAATCTGGTGCACCTTATATATGGACAAAGTTCAGAAATTTGCCAACCTGGAAGTGTGAGCCACGAGAGCTGTGGCAGTTGTGCCACGCCAGCTGGTGCTGGGGGCGGGCGGGAGTGCCGGGGCCCAGAGCACGAGGAGGGCGCCTGGGGCTGCATTTAAAGGCTATGCCAATCTGTGAAAAAAAATATTTGCAAATTGAGCACCTGCCAGTAAACCCCGCGATTGTGCGATTCCTTTACTAATTAGTTACTTTGTTGCACGTGGATCCTTGCTGCAAAAAAAAAGTTCGCCTTATAGTCCAGTGCGCCTTATATATGGACAAAGTTCAGAAAATTGCAGACATCCTGGAAGTGCACCTTATAATCCGGTGTGCCTTATAGTTGAGGAATTACTGTAGTCTATATATATAAGTATAAAAAATAAGCTACAATAGATACTTCTGCTCCATGAGCATAATATATCTTTGCAAGTATTCCATACATTTCCATGAATTAATTGTATCCTAGCTAATGAACAGGTCTGTGATGAGGTAACAGGCTTGGCTCAACGCAGGTGATGATCAGCAGCTCAGCATGGAGGGCAGTGCTGGTTTTTTAACACTGGTATTGAAATGCAAGCTGATTTTGGCACTTTTCATATTGTAAAATGCGAATCAAAGTATTCTAAAGATTATTTGTGTTTTTGATGAGTCCCCTGTTCTGTGATGTTTGTGAGGTAGGATGCTCTGAGCCTGCATGATTGCCTGGTGACTGAGATATTGGGTTGCTGTTGCAATACTGTGCAAGAACAGAATTTTCCATAGACATTTTCCATACATCAGCAACAATTCTTACAAGAATTAACACTCTGACAAAGAGCTGTATTTTAAAGTTTGTCAGGCTACTGGCATTTTGAGCAGCTTTGAAATCTTTCTAAAAGTATGGTTGCATTGTTACTACACAATTTCTATGCAGTACACAAATTTGGAACCAGGAATTATCTATAACACAGAAAATGCAACAGGAAAAGGCTTATTTTAAATTTTTTTCATTTTGAATCTTTTGGGCAACTTGTGGCATCTTATATTTTCATTTCAAGGAGTAAATTTGGATTCTATATGAAATAATAAAAGCTCTAAATGGCTATTTTGAGGCAAAATATATCTTAGAAATGTATTCCATAAGAGCTCTCTCAATTCTTTTGGAAGTTTTTTGTATTCCAACAGTGCCTTTTTGAAATACCCAGAGGTTTTATCAAGTTAGGACTATTGCAGCACATCAAATTACTGGCAGATACAGAACAAACTATAAGGAACAGTCATTGTGAGAGAAAATTGAATTCAGTTTTCACAAACGGAATCTGGTTGCCAGTGTTACACTTGAACAAAACCACAGGATTCACCTAATTACTCTCCACTCAGGTCTCAGATACATAAGAAGGTCTATCCAAAAACTATAAACCAGAAGGCATATAAGCTGTAGTGAAATAAATCAGTAATTTTCTGTTAATTGTGCTTCATTTCAACCTCCTTGCAAATACCTGGACCTGGTTCTCTCAGAAACCCAGTTCTGGACTTAGGAGCCTTAGGTCTCACTTTGTGGTGGTTTTTATATTGTTGTTATTCTGAAATTTTGTATGGCATGAAACTGTGTTTGTTTCTGTGCGTAGGAATGAGTTTCATACTAAATCAGAGCAGATGAAATCATTTCAGTTTGCCCCTGAAAAATTAAAAACCACAAGAAAAACAGGAGTAGTTTCTTCACTAAGTCTGGGTCTTTGCATGCATTTGTACTCAAAATTTCCCAAATCTCTGGGGGAGTGCAAAAAATCCATTAAAAGGCAGCACTTTTTTAAAAAGTGCCATTTCATTCATGTGCTAAACATTTTGACTATTGAAAATAACTTAATGCAGAGAAAATTTTCATAATGCCCAGCAGTAAATAATTGCTCTTCTGGGCCCTATGTTTTCATCAGTGACAAGAACACGTGCATTTTTGAGAGAGGCTAAAATTTGTTAGAAGGGCTGGTTCTTTCAGCTTGGGTGTGCAAGAATATGAACTTTAGTACAAGTGACTATAAAAAGGTCTTGTGGGTTTTCCAGCTGTGGCATTTGTGGGTTTGCTACGAGAGTATTTATGTTCAGTTTATGTCAGTAATGGAAGACCCCAGGACTGATATTAACTTTGCATATATATTTTTGTTTGCAATGTTTTTATTTAACTAGTCCTAAATTCACTTGCATTTTCCCTTCCTATGTAGCAGTATCTGCTGGTCAGCTGTCCTAAATCCTGGGGATGACTTGTATGGCAAATGTCTCCAAGTTTTTTCTACTCCTGAGTGACTATTCAGTGTGGTAGCACATATAAACTCACTTTTTCTAGCCTTGGAATGATAGGTTCTGATGGGTTTGGAATACTTGGTATCACTTTTTGTGCTATGTCTGTACACCTGAAAAAGCCTAACCATAGAGCCTTAAGCTAAGTATCCATTTCAAATGATTTTAATATTCCTTATGCAAAGTTCCATACAAAGTTGTCAGGGTACTCGTATATAGGCTCTGCACTTGGACCTACACCCAGACAGAGCAAGCCCTTGTTTTCAGGAAAGGCAGATTTTGACAGATCTTTGTACGAGGACAGGAGGCCACTTGCAGGGTCAGGCTCTCAACAAACTTGGCAACTCTTTTTCTGCTGCCATCAATCTTGCAAAGTTTGATAATTTCATTAATGTTTCATCAGTTGGGTATGAGTATGAAAGAACTCTTCCTTTCATGCTCTTTTTAACTTTGTAGCCTTAGTAGTTAGAGAGGATGTTTTCAAAGACTCATTCTAACTTCAGATTTTGAACAGTGCTTATAAAAAAAAAAATAACCAAGACTCAAAAAAAAAAAAAAATTTTTTTTAAATATCATCGTCTGGGCAATATTTTTACAATCATTACTACAAGGAAAAGGAAGTCTGAAAACATAATTTCACACCTTTTAAACAATTGTAAAGCAAGTCTTTAAGGCAATTGCTCGTTATGCCTTTTTTCTTCATTCTATTTTTTCTTATTTTCATAAAGAAGCAGCAAATTAAACATAAGTTATTGGTCACCTGAAGTGTTAAGGTTTCAGCAGAAACATCTCATTGGTTTCATTCTGTTGAGCTTCCAATCCACTTTTAGAAATTAGTCATACATGTAAAAATAGGATAGTGTATGTGATTTTTTGCCCCTCAAATATCTCCAGGCAGAAGAATGTCAGAAGTTACAGGAGCTGAGAGCTTCAAGCCTCAGCTTGGAGAAGTAGAGATATAACTATTGTGGCTTTGGCATTTTCTCAAAATGAATAACTGGATGAGATACTAACTTGCTTCATTTTTACAGCATCTTCAAAATTGTCATATGTCCAAAAGCTTAGTTTTTAGTAGTTTTTTCTGGAACATTTAAGGGAAATTTCATCTAAATATACTTGTATTATTTTGTAGTTTAAACTGGTATCTTCAGGTTGCTATTTTTATTACTGCATATTTTATGTCTGAAGATTTTTTTGGTTAATTTTCATTAGATATATAGCAAAAATGCAAAGCTGTTCTACAATTTTCTTGAGTTTTCCCAACAGTTTCATTTTTCTAACCCTCACTGGGGATAGTTTTTACGCGGTATTGACAACTTTGTTTTCTGATCTACTTGAAGGAAATTAAGTAAATAATAAGGAAGAAAATTCTAGAAAGGATGAAGATGGATGGCTCGATAAAAATTAGTTAAAATATTTTCCAGCCTTTTTACAACTGGCCTGTTGGAAAGACCAATAGCTATAATCAATTAAATAGTGAGTTTATAGTGTTTTTTCTGCCAATTTTCTTTTAAGATGTTAATATGACCTAAAGATTTTCTCTCCTGTTAGCTTACAATGGTTTTAAAACAAAACAAAGTGCTTTTTTAGCAGACAGATCTAGTTCTTAAATACAAACTTCACTGTGAAGAAATTAAGTTCTGAGGAAGTTGCTTATGTTACAAAGGAAAACATATGAGAGCCAGTGAATGGCAGATTTACAGCTCTAAATCTACTCCCCATGTGTCCCCTGAAGACCGAAGGTGGCAGGGACCTGCTAGAAAATGTTAGTGCTCAAATTCATACTCATATGTGTGTCTTAGTCGCCTTGAGTCCCTGGCTGCAATGTTCTCTTCATGCTGTTAAGAGTAAACAGAGCAGAAACCTTAAATATTGTGGGGTGGTTTTTCCTTTAATGGTGTGGCATGTAGTACCAAAAAAAAAAAAAAAAATCATGGATTTTTCAGCTTGGGATTGCAGGATCTGTGGTACAATTCCTGCTTCCCACTGCAAATGGGTGTCAAACTAAAGTCCAAAATGCCAGCATCTAGAAGTGAGTACTTTGCTCAGATTGATAATGAGATCAGACTCATACAACTCTGGGCTTTTATTTGGTCTGTTTCTTATGGAGCATTGAACTGTCTGGACACAATCCTGTGCCATGTTCTCTGGGATGACCCTGCTTGAGCAGGGAGCTGGGGTCAGATGACCCACAAATCCCGTCCAGCTTGACTCATTCTGTGAATAAAAAGCATCACATTTTTAAAACTGGAGAAAATAAAATTACAGACACATTTCACATGCATCTAATGATTTACTTCCTAGGGAAAAGTGGAGAGTGCAGAACAGAAGAGGTACAAATGTGCTAGGAATTATGTAACACCAAGCACTAAGGGCAACATGGAACATTGTGCTTTGCTTTATTGTTCTTCATCGCTGAGGTTTTTGGTTTAGGGTTTTTTATAACTTTCTAGGCCTATTTCTAAACTGTTTTGTACTCCTTTCTTTCTTACCTCTTCTGCAGGTTGAAACAGATTTTGTACTTTGAGTACTTAGACAGTAGGTGTTATCCAAAGGAAGAAGAGTAATACAAGAAACAATATATTTGAGGAAGGGGCAGAAGTTAGCTTGAGACAACTCTTCACGTGGCCAGACATGGTTTCTTAGAACATGATGTGTTAGGGGGCTTTCAGTTTTTCCC
Source organism: Sialia sialis (assembly GCA_009812075.1). Lineage (NCBI taxonomy): Eukaryota > Metazoa > Chordata > Aves > Passeriformes > Turdidae > Sialia > Sialia sialis. Next base: position 13,638,533 of record VRYO01001681.1, on the reverse strand, counting down.
CAAAATCTTCATGCCTGTCTGGGTTGTCTTGCTTTTGAGTCACTTGTTAAATTGAGACTCCAAATTTCTGATAAAGAGATGCAAGTGTGCTAGACTGGGCCCATTGAATGTACAGATGCCAGACTTATTGGGAGTGACACTGTGAAATTAATATGTACACACTGCAATTTAAAGGATAATGTTATGCAAATATTCCTAAGCATGACATGTTAAAAAGTAGTTACATTTTAGACACATCCATTAATATTTTCTCTTGAATATTAAGTACTTCCTCCCACCTGCCATCTCTTCCATGTTTTCACATGCTATGATGGTTAAATGTCATAAAGCTGTCATAACGCTGTGACTAGGCTTTTTGGTTAGTAGAATCTAGCACAATCTGCATTTATATTGTGCTCAGCACTTTAAAAACAGATTATATACTTCAAGCAGAACCTAAAAGACATATTTTTAATAACTGTTTCTTCCTATGGAGCAGATTCTGAATTGTTTTTGCTGTTTCTAGCACTATTATATTTTGCCCCTAAGCAGCATAGGGGGAAAAAAATCGAGGCTGAATGGCTCATTCTGAGTCCTGCTTATGCTCCCACTTCAGACTTATATTTATGCATATGATGGTTTCACTTTGGAAAAGAAGTAGCAATTCTAGGTGTTCAGGCTTAGGCCATGCTTCCTTAGTCCCCACCCCAGCCAGCCTCACACAAACATAATTCCTCTTCATCTTGGTGAGCTGCTTTTAGCACCTGGATTTAAATATGAGCATCCCACACAACAGCTAAGCAAGCAAATGAATTGCCAAAGTTAGCAGACAATCACAGCATTTGTAGAATCTTGGTAGGATCTGAAAGTCAGTGTTTTATTTTTTTGATCAGTGCTGCCCATTAACAGCAGTGGACCTGTGCCCTGAAGTGCTTGGGTTTCTTTCCTCGCATTTGTTAAACTATTTTTATTGTGAAGTACTGAAGAATGTTGTTCATATTCTGTTGACAGAATAGAACAATCTAGGCTTCACTCCCTGTGTATTCTTTTATACATAAAAGTTTAAAAAAATACATTTATGTGAATTAAGAAATCTACTGGCAGTGGAGAAATCTTGCTTGGAGACTTAAATTACCCAACAGACTATAAGCATGTAATTGTAATGGCAATATTATGAAAATATAACCATGGTTATATATATTAGGATTTTCAGTTTAAGCAGGATAAATATCCTTTTACACACTTAAAGTGATTGAATTTTATATCTGAACTGAATATATATTGAAGATATATCTGAAAATTTATTATGTGGAACATTTTTCTAATGTTTCTCTATCAAAATTTGTTAAAAAGGTATTGCTCATGAAACTGCTTATTCCTCTAGGAAAAAGAAATAGGTACACTGGAAAAAGCACACAGATTCTAAACAACACCAAATAAAATTATTCTGTGCAAATATCTACGAAATATTTATTTAATATTATTGCAGCTATGTAAAAATTTAATAGGTATCTATATGTAGGATATAGACAAAAGATTATTACTTAGTTCAAACTTTATCATCTCTTATCTTAATTCAAAGAAATAAAAAAAAATCATTATACATATACTGAGATTTCTTGTGTTGTACTCCAATGATAAACAAGGAGTCTTTAGGGACTGATACTAGGCAATGCTAAATATAGTAGAAATCTAGATTATTAAGCACATATGTCATTCTGAAGAGAGAAGAGCAAAATGGAGGAAGAAAATATTTAGATTACTCGAGCAAGAAAAATAAGCAGAAGTAAGAAGAGCAAATGGACCTCTGTTATCCAAGTAAAGCATTTTAACAATGAGAAACTATGAAATACAGGCCACATGGATTATGAAGCAATATTTTTGTCCCTGCACACAACCTTTTCAGCAGTAACAAGCAGAAAAAATGCACATCACATTAGAATAAGGAGTAGGCATTTGTGTGATTAAATGTTTGAATGACAATTAAATATTCCTAGAAGTTGTTATCGATATAATACACTTGATCATACAGAGGAAAATAATTTCTGTTAATGATGCTGTCATTTGAATACTACGTCATAGATGTACTTCCAGGAAATAAGTTCCTTCAAAGCACAAAAATCCAAATTGGAGCAAAGATCAGAATGAACAATGATTTTTTTTATTCCACATGGGTTATTATATTGCTCTTATCCTTACCATAGCTGGTGGTGCTTTACACTATGGGATTGTTGCTTAGCACTCTGCCCTTGCAGGATGAGACCTGTAGGCTTGGGGGAAGGAGGAGTAGGAAAAATGTGAAAACTTGTTTTAATATTAAAATATTCTGCAAATACTAAATATTCTGTAAATACTAAATGAGAGGAGAAAAAGCAGTAATGAAAATGATGTCTAATTGAGTGAAAGAAGACACACTGACATGTGCTGGCAAACACAGCAAAGACTTTTGGAAGCTTAGGCTATCAAGAGTTTGATGTCTGATCCATGAAGATTACTATCTGTTTCAAGAGTACAGTAATTTCACGACTATAAGGCGCACTCTTTTGACTAAAATTTTGATCAAAACCCGGAAGTGTGCCTTATAATCCGGTGTGCCTTATATATGGACAAAGTTCAGAAGCTTACCAACCTGGAAGTGTGAGCTGCACCAGCCAGAACTGGGGGAGGGTGGAAGTGCCGGGGCCCACAGCACAGGGAGGGCACCTGGGGCTGTGTTTAAAGGCTATGCCGAACCGTGAAAAATGTTTGCAAATTGAGCACCTGCCAGTAAACCCCGCAATCTCTCAATTCCGTTACTAATTTGTTATTTTTTTGCACGCGGATCCTCGCTGCAAAACAAAACAAGCATGCCTTATAGTCTGGCGCGCCTTATATATGGACAAAGTTCGGAAATTTGCTGACAACGCAGAAGTTCGCCTTATAATTCAGTGCGCCTTGTAGTCGTGAAATTACTGTAGTTTAGAAATGTCTGACAGACTGTTTGAAGGTATTACAAGTTACAAAAAATGCCAGAATTTTCAACTCTTTGATTTTAATCAACTCAATATTTTATTTGGAAAGGAAAAAATTTTCAGAATATAGTATTCTTTTAGCTCTTCTGTGAGATTATTCCCAAGGCAAATGGAACTTTTGAGCCCCTTTCCTTTGGTAAGGATTGTTGTACCTGGGAAACTGACCTTGTGTTCTTATTAAGTGATGCTGCAGAGTACCCAGACCAACTGCAGTCAGAATATACTCAAAGAAAGATTTCTAGAGAGACGAAACAAATGCAAATAAGTTTAAAAGGAAAAATAAATAATAAAATAGAACAAAAATTAAAATGAAAAAAACAAAACAAACAAAAACCTAAAAAATCAGAATCATACCCAAACAACAACAAAAAAATTTCCTCCCCCCAAAAACCCTCATAAATAAAACTATATTTAGTGCTCAGAAAAGAAAAGAACCTGAAAAATATATAAGCAGTTGGGATGAGAGGCCTTTGTAAAGAAACACTAGCTAGAAAACTATGGACTAGAAATATATTAAACAATTGAAGGGACTCTTTCTATCAAATATAAATTGAGTTTTATGATATTTAAAACACTCTCTGCAATTCTGATGCATTTTTGTGTCAGTTGCTGCAGGAAGGCCCAAGAAAATTTTGGGTTTACAGTAGTTGTTTCAATGAAGAAAATTTCTGAAGAATTTCTTAATTTATATAAATAAAATACCCATGCACAGTATGTGTTAAAGAAATTCCCAACTAATTAAGTGGGTAATTCTTCATCTGTATCAGACCTTGAAATTAATTGATTAGTTTATTTTAATCCATGTTCTAATTGCTTACAAACCTGTTATTTGCAAAATGAGTCTGAAGCACACTGAGAACAGGATGTCCTTGCATTGTTTTTATTTTGTGTCACAGGTTATTTTGTGGATGTTGCAACTGTCTTTCTCCTGGCCATTAGAGAGTTCAGAGTTATGTCAAATATCAAATGGATGTTTCATTTTGCAATTTTTCTTTAACCATAAAGGGCACAGCACCTGAAATACCAGTGTTCACCCTGCTATAAGTTTAAATCAGAAAATAATACCTGTCTGGGATTTAGTCCCAGGCATCTTATAAAAACTTTGTTGAATTGTTACCTAAATAATGTTTTCACAAATCCTGAAAAGGCAAAGCTACTTATTGTCCTAGGTGTAATATGAATTATTTGCTAATTTATATGGTCAGATAATTTAACTCAGACTGTAGGTGGAAAAGGCATCCTCATCTGGGCATGTTATCAGCAGGCAGTTGCATCACAGTTTTTAAGCATCATATGTGTGTAGTACCTCTAGGAACTCTCCATTTGACCTTACCTGAACCTGGACTGGTTTCTCCAAAAATATTTTTGTAGTCTTTATGATTTACATTGCACAATATGATATCAGTAGTAGAATCTGCTTTCTTAACTGCAGCAGTGTATCAATCACTCTTCCTCTCCTGAAGTGACTTTTCCCAGTTGCAGTTTCTTACAGTACTACAGGGATGCAATGCCCAATGCCAAAATCAGAAAAAAAATGTGTTACTTATCTGTAAAGAGCTTTAATTTTTTACAGCACTCTCAAATTCATCCTAGTCTCTCTTGTGTCCTTTGCTCCAGCACCTAATTCCAAAGAGAGCCTCATGAGAGAGAGAGACAGGGTGGGACAGAGGTGAAGTATTTATTCTGCCATACACTGTACTCAGGAGAGCAATACAGGCATTTCATTGATAAGCAATATTTTCACAGGGGGTCTTTGACTACACATGTCTGAGTGTCTCAGGATGGACCAGACACTGCAGAAGAGAAGTCACTGGAAAATAACTCCCTAATACTCAGAGTAAACGGGGGCTTGGGCACACCACATTCAGTCAGAAGGTATTGGCTTTTTGGGAGGAGCTGCCAAAATAGAGAAAGGAAATAGTTTATTATATATAAAGTTACAATGTATAATTTTTCTCCCGGAGGAAAGAGGAAAAAAAAAAAAAAACCAAACAAAACAAACCAAACCAACAAAAAAAAAAAAAAAAAACAAAAAAACCAAAACAAAACGTTTTCAGAATGAAGATCACATAAAAGAGGTTACAATAAAATAGCACTGTGGTAGGAAGCCTTTTTTGGTGAAAATGCTATTTCTTGTGATATCCTTGGTTTAGAAAAACTTCAAGATTAGGATATGCATTGTGACTGATAATGCATGCAAATACTGTATTCATTTTCCTTCTCATTTTTACGTATTTGTAGTATGTTGCCAAATCCTCTGAGAGCAAAGCTGTCCTCAGGCTTATTTATTTAGATTGCTAGTGTATCTCAGGCTCTTCATTAGGCATCGAGGTATACAGCTATGTCCTAAGCAAGAAAGATTGCTGACACTTTTGAAGACAGAAATGGAGGAGGAAATTCAAGTAGTCACTGCTCATGTCAAAAAGAAATTTTTTGTCATGTAGATAAGGAGGCAATTTATTAGGAAATCCTCCACACATATAGGAGAAGCCATTTGGCTAGTTATTTGAAACTTGTACAAATTGTCAATAGATACTATCTGAGGTAGGCAGTGACATATTGACAGATTTTGTTTTGGCTCCTCTTATATTATACGTTGCTCTTTAGATCATCTCCAAAGACCTCAATGAAGTATGATAAAGGAAATCTACCACACTGATTCTTTGTTTACATAATTGAACACAAAATCTGTTGTAGGTGGCTTTGACTGCAGACTTGCTCACATTGAGTGGTTCTTAAAATCTCAGAGAGAAGGGTAATTGTACAGATTCATGCAAGTGTAAGAGTTTGCACATTAAGGCCTAGAGACATTTTGCAGCCCCACTCGTCTCCCAGAGCATGGAAATGAAAGGTTCATCATGGGACACACTGTGAAGACAAGGTTTCTGCATGCTCTATGCGCATTACATTCAATCAGGTGTATATCATTCACATTGATATAGGATGCTGTCATTCTTTGTGAAAGTTTATTTCCCTTGAAATAGGAAAAATATTCTTTACTGTGAGGGTGGTGAGGCACTGGAACACATTGTCCATTGTCCAGAGAAGCTGTGGCTGCCCCATCCCTGGAAGTGTTCAAAGCCAGGCTGGATGGGGCTCTGAGCATCCCATCTAGAGGAAGGTGAACCTGCCCACAGCAGGGGAGGTGCAATGAGGTGAGCTTTCTATGATTCTGTGAATTCACGATCCCAGGACTATTATTAGTCCTCTGAGGACAGAAGTAGGTTCTGCTTGCAGAACTTAGCAGCATTTTAACTAAGGGGATGCTGCCTGCATGTTACATTCTGCTTCTCTCCTGCTAGATAAAAGCTATCCAGATATGCATTCCAGAAATCTGGTTGCTTGGTTTCATGCTCTGGGAGCATTGATTACCACAGTGTTTTAGAAAAATACTTTTTCAGGAAGCAGAAGCATAATAAAATATAGTCCTTTGGAGTTTTGGGGAAGGAACTGTCTGTTAACAAATTGAAAGCAATGCATTCATAGATGTAAATTAGTAAATTAGTAGATTAGTAAATTTCAATTTCCTGCTAAAATCAGAAATATATAAAAAACAATGGCTTGTCAGTAAATCCAGAAGTATTCCTCTAGGTACCCAGCAGCTGCCAACCCTTCAAATATACCTCCTTTTGTATATACCTCCTTTACAGCCTGTGACTGCTGTAAACTGACTCTCTCCAGCAACCAAGTCTTTCTGGAAAGCAAACCAGACAGTTCCCTCCACCCAAACTGTAGACTTTTCTCTAGATGCTTATCTCTGAGCCACTGGAACAAGCCCTGCCTCTCAGTTTTTAAGCCAGGGTATACCTGGTACTGATCAAAAAGTGTTATATTCATACTGGATTCCTCGTATCCAAATTTTACTTTACATGTTTTTGTTGTAATGAAAAAATGCAAATTCTTGCCTTTGATCCAAAAGACCTAGGTACTGTGCAGTTTAACATAAAAATCCTTTAATATTCTCAAATTCATGCAGTCTGTGTAAACCAGTGGTTCAGTGTTCCAGACAGAAGTTGAAACTGAGGACTCTTTTCACAATTTGAAAAAAGAAATAAAGGTCTTCTACTTAATACTAGGAAAGAAAAAAACAGCCTTTAGGTACATGATGCTTTCTGGTCCTCTGAAATCTCCTTTGTGCTGGCCATTCATCCAGTACTGAAAAATCAGACCAATGCCTAACCTACTGTGCTGTCTGGGTTTGGTTAGTGGTTCAGCACATTTCAGGTTCTCCAATAATCATTCTGTTCTTATTTATAAATAAATCACCCTTTGTCCAAGCTGCAGCTTTGCTGTTGAGTGTGAACTAGAACAATCTCTGGAAGTCAAACGTGTTTTCAGCTACACTATGGTAACCTTGGCTATGATGAGGCTCCTGTCTCTCCTCCAAAATGAAAAGTTGGATATTAACATGAAATTCACAGTGTGAGAATATTTCTGGGGCAGAAGAAATATGTAATATCATCAAATTCAATGAACTGTGGAGTCACAAGCTACATTAATTTATGTATCACTACTGAATCTGAATTCTTTCATTAATGTGCACATAATGTTTGGTATTTATTTTTATGTAGTTATTCAGGATTTTCAGAGGAAATGCTTTTACTTGATTGGCCAAATCAAAACCTGAGGGCAATATTCCTTTTTTTTTTTAGGAAAAATTAGATTTAAAATGTTTTTTCCACTACTTAATTCTGATAAAGATAGATATTCAAGCAACTAAGGATCTAGTACCTAAGATATTCAACTGATTGCACAATAGCTGATCCCAGTGCTGATTTGAGTATACTGTATGGGAAGATGTGAAATCTCTTGTGTAAGGAATTCCGGTTGTACGCAGGATTATCAAAATATGTAAGGCAGAAGATAAAGAAATGCCCTGATATGACTGCACAATGTGAATTTCACAGAGAGAGTGTGGAACTGTAATTTGATAAAGAGATAAAGAGCTCTCCTATGAGGAAAGGCTGAGAGAGCTGGGTTTGTTTAGTCTGGAAGAGAGAAGGCTCTGGGATGACCTGATTGCAGCTTTCTAGCACCTAAAGGAAACATTCAAGAAAGATAGAGAGGGACTATTTACAAGGGCCTGGAGTGATAGGACAAGGGGGAATGGCTTCACACTGACAGACAGGAGGTTTAGATTAGATATTGGGAAGAAATTCTTCCCTGTGAGGATGGTGAGGCACTGGCACAGTTTTCCCAGAGAAGCTGTGGCTGCCCCATTCCTGGAAGTGTTCAAGGCCAGGTTGGATGGGGCTCTGAGCATCCTGATGTGTAACAGGGATTTGGAATCTTCAAGGTTCCTTCCAACCCAAACCATTCTGTGATCCTGTAATTTTGAGTTATGTTGCACTAAATTTTCCCCACATTTAGAATAACTGGTATATCTTTACTCAGAATGTAAGTGTTCCATTATTCCTGTGAATTATCACTTCCACAGAGCACAGTATCTTCTCCGTGGTGACACCTGCCAGCCATGGTGTGGCTGCAAATAAAAAGTATTTGTCTGACTTTGTCAGAAAGAGGCAGTTCAGTGAAAAGAAAGCTGCTTATATGAACAGCAAAAGGGGATTTTAAAAGACACTGCTCATATATTTTTAACAACCAAAATTAATTTTTGTATTTCAAATAACTTTTCAGACCTGTAAACTATATTTAGGGTATAAATAGTTCCCTCTCTACAAGTCAATAACCTGTAAATTATACATGTATAGTGGAAGTAGGAGTTAAGATCCAGAGTCCTCTCTTCCCTGCCTTTGATCACTCATAGCCTGCTCAATCTTACAAGAAGTCTCTGTGCCTTTGATCTCCTCTGCCTCTATCTCTATATAATTCAGGTTATCTGGGGATGTTGATTTTTTTGAAATCTAGGTTTTCCTCACAAAATTAAGTCAATTCAAACTAAGAAATAACTGCAAGTGTAGGCATTTGTACTGAAAACACAGAAGTCAAAATCTAGAATGAATATTTAAAACATTTCAATGTACAAAGTGTTAATTTCTTCAATATAAAAGTACTTTAAAATCTAGATTTGAGGGATTGATGCTGTTTGGGGTGAGATTATTTTGCAGAATCAAGAATTCACAGTTGGGAAATTGAATAGTGCTATATTTGAAACTGTTCTAACCATTTTACTTGATGCTTTGGTCTGCTGAATCAAAAACACACCATGCATTGGACCATAATGTACATGTTCTTTCTTTTCAACTAAGAGTTATGACCTGGCCAGGTTTTTTCAGGCTAATAGAACTCAACATGCTGGGAATGTAACTGAGCAAAGTGCATGCACAGGTCCCATACTTTTTGGAATTAAAATAAGAAAATGTGTGGGATATTTTTGGCTATACGTGTACATATATATCTACCTAGAAAACATTCTGATGTTTTGGAAAGTACTGACCAGAACTGTAGGAATGTAAAGACCTAGAGATGAGTGTCATTTCCTTCCTGAAATAATTAATTATGTTTCAAAAACTAGTATTTTCTCTTTTGCCAATGAAAAAGTTTTCTATTTTTCTTTCATATTGAGGTGTAAGACTGTGTCATTTATATCAGCCAGGGGGTAGGTGACACAGCTTGTGTTCTCCTTTTGATTAAAGGCAAAGCAAAATGCTCTTCTTAAATAACATTTTATAAGATTTTACAGCCAGGATTCATCCATGTTCATATGGGAAAGGTATGAAGTAAGAAAACCCAACTCTTTATCAGTGACAGATAAATCAATAGTACAAAGAATGCCCCTCCAACATCTTTTATATTAACAGTCTGTATTCAGGTCAAGAATGAGTCCTAAAAAAAAGTAAGTGGCCTTGGGGGACCGTTGCTACATAATGTGTCAGGCAGTGGGAAGCAAGAAGTCATTTAGACTTTCTGCAGAGTTCTGTCTGTGCAATCCCTGATGATTTTTCCTCCTGAAACTTGGGAGAGGTTTGTTTGCACACATGCATGAACTCAACAAAGCATTGCTGCTGTTTTTGAAGGGGATCATTGGGATGGGAGTTATACTGGGACAGGTTTAGGCACTAGGAATGCTGCTCAATCAGGAATCCATAAAAGTTTCTGGCTTCCATTCTGGCTATAATTGTCCTTGCTTTGAAGAGATGTTAGGAAAAGAAGCAGACATTGCTTTGTTTTTCGCAAGTAGAAGGCATGTAAGGAGTTTTTTGTTGCTTGCCCTCTTTACCAGCTGATTCTCTGTGTGCACTGTCTTCCTACTCTAATGACCAGGACCTATACTAAGGTATCTTCAGATTTCAATTTTCAAAGGTGGTGGTCAACTTGGTGTGAACTGTATGGGTTGTATTTAGAAAATATCTAATTAGAGGTGATACTTATGATTCAGTGCAGTGTACTTAACACTGAGCAATGTCAGATATTCTGTGCTCAGTACAATAATGTTGTTTCTGAAAACAAGTTAATCTTTGGTTCCTTTGCCTCTAGAACTGGTAAAAATATTTAACTGCCATGCTACCTAGGAATTTTGAGGAGTGATGTGCTAAAATCTTCTAAATTTAGAGAAAAATTAAAAATGTTTCAGATTTTTTCCATCCACTGAATGGTGATGATGATGCTCAGTCATATTTGCATTTAGACCCAGAAGAGACAAACAAGGTAAAGAGAATGTAGGCATTATTTCACATCTAAGACTGGATGTATGTGAGGGGATTGGATGTTTTATCTCCTTTTGTGAACTTAATGTTTCTGGAGTAACAGTAGTGAAATAAATCAGAGCTGAAACAAGTATGTTGAAGGAAATATCTGGGGCAAAGGTCTTCCTAGCATCAGGTTTAGTTTGATAGAACACCATGGCATTTCTACCTGAGTCACTGTTGTTGCTTGTGGAGAAAGGGAGATATCTCTGTGCCTGAATTACCTCCTGTAAAAGGATAAGTTTTTCTAAGGGATGGTGAGTAGTGATAGAGCCTGTTTTTTGCTTGAGCCTTGCCATGAACTTGTCTCCAAACCATCTCTCCTGCAGCCATGCTGTTTATTCTACCTCAGCTATGCTTCCCTGTGAAGAAGAGAAGGGTGTCTCTTGTTTGCTCCTGGTGCTTTCTTTATACCATGCAAGAGTTACTGGGAAAGGCTCATCTGAATTTTCACTAGTGGTTTAATTTTATTTTATTTGTACCCTTTGTTATTTATGAATATCTGCAAACTTAAGGAAAGAACTAATCTTAAAAAAATCCATGAACAAGGCTTTTCTTGCATGAACAAGAGTATTGGATGTGTATTATTCAGTTTTTTGATGCTATGTATTTCTAAAGACTTTCTTAATCCAGTAGCAAAGCAGAAATAAGGTTGTGAAGATCTGGTACCCAGCCACACAGCCAAAGGTCAAAAGTTAAATTAGTTTCAAATAACACAGTGAAAAGTTTAGAGGAGAAGGAGTTTAAAACAAAATTGTTCTTGGAAATTTCAGAAAAGGGAAAATTACACTTAAATTTAAGAGGAATGACATCTCTGGCTCTTACCAGAGAGCATCTTGCTTAAGTCTCTTAATTCAGTGCTGTTAACCTAAAGGCAGAAAAAACCAGAAGGCATAGTACCATTTGGGGATAAAATTAGAGTAGCTAGCAGATGATAACTTTTAATTTGCATGCATTTTACAAATAATTTTTGTCACCTCTATACACTAGGGCCTTTAAAAATGTGATCTGCAGAGCAAGACCATTTAATTCTAATGTGTTATGCTTTGCAATATAGTATGTTAAAGTTATCCAGAAATGTGCAATATACCCAGCACTTGCATGTCGTCTTCACTTTGTGCATTTTCAACTTTTAACTTGTAGTTTTAAAGTTTTAAACTTGCTGGTTTTGTTTCCATAATCAAGAACAGCCATGTAGAGAGCAGAGATTCCCTTCATACCTCTTCCTTCACACTGGCATGGTTGTTGAGTTTCTTTCTCTTTCTATGTCAGATTTTCTGTTATATCTTGTGGGGCTGCTGATCCAGGAAAGACTGATTTTTTCTTTTCCATTGTTTAGCCTTTTAACCTAAGAATTTTGGGGTGATGGATGTTCTGTGGGAACTGAATACAGTGCAAGTAGATTTGTCTGTGATCAGAAACCTCCAGCACAGCCCATGTTTCCTGCCCTCCTTGCCTTCCTCTTTCTGCCTCCTGAGTAGAGGAAGGACCAGTGCCCTCTTGTCCCATGGAAAGGTCATTTTTGTGCAGCTTCTCTGCCTCCTCCAGCTGTGCATGAACAGGGCCAGGCACTCCCACTGACACAAGTTCTTGCTTCCCTTTGTGTTGCTCACGAATTAGTTCATAAGAAAAGCGCTCTGAGATTCATCTACATCTCTAATTATTGTCAGGCACATATGCATGTGATATTTTAACAGCTTCTTAACATCCTCCTTGAATATTGGTGAAGTCAGTACTCGTAATTGAGGCCTGGCCACGTGTTGAAATGTTCTTCCACTCACAAGGAAAATTAAAAAAACTGTAGGATGCTGTGCCTGACACCCCTCAAAAGCTGCTTCTCAGATTTGCCCAGTTCAGACTGTCTATTATTTGTAATTATTGGCAAAGATCTGAAAGTCAGACTGTTCTCTTGTCCTTTTCACATATCACCACTGAATAATAGTAGCAAATTTGAACAGGATATTAATTCATTGTTGTTTAGTAGAAGGTTTCTGCTCAATTCTAATGAAAACCAAAATTTGTATCATGGTGCAAAATGCAGCTGGGTATATGGGTGGCTCCACTGGAGATGTATTATGGCCTAAATATTTTTATGGTTAATGGTAAAATGTAAAGTGGGATGAACTGGAGTCCCAGGTGCCCTATTAGAAAAAATTAAAAAAATAATTAAAAAATTAAAATTTGCTTAGATTTTTGCTCGAATCAATAAGAAAACTACTAAAGTGATATAAATTGAATCTCAAGTTGAATCTCAAGTTTCAATTTCTACATAACTGTTAATTAAAGCCATTTGGCTGAGCTTTCTGAGTCTGGGAAAATTAATTTAGTTCTAAATAATCTCAAAGATATGTTATTAAATCTCAAAGACCTTTATGGAAGGATCCCCTCTTGCATCATTCTTGTGGCTGAGGGGTAATGACATGCAGAGTTTGTTGGTGGTCCTTGGAGGTCGGTGTGATCTCTGTGGTCCAAGCCATGGATCTTGTGGCAAGTAGCTGGAGTGATAAGCAGCATTTCCACTTACTGGTGGCACCTGTTCAGCCATCTTTAGCTCACAGGGAAAAGAAAAGGATGTCTGGATTCAAAACCATGGCATTAGAGCCTGGAAGAACATTTGGAAGAGCTTACACTATGTTTACACTGCACCGAGGGCTTTCCTCCAGCTGCTGGCCCTTGACAGCCTCCAAAGCTGGAAAAGAGGTGAGCTAAGCCATGAACTGACTTTCTGGGGCCATAGCAAGTTTCTCTTCTGGCAGACAACTCCCACCAGTTGACCAGAGCAGGGCTGACCCCACGTGCACTGGCTCAGCAGACAGGGCAGGGTCATTTCCATTCCCTGATGTTGCGCCCAGCAGCTCCTTCCAGCCCCTTGTCCCTGCTGTGCCCTAGGGGCTGTATTTTCTCCCCATCCTCTAGGACCTACCAACATTGCCACCACCATCCATAGAGTCTGCCCAGAGTCTTTTCCTCCTCCCAGTCACACCTGCCTGCCCAGAAACCTGGGTTCCAGCCTCCAGGATGTGCCAGGAGCAAGGCAGAGTGTGACCTGTGCTGTCAGGCTGCCACGTGAGCTGTCCCAGTCCCAGCTGGATGACAGCCCCAGGACTTCACTCTGAGGGCTGCACCACCATCATAATCATCTTCCTCTACTTCCTTCTACTTCCCCTTTCTCACACTTCTTTCTTTGGTAATGAACCTTCAATTTCCTCCAGGTAAATAAAGTGAAACTGGAAAGAACTCTAAAACAAAACATAAAAGTAGCCACGCCGGAGAATTATAACACAGTTTCCCTGGGAATGGGTTCTTCTGTCATCACACTGCAGGTTTAGCCTGTTGTCTTCTACTTTGGTTGCCTTTTCTTCCCAGATTTTAGCTATCTCTAGCATGTAACCTCCACAGAAGCATTTGGAGCCAGGCTAATACATGAAGAGACTCCTCCCATAGCTCGATTTTTATTAGTGGAAGGATCAGAGAAATTGCCACATTTTTAACATCGCTCTTTGCAGTAGCCATTAACGTTCATGGTGTAGAAACAGTAAACTCATTTATTGACAATACGGAGCTCTGAGGTCAATTCTTCTGTATGAGGTTTTCAGGTTCTGGGAGAGCACATGTTTGTTGCTGAGTAGGTTACATGGTATTTTCATTTGGAAGTGACATTTTACGTGACATTTTACTTTAGAACAATAACTGGGAAAAATCGAAATTTCAGGTCTGTAGCAGAAGACTAATGTCTATTACTTAGTCTATCTAGCAACTTGCATCATTTGTAAATTCTGCCTGATTGCATCTCTTTTCACAAAATCCTGTTTAAATGCATTTTGAAGAAGGGAGGGTGCTGACTTTTTTCAAATGTGCTGGTTTGCAAACATGCAGACCAGCTGTCCTACTCACCGGTGAAGATAAGAGGGCTCAGATGAAGAGTTTTCTGCTGCTGGAAACACAAGCAGTTTTCTCAGGAGACTGCTTTGAGTGAGACTGCAGCAGTATTGTGGCCCCTCTGTTAGTGGTGGGTATTGCTGCATGCATGTGTAATTTGTGTTAGGTAAAATCAGGAGGTAATAAAGACAGGTAAAAAGAAAGGATGGGCGATCTGCTACGTAGGGTTTTTGCCTTTCATTTTCTTATTTTTCTTTGGGAGAAAAAAATGTCCAGGGAATGCCACATTAATTTGGGGAGAAACGAGTGCTGCTTTAAATCAGAAAACTTGCGTTACACCAAGTGCTTTATTTTGGGAACCATTTCAGTATGTTATGAAGGAAAGTTGCAGACTAGGCATGTTTACTAGACCTTTAATTGCTACATTTAGGAGAAAGGCGCTTTTTTTTTTTTTTCCCTTCACCCTCCCCCCTCCCCTATTTAACGACAAGAAGCCAGAGTTTGCTGTGCAAATGAAGCAGGCTTTGCAAGAATCAGATTCACTTTGGACGACTCTTCACATTCCTCGTCATCATTACATTAGGCAGCACAATTCCATCTCTGGTTGTTGGGCAGAAAAAGTGGGCAGGCTGCCAGGTAGACGTTTCCATGGCTCCCAACCCCCAAAGGTGATGCGTTTTTCAGCTAATTCAATGAAGAGTGGGCTGAACTTTGGGTATAAACTAGACAATAGCTGCCTTCGCAGTATCAGCAGAATGGTTTATGGGAATGCACTCCACATTTGGCAGAGCATCATGTGACCTTACGGCTGAGATTTTGTGATGGTGCCAACGGAGACTTGGAAAGCGGTGCCCGTTCTGACTTTTTTCCTCTTTTCGTACATGGCTCAGAAAATGGTGGATCTTAATACTTGACTTTAGCCAGACTCAGCAAGCGATTGAGCTTTGAAGCACAACTTTGCCTTTATTCTGGCTTTTTTGGCACACCACCAGGAGGCTGTCCCTTTCACGCCTGATAAATTCTGCTTCTTATCTCCAGATAGAAAAAAGAAAGAAAGAAAATATAAGCAGAATAATTATACTTCATAACTGCATTTTAGAACTACACGTTTGATTTTTTTATTGGTGACGTGTAGTTTAGAGCAGCCCTCCTGAGTGTCTGAAGGATAAAAGTTGTTATTTTTTTATTTTTCTGGGTTGTTTTTTTTTTTTTCCCGTCCTCCTGTTTAATGAACAGACGTTTGAACTGGGCAAACGGGGCGACAGCACTGAACATGAGATCATTGCAGCCTAGTGTAGCAAACTGGCACCCTGCCTTTTCACCCCTTTGCTCCGGCACTTTTGTGCAATCCCCATTTATAAAACCAGCACAGGGGCGAGGTGAATTTTCTGGTCTCTCCCCACCGCTGGTCCTGGGCAGGCAGTTGCGGCAAGGATTGGTGCAGCTTTTGCGCAGTGCTTTGTGCCTGGAATTCCGAGAAGAGCGGGAGAGAGAGAAGACAGGCATCCTGGTCTTCTTCCGAGAAAGAACAGGAGCCCTAAGAAGAAGAAACAAATCTGAGTTTGTCCTACATACAAGAGTACAGAAAAAAAAAAGTGACTCTCCTGCTTCCAAAAAAAAAAAAAAAAAAAATCTGGCATGTTTCACTACAGAGGCATCAGGACGTGTTAGAGCTTCTTAAAGCAGTGTAACAAAATGAGCACAGGAGATTGTTTCTTTAAGTAAAAACAAAAACAAAAACAAAAAAAAAAGGAAAAAGAAAGATGGAATTTATTTTTTTGTTTGTTTGCTTGATTTTTTCACTATTGCTCACATAGCAGTATTTGGCACTGGGTGAACACGTACCTTTCATATCAGGTATAGCTTCTGTTTCTTTTTTTCCTCTTTTTCTTTTTTTTAAACCATTTTAAATATGTTGTTTTGCAACTGAATTCTTGTGTATTAATTTTAACGTAGTCTTCTCTTCACACTTTTTAAAACTAACTTTTTTGGGGGTGTTTTTGATCTAATGCTGCTAAAAACAGAAAGTAAACAAAAAATCGAGACTCTGTAGAGATAAGTGGTTAGGCACATTTTGTCTTTGCTAAGCACTGGAGTTGTGCAAAAACCTTAATGTTGCATTTACTCAGTCTAAGCTTTGGTTATCTCTAAGAAAGTTGTGGGTATTTAGATCTGGTTGCTAAGGAAATTAAATTCTTTTTTTACAGTGTGACTCATGCTTTCAGTTTCTAAAGAGGAGAAGTGAAAAAAACCGCGTGTTAGCCAGCAGGAAAGGATCGCTCTTGTAGCCTGTATATTAAAGTTGTTACTGAGTTAATTCATATATGAGTTTCTTACAGTTTGTATCTAAATCTGCTACAAAGAAATCAGTGTGATAAGCATGGAATAAAAGGCACATTATTGGGACATTCATGAAGTACGCCTGGTTTGCAGCCAGTAACAGTAACTATTTTAAGATTTTTGGAAAAGCAGCACTTGTCCAGGAATAGCTGAAAACTGTATTTAAGATACCCATTCAGGATGTTTGTGATCAATGTATGTACAGTTAAAGTAAGTTTTGAGCATATGACGCTTTAGTAGAGCCTTTTACTTAAGCCATTTGTCTGTCTGTTGTAGCATATTCCTAAGCAATTAGAAGAATGTGTAACTAAATTCATTCTGACTGGCAGATTTGTAAAAGCTTGGCCAAATTGGTGTTTTATGTAGTTGTTTTTTTTGTTTCTTTTTAATATTTTCCTAGTCTTTTAAATTTATGTTAAAAATACAGATGTTCTCGGCTAGAAATGACTTTGAAATTACAGTGTCTCTTTCACTAGAAACTCTTAAATTTGATTTTTTTTTTTCAAAATGTTCATGATATGTGTATCTCTAATAAAAGACTTTATATATATGACTTTATGAAATAGGATGGTTTTAACATGCTTTCCCCTTTTTATACATTACTGAGTAGAGTGTAATTTCTAAGATTGTATGCTAATTTTTCTACTTTATATTTTTGTTGTTCTGCAATGAATTCTGGGAAATGGATGAATGGAGACCTTATATATATGACACATACTCCTCCATATACCCATTTTGGACCAAAAAGTGTTTCTTAGATTTATGGCGATACTGCCCTCCCCAACAGTTTGTTGGAATAGTTTTGTTTGTCATACATACCTCAGACTGTTGAGAAACCAAGGCTTGCATTAGCTTAAAATAACTTTTCAAATTTCTCTGCCTGGTCAGACAAATCACTGTTTTCCCCCCCTCATAAGTTTTTGCAAATTTTTCTTAATTTAAGCCACTTAGTTTATGACTGTATTTTTCTGAAGTTCCGTACCAAATTACCTCATTGTGTTCACGGCTTGATAAAAAGTACACCCTTTTGTTAAGTTTGCTCCTTCTCTTCTGAAATTCTTAATAGAAATTAGGTATTTCTAAGTTGAAAAAAAAGGCTAGAAAATAGTAAAAGAAAGAGTCTCTTTTCCAAATAGTGCATGTTCACAGCATGTCTTCTCACGAGGAGGGGCGTCAGCAGTGTCGGGTTTATGCTTAAAAGCAAAATTACTAATTTTTGTATGTTTCCTGTTCAGAAAACACTTCACCTAAAATAAATAATACAAAATCTTTTTCTCACTGTTTTTTCTTTTTTTTTTATACTTTTATTTTAGTGAAAGAAAAATTAAAATGAAAAAGGAAAATGAAGAAGTTAATTATACCAGATTTCAGCGAAGGTAATACAGTGATCTAAAACACCTTTTTTCTTTGTTGGTTGGTTGGTCTGTTGTTTTTTTTTCGTTATACTATAAAGCCATTGGCAAGAACCTGAAGCAGTTTAACTTTAAAAAAACAATTTCCTTAAGACAGCCTAGAGATATAATTTCTGAGACGTATATTAAACTTTTGCTCTCATTATTTGCTGTTGGGAATGTTGCAATTTGTGTAGCTGTAATTGCATGAAGATGTAGCTTTATAGTGTATCTTTACATGAAGTTTAAGAATAAACTGAAAAATTAAAACATAATTTGTTTTTTGGTTATGGCTAGCAAATATATAAGATATATAATAAATATAAGACATATATTTACTAATATATTGATAATTTATTTTTAGTGCATATATCAGCTTTTTACTGTGTAACTTTAATATAATAACCAATTATGTTTCAAGTGTGGAATGTATCTTCTATTCACAAAAAAAAAAAGAAAAGAAAATTATATAAGAAATTTTATTGCACTTATTGCACTTATCATTCAGTAAGTTGTATATGGAGTCTTCATACTTATTTCTGATATTAGGATAACTATTCTAGTTTGAGGGCTTGTCTCTACATATTTTCTTCAGTGTCAGCAGAAATCAGCTACCTTCTGAATGCTGAAGTGTTGTATGGAAAGTGAAAGCAGGTTTAAAAGAGACTTTTCTAGAAAGTAAATTAAAGTTATTTTAAAATGCAAGAGAATATGAACATGCAAGATTTAATCCACTAAATTAAAAAAGAAAAGGGAAGGAAATACAATGGAAAAATTAGAACTATGGTGAAAAATAGTGGAAGGAAGGCATTAAAATTTTATTCAGATACAGATTTCAGTTACCTGTACACCAAAATCAAAAAACATTTTTATATGGTGTCTGGTTTTAAAATTATACCTGCATCTCATGACTGAATTTTACAAATTCCTTCACATTTATATTGTTGCAAGTTATTCTGATGTATCAGGTGTTGTGCTTAAAGGTGCAGTGTTAGTCAATGCTTTTGGTTAAGAGTATGGAACCTATAAAACTGTGTCTGTGTGTCACCTTTCTGAATAACTGGGTTTTGCCCCAAAGGAGATGTTTTCAGTCTGTTGTTTAGGGTACCCTACATTCAGTGTGGGATAATTTTTATTGGATTGCTTGCCAGTCACAAGAAGGATGGATTTGTCATAATCCTGAATTTTTGTAAGATTGCATTTCCACTTGCATTCTTATTACTAGGGAAGTGCACTGATGGGAGGGTTGGTGAATAAAATACACAAACTAACTTCTTTGCTTTGATTAGCGGCTGTTGTTTTATTAACAAGTTATTGTCAAGCAGTGCTTTAGCTGCTGTGTAATGGGAAGAACTAGCTACTCAGTTTTCACAATGTTGCATTGGAGCAGCACTCCACTTTTTGCATCTCAATTTGGTGAGCTGAATTTTATTTTGAGTTGAAGTACATGACATGAGCTCAGACACAAAGGAAAACCTGTACTGTTCACTTGTATGTCATGTCCAGGTATTGATTCCAGTCAAGCATGCCCTAGTCAGATGCAAGTTGGGAGTTGAGAGTTCATTAGTAAGGCAAAGAGCGCACAAATGGACATTAGCTCCTGCTGAAGACAAAACAATCTCTTGCCATTAATCTGTTTAAAAATAAAAGTACTCTTCCATTTTCAATAGGAACTAGTCACAAGTCTTTGGCTTGTTTGTTGCCTCCACCATTTGTGCAGTTAAGCTTGGAGGAGCCTTCCTTGCAATAGTTGGTAACGTTTCCATTCTTGAATACTTGTTCTCACACCGCATCGTATGTTTGTTTGTTTGAAGTCTTCTGCACTCCCTGTAAGAGGAAAACCCAAACCAGCCATGCCAATTGGCATAAACCCGTAGATCCGATCTTGTGTTGAAACGCACTGCACAAGCTCGCTTCTATGGGTCTGTGTCAGTGTGGTGATCTGGCAAAACTTCAGGCAGCACTCATTGCAGTGCTGCTTGACAACAAGCCCAAATGAGTGTACAAAACCATGTACTGATTTTGGAACTCTTCTCTTGTCCATTGCCTTCCAGCTTGATTAAGGGATTTGTTCTTTTATAGCTTGCTTTTAGCATCTTTGGCTTAATATCTTATTAAAATTTAGAAGGAGGTGTGAGGGAATTGTAGGGTTTCCAATGAGGGAATGTAGGATTTACAATTTCCTGGCCTTACTAAATATGCCATTCCATGGTATTACACACAAAAAGAAAGAAGCTATTTATATTTTATTCTTATTGTAAAGTAAAACCAAATATGCATTTCTTTCCAGAAATGTTCAGGGCTTGCCTCATCCCTATCAAATATATATGTATATATATATACGCACACAACACACGTATATATCTTTATACATATGTAAACAGGCTAGAACAGAAGTTATACCTCTGCAGTAGAGAAATCAATCTAAGAATATGCCTTATTGTCTGAAAAGTGGGGAATAACTGCAGTTGAAAGCCACCCCCCATGGGAAATATGCAGGCCAGTGGCTGCTGTCACATTCCAAAGAAAGGCTGAAGAAATGAAGAAGACTTTATGGTCACCGTCGGAAGCTGTGTGCATCCGGGTTGAGGTAGTAGGTTGTATGGTTTAGAGTTACACCCTGGGAGTTAACTGTACAACCTTCTAGCTTTCCTTGGAGCACACTTGAGCCATCGAGGAATTCATCACCACTTTAATCTGATCAGGGAAAGTATGCAAAAAGGTATTGTTTCATGGCTGTACATAATGATCACTCTGAGGCTTTATTGATGTTGAAATAGTCCTGATGACTTCATTATTTCATTTAAATCCTGTTATGAACAATGCTGACACATTGCCTTAATGGACTGTGACTATGTACTGCAGACACTTAAGGAAAGAATGATGATTATTTTAATTCCATTAACATGAAAGCTTTAAAAGTTATTTTGGTTTACAAACTCAGGAAAGTACCAAGTATTTAATGCATATTTCTTTCTTCAGGGGGTAGCTTGTCCTATACATTTTATTTTTGTTGCTGGCATTATGTAGGTCTATATTTTTTTGAAAAGGAAAAGAACATTTTCTTTTGTCCTTAAAATACTTTCCAGAAAATATTTCATTCTGCTGCTAGGATAGCAGTGGCAATGTCACAGGCTGATCCTGGATTTATGATATTGTTTCTGAAGAACTCAGTGTTATGAGCACAGAACTAAATGACCTGCAGGCCCGTCTGTGTTGCCACCTTCCTGTGACTCACTGGCCCAGCCCAGCCCAGCCCTGCTCTGGGGTCTCTCACCTGTGTCCTTACACAGCATGTCAGGCCAGGGTCAGAACTGACCCAAAATGCCCTTGTCTGTTTTGGTCGTTGATTCATCTTTCTAGCTCAGCAAGACTTGGAGAAGTCACACTCCCTGTGCAAATGGTTTCCAAAACACTGGAAATTCACTGGGTGCCTCCAAAAAAAATTATCCCTCTTCAGTCCTGTGTCCACATGCCTTTTTTTTTTTTTTTTAAGGCACTACCAGAATGCACCAAGGAGAGACAAAAAAAAACTATCCTAATCTGACTCTGTAGACAAAATTTGGCTTGTAGAGGTTTATGCCCCCATAATGTGAACCCATTTCATTCTGGTTTGCAGTCTTCCTCTTTCTGTCTGGGCAAACAAAGAATAAATGTCCCTTATTGTGTACATCCCAAGACCAGGTATCCTAACAAAGAGAGACAAAAAGAGTGAGTGTTTCACCTCCTAGGAACAGCTATGCAGCAAGAGAGATAAGAGTTGTGCCTATATATTCCCCCAGATTTTTTAAGTGAGTGGAACTGACCTCAAAGATGAGACCTCCCAAGTGAGATGGATGGACATTATTGCCAAAGTCATAGCATCTGGACCAGACAGTGATGCTCATTCCAAAATAGTTGGGGAAAAGTGATACTGTGTTTTTCCACATACTTTTCCATAAAAAGTGAAAAAGAGTATTATTTTCAAGAATAATGTGTCATTAAAGACAGCAATAGTGATAATTTTGCTGGAAAGTGATTTAAGTTTGTTTCTGTAAAGCAGAAGAGCAGAGCAACAGCCCTGTGGTATTGCTGTCAGGGGCAGATCAGATTCCTATGGGGTGAGGAGAGAGTAGAATCTGACTGTTCCAGATAGGGGTGAGGGCTCTGCTCCTGGAGCTCCCCTGTTACCAGCAAACAGTTCTTTTTAAAGTGAATTTTGAAGGCCTGAATTTCTGAATTTACTTTTATTGGAGGTGAACATAACAAGTTGATATTTTCAATGGTTAGTTGTTTTATGTTTTGCATCAGCAAGGACAGTTAAGAATGTTTATTTTAAGTGGACTTGGAGGTTGATTGTATTTTGGTTCTCTTTTCTTTCCATGTCTGTCTATTAAAAAAATAATTTGCTCGCAGGTCCCTATGTTTGTCTCCTATCAGCTTAAGGTTTATCTGAACCCTTTCCTAGATAAGGAATAACAGGGGGAGATGAAAATGGATTTAGTTTATCTTTTTAACAGCACTTATTTTCAGTGATTAATGTTTGTGATAGGAAATTGATAAAGAGGATCTGCATGACAGGTGGATCCAGACTGAGTTTTAAGCCTGTATTAAAGTATATGGGACAGAGCAGAGATGAGGTTGAGTGAATCAGAATTGTTCCAAGCTGATGGAAAATGCTTAAGGGAGCAGCGGTTAAATAGGAGGATAGAGGGGAGATCTCCATCAACCAGTGAAGCCTAACAGGGACCACTCACAATCTGAGTAAAAACTGCAATATCTTCTGTGGATTCAAAAAGACTGGTCACCAGTACATTTTCTTTTGTTATTTTAATTTTTTTTTTCTTTTGTAGTTTAAGTTCACTGGAAAGAAACATTGTGATTGCTGGTTTCTGCCAACAGAGCAACAGGTGTTCAATCCTTTTATATTAATTCTTCAATTAGTTGCAAAATAAGGGAAATTGTTTATACTAAGCTGAACTGAATAGAAATGACTGATGCAGAAAATGCGGGAATGTTTCATCTGTCCTTCTAAGGCATGATAAATTTGTAATTCTATCAGGCCTAGTTGCAGGTTGCTATGCAAATTTTAGTTGCAGCATCACCAGCTTTAATGAATATACATTTTCTCTATTTCTTTCTCAGTTCTTTAATTTAGTTTTTTTATCCTGTAATGTGCAATGCATTGTTTTGGCAAGAGTTATCAAGTTACAAGCAAAAATGAATGAGACTGTGAGGTAATTTTGAAGCGGATTAAGGTAGAGAATGAAAAACAAAGGGGAAAAAAGCTCTATTAGGAACAGCTGGATGGAGTTAGGTCTTCTGTGATTTTATTTTAAAGTCATAAAAGATATTGTCTGTTTTAAGTGAAGTCTGACATATTTTACCTTTGCAGTTAGGTTGGAATATAAGCGTGCCTCCTAGGCTCAGCATTACACTGATGTGATGCCTCTGTAAGAAATAAATGTAGTTTGTGACATGGTTAAACAGGGATGGGTTCCAACCTAGGGCCCATCTGAGAGTGTTTTTTCCTTTAAGTAAGGCAGAACATTGTTATTCTTGTGCCTTTACTTTGCTTCCTGCATTTGGAAAAAATCTCTGTTAAGATATTCATGGAAAATCTGGAGATCCAATGGATCTGCCACTCCCAGCTGTTCCTTTGGGCGATATGTCCTCAGGGTTTCACAAATTTGGTCCTAAAGAAAAGCTGCAGAGGCACCGAACCACTCGGCACCCTTTTGCTTGCCACAATTTCCTTGGAAAATATTAAGTCTGATCCGTAGTGAGCCCTGATTCCCAACAATGGAATTACAGCACAGCAAAAGCCTACTACAATGCCAGGTCCTGCCTGTCTTAAGAGCTAAACCACTTCAGAGAGCTGGGGAGAATTTATATTTCCTTCTGCAGTCCACAGTGGCTCTGTCCAGGGGCACGTCCAAAGAAAACAGAGTTAGAGGGACATTTCTGAGTTAACAATCATGATTTGGAAGCACTGACAGAGTTTGGGTGTTTTGGGCGCAGCCATTTTGAGACCTTTCCCTGTACCAAAAGTGCCATTAATCCAGTTTACCAGAAGATGTAAAGTAAGTTATTCCTAGTTTTGTGCTGTTGAAATAGCACAGGGTAGTCAAAAATATATGAGAAAATTTCTGATTTTGTTCTTTTACTCAGCAAAAGAAAATGCTGAGTTTCACTTGGTCTCATCCTGTGTTTAACTTGCCTGTCTTCAAAACAGTTGAAGTTCTTCAGAGATTTTTAGATAAAGAATATGTTAAAATGTTAAAAGCGATCCCAGAAAAGGTTTTCCTCACAAATCTGTCATTTAAACAGCCTTTAATATTCTCCAAAACTTGCTTATTGAAACTCTTCAGCAAGAGACCTGGGATAGGTTGCTTCAAGTTGGAACAGAAGTGCAATTGAAATTTTTCAGATATTTTGGATGCGGTTTCTTATGGTATTAATTTATCTATTGAGAGCAGCTTCTGATATTTTTAATAAAACAAACATTAAATACATATGACAGGCCCTGTTTGAATGTGGGTTTTTATAGCACAGTTAAATATAAGTTTGAAAAGCTAATGCTTTTGTATTACACAGTACAGAAGAATGAAATTGTTGGCCTTCACATAGTAAAAAATATTTACCTCAGAGTGATCTTTTTGGTAGTTTCATTTTGCATAAGACTTCTGGATATTTTAGTTGCAATTCATTTTAGAATATATCATGTATATGAAAATTTCAGGCTAATTTTGGTTCTTTTTTTCTTCATATCTTCTTTCTCGCCACTTCTAAAGACTGTAAGAGCAAGACTCACATTGATGAAGTCTTCTCAAGAATACTAGAAAAATATGAGTAAAAACTCAAAACTCAGGCGTCTTTTTTGTTGTTTTCTAGAATGCCATTCTCATGTTCAGGGATTCCTGTCTCCTTATCCCTTCTTTTACAAATATGATTGGCATGGTATTTGATCTTACAGCAAAACAGGCATGGATCCCTTTGCTCTGTATGGGCTTTGTTGCACCTCTTTTGCATGGAAGGATCACCCCCATAAACACCTGTACTTGGGGGTTTTCTGGATAAGGTAATTGGCTTGAGTAAGACTGGCTCCAACATGCACCAATCATTGCACCAAGAGCCTCATTGAAAGGTCACAAATACAGAACTGAAACTAATCATTTTTCTAAGAGTCACAATAGCCTTGTGTACTGCTTGCTTTCATGGCTGGGAAAAAAGGGAGTGGTGCACACTTTTATTTTCTTGCATGTGGTTAACATACGTATATTATGCTTGTATTGTCTTTATCTGAATGTTATGAGTCACTTCAATTAAACTTTATGTCCATGGTTGAGAGAGATTTATCTGGGTTAATCTGTGGTTTATCTGGGAAATGCAAATCCCTTCCTTTTACTTTTGGTCTCCACACATTTTTCTACTGGTTCTGTTTTGATTTTTCATTTACTGACAGCATGATAATCCTGGCAATGGATGTAGAACATTGCAGATATACTGGCAACAGGGATGGATTGGGAGTGCCCTGATGGCTGGAGAGAAGAATGAGATTGCTGTCATGTTTACAAGGTTAGCAGAAATCAAAGTCTACCCAAAACATATTCTCCATGAATCTTTTCTGTCATGACTCCTCAGCTTGGGAATGAGAATAAAGCTATTTATTACTATCACCTTTGTAGGTCTGCCCTGAGACCATGGAGTTGAATTTGCTCAAACTCTGTGTGACTCTAATTTTTCAAAGCCCCTGGGCAATAAAAGTAGTGTAAGGCTCACTTTTCCCTGACAAAAGCCCAGCCTTGTGATTAGTGCAATATCAAAGCAGATTTGCATGTCTAAGAAAAGATGACTGTCAGTGACACGTATCTTTATGTATATTTGCTGTTGAGGATTTTTGCTTGGCACTACACTGAAATGCACAAAGGAAAGCAATCCCAAAATTCTCCATCTCAGCCACTGCAATTAGTGTGCTGAGACAAATTTGTTCATTTTCCATGTTAGGAAGAAAACATCAGATGGGAACTTGACCATGATAACTTCTCTACTGCTTGAAAGAACTTTGCTTTAGACTATGGATAGCACGTGGAGCATGCTAAATCCAGGTAAATGGCTGATCTCCTGGAAAGTTACCCAAGAAAGATGTTCTGTCTGGACCAGGAAGTAGATTCCATGGTAGCCTGTGATCAGGAGAGATGGAGGTATGGCTTGAAAGTGGCTCTGGTATTCAAGTGTCTTGGGCTGAGGATCATTGAATGCTATTCTATATCACAGCTTGTCCAGCAAATCTTGTACTTTAAGAGAATATTTTCATCTCCACCTTTGCAAAAAGCCAAAGTGCATTTAATTTTTACAACTGAAAGGGATTCCATAAGATCCTTGAACCAACATTTGCCTATGTCAGCTGAGCTTTTTATTGGGAGGATGTCCAAGTTTAGGACAAAACTGGGGGAAAACCTCCAAAGGAGCCCCCCAGAGAATAAACCCCCCAGGATTCTTCCCCCCTACCGGACTCGGAAAGAATTTTTTCCTCAGAGGGAAAAGTGGAAAAAACCTATTTATTAATGAACACAGGAAAACACTTCCCAGCACCAAGAAAATGATTCTCCAAAGTGAGCGAGGATCGATGAGCTCAGACAGTCGCGGCTGTGAAGGGTGAAAAGCTTCTTTGGCGGACTCCAGAACAGTCTCTGCAGGTCCCGTCCGGAGCTGGTACAGATCTTGGAGATGAGAGGAAGAAGAGGAGGGGAAGAAAAAAAAACCAGCAGCAGCTGGGGCAGCAGCAGCCAGGGGCAGCAGCCAGGCAGAAGCCCAAGCAGCAGCAGGAGTGGGAGGAGCTGAAACAGCTCCCTGCAGACAGCGAGGGGGATGGGGGGGCAGGGAGAAGGGGTAGACACAACACCAACCCGGGACATTTTTTAGGGGTAGAGTTTTTAATAAAGTAGGACTGATATTATGTTGAACTTACTTGTTTGAGAGCTGCTGCTGAGGCTGATGTCCATGTAAGAGGACATCTTTGTGAGCTGGGGGACAGGGAGCAGTGGACCAAAGTAGTTGTTCAGCTCTATGCTAAGTAATATTCTTTTGTCCAAATGATAACTTTTGATCCTTAGGCTAGATTTTTCCAAAAGTATGTATTTTACCATATTCACTTCCAATTTATTCAGCTCTGCTGCCCAAATATATATTTCCATGTTGTGTGTGGTAAGAGAACTAAGCTCAGACCGCCTAAATCATGTGTTGCACTTGTGTCTCATCACTGCCTGGCAGTGTCTGAAAATTCCCAGCCTCTGCTGTTTACAGCCCCCACACACTTGGAGACGAGACTGCAGGCTCGGGTCCATCTGAGGTACCACAGCTGGCAGTTTGGCTACTGCCCTAGGGAGGTTTTTGCTTAAGAAATTATTTTTGTCTTTAGGCAGCATTTACTCAGGATGTGACTTGTGAAGTATGTGATCCCTGTGGTGCTAAAGGCACTTTTGCAAGTGATTATTTTTATATATTGCAAAGCTTATTGCTCTTCTTAAATGTTTATCTTCTGATACCGGAAGAATTCAGATGTATTTTTATCATTATTTTGGTTTTGAATTATAGCTGTAACAGAATGACCAAAATGTAAATTTTAGTGATGAGTCTAAGAGCTTAACTCATACTTCGTGCAGCATTTTGAAGCAATCCTGCTTTTTTTCCCCAAAATATCTTGGGCATTTAGGAGTCAGCATCCTGTTGATTTACAACATCTGGTCAAGTTTTAAAAGAGAAACCTCAGGTGCAAGGGCACTTTTACAGCTTTTTGACCCAATGACAGGATGTTAAATATATAAAGTGGTTGGAGCTGCTTCTGGGTTGTGCTTCTGTATGTGAGACACTTAAACATGGAGTGCCAATACATTCTTAGCAGCTTTTATGAGATAATAGCGCTTTAATTTCTCTCCTCTGGCTGTTGTAAAGAAAGGCAATATAAACAATGCAGCCAGAGAAAACAGGCGCAGCTTGCGCACCTGATACTCCTATTGATGCTGCTGCCAACCAGCCATCTAAAAGGGGACACAGGACTCCTTTTCTCCCCTTGCCCTGCACTGTGGGAGGAGTTGTCTGCCCTGGGAGACAGTGGTGTCCCCAGGCTCCTGTTTTTAGGGCAATGCTTTCAGGGAATGCTGCCAGGCACTCTGCCTCCATCCTGAACACCAGCCTGCACCGTCCAGCCAGGAGCCCTCGAGCCCTGTTGGGGTGGCTCTTGCTGGAGGGGCTGCAATCACCACCCCACCAAGGACAGGGACACGCGGTGTCGTGCCCAAAAGGAAGGAATTGAGCCTGGCAGTGAGTCAGTTCAGGGGTTTTTTGGCTAAGAGAGTCCAAGTGTTGGTCTGTGGAAGTAAACACGCAGTGTGCCCAATCAATGTGCTATTTATTAGTGTTGTGAGCTGCTGGAAATACCAGAGCGGATAAGGGCTGCGATTCAAGGCCACGGGGCTGGGCCCACACAGCTCCCAAAGCCAGGAGCCAAGGACGTGGGAATCCTCACCAAGGGAGCCCTCCTCACCCTGGCAGTCCGGAGGGATGTCAGGCTGCGCTCGTCTCCAGGCAAGAGGAGGTTTGCCTTAAGGATCCTTCTCATACGTGAGGAGAGGCTGCTGTTTGCTATTGTGTAATTTGATTTGACTCTAATTTAATGACAGTTCTTAGCAGGCAACATGATTTGCAAGGCTGATTTCAATTTTTATTGATTGGGCCTTTAATTTACTTGGACTTGCACTCAGGAGCTTCATCGGAGATTTAATGGAAGTCTGCAAAACCAGCTTGGTAAGGAATTTCTTGATGGAACTTGAACTCAAATCATTCAATAACAAGTCACTCAGGTGCAATGTGAAAATATTTTAACAAAGAAAATTCTTAGTTAAGCTTCACTTTTTAAATAACAGTTTGGCAAATCCTATTTAAAACCTTTCTTTGGATTCTTGTGGATATTTCTCTCCCAAATTCTCACACTCAATATCTATTAAAAGGTAAATTAAATATGTCATTTTTAGAATGTTGCATAATGGGCTTTTAAAGGTGACTTCTTGGAGATTATAATTGCAAAACTTTCACTGAAAATAAGTAATTTATAACTTCTGGAAATCTATTATTTTATCCATTAGTAAGAAATTTACCAAATGCAGAACAAATTCTGTAAAAGCTGCAGGTCTCCTACTTGCTTTCATGCTGCAGGTATATTTCGAAGTAAAGAATTCAAAGCATAAAAAATCGATTTTATGCTTTTGAAATCTATCAGCAATTTTATTCAGACAAGCTTTATTTTGTTAATATTTATAAATTAATATTCATAAAGTCTAGAAATTAATGTTCCAAGGTTAATTAATAATAATTTTTATTACCTTTTCCAAAACCAAACCTTTGCACTTGAACTAATGAATGAAAAAAGCAGCAAGAGATACAGTGTATCTTTATGTGAGGAAAAAAGGAAGAGGGAGGATGAATTATTATGTGATAAGAGAATGTAACAGAAGGAAGGGAGGAAATTGAAGCTGCACATGGAATAAGAGAGAGGCTACAAGGAATAGAACTGCATTCATTGCTCATTGGCACTTAGAGGGGCTCTGAGGATGTAGCCACAGGAGTTCAGGAAAGTGTAAGAAAAAAAGGAACTTGAAAAGTGTGGGGAAAGGACACGAGGATGTTGTAGCTTCACATTGTTGTGCTTCATCCGCATTGGTCCCTCTTGGTAACTGTGGAATATTAGAAGAAGGAGAGATTTACAGGCAAAGCTTCATATTTATGAACAACAGAATATTCCTTCCTTATGTATGTCCTGGTCAATTTCTATTTATTTTATAAGCAGAAAAGCACATTATAATACTTACATTTGGAGGGCAGTAACTATGAAAAGTAGTATCTGAGAGTAAGTACACATTTCAGACAGATTGAAACCATCTCAAAATTATCCCCCACTACTGAGAATTAGGAAACCAAAAATATAAATCTACAGATAAACTGAAAATCCAGAGCAAAGGCACCCAGATAGCCATATCTCTAACACTGACACAGGCAATATAGTGATGATACTGGTTAGATCAGTGCAGTCTAAGACAATTAACACTAAATGTGATTATGTTTTGGCCACACTCTAACTGCACAGTGTCATCACAAGGGAGAATTAACTCATGTGTGTGCCTTTCCCTTGGTGCCTGCTAAGTGTATTTGCATAAATGAGGAATTTAAAACTCGCAAAAGCCTGAATAAAAAGAATAAGATAACCCCAACTTTTATATGAACTGAAATTAATTTGCAGCCTGTTACCACAAAACTTAATTTAGGGAAAATCCTAGTTAGAATCAAGAATGTTAAACATTTGTGTGAATAAGAACAGTATGTGCAGTGGTGCTAGAAGCAGCAATATTTCTGATTCAAACCATGCACTGAAGAGTTGTTGAGGTTCCAGAACTTCTTTCCCTTTAAAATTATAAGAGAATGAAATTTGTTGACTGCCGATCACTTCCAGACACAGAGTGATGGTCTATTAGTCCCTTTCAGAGTGTAATAGCAGTTCCACATTACACAAATTAATGGAATATCTCATTAATTTCATAAATGTCACTAAACTGGTTAAGTCATTATAAGTTTCCATCTCCTTGAAGTAAAATTAGCTGTTTCCAGATTTTCAGTTCTGTGAAAACATCAGCAGAATATGGAATCTGTTAAAACAGCCGGGTCTTCATTGGGAGATACCATGATCTTAACCTATTGAGCTATTTCTGTGAAGGAGATCAGCTTATTCAGCATCCAAAAAGAGCTTGAAGATTTGCATTCAAGTTTGCTTTGAGGAGAATTTGTGCCTCTCTATTCTATACATGAGCACTAATTTCTCTATGCAAAGGAGGAAATGGGAATATTTATGGTATGATATAAGAAATAATAATATTAGGTATTTTCAAATTTGAGTTTTGCATTACAAGGTTATTTGCTTGTTAAGTGAAATGGCTAACCAGTAAAGCAGGCTTTTGCTATGGTTATGAAATGGTGATTTGTTCTTTGCTTAAATCTTCACGTAAGCTATTCTCAAAGCTTTTGTTTTAAACAAAAAGTAGTTTAACACAAAGTTAAGTGAATCATATTCATAGGCAATTTTGCGAGGAGAAACAAAAGCCCAAACACTGTTGTCTTCTAGAAGGCAATCCTAATTTACCAGATTAGTTGACAGTAATTTCTTATTGGAGAGAATGACAGTCATTTTACAATGTTTTTAACATTTCATTAGAGGATTCTATTGACTTGTCTGATCACAATCAGTTGTTTCTCTTCTCTTCTCTCCATCTGATAGAACTAGAATATACCAGTCAGGCATCAGTGTACTATTGCTTTTTGTCTGTGCATTTTATATACAGCATCTCTGACGCAGCCTCCCATATATGATGCTACTCTTTTAAGACCTGATAGTAAATTTCTCCCTCAGTGGTGTCTTGAGTGATGATTTATTTCAGAACTATCGATCTTGCATGAAGTAAAGTATTTACTAATATAAGTCTACAGTTCAATTAACATATATTAAATTAGAAAATACTGAGAAAGTTAAATTCTCAAAATGTATTAAATACATTGCTTTAATTTATGTAATTTTTCGCTCATGGATTTTCTTTTAGAATGAGAGTAGATCCTCAGTAATGCTTTCAAATACCTTAAAAACCAGAAAACCTCACTATCAGAAGAAATACATGAAATCCTTGCTGATGTTAAAATATTCAAATAAATTCAGTCCCAGTCACTTTTATCAGTAGGTCCATAGCATAATATCGGAAATACTGAAAATGTAACTACGTTATAAAGTGTAATAGCATTTGAAAATAATTGTTCTAAAAATTGCTGTATGGCTTCAGAGCCACAGAGGACTTCAGAAGCTTTAAAGCTGCTTTAAACTTTAAATCTGTGGATTGAAACAAATGGGTATAAATATATTCAACAAATACTTAGGAGAGTTCATTAATGAGAGCATGCACATTGAGTTCTAACTCTGTGGAATGTAAGGGAACAAGAACATTTCATAACTTATAAATGTGAGGGGTTTTGTTTGGGGTTTT
Source organism: Sialia sialis (assembly GCA_009812075.1). Classification (NCBI taxonomy): domain Eukaryota; kingdom Metazoa; phylum Chordata; class Aves; order Passeriformes; family Turdidae; genus Sialia; species Sialia sialis. Next base: position 13,606,230 of record VRYO01001681.1, on the reverse strand, counting down.
TTGATTGTTTGGGGCTTTTTGTTGTTGTGGTGGTTTTGTGTTGTTCTGTTTTTTATCTGGTTTGGGGTTTTGCTTATCTTCCACAACCTTGGTCTTGAAGATTTATTAAAGAATCTTAAAAAAAAAAAAAATAAATGATGGTAAGTGATCTAACCAGGAGGTTACAAGGATTCATGTAATTTATACTAAATTTTAGAATTTTCATGTTTCTTATGTATTTAAAGCTACTTAATAAAAAACACTCTGTTTGTTCCAGGATGAAATTTTCATGAATATAGTTTTACTAGTTCATTATTTAGTTGTTACAAAAGTTTTTTCACTTATTGTTAAATAAGAACTAGTTAAATGATAAATGATTGAGGGAACATGTTGAATTCTTGTCCCTTCTTTAGCCTAAAAGCTTTTCTGTAAACCTGGAGGTAGGAGTATCCCAAGATGTCAAGGAAACAGTTGCATGCAGACAGACAATAGTTGTGTGCTTTATGGAAACAGTTAAGTGAAGACTAAGAGCATTATTGAGAAAAAAAATCAAAGTATAGAAAGTGTACAAATGAAATCTTAACAATGTCGAGTTCTTACAGAGACAAAATAATTGTTCAATTGAACGTTAAATAAAAGTTAAATGGAAAAAACGAAAGTATTTACAAGAAAAAAAAACAACAAGCTGCCAGGAGAAATGGGCCTTGTTTCTAGCAGTGTGAGTAGTCAAGGGGAAAAGAGATATGAATCATTAATGATCATCTATTAGACAAAGAAAATTATCCCATGACACTTGACTCAGTAATCCTAAAAGTCCTTGTACTTATGTGTCTCAGCATCTTCGGAATAACATAGTCCAAGAAGTGTAAATATTAGTGTTCATTTGAAGCTGCACAAAACCAGTTCAAAGTAATTCAACAGAAGAACACAAAGAGAAAGGAAATAAATGTAAAATGGAAAGCATAATGTAAATCATCTTTATAATTGTTCATCAGATAATGTTTGCCAACTAGTTGTCTAAACCATTGCCTTTTTGCTAATCTATATATTTTGTGGGATAAAATCTATTCTCTGAAGGTAAACTAGCTTTATATACAGCACTTCAATGGCATCCATTTAAAAATATTACTATCAATCTGCATAAAAAAGTAAATCTATTTATTTCCAGGCCTACAAGCCACAGCATTTTGAGAAATTCAGTTTATTCACAATTTTCAGTAGAATAAATATGATGCATCTTTAAGTGATACACACCCATGAATAAGACATTGCAATTACATTCATCAAGTATTAGGGAATAGCTAGAAAAACAGGCTAATATACAATCTTTCAGAAGTCCCTTCTCTTCCATGATAACCTCATTGAAATCTTTAAGGGCATTTGTACTCAGGAAAACATTCAGATTTGGTTTGAAAGCAAAGGTCCTTGCATCTTTCTCCATTCATATACCTCTATTTAACAGTTTTCCATGGACAGCTTCTAAAAACAGGATGTACCAGGGGTGTGACATCCTTTTGTGACAGGATACCCACAGTGAAAAGAAGGAGCTCAGGACAATTTAATAGTTTGTCTGATTTCATGCTAGATGTCATTGTCAGCATTGGGATCAAGGGTTGAGCCTTCTGGTTTGGCAAAATGATAACTAGTCCAAAATACATATTTATAAAAGTCTTTTCTGGGCAGTACATTAAAGGCCAAGTGCCTGTGCTCTGAGTTAAACAGCACCCTCTCACAGTTTGAAGGCTATGTATCACATTGGAATGTGTTTTCGCTATCAGTGTGATGTTTTCACATTGTGTTTTATAATGCAGTAATTACACAGCTTGCCCCACAGTTCTTCTTGAAATTAATGCATCTCTTGTATTTAATAATAACACACATTTAATAAGACTATTTCATTGTTATAAATATTAAAAGCTACATAATATATGCACATATAAAGACTGCAGTAATGAAGGTGTTTAAAATAAACAACACGTATTGAAATTCAAGTGCTGAAGCTCAGTGGATGCTGAATGTAAAAGTAGCTGTGCAAATAAAACTAAAATTGCCTTTGTCGATCTTCCTTGTCTAAGAGGAGAGGAATATGGCATATGAGCATGGAGGGTGAACAGTGAAGTTCAAACTTTTTTCTGTAAATAATCTGCAGCATTGACTTTCAATTAAGGAACTGAAGAAATGTCCTTGCCAACAGCTTTAACTTCACCTGTTCTGAATCCCCTGTGCCCTGCCCCTTTTTCTACAGAAGGGACCACTAGACCTGGCAGACCTGGCCCTAAGAGCTCCATGTCCATCTAGAGAACTCTGCTGTGGAGGGAAGGAAGAAAATGACCATTAGACTGTTTTGCAGACAAACGCTGAGGCTGCAGGAACTCTGAGTTTGCCAGGCACTGATGGACAAACCCCAGCCATCATTATTGGAGCTGATGGGCAGCTGAACATTCCCTGTTCAGACCTAGGCAGACTCAAGAGACAACTGAATTATGTGAGGAGATGCAAAGCAGCCCAGGATAATGGAGGTTCAAAATTGTATTAAATCTATTTTACTTCTACTTGCCACAAGGTGGGAATGGTATGTTTTGCACCTTAGGAATGAAGTTTAAAGTATTTATGTGAGTATTGTTTTCTTAACAGTTGAAAGGATGTGGTAAAAAAACCCTAAGTAATCTCAAATTGCAATATTCAGATATGAATTTTAAGAATTCCACAGCTGTGAGGGTAATGTTTGACACTTGAGTGGGAAAGAGTTTAGCTATAAAATTCTCAGTTCTAGATTATAAAAGTAGAAGTTCAGAAAGGTTAAGATCAAAAAGTGTCTAGGAGTGTAGACTTTTATTCTGTTTTGAATGACTTTGCTGGTTATATTTGGATGCTAATGTATATAGAGTTGTCAGTCTCTGTGGAGTGTGATGATACCTCTTCCTTCTTGCATTAAAGAAATGTCCTTTTTGGAATAATGTGATAAAGTATATAAATATTTCTTATTTATATGTGGTCACATTTTAGTTTCTCTATCAACAAATCAAAGAGTAAAGACTATTCAGTACTGAAGAATTGAATAATACTGTGACAAGTTTTCAGAAAACTGTTAAAGATTAATCTAGTGAAGTATATTTCTGCACAATAGGAAGAAATAGAGACTGGGAATTAGAGAAGGCTCTATTTAGAGTAAGATGCTGAAATGCTAATATCATAGTTGCCAGGTGGTTTTTTGGAAAATATATTAATTCCTCACTATTCTATTAGCTCTTTTATTTGTGCCTTTTCTTTTTTAAACCAATCATTAGAAAAGAAGGGAAAAATTCACCAGTCAACATAATATTTGACTCCAAAAATTTTCTCCACAGGAGCAGCTGTTAAGGAAGCTAAGTAGTCACTGGGGGAGAGGAAAATCCTCATCATGAGGTGAAAATGGCTGAGTGACAAAGTCTAGAGTAAAAAAAGATATTTGTCCTGCGCTGTGACTGAAAGATAAGAGTGGGCTGCTCCACTACTTCATGTTATGGTGCTTGTTATTTAATACATGGAAATAATGGAAAGAAAGTTAGGCAATGAGATGGCAGCACCTGCAAATGTCACAACTGGGTTACTCCAATCCAAAACACACTATGTGGGGAACGTCAAAAGGGAGCCCTGAGACCTACAGCAGTGGATGACATGATGTCAAAAAATTCAACAGTATGAAAGCTATCAGGCATTGAAAAAAAAGTGATTTGAACTATTTATGACCTCTCTTGGGTTCTAAGTTAATTTAGAAATACCAGAAAAAGAGATTGAGTCATTGTGGACAGCTCAATAGAACCTGTGATCTCAATGTTTCATCAGCCTTTCCCCTCTCCTTATAAATTCTCCAAATAAAAGGATCCTTTCAGCACAAAACAAGAATCAATGGCAACATGATCCTGTCTGTGCAATGAACTACATCCAGTAGGGAAGAAATAAGCAACAAGGGGAAGAAAACAACCTATTTCTTAATAAATATATTGTATCTCTTTCTAAAGTAGAATGAGTAAAGATTTGGCAAAAGTGAGAAGACACGAATTTTACGTGTGCAGAAATAGCACATTTTTTCATTAAATAAGTAACTAAATGATAGTTAATATAAGAAGATTCCAAACTTCTAGGTGCTTACTTTTGGGAAGGCAATTTAGATGAGATAAAACCATTACAGGGTGCTGAGCATCCTGTAGAAACTCTTCTTCTTTCTCAGAAATCCAGAGAGGGGAGGAGTTCAATGAAGGTTTTCATTGAGCCTTTCTGTCTCAATGTTCCCTCTGTGGGGCAAGATTTACCCTGTCTTTGCCACGGTTGAATGAGCTGAGGTATTTCTCTGGACAGTCCTTGTTCCTTGCTTACATTTTAGTTGTAACTTAGCACAGCTGAGGTTTATAGAGTTATCCCTGTAATTAGCCCAACTACATCCTCTGCATCCGCTGGGCTACATGTTTCTCTCCAGTCGAAAGGTAAGGTCAATAGTAAATCTCATATTCTATAAAAAAATGAACTACATGGTAGTACAAGAACCGTGCCAGTGTTACCATGGACAGTCACACACCCACAGCAGGGATCTTTAGACAGTGTACCTCCGAGTAGAGCATGTGGGAGGAGAGGAAGGAAAAAGTAAAATGAGCATCCTCTTTTTTTTTTTTAGTATTATGTACTAAACTGATTAAAATAGATTTCAAGGAGAAAAGTTCATTGTGCAGTTACTCCAATGACTTTGCTTTTTAAAAATATTTGGAAAAGAGAAGATTTGCAGAAATTCATTAAAAGGTATTCATTAAGGTGGCCATGATTCATTCCACTGATGGAACTTCTGGTGCCAAAGATTTCACAGGGGCAGAGGCAAGAGGTCAGATGTTGCCCAGGGAAGGGGCTGAGTCACTGTTCCTGGAGGTATTTACAAGACATGGAGATGTGGCACTGAGGGACATGGTTTAGAGGTGGACTTGGCAGTGCTGCATTAAGAGTTGGACTTGGTGATCTTAAAGGTCTTTTACAACCTAAATAATTCTCTGATGCTATGATTCCATCCTCTTTTACTAAATTCGTTTGAACTTTGTACTACAGTTACCATGCTGTCTCATATTTTGCCAGGGTGTTCCGTATCACAGTTGCAGCAAAGAATCTGAGGAAAACCCTAAACCAAAGAAATTACGTAATTGAAGTATTTTAATAATTACCCTTAACTCCCTTTGCAAGGCAAATCCATGCACTCCTCTATTCTTTTCTTTCTGGTAAGTTTGTCCTGTCCTATGTTATTTTATATACTTAAATATTTCTCTAAATTGCTAAATAATTTTTCAATATCAAAAGGTTTCATCATTCTTTTGTCATTGAGTATTCCTCTTCATCTGTAACTTCCTGTTCTCTTCTACATTTTACAATATTTTCATATGCTCATGAAAATCTCAATTCTCTGGAAGGACAGGTTAAAGAATTCTCTCTGGGATGTTGCTGATGTGATCTTCTTTCCGTCCCTGTCAAGGCACATGAAACCTCGAACTGCTGCCATGCTCTGTGAAACCCCATGAGAACTAAAGCTAAAAGTGATCCATGTGGCTTTCTGAGCCAGTGAAGGATTAGTCCCTGCCTGTGTTTGGTGTAAGCTAGTTTTGTATGTTAGCCATTCTCTTGAATTAGTGTTTCATGGTGAAAAATAATTCCTTCTTACACAAATGGAAATTTTTACTTCTCTTTCAGTTCTACATAGGACTCTTTATGCAAATCCTCTGCATTTTTCTGTGGAGGTATTGCCCAAAAAATACTTGTAGGCTGTTGTGAAAGTGCTTGTAATATTCACCTCTCTTGACAGTACTCCAGACTATGTTGGCCTAATCAAAAACGTTTTCCTTACCTTTTTTTCTGAAATCTTTCCACATTATCAAAGTGTGTCTGATGGCAGGATGGCAAGAATGGGAGGAGCTAATAAAAGCTCGTTTGACTGGTACATCTCATTTTAGGCTCATTTTGGCTGTACCCCACCAGCAATGGTAAATGAGAGAATATTCTCCTACACTTTGTTTGCATGTAGATTACATCAGTGGAGAAAATTCATATAGGAAAAATGTGTAGTGCAAGCTTGCAGTTCAATGCCAGCTTAGGTAATTTCTGACTGTAGTTCTGAAGCAGAGGGTCAGATGATCTTAATAAAGTACATGACTGGGTTTATATGGAAAAACTCTTTATTTGTGATCCCTTTGCTTGAGATCCCTATACTTGATTTATTTTTAAGTGAAAAGTGGGTCTGTGAAAGAAATGTTACTGTTTCATCAAGTTTATTTTAACTCTTTAATAAGCGGAAATGTTGCATAGATTCTGTGGATTTCACTCCCACACCTAACAACATGAAATTTGAAACTCTCACAAATCAAAAGAAAATTCCTATATTCATATTAGACAATAATTTTTTTTCTCTGAAGAGCAGAATACAATCTGGAGGAACTTAAGAGTGAGAGGAGTCCACAATCATGAGCACTAAAAGTCAAAATGAATGAATGGGGAGTCTCATTTGATACTGTTTAATTTGGGTCAGGTTTTTTCCTTCAAATGGATGTTGGTTTTAAAGGAATACAAGATAATTTATTTTTCTTTTTCCAAAAATGACAGAAAAATATTAATAAATTGGATTAATAATGAACAGAATATTTGTGGTGTGTCTTTATCCATAAAATCTGGAAACACAAGAGTATGAGTCCCAAGACAGTTTGAGAAGCAATTTTTCCTGTGAATAAAGGGAAACTGTGTGCTGATGCAGTGTAATTTGTTGCACATTTATTGAGGTGTGAATGCCTCGTATTTAAAATTAAAAGCTGCTGCTATGAGTTCACTAGCTAAAGTAGTGGCAGGAGTGAAGAAGAAAATTTTAAACAACAGAAATCTGTAAGAATTGATGGAAAGGTAGGAGTTATAAACCTGTCCTCATGTATTGTTTGCCTCATGTTTTCTGATGCTCCTCACTGAATAATGAAAATACCTGTTGCTTTATTTGCTGAATTCTAAGAATGAAGCAAGTGTAAAGGCAGGCTGAAAAAATACTGTGCTTCACCTTGCTTTTAAAGAACTCTGATATCATCAAGGCTTAAGAGGGCCACTTTTCTATGAAAAAAGATCACGTGGCACTTCTCTTGCAGGTGGATTTAGGAGAGCAGCCTGCCACTTCTGCATTGCGTTGAACCACTTCATAAATCTGGGGACTTAGACATTTAGCTAGATTACAGGTTTTTGTTTTCAGCTCAGGAAGGGTGCAGTTACCTAACTAAAATCCTCAGAAAATTTTGGTAATTAATTTTCCAAGCAACTATGCTTATGGTGTCTGTACCCTGTCCAGAGGTATAATGTATCAGTCTAATTAAAAAAGCATAGAAGAACTCAGACTATAAGACTCTCAGTTGTTGGCTCAAGGCTTTATGAAGAATTTCTATGCTTCAGATATCTAACATACATTTACTCAGCATCCTGTGCATTTTATTAGTAGAGTATCTCTCTTTAAACTTGTCAGTTGTGTATTTGATTACATTAAGGGCACAATAGATTTTAACTATGTTTATCAGACTCACCTAGAGACAGTATCTTTAGAGTGGTATCTCAACTTTCCAGATGTAGTTGAAATATATGATCTAGCCATTGAGAGTTTATTTACAACTTTTCTTTCTTTGCAAGCATCCCCATGATGGATTACAAGGGATCTCTGGATAGAGAGAAAAACAACAAAACAAAACAAAAAAACCAAAGTAATTATTGAACTTAATTTCTCTTGATTAGGTGTTGCTATTGGGTTTTGTTGGCTTTGCTTCTTTGTCATCTGGGTAGCTACATTCAGCAGACTCCAGACTGTGTGAAGCAGTTCCCGTTTTGGTAACACAGAGCTGATGTTCAAAGGCAGTGCAGTTACCACTGCTCATGTCGAACAGAGTGTGGAATTTGACCTTTATGAAAGAATTGCAAAGAGGCTTTGAAATCCCTGTAATGATATCCACGGAAAACAGAGAGGAGCTGGGAACAGGGAAGTTTTAGTGAGTTTCAGAGAGCAGCATTTTATGCCCCTTCCTGTCCTATGTACCCTCTGCCACCCTTCAGTTCCTGAAGAAATGTGACTACAAAATTCTGTGATATTACATTTTCCCCTCTCAGAGTCTCTCTCAATAATATACAAACCTGCTCCTTTTTCTTACCTCACAGTCTTTTGTTGGAAGGCTCATCTGTGCTTGTCTGATTCAAAGGAAGACCTTTGGCATCTATTTATATGCAGTGTTGAAGACAGGATGCTGAGCAAGAAGGCTCTTGGATTTAACCCATTATGGCCATTTTTATGCTACATAAGGGATTGAGAGCTACATTCCTCCTGTTGCTGATAATCTACAGGCATCTCTCCTGCTAGCATGGCAGCATGTGTTTTCAAAGTATAGCACAGCTTTCTGCTCTTCATGGAGAAAACTGTTGTATTAAGAAGGATTTGCTCAAGGTCCTTGTGTTGCCGTCCCAAACTGTAGTTTTGGATCCTGGGAAGGCAAGACTTTGTACAGATGGATTTCAGAAAGGGAACTCTGCCTTTCAAAGTGCCATTGCAATGTAATACTCAAAAATGAAGATAAAAGAGAAAACATACCTGTATTCTCTGATGACTACATCTCCCTAAGATTATCTGTGAGGATATATAAATGAAGTGCTTCAAGCCAACATTATGGGTCAAATTTAATTGAATACAGAATTAGTTTTGTTTTGGGGGCTATTTCAAAGGTAGATGACATGGGAAGTTTGTTTTCTGTCTGTGCAATAATTCTTTAAGCTGCCTGGTAGCACATGTTGCTGGTCTCTTCCAGCCAGCTGGTGGGTTCCCAGGCAGAGTCTGTCACACGCTCACATCACATGGAATCCCCAAGCACTTGCAAATGCTCTGATCCCTGGAGAGGCATGGGCCTTCGGGGGCTGAAATGCTCAGTCGTTGTGCTGAGATGCTCTGCTTAGGAATTCAGGGCACAATGTAAACGTAGCTGTGGATAGTGCCATTCCACCTCCTTTTTTTTTTTTTTTTCCCTCCTTTTCATAAGTCCTGGATGTGATATGTTTCACAATGATATGTTTTGTCTTATGTTGTTGCTCTCAGATTGCACGTGTGAGAACACAGCATCTCGGAAAAGATTTACAAACATGGGTGCAGTGTCTGATGGCACTTTATTTGTGAAGGAAAAGGCATATGTTTGCTTTGTGGTGTGTGGATCAAAATCCAGTGAAAAGTGAACTGACTACACCAGTAATAGGCATGTTATTTACCCCTTCCCCTCCCAAAAAATTAAAGGCAGGAAAATGCTGAATGCTATGTGGAGATAACATAAAATTTATTGATTCTCTCTGTATTCTTTATGGCTCTAATGGACTTTATAAAAACCCTAAGCCTGTCCATTTTATCTCTGTAAATAATTGACTGAGAACACTGTTCTAAATAGGATAAGTGGAATGAGATACGTGCAAGGAGAATACTGTACAAGTAATTATATGTATATGGTACATTTCAGCCTATTTTGGCAAAGTTCAAATACATTTCTTCATAGTGTCTGAAAATTAGAGATCTAATTTTTGGCTCAAGTCTGTTGTCACAACTACCCTTAGCTCTACTGTAATTTGCATTTCAAGTGTACTGGAATCTCTGAGCACCGCCTCTGTGTGTTGTATGATTACTGTTACTACTTGATTTCACAGCTATTTACAGCCTTGATGTATTGCTTGACTGTTGCTAATATCTCATTTACTATTCTAACCACCCTGAACAGCCCTTCTACACAATACTTTCTGGGGTGTCTAGTCTTTTATCCCCTGGCTGTAACTTCCAATTTCTCCCTGGCTGTAAAACAGTCCCATACCTTTGCTTCAGAAAGTATTTTTACTTTTGTGTTGCAGGGATCAATAAGGATACGAGGCAGCATAGCAACCCTACTTCATAGTCAGAAATTTGGGACCTTTAGTGTCCTAAGGAGTTGATTTGGAGAAGCTCAGCTTCATTCAGCTCCTGGTTCCAACTAGGTGCAAGGCCACATATATTCTGCCTAATTTCAGGCTGCCACTGAAAGAAGACCTCCATCCTCTTTCTAGTGGCATTTGTTTCCCCCTGGCTTTTTGTGCTGGCACTTAGTTTATATGACTCTTAAACTGGGCAGATGAAGGATTGATCCTGCTGCAAACTAATCTCGTATTTCTTCCAGTTTGCTTTTTGGGACAGCTCCCTAAACCTGCCTTAGGATGCAGCTGTGAGAGGCAATTGTCAGCACAAACAAGGTGGAGGAACAAATGACCCAGCTCAGGAGGGAGAGCAGGAAGGACCACCATTCTGGCAGATGTCCTGATTTATGCTGCAGGTCTCGTTCTGCACACTCACTGGGAATTGGCAAATGGGCATTGCTACCTTGCATGAGTGATGTTGACAGTCACTCATCTTTAGATGGCAGCAGATTCTGTTCCCCCCTCCAGTTCCTATTGACAAGCTCTGTCTTCTTTTATTCAGGAGATGTATGTGAAGGCTGGAACTCCGGGCTTTGTAAGCTGTTCATACCTGCTACAAGCCCCCAGTGGCACAGGTTCCATAAAGTACTCTCTACAATGCAAACTGGCATAAGTAAATGCCTTATAGAAGATAAGCATAATTATTCAAATCCTGAAGTAGAAGCACCCATTACGTTTGCCAAAGAAAAATGCAGATAATTGGAGTATCTGGCTTAGCACATTCTGAAATTGGCCTTTGGAATCTCAGAATCTCTGATTTGGTCTTCCTAGTTTGGTGAGTAGGATTTCCAGGTGGGAGATTCTTTCAGCAGAGCTTAGGTTTTAAACCAGATATGTATTGAAACCTCCAAAGCCTTTGCCTCAGGTTCTCCCTCAGAAGTTATATTTCTAGATAAATCAGAATACCATCTTTACTGCCAACTGCAATGTGAGAGGGCTTTTAAGTAACCAAAGGCAGCTAAAAAAATGGGTAATACTTCCCTCCAGGCTACTTTACTTTTCCTAGACTCTCACAGGCCTCCAAAGGGTGTATTTCAGATTTTGACTCAAAGTTACCCAAATCTGACTTACCGGAAACCCTAGGCAGGCAGGCAGGAAACAGGCAATGTCACATCATGGACCACAGATGATGTCTGGACTGGAAAATAAATCCTGACAGAGATTTATTATCCTTTTGCCTATTGAGTCAAATAGTTTTGACAAGAGAGAATCTGAACTGCAGAGGGCTGCTGGTGGTGAAACAAAATAAATGGGTGGTACATGAAGTTTATGTTATTAAATTTTGCTGAGGATTTTGGCAAAGTTGATCATGGCAAGCCCTGCAGAGCTTTACTCACTGAGCACCGATGGCTTCTGTTCTGACAAGATTCACTTCCTTTTGTGACACTTACATTGGCTATCAAGAAAAAACACAGCCACGGTTACACAGTTACACATTAGAAAATGAAGGTAGAAAACTTTACAGAAACATGGTAATTAACTGAAAACTAGATACTTTTAATTTTAGAATGTTTATGTGAATCTATGCATGTTAGTGGACAGAAATGCATGTCTAAATAGTCTGAAGTTTGCCCTGGAGTGATGTGGTAATTAGCCGGTTATGAGTTGTGCATGTTAATTTCTGCAGGTGATTTATCTGGTTTATCTGGCTTTTGCATACATATTTTCCTTCTTTATTTTTTTTAATGCTCCTATTTTCACAACAGAGCACAGATAGCATTCCTATAATTATGAGTGCAGGCAAGAGTTGACAAGGAGAAGCAGGAGCTGAAGGTGAGGTAGTTTCTCAGTTAATCTGTGAGGAGAGATAACTGGCAATAACACGGAGCAGTGCAGAGATGTGGCCAGAGAGGCAAGCAGAAAGGATACTTTTATCAGCATTGTTTCAAAGCAGCTATTACAGTAAGTACTAAAAGAGGAAAAGAAGCAATTACAGTAGTGAAGCATAACTGAATTTTGGAATGCCTTTTAATAATGTGCAGGGCAGGAACTGCATCTTTACCTGAGCAACTGGAGCATGTTCTGGATGTGTCTTGCATACCTGCTTTCAAGAGAAACACAAATACAGAGAAAAAATTTAATTGAATTTGTAATTGAGAGCACGTGCTTATGAATTTTTAAATAAGAGCTATCATTAGAACTTTCAGTGTAGCAAATGTTTTTGGTAGTGGGCCCTGGGCTAGGAACAAACCTCTTCCATTGCCAATGTGTTTGAGTTCTTGTTTTGTCTGGTAAGTAATCAAAAATACAGATGATATGATCCTTTAATATTCATTGTTATTTACTTCTGCAAGATTCAGCTGGTTTGCTCCGTGATTGCTTTTGTAAGAGAAATGCTGCATTGTAATCAATTTGCTGTGTGCAGTTTAAAATGTCAGGGACATTTCTGTTATTTAACCTGCAGACTCATGCAGTATGGATGAGGCAGAGTTTTTGAAGTAAGGCTATTTTAAGGACTAACTTCAAAGAGATTTCGGGTTCAGCATATCCAAGTACAGTATATGCTTTTTTATTGCTTGTTTTCTTTTTAATTTAAAGTTGAGATGCATTTCTGGCAGCAGCTAAGATGCATTAATTCAGGAATATTTTTTTTCACTATGCTGCTATTTGTCTGGTCATTCCTTTAAATGTTATAAATACACTATTGACTGTGATCACCTTTGAGTATTGATATTGTTTGAAAATTCATGTAAAATACTAAATATTTCTTTGTTATCAAAATATATATTTGAATATATTTGAATTCAATTAAAATGCCATAATGAAAATAGTTAAAGAAGCAAACTGGTCTGTGCACTAATTTGAAGAAAAAACTTTAAAAATGGAACTCCGTGGAGCTTTTGTAGATACGTAGGCCTCTCTTCACTGTTGGTTGAGTTTATTTAAAGAGCTTTTCTAGTCACCTTTGAACCTAAATGATTTCTCCAGATGTACAGAAGTGAACAATGTAAAAATCTTGCTGCTTCAGCAGAACAGGATCCAGCTGGCAGGGAACTGGATCTGCAAGTCATTGGTTACAGCTGTGTTTCAATTTATGTGATGGTTGAAAAAATAAATTACTGGATTAAATGGCTAGAAAGAGAACTCTTTGTTTAGCCCTTGTGTGGGGACTGAAAGTGTTTATGGTGCTGTTTTCTTTAGAGTCTTTGCAAAGTAAGCTGGACAAATAGACTTATTCAAAACTTGTCTCAAATGTTGTGCATTCAGCTTTATTTCTTTACAGAAGAAACTGTATGTTTTTGTATAATGCTGTCAGCCAGCAACCATTTTTAAGGTCTCTTGGCCTTTGAGAGTGGCAGTAGCATTTTAGCAATGTCTTGTAGGCACTGCAGTTTATCACTGGAAGGCAGTTTCCTTTTGTTAAAGGTTTTCAAATGCATTTCTTGGCATGAAGACAAATACATGTAGGGACTCTGTCAAACTCATAACTTTTTAATGGGTTTAATATTTCAGCTTTGTATACCACTTACCTTTTGCTCTACATAATAGTGCTGATGTAATTGTAAATTGGGCACGCAATAATTTACAGAGCAGGCACAATGAAATCAGAAAATAATGCCAAGTGTTTGGATTATTGCATATCTTATTTTAATGTTCTAACTGTGGTGATTATGTCTTATTAACTGATATCCTGATAACTGATTCTGCAAAGATTTACATGCCTAATTTTACTGTACAGTTCCACTTTGCTTGATAGGACTGAGTGGTTCATAGAGCCCATCAAAGCTTTGTTAGCTATTTTGATAAGAAATGTGTTGAGTTTTTTAAATCTTTATACAATTAGGGTCCTTTGAAATCTCACAAACTGCCTTTTCTACTGCAGGTAGCTTGGGTTGAAGGAGTAGAGATGTAACATCTCCCAGTGAGGTTCCAGCTCTACTGAAGTCACTGGGCATTTTGCCACTGGCTTCTCTTAGGCTACAATTCCACTTTTAAAAGTGTATTCTAATGGTTTTATGTATAACCAATATCCCAAGACCCACAAGTGATTTTTCTTAAGTAGTGAAACTGCTAGTGAAGTGATAGACTAGCAAATGTGAACAAAATATTTCATATTAGACCAACAGAGGTTTTGAAGGCTTCTTGCAGGAGCTATGGAGAGCAAAATAATAACACAGAACTTTCAGTCATAGCAGACAGTCAGCATATAGTGAATTTTTAAAGATTTAGCTGGCTTTCACATAATAGTTTGCAAAGCCAGGAGCTTTTCAGCACTTATATGTGTTTATTCAGCAATATTTCCCGGTAATTATTTTAGGCTGACCATTAGTTTCCTTTTACAGTCATAAAGCAGCCTGTAGATGTAGCTGAGTATCTGTTTCATTCTATTTATTAAAACATTTCTAGAATGGTGCATAAACGTGGAAAACAGTGGTTGTGATTAGATCATAATTGTTGTCCTATCAAGATCTAGTTACTTTTTTTAAAACTGTTTGCACAAATTGCTTTCAAAAGATTGCCTTTTTTAAATCCTACAAAGCGCTGACCAAGGAGAGCTAAATACCAGAACAGGAGTTCCAAGGCAAAAATGAAATCAAACAAGTTGGCCAAGTTCCATCATAAGCCACCCTCAGAAATACCAGAGAGAAGCTTAAAATATTTTAAATAGAATATTTCCCCTGCCCTCTTTTCTTTTATTGCTGTCCCCGAGCAGCATTATTACATTAGGAGCCATGCGACAGAAAGTCGTGGTGATGCAGAATAAATAACCATAATGTATCAAAAGCAGACAAAGGTGTGATTGATCTGTCTGGAATTGGCAGACTCTTTCGCTGTGTCAGGCTATTTCTTTGATCAATGAAGGTATAGCCTCTGACCTTTAAAAAAAATCAATGAGATTGATTGAAAGGAGAGAGAGAACTATGAGAATGCAGGATAGCTTTAACCTTCACTGTCTAGAAAATTTAAAATATTCTGGTGTTGCAGGCATTGAACCTATTTTCTATTTTCTTCTTAAAATGCTTTGCTTTTCCCCAGACTGCTTTTGAAACCTCTAACAACAAGGTTGTAGAAACGTTGTGTCTGAATACTTCTCACAAATGTTTTTCTTCAGATTGCATTGTTAAGAAACTAGGAGTGTTTTGTCCTACAGCAGAATTCTGCACATTCTCGTAGCGTTTGCAGCATGTACCAAATACTCTTAATTTCCTTTCACAAGCTTGGATTTTTATGTGGCAAATACACACCCCAGAATCAATGCTCAGAGGAATGGTTCAGGTCATTTCAGGGACATTATCCACCCAAATAAAGGTACTTGTATTGCCCTATTTCAGGATCAAGCCCACTGCAACAATAGTGTGTAACCAGCATGGAGGGGTGACTTCTGGGAATAGATAGCATTTTTTGGTGATCTAGTTGTATGTAATCTTGTGTTTTTATCAATTATATATATGTGTGTGTGTGAGTGTATATGCAGGTATACCTACAAGTCAGGAAACAGTAAAAATGTCACACTGGAAAATGTACAAAGAGGGATTTCTAAAATAGTGCTTTGCACTTTACATCTTTCTTATTGAACACACTGCACATGCAGACCCAGCAAAAACAGGTATTTTAACAGTAGGAATTTCATTTTAATACCAGACTCTTCCATTCTTCACATTGTGGTGATGCTGTATTAAGTAGTAACACAAAGCAATTAGTGAAGTAAGCATAAAAAAGTGTTCATAAATAGCAAAGCTAATTCATTCATTCTTCATGCTCTCACAGCTCAAGGAAACATAGGTCAAAAGAGTGCATATCACAGTGGTTTGTTTTCACAAATAGCTACTTTTTTAATTGAAAGTGTCGGTAAAATCAAGGTCTACTGAATAGAATTCACACAAAAAGTAATTCAAACTCTAATAATTCCTGCTGTCATATGTCTGCGTTTTAATAAAGGGCAGGTAAATTGCAAGTCAGCAAGGAGATGGTATAATAGCATTTCTTGAGTAAGATGGAGATTGCGTAGGAAGAGAAGGATATTGCTGTTTCTCTGTAATTTTATTTCTGTGATTTTCTTTCTATAATAGATTGTGTAGGCTATATATACTTTCAATACTTCAAGATCAGGTGGAAATTTCAGCTAAGTTAAAAAAGGCATTCTTACTAAATTAAAAGAGAAATTCTGAATGTAGCATTTCTAAACAAGAAAATAGAAGAGTAGATTCTTTTTATGGCAAATCTGGGACTAGATAGCTGTGGGAATTTTCTGAAGTCTTTATCTTCTTGCTGTTCATCAGTGAGGTGAGAAGGTGCTAGGGACAATCATACAGAACTGTGGTGTAGGTCATTCCAACTAGGCACAGGTCATTCTAACAGTGTTAGTCTTCTAAGTCATTTCAATGCTACATTAAGATAATCTTTATTTAATTATTTTTTTTATTCTTACTATTTTTTTCCATGTGCACAGTGATGAAGAAACTTATGCTTCTAGAAAAAGGAAAGGGATGAATGTGTTATGTCCTAGTTCGAACACACTGAGAATACAAAGATGAGAACTGTAAAATCAGAATAACATTTGGTATTAGTGCATTTCTCTTTTCCTGTTAGATATGTTCTGATTTTGCTCCAACGGTATCTAATTCTTCTCATCACATTCTCTTAACCTTACTATCTGTTATTCCAGAGACTCCTTATCTGTCACACAAAGTTTGTGTTAATATTACGAATCACCTGACTCTTTCTGTTTAAGAAACAAAAGGCTCATCCTGTATGTGAGCAGGTTCTGATATCTGACATACATGTTGAGCCTCACCTCTCCTCCCTCTCCATCCAGAAGTAATAATTTAGGAAACATCTTCTTTTTGCTTCTCTTTTTTCTTTTTCCCCCTTTTTTAAATTTTTGGGTGTTTCAGCAATGGCTGCCCCCCTTTCTTTCCTTACAGGCACAAACTGCATCTTTCCAGTGTGGATGTGGATGCTGTCCCCTTGTGGATGATGCTCACACTCTGAGCTGCTGCCTGCAAAATTCAGCAGTGCCCTTCAGCCGGTTTAAGGTGGTGTCTGATGCAGTGCATTCATTTAGCATTACTAAAGAACAACATTAAAATTCTTTTTGTTTCTCATCGCCCTGCCAGCTAAAGCTTTCCCAGAAAAGAGGCAAAGCTGAGGTCATTTTTTTTCCATCTGTGAGGGGTCAGTGACTGCAACCAAGCTGTTCCTGGCTGAGGTATAAGCCTGTTAAAAAGCACCTATGCTAGCAGCTGAATCATTTTCAAGACCAATTTTTTATATTTCTACTAATGAAAACAGTGGGTCATTAAATCCAGTAGTCCATCTCCAATTATAACGTGTTTTGAACAGCACAGACCCCGGCCCAGACAGACCTCCAACCTCGTCCTTTGCCTCTGCCATGAGACCCCTGTTTGCTGACCCTGTCCCACTGCCAGCACCTCTATGAGCACAAATTCCTCCCCAAAATATCATTGCTGTTTGGTATCCTCAATTCTGCCCCGACTGGGGCTGTGCAGTCAGTCTGTCCCGATGAGAAGCAGATCTCTGGTTAAAAAAGGTGTGGTTCTGCTTGGAAACAGAGGCAGTGTGTACAGGCAGTGATGTAAGTGTAAATGTACCAGGGTTTTCTTTCGCTATTGTTATTTAAGTCCAACAGAATAAATCAAACTTAAGAGACCTGAATTCTGTATACCTGCTACCTGGAATCTTGTTTTCCTCTTGAGAAAATGAGAGATGGATATGTGAGAATTGCTGGAGCACTTTTATGAAAAGCTCTTAGATCTTTTCCTGCACAGGAAAAAAAAAAAGTTTAGCGGTTGACATTTAATCTTCATACAGCAAATAGTAATTGCAGGCAGGAATTTAAAGTGGTTCTGCTCATAGTCAAGCCGATGGTTCTTTTCTCCTCGCATTGCATGAGGATTTACTGTACTGTGGATGCAAAATGTAAATGATGGGCAATTCTGTGAAATTCAGACATGCACACAAAACTGTCTTTCCAACTTTTTCACACTTACCTTCAAACCGAAAATGGATTTTCCTGGTGGCTGATTAACCAGAAATGAGTTGTTTCTAACTAGGTTGAGGGGAGGGGGGGTTCTGTAATATTGGATTAGTGAAAGGAGTGAACAGCTTCAGTTTAATTCAACTAGTCTTCTATTTTTAATCTCCAAGGAAACAGCTGAGTTGAATGTTAATTAAACAGCAGTCTTTGATCCACCCAGCCACTCCCGGAGGCATAATAATAATATATAAGTGCACAGCAGCACATATATAATATGTACACTTAAAGGACTGCATCTAATCTCACCGTATTCACATTTAAAACATTTCTTGCTGACCCACTCTTATATTATTTAAACAGGGAAAGGAAAAAAGAGGAGAAAATGCTAAGCTAAACTTTGATGGTTTGAAGGTAGGGCGGCAGAGCAAGTGCGAGTTCCTATTATGAGGATGTATAAGGGTTAATGATTAGAAGAGTGGAATCAGGAAAGACCTTAAGCCCAGATCTATGACAGTGGTAATTGAGCTGATTGATTACGACATCTCGTTTCAGACGACTATTGATTTAATCTAGTCTGCAGTCCCATTGGCCCCAGAGGTGCTCCCGAGTGAGGCTCAGCACTTGAACCTGGGTACTCTTCCCTACTCACCGTCTGGTTATAAATTTCCAGAATCTGCAACCATTTATAATTTTCACTCATCTTCATCCTTTTATTCAGAAGCTTCTAATTTCATCAGGCTAATGTTTTTAACCATTGAGGGGAGAGGCATGGGGAAAATGAAGTGGCACAGACTGAAAAGGGTGGGTTTGCAAAAAGAAAAAAAAGGCAAGGCAGAGAGCAGGGGCTCTGCGGCCAGTATTTGCATCTGTTGTCTCTGATTCGCAGAGCTAGAAAAGGCTGCTTTTGGAGGCAGTCCACAAAGCTGGGCTATCAGTAGGCAGTTTGCTGTATGTGCACGTTCAATTATTAAAATAGTAGACTTTTTTTTCTTCCTGATAGCCATAGCAAGGTCATGACATTAATTTATCCAAGGTATTGTGGGTAACTATACAGAAAAAAAGCATAAAGGGCACAGATGCTGGAGCAGCAAAAAATGGATAGGTCTGAGCAAAAGGAGATTAAGAAGCGATGACCAATCTAATGTACGTATAGCAGTAAGAAGCCGGCATCCGTCACAGACTGTTGATGGCAATAAGTATTTTAAGCCATGCTGTGCATGTGGTAAATTTTTTATTTTTTTTTTAATACCTCAGTAACTGCTAGGCTGAATGCTGTAATCCTGTATTTGTTTTCAGTTTCCCAAATCTGATTTTGGTCTTGTTTTTGTTGTCTCATGCTTGGCGTTCTTCGCTCGCTCTCTGTCTGTGGGTGTGTGTCTGTCTCTGTCTCTCCCTTTCCCTGAGATTACAAACTTAACTGTTTCCTAATTGTCTACTTTCCTCCATCCTTTTCCTAAGAAATTAATCACCATCGCCACGACTGGTCCCAAGCGCGCACTAACTGGGTTTAGGGCGTGTATCCAGTATTTTGGCTCCCTTCCTTTACTTTGGGGCTGTGTGGCATTTTCTTTTGGACCTTTCTTGCGAGTGGATGCCCTTCCCATTTGCTGCTGCTGCCGTAAGGTTGCCAAAAGGCTACCTGAGCCGGGGCTGCAGCGCTGCATCCTGGGACCTGCCTGCCTGGCTGCGCCGAGGGCTTCCACAGCACCAGGCAGCTCTGAGAATTGGCTGGTGAATTGCGTATCACCTGTCCCCCCCCTCTGGTAAATAATTTCTATACCGCGAATCACAGTGGTGTGGTATTGTCTGGAAAAGTAATTCCCAAATACTGTTGGCGTAAAAAAGGGAAAAGCTGAAAGACTGTCAACACCGTAAGCCATTAAAGTCCCTTGCCTTAAGAACAAAGGAACAAGGTAAAAATGCACACAATGATTATGCTTTGTGGATTTTCATAGCCTGTCAGACAACTTGTGCCTGTGTTTCAGTTATCAGCCTTTGTGCTTTGTTTTGTGTTGTGTATTTTCTATATGTGTCTTGAGTTTCTCCGTGTGTGAATTCGGTGTACATGTATGTGTTCAGACTTCTCTACCAAAATGGAGCAAATACCATGCAGAAAAATACACAAGTGGGGCTCAAACATGCATTTTCCGTATTCAGTGTGGTTGTGCGGGTATATTGCCATTGTTCTATTGCAGGGCTCCCTCTGACACAAGCAGCTTCTATTTTTTATTTTATTTTAACTAAGAAGTCTAAAATAAAAGAAAAGAAAAAGAGGAGAAATTTTGCTTAGTCCAGTTAAATGCCAGTTGAAGCCCAGAAACTCACAATTTCAGCACAGTAAATGGTGATTCAGACCCTGGCAGGGTTTTGGCTATGAGACAATTCCTACTTATAAAGAGTACAATGAAGGGAGGGGGGAAGATAGCATTAATTTTGCGGAAGATTAATATTAGTCTTTTAATGTTCATTATTTTCTGAAGAAGTGAATCCTTGTAGCTTCTGAGAGCTAGTGTGTCCTTCCCACTGGTATTTATTTGAGCAAAGGAAAAAATGAAGAAGGCGTAGAATAAACTGCTAAGACTGTTCAAGAATTACTGGCATTATTTCTCTCTACATCACGTGTGAGCCTGAGTTGCCTGCTATTCCTGAGGCAGAGGATCGAGGATGAAAGTCTGTGTGTCAGAGCCTGTTTTCACAACTGCATTTGGAGATCTGTCTTATTGATTAGGAAAAAAAGGGGGTGGGAATAGGAGTGTGAGGTGAGGGGAGGACCGACTGACTACTGGCTTATT
The DNA here is from genome assembly GCA_009812075.1 of Sialia sialis. Classification (NCBI taxonomy): domain Eukaryota; kingdom Metazoa; phylum Chordata; class Aves; order Passeriformes; family Turdidae; genus Sialia; species Sialia sialis. The sequence goes on along the minus strand of VRYO01001681.1, from coordinate 13,585,524 downwards.
GCAGCTCAAGACATTTTCTTCCGGAAAGATGTCAAACAACTGAGACACAGCAACAGAGGAAGTAGAAAGGTGGAAAAATAAGAAGAGGGACCCTTTGGAAGAAATGAAGGCATTCCTTATGAGAGCCTTGAGGTTTTTTGTTTTCTTTTTTCTTCTAACATCTGACCCACAAGGGCTAGAGTGACAGCGTCATGCAAATGCTGCAGTCCAGCAGGTCTGAGAGAGGGTGGATGCTAGAGAGTGAGTTAATGTTAATGATGAGTGCAGTGAAAATACCAGCCGATACCACCCCCTCCACACACAACTGCTCTGAGTCAGCATCCGCTGCTTTGCCGTGCCTTTCTGTGCGTGTGTGTGTGTGTGCGTGCGCATGTGTGTGTGTGTGTGTGTGCTGTGACCGTGTGTGTGCATGGAAGGTAAAGCCAGTCAGTCAGTGAGAAGCAAAGGTACGTTTGAGAGCAACTAAAATCTGACTGATTTCCATCTTCAGAGCATCAGATGTATTCCCTAAAGAGGATGGGTCTATGCGATGGGGGTGGTATAATTATGTTAATGTCATATTTATAGAGGGGAGAGATTTTTCATTCTAATTATTGATTTGAAAGCTGTGGTCAAAATTGTTTGTTAAATCATGATCAGCTTTAAAAAAAGAAATTTAATGAAATCTAGGGACTGCTGTACATATATATCTCTCTCAGATATATATATATTTTGTTTCATTTAACTATTTTGTGTCTGGGGCATGACTGATTGAATGGTGCACAGTGACAAAGAAACGGCTCTTATATAATGTTGCATTATATCATCAACTGAAATAATATTGTAAATAATACAAAATGTTCTGAAATCTGAGGTATCAGTCTGGGGGGGAGGGTGAAGGGCAGGGGTGGGGGTGGGGGGCACTGGCAAATCTTTTCTTCGGCAGAGCACTCTGTACAGCTTTCTTGTAAATGGATGGTTCACCTGTTCGACCAGCAGAGATTCTAATTCTTCCCCCCCTCTTCTCTTTTTTTTTTTTTCCTTTTTAAAGCTGAACGGCTTCCTGAAGAGCTCTGAGTTTTCTATGCCAGATTCTGCTCCAGTGGCTAGGACCTTTATGGCTGCTGTTTCTTTTGCTCTGGGATCTGATGGAGGAAAAAATAAAAACCCACGATGGATCCTGTCCCTAAAGTAGAAATTTTCTTTTTCATTCTGCAAACAAGGCTAAAGATCGGAGGAGAATGAATGCAAAAGTAATTCAGGATTGTGGTCGTGCCATTAAAAGTGTTCGGCTTCAGGACAAAATTATTTGGGAAATCCGAGCATTTCTTCTTACTGTATCGACAGTATTTGAAAGTTATGTGTGCTTTGAGTAATCTGGTTCAAGTGACAACAATCTCTGCATGTCAATGTTTTCTTCAGCTTATGGAGTGAAGGCTAGTTTTGCCATTGGAAAGGAGGAAGCTTTTTCTAGCAGTCTGTAGAAGGATTAAATGTCGAACTGGGGAACAGGCAAAAAGTGAATACACGCCCAAAGGTTATCCTTGCATCGTGAATGGGTTTAAAGTACTTTGTAACCCAGGGCCCACCTGAACAGTAGGACTAAAAGTATAATGGGGAAATATTTCAATTAGAACCCCCTTAACAAGCATTTAATCCTTCTTTCAGGCGTTAAGGAAATAGAATAAAATTGTTACTGTACAAATCTGCTGGAAGCAGATTTTAACCCATTTGTAGATGCTTCCCTCAGATGCATTATAGTAACACAGCTACTTGCAAGACAAGGCAGTGAAGATTTTTATCCTGTGTTCTTTGTTTTTTCTTTTCAAAAGTTAAGGACTATACTCTCAGAAAAGTCTGTTCGGTCAGCTGATACATTGTTTGAATGTATGTATGCATCTTGCCTGCTTATTTGATCTTTTCTGCCCCCTACTTGAAACTGTGATTTGTTTATTTGGGGAGAAGGAGGTGATGTTGATTTGGGGGGGATGGGGACATTGCTTTTAGTGTTTCTTTTGGGGTTGTTTTTTTTTTCTATTTAACAATAGCAGTGAAAGTTTTGGTGACAGCGATTATGACTACTAAACAATTCAGTTTATTGGAAGACGAATTCTACTGGATCATATCGGACTTTTCCTAGTCCCTGAGACCCTAACTTGTGAGGTTTTTTAGCAACAATCACAAGTCAGGCTCTTGGGACCTAGGCGGAGGGGAACCAGCAGCTTTGGACTGTGATTGTTTGTCTGCAGAATTTAGAGAACCAAAGGAGCTTTCCTTGCCTGGAAGGGTGAAAAGGAAAATATACCTATTTCAAATGTTAAGCAGCAGAACTGTTCCTAAAAAAAAAAGAAAAAGAAAAAAATCTACACAGCTGTTACCCATTGTGCAATATTAGGATGTTACATATTTATATGTTTAGAAAACTGAACTAGATGTCATGTAACATTTAGAATTAAAATGTAACATGAATGTTTGTTTGCACCTGAAAATTCCCCCCCAAAAAGCAAAAGCATCAAAACCTCCACTCAAAACAGATATTAAAATATACAAAAGACTTCCAACCATAATATTAATACTATTATTATTGTAGACAATTCTGATAGATAATTGCCACAAAGTATATATATTTATCCTTATTGTTAAAGCATTAACTGACTTTTAAAACATAAAACACAAACACTGATATTTGAGGCCTAGAAAACATTCATTCTGTTGTTTGAATAATGATTTCAGCCTACAGGAAAACTGTTGCTTAGCTTTTGCTGTAACATGGAACAAAGAGTATTTTGTACTTAGTTGCCATCCTTTTTCTTTGTCCAAGTGAGAACACAATGTCATTTAAAATATTCTCTCATTTAATTTACATTTAAATCAGAAAGAGAATATTGGTTTAGCAATCATACTACAGCATTAGCATCCCTTTGCACTCAGAAACATATTTCTTGTACCTGCTCAATTTAAAGTGAACCCACAGTACTCTAAGCACCTGACTCCACTTCTAACTTCTACATCACTTCGTATATTTTTTATCCCTTTGACAAAAAAACAGTGTGAGCTGCATCTTGTCCCTCATGTGTTAAGTTCTTCACTGACTGCATCAGGAGATTCACGAGCACATGAGCTATTCTGCACTGCTTATTTGTCTCAAACATCTGATCTAAAACACATAATCTGATTTGTATTTCCTAATGCTTTATAGATGAGTTAGTTCTGAGTAATTTTTCTCTGTTTCCTGTGCCTAACCAAGATGCTGCAGGACTTTGTTGATACATCAGACTTCACTGAAACAAAGGCTTCACACAGATCAGGCATCTAAACTATTTGTTCATTTCAAAAGTGCTATTTTGGCTGCAGTATATTTTTTCCACTTGTGTGGGAGGAATTGTGTTTTATTGTAAGCATCAACACTATTGTTAAAATAAATTGTTCTTATCTGTTAGTATAATACTTTTTCTTCTTGTCTTGTTTTCTTAAGAGAAAGAAACTATACTCAGTACATAGTTTTCAAGTTGCTCAAGATATAATTAGTCTTTAAATAGTCATAAAAAATATTGCCTTAGCAATTACAATGATGATACAGTTTCTGTAAATATGTAATTCTTTTATTCATAAGCTGTCAATCCCATGTGCTAAGAACACCCAAAAGAGCTACTTGTGAAAATTTAGATACAGAGGACACATTTTAAACACAGACATGATATTTTATATTGACTTCTGTTTAGGCAGTGTAGGAAAAGCAGATCTGAATGTGTATAGGAAAGATAAATGCACCCAGATAGATGCTACGCTGCACTCGTGAAGCACTTTGTTAGGAATTTATGCATATTCTGTAGCAGTTTTCAGTGCTGAAAACAGGTTATTTAAGATACTGATCAAGTGAGCAAATATTCTGTTCATTCGAGCTGTATAATGAGATAAACCTATATTGTGTATTTGTATAAAGATATCAATATATCATTTAAACTACACGTAATATTTATCAAAATAAAAATCCTTATAGATTTATTCAGCTGCACAATGCACCCATCTATGCATATTAAAGATTGTTGTTGCATTTATTTTTCAATCAGAAAAATTTACTTGAATGAAGATAGCTCGCATTTAGCACTCTGAATTAATTTTGCATTTAACACTGTGTGTACAATGGAGGTGAAATTGTGGTGTGAAATGTTTTGTCTCTGTCAAGACTTTGACTATGCTCTGCCCTGCATTGAGAATGAGAAGAAAATGAATCATTAGAAACCCCTTCCTGGCGTATTTGGTGCTCCAGCAAAAGTGGTGAATATGCAGTCCTGCCTCTGCATTACTGCTTGAACTGGGATGACTCCAGTGGCTCTGCTCTGCCCATCATACTCACTGCTGCCCCTCGCCATAGTGATGGCAAAGTTGGTGCACTGCCTGCCTCTTTTCCTGCTCCCTCTTCTTCCCCAGGGCAGCACAGCCAGCCCAACCTCAGGTACACAGGTAGGGCAGAGGTGGATGGAGGGGAGGGAGAAGAAGGGTCTTCACTCAGGCAGAATTTCCACCAAGATCAGCAACGTGTTTCCATGTCCTGGGACTGCGTGACAGCACCTACAGAGACCATGCAGGAAGCACTCCCATTCCCCCAGTGACAGTGTATGAAAGCTGTCTCTATTAGCACAAATAAATAGAAAGCATCATCTTCACTACACTATGCTTAGATATATGTACAGAATTTCAATGCATCTCTTTATATAGGAATCATATATTTCTATACAACTTGATGTTGTTTCAGTGCAAAATGCATTTAAATGCTCTTTAATAAGTGATTTCAGAGTAATCAGCTTGTGCTACAACAAAAACAAAAAACAAAAACACAAGCTCTTGCAAAGAGGGAGGAAGAGAGAGAGAGAGGGAGTGAAAAAGATGCGTGGTGCATACAAAAAAGGGCTGATATTAACAATTCGATGGGTTCCTAGTTGGTGGAGCAGACTGAGCCAGACGCATACATTAGCGGCTGTCTGCTGCTGATGGGAGCCTGCTCAATGCGGTGGAAATGAAGGATCACCTAGGCTCTGACACCAGCTTATTTGTACGTTTTAATTTTAAAAAGGAAAATCACTGTTTTACATAAACATCTTAACCCCTACATGATTTTTTTTTCTTTTCCCCTCCCTCATATTGTTTGCTAATTTACTGTCAACTTAAAGTGCTGTTTAGCTACAGCCCAACAAAACATCAGTCAAAAACAGTATTAGCTTCTCTTTTGTCTGCCATGTACAATTGAGTTATTATGATAATTGTCTACTTTAATTTTTAGCCTTCATGGGAGATGTAACAATTTTCTGGAGCTTAATTTTTGAGGCATTTTAAGTTTCAGCAATATACCATTTCATATTTCACCCAAATAATGAAAAAAAAAAAAAAAAAAAAGCTCATAGTTCAAGCTGGGGTGATTTGATAAATTCTTTTCATTAACCTAAAAGTCTTTAGCACCTTTGTATAGTATTACATATACGGGACAGGATTTCTTTTCCAACCATATAAACTCTAAGATCCATTAATACAGTGCTGAAGACTGCTACATGAGTCAAGGGAATTCCAATCCAAGTTAATTACTGTTGGAATTAGGGGGAAGAATATTTTAGTCAAAGTTGTATAACAAGAATCTACAATTATCACATTTCAGGGCATTGCTCTACTCATTTGACGAAAAATGTCAATGAGGTTTAACAGAAGATGTTCTGCATTTCTGTGGGTAATGAAAATCGGCACATCCACGATAAGCTAACACAACATGTTCACTGTGTGAATATGCAGTGCAGCAGAAATTTCTGTAGGCAGTAAATGTAGCCATCATTTTGATTCGCCCGTGTGATGATTATGCTCAATTCCTGACTAGGTACATAATTTCACACTGAAAAGCAGTCATCTCCTCTTAGGGACCAACTATAGCCTACCAAAAAAAAAAATAAAACCAAAAACAAAAAAAACCCCCCAAACAAACAACAACAAAAAACCCCGCTGTCTGAGGTCTATAACTAGCTAGATAGTCACACAATAGAAAAAAACATATCTGGAATACTATAAAAATGCCAGCTGAAACTGTATCACTCAATTAAAAGTAGATTTATTTTATAATGTTCATTTAAAGTGGTTTTGTCCAAACAATGTATCTGAGGCATTCATCACCTTGTTAAGTTTTTTCTTTGTTTGATGATTACAATAGGCATCTTCAGAGTTTGTTGGATGCTGTGTTATTGCACTCCTTGGCAACACTAGAGTGATTCTTATGGGGAGTTATATTCTGACCAGAATCCAGCTCAATTGATTGATGAGCTTCACTTACAGTGCCTGAGTAGCAACAAGTGGATGGAAGCCTTAGACAATAAATGAATGTCAAATTAATAAACTGATAAAATTATTCCATCTTTTAAAACATCTTTAACCTATTAAGTAGGATTTAAAATTAATCGCAGAATCTTCCAGCTGATTATAGACTAAAGTTTATCTGGTAAGCTTTCAGAAGTGAAATCTTTATGCCTGTTCCTACTTATTTAGGAGTTAAGGATTAATTGTAATTGTGGGATAAACTAGATATGTAATGATAGTTTGAGCAATATGAGTATCCTATAGGGATCAAGGCAGGCAATATTCTGTACTTTTCTTTTACTCGTTAGCTGTTGCACTCTGGCTGTGATTCTCTATAAGGAGTATGCTCATTTGTTTAAATGGCCAAGCAAATCAACAAGGTTGTGCTGAGTAGTTTAGGGCTGGTAATTTTGGTTTTGGTTTTGGGTGGTTTTCTTCCACCACCACCACCCCCAACTTCTTTTCTTGGATGTGTACGTGTCATGCATGGGAAGGTATGAAGGAAAAACAGCTATTCAGCAGAGACACGTCCCACCCCTTTAATTAAGCTTTTCCTGGACTATGTAAAAACACTGGCAATGTGTAAATCCCATTTGTGTGTTTGTTATTATTATTTTAACAGATTCCTAAGTATTACATTAAGATACCTCAGTGATGAAATACACATGAAAATAGTTGCATTAGTAAGTCACTGGATACTGAAAGGTTTGGATGGCATCGGCACAGAGCCAACTGGAAGATTTTATTTTTCATTTAATTCCTTTCACCTAGTAGGCTCCCTAAGCATTAGGCAGAACCCAGTATGTGGCTAAGTTATTGCTCTAGTGTTCATCACACAAAAAGCACAGTCTTAGCATTTGTAAATTTTCTTCTGGGAGGTTTCTAATCTAGACAGCATTTGCGTTTGGGGATTACACCACAGTCTGTTCCCCACCACCTCCCCCTCTAACATGTAGCCCTTTCAACTTCTTCAAAGAAGTGCGGAAAAGTAGGTTCTTTTATTAATAGCAGAAAACAAACCGACTGCTGGACTTCCGTGGCAGAGCTCACATAATGCGGCAGGGTGGGAACTGTAACAAAGAATGCTTGAATGCACTAAACGTATAGTGAAACCCCATTTACATTCACTGATGGGGCTTAAAGTACAATAAATGAGAAGCCTAAAGTAAAAATAAGCAGGGCTATGAAAAGACTTCAGTGAAGGTAGATACTTCTTGAAAAGTTTAGCACAGGATTTAATTTCAATCTCAAGCCTTTCCCAGTAGAATGCATTTCTTCATAGTGCATTTCCTTTGCTTAAAACATTTCCATTGGATGACAATAAATCAGATGAAATGAGTGCCTCCAATACAAAAAGAAGTAGATTCTGTGTATCCAGTTTATATACTGATTTTCATACAAGTGACAGTTAACAGTGGAAAAGTCTTCATGCTCACTGTCTGTTCCTCTACACTCTCTCTCCTCTGCAAATGCTTTCGAAGCATATGGGGAGAACTTTTTGTCTAGAAAAAGTTTGATTGTGGGATCCTCACTTACTCTCCACTACTAAAATGTTTCTAAAATGTTTGGTGTAGGTACACCAGGGAACTGAATAAGGTGGTTTCTTTTCTTCTGCTAAAGTTATTCTGTGGAATAGAATCTCAAGTAACAATCACAACCCATAGTGAGTAGCAATCACCTCTCCCCTTCTTCTCTTCATCTCTTTGTTTCAGCCCCTTCCACAGCCCCACTGTAAGGCTGTACAAGATGCTGGCTTTGTTCTCCTAGGAGTTTAAATCAGCCGTGCTCCCATTGTTTGCATTTCTCTCCACAGTGGTTCTTCATACTGAACATGAAGGACATATAAATTGCCCCTACTTGTAAAGTTTTGCAGACTTTGCATCTCCTCTCTTGGCCCCATTCAAAAACAACCAGCAGTCAGACATTATATATTAGGTTATTATATTGTTGCAGTTTTCCAGATAAAGCTCTCCTTTCTCCTTTTCTTTTGAAGAATGCCATGATATTCCTGATTTCTGCACAATCACAATGGAGGTTCATTTGTGGAACATCAGATTTAATAACTGTGATTTGGGAAAAGCAGGCTATGGGATAATTTCCTGCTGCTCTGTTCAGCAGAGGTAGTTTCTGCTGGTGATGCGCATAAAACTTTTGCTACCAGCATTTAGCCAGATTTCTATTTCCAGAAATTTTGACAGTCAACCCTAGAGACAATTCTGCTTTGGGCCTACAGGAGGCATCCTGCAGCAGCCTAGGCATGAGTCTAATCCAGACACAGCCCCTCTCCATCCCTATGGCGCAGTGTCCCAACAGCACAGGAATCAGCGTTCAGCAAGCCCAGCACATGAAATGGCTGGCACAGCCATTTTGTGGTGGGATTTGTAGCTTTCCACTGCAAGCACAGGGTTCATCACTCTGTTGGGAAGATTTCTCTCAAGTCTAAGGATACACTGCACTTATAGCTCTTGCTGGTGATATTTATATACACACATTGAAGTATTCAGGGAGTTAGATTTACTGTGAGATTTTAAATAAACTTAGGAGACCTTGCTTTTCTCTTGTTTATTACGTTGGCATATTATTTTGGATCTTAATTCTCAAACTTATGTCTCCTTCTGAAATAGAGGAGTGTGGTCAAAATATTGATGTTTTAGGAGCCATTGAGGCTCCAGGTTTTTAAACAATGGCTGGATGCTTAGAAGTGAAGCAGGTTACCTATGCAGCATTGGAAACCTCTCCTGGCTGACTCAGAGGGTTAGATTTCTTGTGGGTGTTGCCAGTATCTGAGTGTTGAGGTTTGGTAGGCTTTTATGAGTTAATAAATTCCAAGGGATGCAGCTTGGCTTTCTGAAATTCGGTAATCATTCCCTAAATGCTAGTGGGAAATCAAAATTACTACATGCAATAACTAACACTTTTAAAACCCTTTGAAATGTTTCCAAACTGCTGCCTACGTGCTCTTTGCTGCATCAGTGGCTAAAGATTTAGGGTCATTTTCTGGCACCCATCATGAATGCAGACAAGTTTCCTTGAGGCTTTACTTTCCTTCCCTGCCGTTTTCCCAGTGCTGTCCAGGCAGACTGTGGGTCCTTTCCTGTGGGGAACACCACTCACAAATGGGAGCACAGTGAATGTCACAGGGGACCACGACATTTATTAGAGCTCTGAGACCTCAGTATAAAGCGAATATTAGCAAAGCAGGACGTCATGATTTAGGGTGGCAGAATGAGGGAACCTTTTATACATTTCTTTTACCATCTTCCTTCTGCTGTTTGTCCTTGAGTTGTTCACAGTAACTTAGAGCAGTGTTTGGAAAGAGAGCAAGCTCTGGGATCTCACATCCCAATATTCAATGACTCTCCATTCAAACTCTTCAGATTAGTTCTGATATGCACATTTACTTTTTTCAGACAGATATTTTTAATGCTCCCAATGATCTTCTGTAAAAGTAAGCCAGAATAAAACATAAAGGAGGAGCTCCAAAGAGAGTCCCTGGCTAGTCATTTTTGTGTGTGTCTCAATTCTGTGTGATCTTACCATGGCGAAAAAAAATCCTTCAGCTTGGATAATGAAATGACAGCAGAACTTAATACCTGCAGTAGTCTTCTGAGAGGACTTGCAGACTCTTCTGCTTGTGGTAGAACCTGTGACTGAATGTCATCCATGAATGCCATGGTTGCTTTCCTGTATCCCCTCTGCTTCCAGATACCATGTGCCACAGACCAGGAAACTCAGTACCACACAGGACTTGCACCTTACATGGACTAGGCAAGAAATACAGCCAGGCATCTTCTTCTTTCTTTCTTTCCCTCCTTTTCCCTCACCCTTGGTCTCCTCCCTTGTGTCTCCCACACACAGCAGAAATATCCTGTCTGCTGCCAAGGCAAACTCAATCATCCAGTCTGACTTCCTCCATAAAACATGCCAAAGCATTCACCAAGCAACTCCCACGTCAACACCAACAATTTCTGTTTGGTTAGCATGTATATTTAGGATTCGGGATGCAAGAGAATCCATAATAACCCCCTGGAGAAGTCTCCCAGTAGTCTATTACATCAATATTAAAAAAATAGGCTTTATTTGTAATTAGGACTTGTTTAGCATTAGGTTCCAGCTACTTTTTAAATTTTCCTGACAATTTAAATGGTCATTTGCTTCCTTCCCCTCTTAGGATTTTCAATGAAAAACTAATGAGGTTGTCTTCATTGTCTTGCTCTAAGTTTTTTGGGAAGATTGGATCATGTTGTTTGTTCTTGCTTGAGTCTTTCCCATTTTGTCAATACCTTCTTCAAATACTAATAGCAGAATGAGCAAGCTGATGTCGGGAGTGGTATTACTAGCTTGCTAGTAATTCTTCTTTTGTTTGACTTACTTACTCATCTTGTTTATTCTCTTCTTTGCTTCACTATACTGAGACCACAAGCATAGCTAAAGGAATAAAGAGAGGAAATGATTTGGAAAAGTCTTTTTTGAGGTATTCAAAAATGCCCAATTCCAGTTAAAATTAGTAGGAGTTTATCACCTAAACTGTTAAGTACTTCTGTTGCCTTTATTTAAGAAAAGCCATATGTCAATGGGAGAAATAACAGAATTAGCTTATCAGTTTTGAGTAATTATTAGCCAGGTAGTTTCTGACCTCCATTAATCTGTTTATTGAATAAATCGTGTTTAATTTCAGAAGGAAATGACAGCAGCTGTATTATGCTTACTATTTGAAAACTTGCTTGTTTTCAGCATTTTCTGTGTTTCTTGTACGCTTGAGTTACAGAAATAGATTCTACAGATGGATTAAAACATACCCATGTGTTGGAGCCAGGCAATCAGTCTCACATTTTACAGGTATTCATCCAAACAGCTAGGATATAGCTAGCTAAAGGATTATTTTTAATGTGTTTCTCCAAAGTTCTGTAACCCAGTCCCTTCACAAGGCTTATTTGTCTCATCTCAGTAAATCTGCAAGCCTATACGTTTTTGTCATTTTCCTATCGTGTTTGGGGAGGAGGGACGGGGGGAAGGCAGATCTTAGATAAGCAATGCAAGTTGGTTAAGAAAGGAGGAAACTGTCATCTGTAGCCTTTCCAGACACAGCAGTACAGTTCCAGACAGTCACCTGAGTATTATCGCTCTGCCTCAACTATAAATCACAGCCTGTTAATGGCCGAGGCTGACACCTTGACATTTTCAAGAAGAGTAAAAGACCTGATTTGAATGGAAATCAATTTCATTTCACAAATCTTGGGATACTCCAAAATGGTCTTGTTCTTTTTTTGTGTCTTATTCAGATTTTCCATTATTTTGTTGACGGGTTAGTTGTTTTATGCAATGACTCTGGTTTCCTATGTAAAGTTTAAAATTACGGAAATACGTGAGTGTTCACTGCATCACAGGACCTGGTACCATGGAGAAAGTACAGTAATTTCACGACTATAAGGCGCATCCTTTTGACTAAAATTTTGATCAAAACCCGGAAGTGTGCCTTGTAATCTGGTGCGCCTTATATATGGACAAAGTTTGGAAATTTGCCAGCCTGGAAGTGTGAGCCCACTGCAGACATGCGCTGGGGGCAGGAGGGAATGCCAGGGCTTGCAGCACGGGGAGGGTGCCTGGGGCTGCGTTTAAAGGCTACGCCGATCCGTGAAAAATGTTTGCAAATTGAGCACCTGCCAGTAAACTTTGCAATCACGCTATTCCGTCACTAATTCATTACTTTCTTGCGCACAGATCCTGGCTGCAAAAAAAAAAAAAGTACACCTTATAGTCCAGTGCACCTTATATGTGGACAAAGTTCGGGAAATTGCCGACAGCCCAGAAGTGAGTCCAATAATCTGGTGCGTCTTATAGTTGTGAAATTACTGTAACTGTCTTTTCTGACAGTCTGCTGAGGGTGATGGGCACAGCCCATGAACCTACATTACCTTTTCCCCATCTCCAAAGGCAGTAGCTGTCCTGCACTGGAAGGATGAGAAGGCAGGCTCAGAGAATGTGATGCCACAGCCCTGTTCTCCTGCGTGTGAATTTCCGTCGGATGCTCCAAAACGGTAGCAGTGTTGGCACACCAGGACTTCCCATTGTGCAAGAAATTGTCATGCTTGTAAGAGCCTTTCTGTAGTAAAAATGGCTCAGAAGTTCTAAAAATTTCTGCTGCACTTTTTATTATTTAAAGAGACAAAAATAATACCCAAGCAAATGGAATTAAAGTGGCTTTTTCTATTTTTTTTTTTCTTTTTTAATTTTAATTTTTTTTGAGATTTTTTTGCCTGAGTTCTAAGGATGTACTGTAAAGACAAGATATTCTCCATCCAAGGAGGGAGGGAAGGAACTTAGTGACTGTAGTACCCATGGAACTGTTGCACTAACAAGCGTAAGTAAATACAATCCCAAGCATCCTTCACTCAGACTGATACACAGCACAACACCCTTTTTGGAGAAAACCACCGCCCAAGGTGAAGGCTTTGAGGTGACATGCAGTGAGTGACTGCAGGTCCAAGACTGAGCCTGAAATGTTCTTTCCCATAATTTCACAAGGAGCTACCACGCTCTGCAAAATTTCAGTTTTCTTACTTGGCAAAACAAAAACATCTAGAGGTCACTGGTTAAAAAAAGGAAGGTGGTGTAAGGTAATGCATGAGAATCTAAGCCAGTGAGTAAGCTGTGCCTAAATTTGCCAACAGATACATTCCTGTGTGAAACTGAGAAAGGAAAAGCATCCTTAGCATACAGAGGATTAAAAATATCTGATGGCCGTTCCACATTTAAGCCCCTTAAACAAGATAGTGTGAAGCACGTTGTGGTGTCTATAGCAACAGGTGTGAAATCAAAGGTAAGGATTTTTCTCTCTTTTGTGTCTCTTGCCTGCTGCATAGTACTCCTGGAAAATCTGTGAGAAGCTCATTAAAACCATGCATGTATAACACAGACCCAGTGCATCAAATGACTTTCAAAGGCCTTAGCTATGTGCTATGTCTAGACACTGTCCCTGGGCTTTATCACAGCACATCTTAAGGAGCAGTAAAGCACATCTGGTGTGGAAAGAAATGCTAACAATCTAGCAAATTGCTAGCATCTAGCCCAGAATCCTTTTTCTCTTACAATAGCCACTAGGACATGCCCAGGGGAAAGGATAAGATCAGGACAAGTAAAATGATACTTTTCTGTTGTGATTTTTTTTTTCTGTATCCTGTGGAATTCAATGCAGTGACTAATAGCTGGTACCAGCCTACTTAAGCACCCTTGGCAGAATTTTTCTTTTCTTATAAATGTGTTTGATTACTTGTGCATAAATTTTCTGAACCTTTTTGGTGTGATAACAATGGTATCTTTCCTTGATTACAAATATCTCCATGTTCTGCAGATTCATTTGCATCCAAGGAAGGCTGAGAAAATGTTGGAGCCGTGCATGAATGGTTTGCATGGATTTCCAAGGTGCAATGTCTCTGTGTAACCTGCATCATTATGCTTACTTAATTTGTTTTGCCTAAGTGTTTTCTTGGCAGGGAGAATTTCTAATGTTCAGTCATGTGACAGATTTTACCTGGGGCCAATGTTTTTTTTCTGATACATGTAGCTTATTGGCAAACTTTTCCAGTCACACACTGTTCTGTACAACACAGAGACTTAAAGGTGGATTAGATCAGAACTGTAACATTTGGCAGTGTTCTCATGACTGTTTTTATCAGTACAGAGCATGGCCTGGAAGATAGAGGCATCTTGCAGCATTGTAGTTTCCATAAAGGAATTCTTTGGCCATGTTAAAGTCAAGGGGAGCCCTTGGCTTCAGCTGCTGTCACCATCAAATTTAAACATTTTGAAGAGTGGCCACCATCCTTACAATGCACTTACTTAAACAATTTCCACCCTCAAAAAGCTCCATACTATGAGCTGGGTCCTTTTCTGCTTAACATATCCCCAAATTGCATTGGGGACAGTGTAATAACCTTGGAAAGAATTTCTCTTGTCAGAACATCGTGCCTACCCAGCCACAGGTTTCAAGAGCAAGATGAGAATTGAAGACTGCACCAAAGTAGAATTCTAGAAATTGAAAAAAGAGTCTACACTGTCTATATTCCAAGACTGAAAAGTTCTGTTTATATTCAACCAAAGAAATATAATATTTAGCTGGTTTGCTCAGGATCTAAAAACCACAACAAAAATAGAAACAAATCAAGTGGCCTCACTGTGTATCATTTAACATGATGCAAAACTGTCCTGGACTATTTTTAATGGATCATGAGTTTAAATATTAACTGCTTAGTTTAAACAGAGATTTTAGCTTTTAATATAGCACCTTTATTGGATGATTCATGTTGACTATACGTGATTTTTTAAAGTAATTTGTAAATTGTGATGCTATTACCAAAGACTCTACCTGAAGTAATTAATAATACTCATTTATGAATACAGTGAATGAGTTCTCATTTTTGGAATAGAATTTAGCATCTAGTAGTAAATGCTGTTTTTAGGGGGATGAGATCAAGTAAAGCCACACTACAGTACAGTGCCAGTATATTAGGGCAAAGGGCAACTGATGAGACAAATCAAAATGGATTCATGTGGTTACTTGGTATTTCTTTTAGACATGACTGACATTTAGTTCTTGGAACTTTGGAGGAGCCATAATTCATTAGAAATGTTTAGAAAATGTAAAGTTACAGTTGCCATTTGCCTTAGTGCATCCTACTGGTGCTACTCCCAAAGATGGCAAGTCCACTGGAACTATGTGACAAATCTGCCAGCCTCATATTTATGTCTCAGATGCTTCAAGTCATCACAAAAGGCAACAGACACTTAATACATAAGAAATCAAGTCCTCTGTTACCCGTCCTATTCCACTGTACTCTTGAGAACTTCATAAACTACGTATTTTGTTTGGAAAAATAAAATAGTACCTTAAAGTACTCAATTGTGACTATTATAACCAGCTTTGATTTTTTGAGTTTGTATTTTCAGGAGGTTGGATAAAAGCACAGAATAATAAAATGTATCAATTAATACCAGAATAATAAAATGTATCAATTAATACCTGGTGCAGCTCAGATTTATGAAAGCTGCAGTTTCATACTGGGACACAAGACAGCATTTGACCATAGTTACTGCTATAATGGTCATATCATGATTTCTCTCTTTATTACTTCTTTATTTTTTTTAATATTGATGTTAAAAGGTAAACCTTTTAACCAATAGCTGTCTGTAATGCTTCTGCCATTAGAAAATTGTGCTCTCATTTTTCATTAATTGGTCTCTTTTTGGTCAGTTTTCAACAAATGTCAGAACACCAACTGAGGCGCACGTTTGGGCTTCAGCTGTGTAAACATATCAGCGCTCTAGCTTACCCCTTTCATAACTACAATGAGCAGCCTAAAGTGTACAGCCCAGGGATTTGTTAGTGATAAATGTGCTGCCAGCCTCACAGGTGAGGGTGGGTGCTTCTTTCCCAAAAAAGGTCCAACCATAATAGTGACCCTTCCAGACTGCACAGAGCTTCTTCAGACACTGGGACTCCCCTTTGCTTTATGCCCAGGACGAGCCTGTCTCTCCTCAGCCCAACCAAGTGAGAGGGAAAGGGCAGTCCACTCTTTTTGGAAGTGCTGTCTCAGAATGTCTGTAGGCTTAGGTGGGGAACAAAACACATTTCACTGGCAAAATCAAGACTTTTTTCCTTTTACCATGTGGGAAGACCAAGGCGTTTTTCAGTTCAGTTTTTTAAATAGAAGCAGAATTTCTGTTTCCCGTGCTGAAGTTGTTAACCTTTTCCCAATAACTTTTCTCTTCTTTTGCGTTATTTGCCTGCCTCTGAATTTCCTGTGAGAGTGATCCTTGTAGAAAAGATTCAGAGGCCTTTTGGAGAAATTTCTCTCAAAAATGAGTTACCAGTTTCCATTTATTCCTTGAAGGCTGAAAACCAGAGTATTAAAGCCAATTTCCAGCAGTTGCAGAAGACATTTTCCTAAAAATCCTTTACTCAATTAAAAAAAACTAAGCACAATTCTCAGACTGGTAGAAAAGCAAGTTGCTAAAATTTCATAAACACAGAGGTCAATGAAAGAAAAACACGAGGTCATTCAAATTTTCCATGACGAAAATCAGGCCAAATTACAGTAATTTTACTCCTATAAGGCACACCAGATTATAAGACGCACTTCTGAGTTGTCGGCAAATTTGTGAACTTTGTCCATATATAAGGCGCAGCCTATAAGGCACACTTTTTTTTTTTTCAGCGAGGATCCGCATGCAACAAAGTAACGAATTAGTAACAGAATGGCGCGATTGCGGGGTTTACTGGCAGGCGCTCAATTTGCAAACATTTTTCATGGATCAGTGTGGCCTTTAAATGCAGCCCCAGGTGCCCTCCCTGTGCCGCAGGCCTCGGCACTCCCATCCTCAGCACCGGCTGCAGCAGCTCTCACAGCGCGCGGCTCAGCCGCCGGCACTGGTGGCTCACACTTCCAGGTTGGCAAATTTCAAAAACTTTGTCTGTATATAAGGCACACTGAATTATATGGCGCACTTCCAAGTTTCAATCAAACTTTTAGTCAAAAGGGTGTGCCTTATAGGCATGAAATTACTGTAATGTCCACCATAATCTGGTTTAAACCCACAGACCCTAAGAGACCTCACATTTGCCAAGCATTAGGCTGGCTCATTGAAAATATTGCTATGGACATCCTTTGATCTGCATTACTGCTGACAAAAACTGTGCAGGTGTAGAAAGGTCATGCTCCACTTCTTTGTAGATACCAGACACCTCTGCTGCCTCAACAGAAATACCCATTGGAGTGGGTACTAATGGTAAATATTTATGACACCAGGATGCCAGTCTCAAACTATAGAGAGGTATGAAGATCTACATGATGTGTTGCCTGTGGAGTTTAGGTTGGTTTCTTGGGTTTTTTTACATTTTTCAATTTAAAAAGCTAGAATGCCAATAACATGCTGCTGAATTAATTTTTACCTTTTTTTTTTTCATTACAAATACACAACATTTTGAAGTAGTGATTGATACATAGCCTTCTCCAGAAGGTGCCATACTGAAATGAGTAATTTTTATTCAGAACAGCATTATTACTAGAATAAGAGATTTTTTTCCGGAAACAAACTGCCAAATCTGGTCTTCAGTTGCCTGGTCAGAAGAAAGCAAGCCTGTGCAGGATAAAAATATGAGGATATTAACATTTCCTGATCATATTCTCAGGTTGGAAATTATTTTTCTATCTTAACCATCTGAATTACTGCAATTTTTTCAGAAGTCTCTTATGTAATTAGCAATGGCAAGAACATTTTGAGTCTGAATAGCATGCCTATATGAGAGCCTGAAACCATGCCGTTTCCAGCATCTGGGAGTGAAGTCTCACTGTTCAGCAAGCTGCTCTGAAAAGTGCAGATAGCTCTTTCAGCAAGCTGGAAACACTGATACAGAAGTGCCAAATAAATAGCTTTTTTGCTTTAATTGTACTGTTCTAACCATGATGTTTCACTTACAGTCTCTGTCTTGAATACATATAAACAGATACATGTTCTTTCACAGAATCCCTGATGATCTTTCCAACATCAAATCTGCATCTCTGACCAAAATGAGCCAAGATAGACTTAGTGGTCCTCACGGCAGTAAACAATATGTGCACAAATACATATATAGATATATGACTTCTTGAATATATATTTCAAAGCACAATTTGATTTTTTGTTTGATGTGCGCTTGTGTCTGGTTTGTTATAAACTTTCACTCAGCTCTGCTGAGGGGTCTAGCAGAGCAGGGTGCTGGTGGTCCACACCAAGGTGCTGGTGATCCACAACCAAGGTGCTGGTCTGTGCCTGTGTGCCTGGACAGCTTGGAGAGCAATCCAAGCATTGGATTTGCTTTGTTTTGCTACCTGGAACATTCAGCTAGAAACAGCCCCATCTCCAGCACCAGCCCTGCTTGAGGATGCTGTGCTCAGCTCCCACTAGGAGCATGCTGGGGGCACAAGATCCCTCCCCCGTGGCTCCCAGGAGTGTTGGTACATCGTGGACTGCTCTGACTTATTGTGTCTCATGTGTGGGGCCGTGCTCAGGGTGTTTCTCTGTGAGCTGTAAACTCATGTCACCCTTAACTTCACGTAGTCCAGACGTTGCAGTCCACTAAGCGAGATCTTTAGTGCTTTGCTCTACTGAACTTTTCCCTTGTCTGTAATGGATTGGGGATGGAAGAGGGAGGAGGGGAAGGTGATAGGGAAAAGCAAGGGTTTGATTGGCATGCAGTGATTTTGGACTAGCAGGAAGCAGGCGGCTCTGCTCTCCAGCCCCCACATACTTCTCAGTCCATGTGTGTTGAGAGGGGAAAGAAACTGATATTGTTCCCTCTAAAATTAATTCCCAGTTAGCCAGTTATTCCTGGTTTTTAGCTCAGAGCACACTGTAATTGCATTTTTCATTTCAGTAATTATAGAGGATATTAAAGTGGATAGACAGTTGTAGCAATCTGGCTCTTTAGACATATCTACTTGTCCAAGATCAAATGGCTACAGCATATTCAGGGTTACAGTCTCCTTCTTTTCCTTCTTGTTCTCTACTGCAGTGGATTTTTTTTTCGGCGTTACCATGACAACACTATATCTGGCTGCCAGCTCTGTCGTAAGTTATTGAACTGAGACTGGCTTTTGGTTTAGCAGATAATTAGGTTCTGTCTCACAGGTTCATTTTCCTGTGACTGGGACATGAATATGACCTACAGCTGGCCTCAATTTCAGTGTCACAGACAAAATTTTAACCCTTCCTAGTCCCGCCACTACTGTACCCACTGTGGCTGGCAACAATTCCAAACCCTTTCCTGGGGGTGCTGGCCACAGCACACCCTCACAAATCTTCAGGGCTTGTTCCCAGGCTATGCTAATCCCCAGGGAGGAGGAGGAGGACAGTCCAGCTTGCACCCCCGTGCTGGGCGGGCAGGGAAAGGGTATGGCTAGCACCAGATGAATATTGATTGTCTGATATGGAGATTTGTCGGAAAGGTAAGTTCACTGCTTGATTAGTGACCCTTTAAATAATAGAAATGCACAAGGTGGTGACAGGCCTTTTTTGCTTGTCTCATGAATATGAAATATTTACCAGAGGTCTATTCTAGCACACAGCGCCCCATCTTGGGTGGTACCTGCAGAGAGTGTGCAAAGCTAGAAAGAACTGACATATTGTTTCTGTAGGTACCTCCCTGATTTTCCTTTTCTCCTCAGGAAGAAGGAGAGGAGGCTCTGTCTGGGCATCTGCCACTGGAGTACATCAGGACACAGCACGGAGGCCCTGGGGTGGGTGCAGGCAGAGCAGCACCACACCAGATGGACCTTTGAGTTCCCAAAATCAGGCTGGAGAAGGAGGAAGATCCACCATTTTCTTCAGCCCAGTTTACAAATGTGCTTTTCCCAACATTTATATGCAGCCTAACATGGTCTTGCAGCTTTAGTGATTTCAAGCCAGGACAAAAAGCCCTCTCCTGTCTATAAAAATTTTGCCATTAAAACTACAGATGGAAGGGATGTCCATAAGATTTCACCAGCAGATATTTGCTTAATTTGTCCATGGGATGAGGCAGGTTTTTCATACCCTTGAAAGAGCAGGCAGGTTTCTCTCCCAACGCTGGCAGCTCCCAGAGGGTGTTCCAAAGAAGCACAGGACCATTGGGGTAGGAGTTGTGTATTTACTTCTCAGAGGCTGCAGATTCTTGGCATCTGGCAGTGCACACCATAGTGCTGCTGGGACTATTCTTTCTGGGGAATCTCACCATTAAAAATAAAATAAAATAAAATAAAATAAAATAAAATAAAATAAAATAAAATAAAATAAAATAAAATAAAATAAAGAGGCTGGGTGTAAAAACTGATGGATTTGCAAGACTATCCATCACAGGGCTCTTGCATGCAAGGTGTTCTCTGTGAATGCTATGGCAGGGTGGACACTTCTTCTAAGCTTTCCCTTTCCCCACCAAATTATTTGCGCTGAGGTCTGTTGATTAGAGGGTCAAAGCATAGGAGTATCCCTCTTGCCTCTGTGGAATGTGTCATTCTAAGCTAATCTCCCAGTCTGTATTTGTGGATAATGTTTGAAACCTGTCTATTAAACAGGACAAAGAAATTGCCATTTCATGAACCAGAGGTGATGACTTCTTACTGAAGATAACGCCGAAAGCTGCAGATTTAGCATATATGTATAACCAAAACCATCAAATAAAGGCCCTTGAGGTATTTCTCGATTAGCATATCTAGTGTGGATTAGACATGCTTGCAACCATAGCATAAAAGTTTTGCTGTGGGGTTAAACTCAGAGTGGGAATGGGCTGGAGGGGAAAGTCCTCCTTGAATTACAGAAGAGGGGTATGAAACTCCACATGCTGGTTGGCTGATAAATTTTCCAGGTGCTGGGTGTTAATGAACATTGCCCCATCGGGGACTCCACAGCTCTGGTTGATACCACATCAGCATCATTTACAATACAGCAGTGGTATATTGCTATATAATAAATTTATTTCTTTATATAATCAACTTTTATGGGGTTTTTTAGGGTTATTTGCCCACCCCCCCGCCCCTTTGCTTCTTTTTCTTTTTTTCTTTTTTTCTTTCGCGCCCCCCCCCCCCCCCCCCCCCCAGATTTCGTAATGAAAATACAGACTACCTAGTTTCAGTTTTTGTTTAGAGTTGGTTTTTGTGCCTGGCCCTCATATTCTGGCATAGTCCTGTAATGTTTCATCTGTGATCACAGCTTTAAAGCCAAATGAAACATTGTTTTCATTGTAACCATTAGAGAAATCAAGCCAATATTGCCAGTAGGATTAAATTTTATAAAAATAGATAAGAAATCTCATTGTTTGGCCTAAAGCAACCTGACATTGTCCCAAAAATATTTGCAAATGAGGGCATGTAAACCAGATCACAAGGAAAGCAGGGAGGGGCTGGGGGGAGATGATGACTAAGAGAAAATGATTTCATTATTACCAATTTGAGTACTTAAACTGAGAAATTTTACTGTAGGTAATTAAGCCCACTACCCACTCTGGTATATATTGTTTACAACTAGCAGCAAATTAGTCTCTTCCTGAGGATGCAAAGCTGAAAAGTCCTTCTGAGTCCCCAAAGTCTTTCAATAGCTGATCCTTTGTAATGGGAAAGACAAACACTTGCAGGATCTCTTCTGGTACTGAGACCAACACACTCACTTCTCTTTATTCTCTTTATTCACTTTATTCTCAGAACAATTGCTAAAGATGGAACAACAGCAGAAGTTCAGGCTAGAAAGAAGGAATTACAGCATTTCATGCATTATAGCAATCAGTAAATGCCCTAAATTTATCCTAAATGGAAGATTTTCTTTTATGTCTGGAACTAAATAACCTTCTTTACTACCCTCTGACAGAACCTGCCTTTACACATTATTGCCTCTGTGGTGGATGTTGGCTGCTAAACTTAGTTACATGGAATCATGTCTGAGTTATGTACCTTGAGTAGGTTGTGAGAATACTTCCTCAAGTGTGCCTCATCCTTTGGATTTCTTATCACATTTTTACCCTTATGTGGTATTTGACCAGAGGAGCAAAAATAAATCCCTTAATTTAAATATTTCATTGTGACAGCAATGTCAAAAGTGCTTCAGATACCCTGATCAGTTCCTCAAAGGCATAAGAGACTAAGAGGAATAAAAAAAATATTCTGGTGTAAAATCTGGAATGCCTTTTCCTTTCCCCTGGGTCTTTAAATTTTTAAATCCTGCCCCCCCCCCCCAACCTTATATTATCAGGCAAGTTAAAAAAAAAAAAAGTATCATGCAATTAAAGAAACATAAAATGACATAAATAAGAAAGAAAATGTTTTGCAGTATCTAGTATGGTCAAATTACAACATTTACTAAGAATTAGAGTAGGAGTGTGATCTTTAAAGATGAAACTTTAGATTAATGATATAACTTTAAAAATTAGCTACAGCTCAATTCTTTTCAAAAGAAAAATGATACATTTTTTTTTAAACCAAAGTGTTGCTTTCATTTAATACTTGATAATTTGCCTAGTAGAACCCATGAGATGATGCCTCAGCAAACAGAACTGTAGCTTGTTATCTATGTAATGAAGGATGATTTTTTTTTTATTTTCCATTTTACAGGTTTTCTGAAACCTCTTTTTTTATTAAAAATGAAATCTGCACAAAGAAGACACGGATTCTTTTTCAACCCTGAAGAATAGAAGTGATTTTTCTTTGTTACAAAAAAAGAAAAAATATGGTGATAAAAGCTCCAACAAAACTAATAATAAAATTTGAGATACCTGCTCCTAACCCAAACAGATGCTTGACCCAGAGAGCACTGACATCTCTTGCATGTCTTGGTGCAGAATATACATTTACTTCTTTGGCATTCCTAAACCCAGGAAGATTGTGGCAGAGGAATCACTCAGAGAAAGGGGAAATGGACACTTCCAATGGTGATGCTTGCTTTGGGTATGGACAAACATCACCATGAAAGTCTCTTCATGTGGGTGGAGTGGCCCAAACACTCTTTTTTTCCCCAGCTGCTGTAGCAGACCTTGACCAGGGAGGAACTTCACCTGAGCAAGGAGGTCCTTTTTAATATTTAAAATGTACACTTTGTTTTCAAAGCATGATGAGAGAACTTATTTATCAAAAAGTGAATTACAAGCTGTATGGTTGGCGCCTTAATCACTCAAACCTAATTTTTTTTTTCGACCTTTTCTAAAATAATTCCCAAGCAATAATAGCAATAAGATACTTCAGGCAGTGCATTTCTGGGAATCACTGCACTTCTCAGGTGACTGAAGTCACTTATTCTTCATCCTCATGCTTCCAGACACATCTGAGGTATGAAATTATTCCCTTCCAGTGTGATGCCTTCTCCTACTCTTATTGCTTAAATGATTCTTAAGGATTAGTGTGCTAAAAGCATTGTGAGAAATTCAGGGTGGAGAGGGAAGGTGAAGATAATATTTTACATTAGAGTTATCAACCTGATCCACATTTTGGTGGTTTTTATTCCAGTCAGAAGAGTCTGGATCTAATACACATCCATTGTATGGGCTAACAAAAATATGGAGGACACAGCAACTTCCTTGACAGTGTGCTGTGAACAAAAACAGCCACATATAGCAAAACCCACCAGAATTTAGGAGGTTTTGTATTTGCAAGAATAAAGAGAATTGCATTCTCTGCCCACTGATGGGTATTGCCAGCCGTCTCCTGTATGCAGGTACCATTCTTTGTTCCCAGGATTTTATGCATTCAGCTGTGATTTCTCTCTAAATCCTTTCACCATATCTTGATTGGCTTGCAGACTACAAATTCTCTTGAGACAAACGCACCATTACCATTTTAAATTGTATTCTTTTTCAGAAAATGTTGTTGGATTTTTGACATTAACATTTGAGAACAAAAGACTGGAGTTTCAACATTTGTTGCCACCCATGGGGCTTTTTTCCTCATATAAGGTTCTAGTTGCAATATGAGGAAACAACAGTAGTTTCATGTTCTTTGCAAAACAATGTGTAGACAATCACAGAAACTTGCCTTCTGTGCATTTATTTTACTGTGAGCAAGGACTGTAAAACACTAGCATGCCTTTTAGCTGGAGGACAACAGAAGTAATCTCTGGAGCCAATGTTGGGGAAATAGTGTATTTACTAAGTCATTAGTTAGTAAAGTCCTTATTTACAAAGCCCTGGTGAGAACTAATCTCAAGCTTTAAGTTATAAACATAGCTGCATGCTCTCATGAATCAAAATTTTAGCTCTTTCCATTTCTGCCTCAGTGACAATCTTCATGTATTGCAAGAAAATGCTAGAACTATTAATAAAAATAAAAGATCTGTTTGATATCCAAGGCTGCATCATCACCTGACTGTCCCTCAGTTTGAAATCCTGTATATATGTAATCTAATATTTATCAGTCAAACCTTACAGCATTAAATGCATAAAAAGTGATTTTATGCTCTCATACTATCCATCATTCATATATAAATAGTAAACGCCATGTGATTGATAATATACAGTATATAATGTATATAGAATGTTTTTTAAAAACTTTTACTTCCTAAAAATATCTTATTCCTATTTATTCTCTTTTCCTTCCTGCTGTACCCCCTCTGAAAACACTTTCATATTCTAGTGAAGTGGCAAAAAGCAGTGAGAAAATATGATTGCTGTTCTGTTTCACTAAGTAAAGGTCTTGGTTAAAATTATTTTTTCCCCTCTTTATTTGATGAAATGTATAAATCTTTATAACTTGTATTTTATATACCTTGTGTGTGTAGGTCATGATCACTGCTTCTGACCTTTTTTCCTCACAATAGAGATGAAAATGTACAGTAATTTCACGACTATAAGGTGCACTCCTTTGACTAAAGTTTTGATCGAAACCCAGAAGTGTGCCTTATAATCCAGTGTGCCTTATAGTTGCAAAATTACTGTAATTCTCAATGTCAGCAAAAAACTGGTCTCTTGCTTTTCACAGGTGAGAGGCAGCATCCCAGGAAAGGCAGGCTAACCCCAGTTACATGAGCTGTAAGTCTTTTGCAGACGCCGTGTCTTATGCAGATGATGAGATAAAAATGTCTTGTAGAATAAAATCTTTAGTTAAAGACAGAAAAACTGTCAAAGTTCTTTTAAGCTTCTTCTCCAAGTCATTGCCTTGCATTCCTTTCTGGAAGCCTCACTGAAAAACTTGTGATGGTTTATTTGAGACAGCTACCATGTAACTTCTGGTCCCAGTGGGCACATACATTGCCTTTTACAAATACTGAAGGGACTGGGAAATAAAAAGGTTCTCAAGAAGCAGGAAAGAGTTCTAGGATAGATCCAGGAAAGGCCACTGTGGTATTTGCAACATAATTTTCACATCTTCTGATTAATTTTTTAAGTAATATATAAGTTATAGGCATATAAGGCAGTTTGTCAGCGAATGGCAGACTCCCTGGATTTCAAGCAATTTTTTCTGTTGTGTCTTTCAGAAATTTTCATGCCTTTTAACCCCGTGGTTTTGAAAAGTAATTTATACTGCCTCTGGTTCAGAAAGGGAAAGGAATTGTTAGCAAAAAATATTCATCTGATGTTCTCAGTCTGAATATTGGAAATAGTAGTGAGAAACTTCATCAGCTCTCCTGTCCCACTTTGCTGACCTTAACAATTTAGACAGCTTGGAAAGGACTTTCATCTTCTGTGTCCAAGCTGAGTGGCAATTCCAAACACTATGAATCCAAATTCCTCTCACTGCTCTGAATGATCATAGCATTTAACAGTGCAGTGCTATGAAATGAATGAAATCCCATATAACGCAGTGGTTCGATTCTGTGCACACCTGGGAGAGGTTTAGGACAGAATTACATGTGTTTCACATGTGTTGGTTTCTGGAATTTTGTTGCAGTGGTCTTTGGCTTGTTCTTTGCCCATTCATATTGTACCTATTTAAACTCCAGATGTGAACAAGAAAAATTAATTTTTTCCTATCCCATCTTTTACTACTATCATATGAATATGAATCTCAGCTCTCTGAAATATATGACACAGAATTTTCATTTTATTTAGTGATTATTAATACTTCCATAGCTGTGAACCCAGGCGTATTTCTTTTTTAGGATTTACACAGCATATTACATCTCCTGGGATGTGAATTTTCTGCATGTCATTTTATAATCAATAGCAGTTGTTATTTACATTTTCTTTCTGACCATTTTTTGCATAATATGCTTATCCTTTTTATTATTCCTAGCTAGAAAATGCCAGCATAATTTTATTTGCAACAAGTGACATTTTGATAGGAAAAAAGTACTTAGTTAAGTATTTTTAAATTATTCTTGGTTTGTTTTTCTTTTCTTCGCAATACCAGATATCACCTTTGATTAATAGCAATCATATATAGGCTTTGTTCCTCTTATCTGGGTGTCAGCAGTAATTGGAATCCATATCCATATCCTACCTTGCAATCATGCTGCAAAAGGCCAATAAATTCCCGCTGAGTGTGTTACTTGTTAAATTTAGTGCATTACATTCAGGGTAATGAATAAAAGCACTGGGCCGTTACTGTCTGGTTGGCAGAGGAGGAGGAAGAGCAGCCAGACTCCCCTGAGGCCCCAAGCAGGCTTAAAAACTGTGACAGCCAGAATCAAGGGACTCCCTGAGCATCACAGTTCAGTTTGTCTCCCTTAATTTCCTCTTCTACCAGGATTTTTAGGGGAAATGGAGGTGAGATAATCTTGCACTGAAGCACAAAATGCACTGTGCTGGTGTACCAGTACTCCTTGTGCAGATTCTCTTCTAGGCAAGTAATGCATTAAACATGCAGCTGATGACAGGTTTGAGTTTGCTTTAAAAGATCCATATATCATAAATAGATATATTTATAATATTTTATAGATAGATGGATAGATAGATAGATAGATAGATAAAATATGCACATAAATGTAGGATTCTAATCAATCCATGTAAACCTTCTGTTGGACTGCTGACTGATAAAAATAAACTCTCAGACTTTTGGATGTCTTAGCACTGCTTTGGCTGACACAGGAGCAGCTGTGTGTCTCTAACTGCAGGAAGAAACAATATGTACTTCAGTTCTGAACCTGGGCCTGGGATGTTCATGAATTTCAGTTCCTCCTGCTTGGCACACAAATTTACTGTGTTAAAATGATCAAAATCTGATAAATAAGGCTATGGAAGAACTGAAGTAACACAACAGAATCTCAGTGAAAAGATACACAAATCTATTTTGGGGACGCTGGGAAGGACATTCACACTTTGTCTGCAACCTCCTTTTTGGTTTTTCTGTGCCTTTGAACAGTGGGATGCTCTGAGTGAACTCCCTGTCTTGGAAGAGGAACTCTGGCTGCTCTGGTGTCTCTGCATGATCCAAAGTTTGGAGTGTAGAGAGCTGTGTGCACACACATAGTTAGAAGAGCTGTATAACCTGAATCCTGCAGCGGATTTAAAGCCAAATAACCTATGCTTCCTTGGTAATTTTGTCCATCCACAGCTGGAAATATGCTCTGGAGCCTTTTCTTCTCATTCCCATGCCTGTTCCCTATTCCTCTGGGAGACCAGGAAAGGGAGACTTAGAATGATCACCTTCACACCCAGTATGTTCTGCAGCCATGAAACAATGAAATTTGGCAAGATTTGGGTGTTTACAGTAGTTGCATTCCTTCCAGGGACACCTGTCATGGCCAAAAATCTCCTGAACTGGAAAAACTGGTACGATGTCAACGTGTACCATGTTGAACTCAACTACATGTTATATTTTCAAGTTAAGTAAAGTCCACCAAACAGAACAAAGTTACAGGGGAGATCTAATCTCTGCTGGAGTCAGAGGCAAAGATTTTACTACTTCCAGGATATTATCAGTTTGGAGCTGCTTTATTGAGTCCCTCTGAAGTAGTATGGTGTTTTGTTGTATTTTGTCACTACAGCAAAAATATTCCTCTTATCCTTCAAGAGCAGATTTTCAAAATTACCCAGGAAGCATAGGTTATTTGGGCTTAAACCCACCACAAGATTCAGGTTATCCAACTCTTCTAACTATCCCAAGTGGCTTTTTTTTTTTTTTTTCCATTTTTGTGGTTTTGGTATTAGTGTAGTTTAATATTGGCTGAAATAATTTGCTTGATGGTGAGAAAAACAATTAATAAGTAATGGAAGAAATAGGATTAACCATGCAGCCTCCATATCTGCATGTAAATTTTTGACAGTATTTCTTTCTTTTAGGGTTTTGAAGAGTCTAGCCTTAAAGTAAGATTAATTTGTTGCATAAAATTACAGATATGGGATATCTGTACTCCAGGATTGGACTGTATATTCAATTCCACAAGTAATTGTGCCTGGCAGTTCAAAACTAAGAAACACCTTTGTCATCAGAGAGAAAAACAAGATCCTTGCAGTACAAGGTACTGTATCAACTACACCAAATAATTGCTCCAGGTTGTTAGAATTTAACATAAACCTTCCCCAACATGAAAAGCAGTAATTTTTTTTAGAAAAATGTAGTCTTTTGATATGGGTGATCTCATACGAAATGAAATATTTGGTGTTGCCCTGTTCTAAATAAGAACATGGCTCATGATGCTGCTAGGAAAAGCTCTTTCCTGAAATTGCCCTGTTTATTATCTTAACCTCACAATATATCATGGTTCTGTCTGGCAATTGCATTAAAACTTAAAATGACAAACCAACATTTCTAAAACACAAACACACTTGCCTATGGAGCATACCCATGCAGAGAGGCTTTAAAATCACTTCATTGGGAAGACAGTTCTGGCTTCTGATTTGGTCTTGTGGGAAGCCTTCTAAGTAGTTTACATTTCATTAGGGAATGCAAACAGGTCCTTGATTCTCTCAGTGTTGGACTGCAAAATAATGCCGATGAGCCCAGATCCTCCAAAGAAGTCCTTCTGAATCATCACAGAAGGGAGGCTGGGAATATTTGCTACATTCTGAAAAGCTCCACACGTCTGAGGGCTCCAGTCCCCGATCTCAGGCCAGGCAGTGGTTTTGCTCTGTGTCAACCATTGACATTTGTTGTTGATGGATTTTTATTTCATCTTCTCATGTTCAGCATTCCTTTCAGCTGGAACATTTAGTTTAAGGCTATCTATGTGCCATGGATAGAATCATCTTTAATCTTCTTACCATCAGAAATTGTGCGGGATCAGATCCAGGTGCAATGGCTCTTGATTGGCTAGATTTTTTTTTTTATACCACCTTATTAATTTTTTCAGATGGTTTGTGGGTTTTGTGTTTCTTTTAATATGTTCTATTTGATGCTCTTCTCCTCTCTACCTTTTTTTCCTGTTGCTCTGGGGGCAAAATAAGCTCTGACAATGATATTGAAAGTAATAGCTCTATGAAAACTTTGATTATTTTAAAAGTCCATTATCTAACATGAGAACTTCATGTTTTTCAAGTATTTACTTACTTTCTGGACAATGTGTGCCACTTCAGTCTGTATAAGTAGAGCCAAACCAATATATCTGGAGAAGTAATCAACCACAGTAGTGTATTTGTGTCCTTTCCAAAAAAACTAGTCTGCTGCCTCTACTGCCAAGATCTGGCAGGTAGCTTTGAGGAGATTAATGGCCCTGGTGATTGTTACTATTTATGCCTTTTTTCCCCTTCCTACACTTAAATTATTACATTCCAAATGCTTATTTACTGGACAGCATGAATGTGCTGGGGAAAAAATGCTAACAGTCTAGCATAAAGCATGTTGTGATCTGACCTTGTATTTGTTTATAAATTTATGTTTTTCAAGGTACTGGACTAACATAGCCCTCTGAAGTGCTTGAGGGATCAAAATCAGCTGTCCTTTCAGAAACAGTCTATCAGTCACGTAAAGGTTATTCCAGTCCTGCCAGTATGGAAATGGATTTGCTGGACATTGACTCACTCGCCACTGACGAAGGTGGAGCTGAAATTACTGGCAAATCGCATGTGTTAGTTTTTCATGTCTAACTTGCTTTGATCAACCAACATTGCTGCCAAGATGAGGTCAGACTGTACTTATTGTCATCATTGCTCCTTGGTGTGGTGGTGGGTTACCATTTCTATTTTCAATAGGCTGGAGTGTTTTCTCCTCTGAAAACTTTTGTGTGAGAAGTTCACTGTGTGGGAAAAGAATTAGATAAAGTCATATTATTTGGATCAGAGTTGAAAAAATATCCAGTGACCTGTGTCCTGTTTCTTGTCAAAAACTACCATGAACAAATATGCACCAAACCAGTAAAAAGTCTGTGAAAGTACTAGGACTTTCTTTTTATTTCAGCACACTTTTTTGCCTAGCTTTTTTAATGTGTTGGAAAAAGACTTTGGTCTTCTGGAAGTCTTTGTGCAAGCCTATTTCCTAGCCCACATGAAGATGTATTTGTGGCCAATGGCTGAATAATTTAAAGAATGACATACCAAAACAGGTGGAGATATACAGTCTGTGTTGCTGGGAGTTTATTTGATAATAACTGGGGTTTTTTAGGTGCTCTTTTTTTCCTACAAGTTTTAGATTTTCAAATAATTAAAGAATAGTCTTTGGAACTTTACATAATAGTTCTCAAAGCATAATATCTTACCAAGGAGTCTTCTTCAAGCAGTTCTCTTAAAATTCATGCAAAGTGAATAATACTGGACTTTTTGTTTGGTTTATTAATATTATTTCTGAATCTGGCTGCATTCTCAATTTTCTGACTATTTCCTCTATAACAGGGTCTTGAGTAGGCCTTAATAGCTCTGATCAGTCTCACATTTGGGCTCATGCTCATACTCTGGAGGACTCTCTTACAGTCTGGAAAGCTTAATTTTAGTCCTGAGGTTTGGCCCATCAAAGGGATGCGAAGGGAAACATTATCTTCCTCAGGGAATGGTGGGCATAACTGCATGTGGGAGTTCTTCATCAAGAGGCACTTGCCAACAGCCTGTTCAGAGGCCTTGTTTGAAGACCACTTTTGTTTCTAAAAGATTCTCTGCAAAAAGTAGTTGTTTTCACTGTACGTGCTTTCACTGCACGAGTCTTCTATTTGTGGAAAAAGCAGAAGGAAAATATCCTCCTGTTTTATTTAGATTTTTTCCTCATTCTTCCTTTAAGTGAAAGTTCAGGATAGCATAGGAAATTGATAGTGGCATGCCCTGTTTTAAATAGCTTGTTCTTCTGTTCAAGACTTATTTATTCCATTAAATCAAGACTTTGAGGTATTTTAGAAAAGTAGTAAAATATAATGAACTTTGTTTATGAGACTATCTGATGGAAGTATAGCAGAAGGAATCAGAAAAAGAACAAAATTATGAGAGACATCTTAATAACTGTGTGAAACTGCTTTTATCTTGGGGTAAGTTGAATTCTCCCTTGATAAATTTGGATACACTCTAGTGTTGTTATGGGCTTGTTGGCCCTTGGTAATAAGTCTGAGTTTTGCAGATGAAAATGATAGGGTAAAGGGTTAGAAAATGACTCTCAATAATAGACATTTTGGTGGTCTTAGTCTATGATGTCAGATGACATGGAAACCTTCCCCCTAAAGAAGTAATTGGAAGAACCAAAGCATCCTGCATGAGTACACTGGGGAAGAAAAAGGAGAGTCTTGTGAAAACTTGTGCAGTAGTTTCACGATTATAAGCTGCACCCTTTTCATTGAAGAATGCAGCATATGCCAGTGGTGCTGCTAATCATCAGGTGCGGTTTGTTTATGGACAGTTTCCGGCGAAAGGCCAGAACGGAAGTGTGAGCCAGCCGAGGAGAGAGCTGCTGCGCAGCCGCAGATGGCCAGGGAGCCGCTGTGGATCCGCGGCCAGGCGGGTGGGGGACAGGTGGAGAGCGGGCTTCGCGGGGCTGCGCCGCCACAACTCAGGGCCAGCCCACCGTGCCCGCGGCTGCCACGACTGCCCGCGGCTCAGCGCTGGCTCGCGGCACCAGGAGCCGCCACCATAGCTGAGCAGGCGGGGAACTGGAGCCGGTTTAGTGCTGCGACTAGGTGGTGGGCGGCTGGCTTCAAGTGCGCAGCGAGGAGGTGAGCTGCTGCTGCTGAGCAGGAAGGGGCCATGGCAGCCAGCGCTGGGGGCGGGAGTGCTGGGGCCCATGGCATGGGGAGGGCGCCCGGGGCTGCATTTAAAGGCTTTGCCAGTCTGTGAAAACTCTTTGCAAATTGATCAACTTGACAGCAAATCTCGCGATCCTGCGATTCTGTTAGTAACTCGTTACTTTGTTGCACAGGGATCCTCGCTTTAAAAAAAAAATAAAAAGTGCAGCTTATATTCGGGGTGCGGGTCATATATGGACAATTTCCGTAGTGTCCCCAGCTAACCGGATGTGCGGCTTATAATCAGGTGAGGCTTGTAATTGTGAAATTACTGTACCTGGAAGAGTACTGAAATATACCTCTGCACATTAATTCAATCTATAGCTGTAGAGGCTGAGCTGGACAGTTCTGATACAGGTTTTGCTGGACTGGATAGCTTGAGGTGATGAATAATTTCTGGCCTACAGAAAAATCACAAATATGGTCATTATAAAATCATTATATAATGATTCCTCTTCAAGCTTGTGAGGAAGAACAATAATATAGCATAGTAAGAGGAAGTTAGGGTTTTTTATGCCTATCTCAAAAGGAAGCAGGGTGCTTTAATAAGAAAAGGAAAAGAATTGAATCAGATTTTCTGAAAAAATAGTAGTATAGAATGACTATGGAAATACTTTTTTTATGGTAGAGTCTTGTTAAAAGATGGATTCATCTAAGCTCAGATCTCATACTAGGCTTCTTTTCAAAATAGAGATGCAAGTCCAAAAGGAGGAGCAAGTATGACAGAGACTCTTCACTTCCCTTGGGTGTGGCAGGCATCATCCCTCTGTGCAGGGGAGTGGTATTTTAATTAAATAATAATTAGTTGGTAAGTTTTGTCAGCAATATCCCTAACACAAAGCTACATGCAAGTGGACATCAGAACAAGCCTAGATGGAACATGTGCTTGCAGCTTATTTATTCTATCAATAACTGCAATGATGGTTTGTGTATATAAAGGAAACTACCCCGAAAGATAACTGTATAAAGTGAGTTTGGGGGAATAAGAACAAGGTTAACCTGGGGAGAGAAAGAGCAATATAGGTACCAAGTTTTGATTTGTGATTCCAAAGGTTTGTTTATAATAGGAAATAGCATGATAGAGCTGGCTTGACCTGGGACAATTCATTGGCTTCTTTTTTTATATACTTTTGGCTGTAGAGCTTTCTCAAAGAAGGAAACAGCATTGAACTGAAAAACTGTCTTGGAACAGTAAGCTTAGAGTTCTTGCAAGAGCTCTACAAACTTGCTTCATAACAGATGAGGAGCCGAGTTCCTTGATTTCTTGGTTGGTAGTGTGGTTGATCTATATTTGCTTCTTAAGCTATGATTTGCCTTGTGGAAATCTTTGAGTGAGGCTGACTACCAACTTGAAATATGGAGATTATGCCTTCAGAAATTTCAAACACATATCAAAAACACCTGACGGGAATAATCTGCCAAAATTATTTTATTATTCTGATGCTTTAAATGATTATAGAATTGTTTACTTTGGAAAAGTTCTTTAAGGCCATTGAGTCCATCCATTAAGCCAGCACTCCCAAGCCCACCACTAAACCGTGTCCCCAAGTGCTACATCTACATGACTTTTCAATCCCTGCAGGGATGGTGGCTCCCTGAGCAGCCTGTTCCAAAGCTTGAGAAGCATTTCCATTAAGAATTTATTTTAACATCCAATCTAAATCTCTACTGGTAGGAACTGAAGTTGTTTTTTTTATTATCCTATCAATTACTATTTAGGAAGAGAAACCAGCCCCCTCCCGGCTACAGCCTCCTTTCAGGCAGCTGTGCAGAGTGGTATAAACTCTCCCCAAGCCACCTTATCTCCAGGTTAAATAACCTCAGCTGCTCCTCACTTGTTCTCCACACCCTTTCCCAGCTCTGTTGCCCTTCTCAGGGCTCACTCCAGCACCTCAATGTCATCTTTTTAGGAAGGGGTCCAAAACTAAACACAGAATTTGAGGTGCACCAAATTCTATGCCAAGGATTAAGGAACAATCACAAAATATGCTCAGCTGCAGAGCTGTATGCATGAAATGGCAAATTCAAATGTCTTTTCGTGATGAAAATATCTAAAGCTGGTGGTGAGAGTATTGGTGAAGCCTAGATGACATCCCAGACTGACAATGTTTGAGGATCCTGCCCCATTAGAAGTGGTGGACAATTATCAAGACTATACAGATTCAAATGAAAGATTCTTCTTCAAGTAACATTTGATGAAAGGCAGGAAGGGCATGTCTAAAACTCTTATAATCCACACTGAAATGAGAAACAACATTTCAACTGGGATCTATTCAGCTGGCAGTGATTTTATAAAGTAGTTTGGCTGATACAGTCCAGACTCTACAACAATATTGTGAGAAATATCAAGAAGATGGTCCTAAACCCAAAGTTTACTGCCAATATTTTGCATTGTCAGCAGAAAACAGAGTCACAAGACAAATCTTGAGACAAATATTTGAGTTAAACAAGAAATGTAGAAGGGTGCAACCAACCATCACAGTGTCCTATTTCCAAAATTGGTGGATAAATTGATGAAAACACCACATGTGGGTGTGGTGAGTGAAAGGGAGAGCAGAAGTGAGCATGTTTAAGGGAGATATAATCAGGCAGTCATATTGAAGGGTAGTAATGGAGAGTTTAGGAAAATAAAAGCGGAAAGAACAGAAGAACAAAACATAAGGAATGGACTTCCATTTGGTGACTACTGCAGTAAAGATAAAAGCAGATTGGAAATGTGTAACTCATAATATGTGAAATTCCCAATAAAGAGAATTAAGAAGGAAAAAGTAAATGCTAAGGCTCTGAATAGGATAGAATTCTCGTTTTTTGCATTTGCAGATGGAAACCACCTCTCCTGTACAGAGCTGCTCCCATCCCACAAGTTAGCACTCCAGAATTCTAAATGCCTTCTATAGGCCATATGTGAGCAGGAGACACTCCTTTTGAAGTGCTTTAGAAATGCAAGCATATGGAAATGTGTGTGAAGACCACTTCCATTGCTGGTTTGAACTCTAGCAAATGGGATTTACAAATGTTACCACATAATTACACGGCTTTGACAAATTCTTTAGAGGAATACCACCCTCAGCATGTGTTGGGCACTTCTGAAGTTCACTAGGCAAAACCTCCACTTCAGATTTCAAACTTTACTCTCCTGTTTCACTAACTACTTCACATTTTCAAGAAATATGACAGAATGTGGTAGGACAAAATGTTCTCATGGTGTTTTAGTCAAGGGCGTGGCACAGGTGTTAACAAAATTTAATCAAATATTTCAAGTTAAATTGAATGACAGTTCTGGTCAAAGCTCCCCAATAACCATTTAACCATTTCTTGGTTTTTCTCTCTCTCTCTCTTTTTTTTTTTTTTTATTTTTTTTTATTTGTACATTCTTTCATGAAGAGTCATAAAATATGTGTAACTGACATTGTATTATACATACTAATATTTATTTATTTATTTATTTGTGTGATTTCTTGAGAAAAGTTTAAATATTGGGGCTCAAACTGCTTAACCTGTTCTGTTGTCTTCCATAGAATCTCTGTAGCTCTTTGCACTGATGGCTGTTTGTTTTTTTGAGATGACAGCTTACCTTGTGTCATCAAGATCTAGACAAAGTTTATACTTAAGTTTATGGGGAAAAAAAGTCTTATAAAAAAGTGGCACTGAACTCCATAAATCCTTTTTCCATATTAATGTTTGTGGAGTGAGTATGGTAGAGCAAAATTTGACAGGATTTTTTTTCCAATCAATAATGCACTTTTTATGTGCTTATTTCTTCTTAAGGAGTTAAGGGTTTTGTGTGCTTATTTATTCTTTAAGGAGTTTAAGGTTGCATGGGAAAGCTGGTGAAACGAAGGAGGAGTTAAAAACATGCACTGCATCTTCATTTACTTCTAAGAGCAGAACAATAAAAATTTTGAGGGGTTTTTCATATATATACTGTATTATGCTGGATGCTATCTGCTTGGGGATTTTTAACCACACCATTTTCTAAATTTCACTTTCCTTTCCGAAGGGAAAATGAATCATAAATAACACCTTAGCACTCATATAATTTTTTTTGTCTTTGATGTTGTTAAAGCACATTTTAAAAAAGATAGTGAGCATCATTATGTCCATCACATAGGCAAAAAATCTGCAACAGAAAAAGGTTAAATGACTTACCAGAAGGCACAGAGAAAAGCAGAAGTAGCAGACAACCACCCACAAGTCCAAGGATAATTCTGTTCCTTAGTATTATAGCTCTGGAAGGTAGGAATAAGAAGTACTACACAGCCTCTTCTCTGCAAGATGTCTTTTCACAACATGGCTAAGTTTGGCTCTCACTGCTCTTTCCTGCTTAGCTGATGCAGTTTCAGCTTTTACAGCCATATGTGATAAGAGCTAACCTTAAAATCTATAGAAATTGGTACTTAAAGGACCTTGCACTGATGTTATTAATAGAAGAAGAATTTGGAAGATCCCACTGTTGAATGTCATCTTTTCTGGATAAAGTTTCTTCCTAAACTTCACTGCCATGGAAGCAAATAAAAAGAGTTGAAAAACTATTTTACCTAACACTTAAAGTTTTAAATGAATTTTCGCAGACACCTAGAAGACAGCATCAAAACAAGACAGTAAACAGTTCTTCATTCTAAATAAATTTAACAAATTTCTGTAGCAGAGTAACAGCAGATGTTAAGTGTGCTGACATTCAAGAAGGTTTTAGTAGCAATGTATGTGCTACTAAACTGTAACACATAGCAAAATCAAGAAGAGATACCTAGATTAAAAAAAAAGTAAAAGGCCAACTACCTGGGAAGCCATAGTTGATAACAATATCAAGATGTAAAGACCTTTCAAAGTTTCTGCAGTTGGCTGTTCAGCTCCAGGTAGGGAGGGATTGCCAGAATGGTAATGACAGTTTTGGTACTTAAAAATATTTCAAAAATAAGAGAAATTATCTTGGACCTGAGTGGGGATGGGATGAGTGTCAGTAGGGACAGCTGCAGTATGCAAAGTTTAGGTAGGAATAATCAACAATACTAAGGCAAGTATGGAGGCAACCAGGTAAATTGTATATGGACAGGGACCTGCAAATTGTTGAAACTAAAACCAGAAGTAAATATGATTATACTGAAATGAAAACCAGCAAAATATATACCAAGGTGTACCAATAGGTTTGGTTTTTAAGATACTCATCTTACAGAACAGGAAGAAGCACAACTGAATCGTTGTGTTTGCTCCTGGTCACTGCACTTGTAGATTTATTGAAGAGAATCTGGAGACAAATAAGGAAATTAAGAAGTCCGTATACCCTCATTTGCAGGGTTAAACTATTTGGTTTCAATACTAGAATTCTGATGAGAACCACAACATTAATCTTTAAGAATGCACAGAGGATAGGAATGATCTGTTCCCTCTCTTCATGACAGATATGCCAAGAAGGAAGTAATAGACTTCATTTTCAGTAAGGAACCTAGAAGTTAAACATTAGATAATCTTTTTATCAGGAAGGGAAGTAAAACACTGCAGCAGCTGGTTTAAGGCTGCTCCATTGCTGAATATGTCTTTGGAAATGTGAATCGTGGACTGTGACTCTTTCTGAGGCTGAGGGGGCCCTAGGTAAATCCTAAGATTCTGCTCTGTCCCTAGCCACTGGTTTTGGCATGAGATATTCCAAACACAAGCCTTACAGTCCAAATAGTGCAGTCATCCACAGAGCATAAGATCTGGGGTTTCAAGATTTCTATAATTTCATTAAAGTACATAATATTTATAGCTGTCACAAACTTAAAATACATAAATTTTCCAGATGCCTTTACTAGTATTTTGCTGGATCTGCAGATATCATGAAACAGCAGTACAGAGATATGGCCAGCACATTTCTTTCAGTGGTCATGGGAGTGTCATCTGAAGAATGCTTAGACCTTGCCTTTCCAGATAACAGAAACGGGTGAACAGGTTCTTTCTGCACTTGTTTATGGTTAGCTTTGCTAAGCTGTTCATTTTGTTCACCCTTCTCTTACTTAAAATTTAAAAAGTGTATGTTAGAATCAAGAACATGTAAATTAAAGCACTGCAGTCAAAGCCTACTGAATAAGTACAAATTTCCTATTCTCTCTGTGTTGTCCTGTGTCGATATGGGTGCACACTGAAGCAGGTACATGGGCAACTTCTGTGAGCTGGATTTGGTATGCTGGGCTATTCCCTGCTTCCTTTGGACTTCAGTGTAGTCAGGCTGATTTATGCCAGCTGAAAAATCCGATGCTTTATTTTTAGCATTTAAACACACAGAAGGAATTTATGTTTTCGGTTTAATCCACTGGAACACTGGGATTTAGTGAAAAGCTTGTGTAGAGATGACAGGAGTGCTGGCTATAAGCAGAGGAAGGTGAGGGGGAGGAACGTGCAAAGAATGCTTTTGAGAAGTAGATTAACTTTGGAATTTTAACATGCAGTTATTATTGAACAAATAGACAAGAAGGTTAGTTCTCTTCAGAGGGGAAGATTGTATTCATTTTCACAGATAATCAGTTTGTTTCTGTATAGTTAATAGGGTGCTGTCAGGACTTTCTTGCACAGTTTGTTGGTATGCTTTCATTTCTTCAGTGAAACGGGAATTATCTAAGGGAGGATGGAAAAGAAGCTGGTTCTGAGTAAAATTTCTCAAATGAGCTTAGTGAGCTAACCTTCAATGTTAATATACAATTTATGTTACATATATGCCTGACAGAATATTGTTTGTTCCATACTTCTGTTTCAAAGGGTACTAAATTAGACAATATGGAGTTAATAATGAGCAAAATTGGCCTATTTCTATGTATTATTTTTGCATCTGTATGCTGTTAATTCCCACTGATTTGTCTATCCACTAGGCAGTCCATTTCTTCTTTCTTTGTGTGTAAATTCAACCAGGACCAGTCTATTTGCAGCTAGTCTTGGATGCAGGGGCAGCAAAATCAGGTTGTTGGAAGCCTTGAATTTCCTTAGGCTGGCCTATTTCCAGTGGAATAGGCGCACAGGAACCCCTATAGCAGAAACATTTGTTACATGAATGTGGGCAGGTGCCTATTCATGTTTGTGGCCCCCTCACTGGCCATTGCTCTCAGATTGACCATTGGCCTCAGAAGAACCGCAAGAACCTGGGAATTCAGCTTGCAAGGATTGCCAAGAAGCAGCCCTTCCCTGCATGTTTACAGAGACCCGTTTCAGGAAAACAGCGTGGTTTGTGTTTATTTCCAGCAGTAAGAACAGCTTCCTCTGAGAGGTGTTTGGTCCTGTGACACCAGTCCTGCACCACAGTTCATGGAAGGGCAGCAAGCTGGCTGCAGATAGCCTGGGTTATCTCTCAGAGCAGGAGAAGCAATTCTTGAAACAAAAGCCTGAGCTGAGGCAGTAGGAGCCTGAGAGGGCTGAAAAGAAACAGGTTTTCTAAAAACCCTTTTTTTGGCTCCACAAATATCATAGCATGTTATGAAGTGCAGTTCAGAGCACCAGAGAAGCCACATGCAAGATATTCCCTGGAGCATTCAGTGACATGTAGATTAGATCGTTACAGCTGTACAAAGGAATTTCAGTTTTTGCCCTTGAACAAAACCTAGTGCTGGTCTTAGGCAATGAACTCTAAGGAAGGAAAAAAAATATTTTGTGGAATAATTCCTTGGAAATACATATCGGTATGAAGACATTGTCAGCAATCATTTCAAAACTCCATTTATTTCACAGTGAACTTTGTGCATGACTTCAGGGGGTATGAAATGGAAAGATAGGGAAAGAAATTTACTAAATCCAAACCATGCCAAGCGTAGATGCCTTGTCACCCATCCCTCAGTGGGGAGCTTTGCCTTTCCACTTACACCAAATGTCACCATCCTGGTGAATGACATAATATATACAGTGCTGAGCCCACTCTACTCTGCCTGCCTAAAGGAACTTTCTCTGCTCCCTGCTCTCTTTTCTTCTGCTAAAAGGGATGCTTGCACCACTGCAGATATGACTGCCAAGTGGTCTGATAATTGGTCCTGCTTCACAGCCCAAAGCAAACACACCCTATTACTTGTAAGAGTAATTTGATATTTTCTCAGACCTGCAGAGTGCCTATAGACAGTCAGGGGCAGTGGATCCTCAGGAATGCTGGAATGAGACGGGTGGAATCCATCTCACCTAGTTTAGTTCAGTTTATAGTATTTTCATAGTGGGATTTCTGTCCAGAAGTTCTAATCCCATATGTTAACTGGTACTTAATTTTCCCCCTTTTTCAGTAGAAAAAGCTTTAAAAAAGGAGTAATAAGAAAATTTTCCTACTCAGAACAGAACTTTCCCTAGCATTCAGGGGGAAAAAAAGCCTTGAAATATTCATGCTGTGTTGCACACACTGCCCATGAAATATGCATAAAAAATTTTACAAGGTACTAGGAAAAAAAACCCCTGTACCACTGGAAATGGGATTCTTTAATTTAAAAGACAAGTCTTTATCTAGCAAGAGGAGCAAGAATATAGTAAGAGCTAGACATGTCCCTTGTAAGTGCATCTTAGAGAAGGCTGACTGCTGTCTCTGTAAATCTGGCCGAACCTGTGCCTCCTAGCCACCAGAGAGCTGCTTTCTCATGCTTCCACAGGTTATGTAACACATAACATGCTCTGAAAATACCATGTGAAGACACTGCTTAGCAAGCACTAACCTAGTTGTGAAAGAGCATCAGCTTTGCTTCCTTCAGCCAAATGTGATTACTCTGATGGTGGTTAAACAATTTTGTTGCATATCTTGTTGTCCAATAAAAGTCTTTATTCAGGTGTCTTCCCCCAGAACAATGAGTATAGTAACTGTACTTTTGCCATGCTTTCAAAACAATTCTCATAGAAAAACTACCCTTCACATTTAGGACAGGTTCCTCCCAGAACTGGAGTAACAGCAGCAGAAAGAGAACTGCTTTTACCCCAAAATTCCACCCTAGTTTTTAATCATTAGCCTACAAATATGATGGGGTAGATCCACTGATAAGAGAGATGTGTTTTTATTAAAGTCATATCAGCCAGATGATAAAACCTGCAAATCTCTAGGACACTACTGGGGTGTCTGCACAGAAAGTGGCTCCCAACTTGCACTGAGGCAACAAATGATATCTACGATCATATTCTTTGCCCAATTTCTCACATATTTTTTTAACACCCTGGTTGATCTGGAAAGGCCCACATTGACAGAGTGATTTCAACACTCTTTTGTTTCATTAAGAAAACCCAAATTTTCTCACCTGTGTGCTACCACTGACAATAGTGATGATCTCATGACAGATGCCCCATGCTGACGTGTCCCCATCTTTCCTCACTTCTACTACTCTGGCTGATAGATGAGCCTGTGTGTTTTGTTAAACATTGCCAAGCAGAGCAGCTTAGCTGACCATCTGCATCTGGCCCTGAATTTTGGGCAGTGGCTTGGGGAGACATTATCCCAAGGAAGCTCCTTCCAGCTATGCTGTGCTGTGTCCCCTTGTTGTGGCTGCAGATGGGCCGATGGCTGCTCTGTGACCAGGCTCCAGCTTGGCTTTGGCAGGCCGGCATTCTGCAGCTGCCCTGGGCCCTGGCACAGCCCCAAATACATCTCCAGATGCCCTTGTGCTGGTAACCACAAATGGTGCCCCAGTTCCACTTGGGTGGCTGGTCTGGGTGGGGGTACTGCCAGAATGGGAGGAGGAGACGGATTATTGCCTGGCAGGAGAGGGATCAGGGGCCTGGAAAATGGGCTTTGTTTGTTTGCTGCTTTTTGTACAGCAGGTGAAATTCTGCAATGCTGATGGGCTGGTAGGGGGGAAAGGAGCATGGGGCACGGTCATGTAATGCTTAATATCAGGAAAATCCCCCCAGATATGAAAGCAGTTATTTGCAGTGTAGATGTGAGCCAGCTGGCTGCGTGGCCATGGCTGCAGTGTAACATTAAATATGCAGCAGTTACTGAGCTGCAGCTCGCTGGGAATGATACACCTCCCCATTATCCCTCCTTGTGCCGACAAGCCCAGAAAGCAGGAAAAAAAAAGAAAAAAAAAAAAAAAAAACTAAATATAAAAAAAGCTGAGCTGAGTGTTCAGTCTATTTAAATGCTTTCAAAAGACTGTGTGCCAGCCTGTTTT
The DNA here is from genome assembly GCA_009812075.1 of Sialia sialis. Taxonomy (NCBI): domain Eukaryota; kingdom Metazoa; phylum Chordata; class Aves; order Passeriformes; family Turdidae; genus Sialia; species Sialia sialis. The sequence goes on along the minus strand of VRYO01001681.1, from coordinate 13,543,561 downwards.
GGGCTACAATTTTTTTCAATTTAAAGGTTAGATTTCTTTTTTTTCCCTCTTATGTTTCAATCAAGAAAAATTATATTAGGGTGAGTCAGATGCAGGCAATTACAGGCTCCCTTCTAGATGTCTTGAGATACATACATACAAGCAAAAGAATACAAAAGTTTACCATGTTTAGGTGCAAGCTACAATCCTTTGTACAAAATAAAAAATATTTTCCTTATGAAAAAGAAAATTGAATACTGAATATGCATCTCTCATTCTCCTTAATTGCTTTCTTTGCAGACCAAGACATCCCTTAGATTAAGAAAGTGATATATGAAATTTATCTTGCAATCTGTTTAGGGGAGAAAACAATTTTTAAAAAGATTTTACAGTGCAATGACATGGTTATATATAGTGCTATTATAGTTACACTCATTCCAAATATTGAGCTCTAGTCATGGGAGAAAAAAGACGAAGGGAGGAGAAGATAATTTAGTTTGCTGGAAGTTTTGTTCATTTCATACATTTTTCATTATCTATAATACATGTAAATGTTACAATGCAGCATGGTGATGGTACTTAATGAAATTTTAAAAATTTTTAGTAATTTTTTAGATCTCAACAGACTTTATATCACACATCTGTTTGAAATGCTTTATTTCTCTGTTGATTAAGGTAGTCGTTAAATTTAAGAAGGGGAGGAATTCTTTTTCCCCTAATATTTTATAGGTAACTAATTTCAATCTGTTCCTATCTGTGTTTTGTGCCGAGGTTTTTTAGTTCCTGTTGGATTTTATTTGTTTGTTTGGGGAATTTTAAATTTTTTTAAATTACTGCTACTATCACTTTTTTGGCTCTAATAGGGAATATATATACCTATACCAGCATCTTTATTAACAAAAAAAAATTCACAGAACTCAAAAGCACATGTCATCATTAAAACTACAGAGAAAGTTTCAGTTTGAAATAAGTAAATGTTTGTGGAAGGACTTCTGTATCGGCTGATAGGTATTTCCCTCTTACACTGAAATGTAAAAATATAACTAAATATATTTAAATTGCACGAGGGCAGGGATATTAATAACCTGTTTGACCCATGCTGCTTCATGCTGACCCATGGCAGTGCCTTTCCTAGGGCCAAACTGGGTGACTCCTTTTGAGGCATGGGATGAGTCAAGTTTCCAGTCAGAGAATAAACACTACTTAATTAAACAGTTTCTAAAATGCAATATGTTTTCATACAGTATATGCTGCTCTTAAAATGTGACAATGAATTTACTCAGTGTTCTGTAGTTTCTTGCTATCCTCGCTATGTAATATCTGAGTTATGGCAGGACAAGTGCTGACAACAAAATTTTGTTTCCACTTGCACAATTGTTAAGAGTCATAAATTGGTGGAAAGACCTCTTTCTTTTTTTTTTTTCTCTCAAGGGAGTTTCTTTCCTAATGTCCCTTCTAAAAAAATCTATTGCAAGGACCTTAATGATTTCAGAGCAAACTAGATGGAGTCCTTATGAGCCCCTTGAAAAATTCCTTTAAAATGTTTTTAATGTGGTTCTGTTTCAATAATGCCTTCTGTGTTAGCTTTTGTCTTGAATGGAAATAAATATTTTAAATTACTCTGCATGAGCTTAAGGTTAGACAAATAGAAATTGGATCATCTTTCTTTTGTCAGTAGGTATGTCCTTTTCATAGGTGGGTAATTTTTTATAAAAAAGAATCTATCCCTCTATCCCTCTGAGCTCACCCTTTCTTTTTTTTATTTTCTGTTGCATTCAACGCTTATCGGCTCGCATTTTTTTTAATGAGTGTGCCCTAGGAAAACTCACTGCTTTCCAAGATTGCAAAGAGGAAAAACAACTGAATCCATGACTTTTATGTCAGGTTAATAGACAGAGATGTATAATCTGGAGGCTGGAACTGTGCCTCCATTCTGCAGTTTAACATTGAGGCAATAATTTGGTCAGGAGCTTGGTCTGGGATATTGTGAAGCATGGCTGGATATTCTATGTACCTGAAGCATTTAAAGGCCTAATGGAGCCCCTAATTACTCCCCCATGTTTCACTGCACACTAAAGGCAGCAGTACTAAAAATCTTCAACTATGACTGTGAGAAAGGAAAGTCTGGAAATAAACAACAGTGTAGGTAAGTAAGGAGAAGAGACTAATTCTAGGCAGTTTAACATGGGTCTCGTCGTCTACTGAAAAAAAATGGGCATTGATCTCTTATCTTTCCTTGTATGAAGTAGTTAAAATAAGAACTGAAAATGTAACTTCTTCTAGCTGGGAATTTACAAAGCCATATAGATAGATAGATAGATGGATTAGATATAGAGATGATATAGATATAGATAGATAGATAGATAGATATAGATATAGATATAGATATATTAAATATAGATATACAGATACATATAGATATAGATCTATAGAGATATAGATGATAGAGATAGATATATAAACATATAGCTATATAGATATAGATATATAAACATAGATATACAGATATAGATGATATAGATATTGAGCGATATAGATAGATTAGATATAAATAGATAGATAAAGTTTTCTGGGGTTTGAGAATGAGTATAAAACATTTTTGTTAACCTGAGACAGGAAAACCCACTAACTACACAGAAAGGAGACAGTCATAGGCAGTGAAAGATGAAATGCAGAAAACTGACTTGTGGGTTGGACTAAAAGACAGCTGGATGCTCTTGGGAACACACCTACCTGGTGCTGTGTTTAAGGCATTAAACTGATACTGTAAATGGATGAACTGATCACTTTTGTATATTAAAATCAGTCAGGAGAGGGCATTTGCTCTGTTGCAACCTTGGGTCACTTGCCAGGTGAGCATCTTGTGCTGATTGTGTGTAACCATGGGAGCCTTTAGTAAATTCAAGACAGCAAGTGCTTCATCTGATGGTGCCTGTGATGTGAGCAAAGGACATATGTAGAATGCAGGATTGTTGAATTTTGGGATCTAGTTCTATCAAAGAGGTTTGAAGGAACCTAGCCAGGCTTGGTGTTTCATAACTAGAAGGCCAAAACCACTGCAATGTAAACACTAATTGTATTCTTGCTCTCTGATGCTTCCTGTAAATTGTTTCAGTCTTTGTCTCCTTTTTTTTTTTTTTTGCTTTCTGACGTATTTTTTTTTCCTTTACTTGGATGTGTAATACACTAGGACAGAGATATTATTTATAGAAATAGGTACTGAATCTACATGGTTGTAATTCTTTCTAATTAGTTTGGTTGATTGTTCAGTACTGAAGTGTCCAGACATGAATTCAATGTTCTGCACACAAAGTGATGAACTTCAAGCACATTTCCACAGTTCAAGTGAAAAGAATGTTACGGTTGTGTGACTATTAAAACAAATTATTAGTGCGATATTTAATGGTTATAGATCTGATGATGTCAAAGTCTTTAATGTATGCCTCCACAGGAAATGTCTATTAGACTTTAGTAAGCATCACTTCTATTTTTCACTTTTTTTTTAATACATTGAAAATAAACATTGGAGCAGCTAGTATCTTAATTCATGGTTTCCCATTGTATTTCACAGTGCCATGGATAAAAGACCAGCTTAGAGGGAAGGTGAAGTTTGTTGATGGTGGTAATAAAAACCTGGTTGTAAATTATTAAAAGAAAAAAAAAAAACTAAAAAAAAAAAAGAAAATAAAGAGAGTTCCCAATTCTGTACTGAGGTGATTAAGTAGATGGCCTTGTGCTGTTTAGAGGGCTTGAGGGGGGAAGATTGACCTGTACAGCCCAACAGGACTTCATGCAAGTACAACTGTGCCCCCACGTGGAGATAACAGAGCTCAGGGCTCACACTGCCCCTCCCAGAGACACCCACATCTCAAAAGTCATGCTGGTTTCATTGAAGGTGGAACTAAGTCTGGAAATTTTTTGCTTTGAGGAGCCCTCTAGACATAGATTTTGCTGTGGGCTTTTGTTGCAGCTAAAAGACAGAAGGTGTTATATAATGAGAAATAAGAGCTTGCTGCTTTTTTCTTTTTTTGTTTGTTTGTTTGGGGTTTTTTATGTTTTTCTTATCTTCTACTATAGATGCAGATGCTGGTACTCTTTTCATTTAACCAAATTGCTTTTTTCCTCCAGCCTGCACCCTATATTTTCAACTACTTCTGCTTCATTTCTTAATAATAGCCCAGCTGCCTCTTGTTTTTCTGTCTTTGTTGATGCATTACCTAGTTATGCCTCCTGAGAGTTTGCTTGCTGAGCCTTTATAATACCCAATGGAAACAGTTTTAGGGAATATATCATTTTACACAGCAACACCTATTTAGCTTCCATTCCATATCATTGAAAGTGCCTTTTGAACAACCTCAGCCTAAGAATAAATTTAGAAGCAGAGGGTGTGACATTAAGTTAAAGAGTGAAACAAGATCATGGCCTGGAATTTAAAAATATGCATAAAGAGAAATTCAGTGGGTGCTATGATAGTCTCTGTTAACAACAAAGTGAGGATGAGATGACCCCTCTTACATCCTTGATGATGCGCATGACTCCAGTATCGAGTACCAAAGTGTGCTCTGCTTATCTTGACATCTATGGCTGGATGAAAATAGCAGCTGAGGTTTTTACAAAATACCCCTCCAAACTGGAGCAGTGTGGGAATGTCAGAAAAATCTCAAATTGATGACAAACATCCTACACTGTTGCCTTTCGAAGGCCTTTTATATAAGTAAAGAGCAAAGTTGTGGGCATTTGGAAAAAATCTGCCTGGAGAGCAATTCTTATTCATACTGCAAAGAAGGAGAGGAATAAACTTCCTTCCCCTCAGCCTTTTGAGCCTAAAGGGATCTTATTTAGAGTACAGTAATTTCACTATTATAAGC
>VRYO01001681.1:13526501-13537714 GCA_009812075.1 Sialia sialis | reverse complement strand
GAGGTGCGGCTTATAATCAGGTGTGGCTTATGATTGTGAAATTACTGTAAATCAAAAGGAGTAATATGAAAAAACGGTAAGGGAAATTAAATATTTCTCTGCTCCTAAGAGAACAAGTGTCTTCATTTCTGGTATGCAAGCTTTCCCCCTGAATAGACTTGTGTTCATATAAAACTATTGAATTTCCAAAAATAAATAGATAGCGACTGGCAGGGTACTGGTATGATCTTTTTTTTTTAACCTGGGCCAAACAAGTGAGTGGCACTGAATATGTGAGTTTTTCTCAGAGTCCAGAGGGACTCCTTTGCCAAGGTTTCAAACTCAGCAGCTTTGGTGACATTCCTCCAAAGAGGACCATCTAAAATACAGAAGGACCCATGGAATCACAGAGCTGATAATATCTTAAATTTCCACTTTCCAGTTTCAGAGTGTTTCTGAGGTACTGAACACTAAGCCCAGTAACTATTTAAAATTCAAAGACAGAAGCCTCTTTACACTATGAAGTCTTGGAACAGCATGCCAGGTGATATGATGTAAAATAACACTTGTGCTCTGGCTTGGCGGAAGATGGATTTATTTTTTTTCCTTTCAGCCCAAAAAGTCAGTACAAGTGGAATTGTGAACATGTCAGCCAGATGACTACATTGCAGTGTGAAGGCTTATTTCTACTTAGATCTGCCTTGCTTGTCAAATAGTTACACAACTGCTTTTTCTGGTCTGGAGCATCACAGAGGACTCTACCAGTCCTTCTCAAAACAGTAGGGGAAACTGTGATAAAAATGGTTAGAAATCAATGTATATGTCCCATCTATTTTTTCCATTTCCTTCTGTTGTGGCCAACTGCCCCAGAAGATAATTTGAACTTCTGATGATCTGGACTAGCATGTGGAATGCAGTGAGAGTTTCTTTGCTGCTAAACTTCTGGTAATATTTGTGAAAAGACTGGTTGAAATTATTTAGACTATAAAGTTAAATGGCTTCTGCAGCAGAGGCTGCTTAATGGAAGTAAGCCTGAGATGAAGAGTGAGCCCTGAAGAGTCATGATGATGACACAGTTCTCTTCAAATTCTTTGATTTCAATTTCTTATGCCATAGACTTTGAAATATAAAGATTTTAGCTTGAATTTTGAATTATTTTAAAATAAGAGATGGAAGTGTCCACTTCTGGTTGTCCCATGATCCTATCATGAAAATTATCAATTTCTTCTCAGTACTTTCTATTATAATGGGGAATTTTAACTGGAAGTTTCATCCTCAAAGGTCATACTGGAGTCTGGCTGTTGCTCAGCAGATATGTAAACTACACCAGATTTTTGAGCCTTTGGTAGCTTCAGTCTGGGTATTCTCAGTTCTGGGATTCACCTCAGAATCTCTCATCCCTTTCTCCTCAGAAACAGGGGTTCACCTGTTTCATTGCCATACTTCTCCAAGAGACACATACCTTGCCACCCCCTCCATTCTTTCTGTAAAGTATCACCTATTTTTTCACAGAGAACTTCTGGTTGTCCAAGGAAAGTTTCTCATTGCAACAGCACGTTTTCTTTTGTGGTATGTCTGTATTTTGTGTTTCTTGTTGCAGATGTAAGCTTAATTTAGGAGCAATAAAGTAAATTTGAAGACATTGAACCATTCAATATCTTCCTGTTTTCTGCAAAAAGGAAAAGTCAGCAAAATCTTCAATGGTGCCACTCTGGAATTCAACAGTTTAGCAAAATCTGTAGCTCTTTTAAATCCATATGTTTTATCAATTTAAAAACATTTTCTGATTGTCTTATGGGTTAAAGATGATGAGGTCTAGCTGTGACAAGTCTGATCTTCATTTTACTGTTAAGTGCCCAATAAAAACCCATCAAATGAGAGTCGCTGTGAAATGCATTTTCATGAGATGCATTCAGTGAAGGAAGGCTCTATCTCTATCTAAGTGCAATAACTTCCATTAAGACTACCTTGGAAAATGTAGAACACTAATCTAGGATAGTCATAGCTATATTTTTGCAACCATTTTCCATTGCAGTCCAACTGCAATCTATGCTGTCAGGGCAGCCTTTCCTTCACTATTTTCACAGGAAGTTCTTTCTCATTTGGTCCATACTTGAACAAATACACCAATTTCACAGTAGAACTGTTCCCTTTTCTCACCTCTTCCCCTTGATTTTCTTTCAATTCCTCTGTGGCGTGTGCTCTTCTTTTACATAAAAGAGCAAAATTACCCAGTCTTCATGTGATTAAAAAAAAAAAAAATCTTTTAACAATGAAAGCTTCTCTTTTAAGTTCCCAGGAAAAGCAAGAAATATGCTGATCCAACCACCTTATTTGAATAACCATGTTCACTTCCTGGAATTGATTTGGCAGAAACTGTGATAATCTATCTTTGACTGGGCATGCCCTTCCTCTGCCTCTCACATATTTTGTTTCACCTTTTCTTTTTTTTTCCATGCCATCAGAAGCTGTAGCTGTACGTGTGTCCTCCCTAGTTCTGGACTGCTACCTCTTTTTGAAGGCAATCTTGTTGCAGTTGAGAATATTGTTATTGATTTGTAGTTATTAACTAAATGGTTTATCAGTGTAATTGATGAATTGTTATCTTCTGATAAAATTATCTTTCTATCTGATTATCTGTGCACTGAATTTCAGACTTAAATCCAGAGAATAAAAATGGCTAACCATTCTAAGCCCTGAATTTTATCTATTCATTTGACTGAACCGCAAGATAATATTAACAACAGCAGATTTATTCAGGAACTTTTTTTCAGTCTAAAATCCATAAACAATCTCTGCCTTCTTTTTTGGCTAATGATCAGTCCAGCTTAGCTGGCATGCCTATACCCTCACAGGATGGCCCTTTCAGCTCTCATCCACAGCATCTTGGGTTGTGCCATTACCTTGGTGTGCTGCTCCCCGTGTTGCTCCTTGGAGTTTGAAAGGCAGAAGCCTCTGTGCTTTTTGCTTTTGATTTTTTTTCACTGAAACAGTGGGGGAGTCAAAATTCAGAAAGCAGTATTTTTAAAACACATTGTTTGTTTTCCAGGGATGCTGGTCTGAAGGCATGGATTACTTTGAGAAATAGTTAGATATGGCTCTTAAGAGTAGTTTCCAGTAGACTTTTCTTGTCTTGTAGTCCTAACATCAAATATTGTTGGCAGTATCACTCTTTGCCAGGACATGCTCTTACAGGCCCAAATCTTGATTTATTATTTGGACTTCATAAACCTGTAATAATATTCTAGATCAATCGTTGCACTAATTACAATTGTTGCTTATCCTATTTTTTTCTGTATCAACTTTGCAGGGATCACCCAGTGTCCAAAATGAGTGTCAAAATCATCCTAAAACTTAGAGCTAAAATGATGCAGCTTTCAGTGGTTTAACTATTTTTGTGCTATATGTTGTGCAGACTGACATACCATCACTGGCAGTGACATAAAGACACCCTATTGATTTGTCAACAAGGGACTTCAGCAGAAGAATAGCTTTCTAACTTTTAGTTGAAAAATGGATCTGTATCCAGATATTTTTAGTTTTGGAGTTTACTGGGGGTTTTTGTGGAGTTTTCTGTTTGGAGTTTGTTTTGTTTTTTTTAAGAAAGTAAAACTATTATGTTTTTGTGAGACAGTTTGCACTGCATGTTGGAAGCTCTGAGGTTGTTCTGTCTGATTTTGCTTGTAGCAATTATTGATGAAGCTTCACTGGCAGCATCTCTGACCTCTGGTAGAGCACAGAGACTTTCAGTATATTTTTGAAAATACACTGCCTCCTTGGAGGTCTGCTGTGGTGGTTTGATGTGGTCCTGTCAGAAGCAGGAAATCCAAGATTTAAGACAATGGTAGAAAAGTGAGTTGGGAATAGGAAGAAATGAGGTGTACCTGGGGCATTTCTCAGTCCCCTGGAAAATCTTGTCCACCTTTCAGTTTTTCTCTTCTTTGCTGATATATTGATTTTGAATGTAGCGGAAGAAAATTCAGAATAGGACCAATAAGCTTTAGTAATTATTTAGGGCCACCCTTGCTCCCCACCTAATCCTGATAATAGTGGTAAACACTAAAACTGTTTTTGCCTAATTACTTTTTCTTTATTTTGGAGTGGATTAGAATTATTATTCCAATCACCAAATTCCTGCTTATTTCTTGCAACACACCTTTCTTTTTTTCTTTTTTTTTTTTTTTTAATATCCAGTCTTTGCCCTTGACTCGAAGGTTTAGTCAAAGGACAAAACTCTTCTGGGAGAATCTTTAATTCAGTTTTGATAGTTCCTCCTTGGGTTTGGCAGATCAGGTTCATGACTTATCAGCATCTTGTATACAAATGCAATTCTGGGGAAAAGGATGCTTATAGAAGGACTTGAGAGATCTACTTCATTAAAAATATATAATTTCTCACATTTTATGTTTTTAGTGGTTTGGGTTTTTTTGTTTATTTTCTTATTTTTTCTCTATCCCACAGTACATCTTACTTTGTTTTCTAAGCAACAAAGATTTCTGTTATATTGACCTTGCTTATGTCTATATTTCATTTTTTCCAGCCCACATTTTTTCTGCTGCTTCATTGGGAACTGTAGCCATTTCAGTGCTGTAATTATGCAATGTTTTTTCTACTGTTGTTAACAGCCACAAAAGTAAGGTGGCAAAGTTGAGTTAAAGATGGGAGAGAAAGGAAACAGGCCAAAAAATTGTGATCCATATGGTTTGCCAGAATCCTGATTGCTCTTCAGAGTGTTTTCCTTGTGCTGAGAAGAGCTTTATCTAGTTTCAGTAGTAAACAGTAAATTTGTGCACATCCTCAATTTCAGATGCCTATATTTATAGGTAATCTAGGCATATTTTTGCCCATATTTTCATACATCCAGCATTTGGAGTGCACTATGTGCTCATCTTCTCCTTGAGAGCTTCTGCTGCTCCTGTGGAAATCAATACCAAGGCAGTAAATAGCATCAGGTCTGCTATTTTCAACATTGGCATGCCTGTGAATTGTGTGTCTAAAGTACTCATTAGCTTTGTGGTCAGAGCTACAAAATCTTCATGTACTGTAGTCTGAAAATGTTGAATTTTATCTCTGTCCTCTGATAGCAGATGTGTTTAGAGATAGATGTTATAATTTCTCTTTTTTCTTGGAAGCCTTTCTATTGTTTTGTACAGTGCATGAAGGATATCCAGGTAGGTGCTTCATGACTTTGGCCTGTGAATTACCTCTTGGTGTGTAAGGAAAGAATTCAGTCTGAAAAATTTATTCAATTTGCTTTCTTGAATGAAACCTGAGATAAAGAGAGGTTTTTCTTAGTAAAAGAGGTAATTCCTGTCCTGTTATTATGTTCCATGAGATACATTAAATAGGTATCCCAATCCGAGTTCAGAAACACAACTTTTTTAAAATTGTCTGGTTTTCCAACATATAACTTCACTGTAGGAATGAATGTGTATATTCTACTTCTTCATGAAACAAAATCTATCCGAAGTCGGCTTTCAACAACACACTGAGAAATCTAAATTTACGGTTTCTTTTGCTCTTTGGGCTCTATAACAAAATAAATAGCATAGAGATTTGGCCAGTCTTGGTCTGTGGGGCAAACATGGTGTACTCAGTTGTGAAACAACCTTGCTTTAGGTGTCAGTAAATACCATCAATTTTCACTCCTGTTCTGTGTAGCCAGTTTATTAGGATAACAATTTATCTGTGTAGCCACTTTATCAGAAGAGTTTGGGAAGGGAGACTGTTCAGTTTATGGTGCTAGGACACCTGCTAAGGCTTGGCGCCTGTTATTAGCCTTTAACTTCTAAACTAAGCAAAATACTGTTCTTACCAAATCCAAATTTCCCACTCTGACTTCACCAGTTAAACACAGCAGATATGAAAATGCAGCTTTGGTGGACATTAGGTTCTTCTTTCCATAGAACACCTCAGGTTCTTCCCAGAGCCTAATAATGCATGCTGATTCAGTAATAGGGGTTTTATCTTTAACAGCTGCCATGTGCAGGTGGTGAAAGAGGTTTTTCTGAACTGTTGTTCGAGTAGTGTTAAAAATTGGCTACATTTTTCTATCTTTTTTTTTTCTTTTTCTGGGAGTCTGTTATACAGGCTTTTATAGTTTTATAGACTTATACTTTTATACTGTGGAACAGTCTTTTCCTTTTTTTTACTTACGAGATGCCTGAAACTTGAATACAACAATTCCTCTTTTTCGTATTTGTTTGTGAGTACAAGAAATTCTAATATTGACAAAATTTTTAATTTGTTTTTTAAAGATTACATTTATGTACTTTGTCCTTGACATTTTCTTGAATTTTTACTAAGCAAAACTTGCTGGTAATGAGAATTTCAATCCTCAATCCTGAGAATCAGGTCTATGAACCTTTAATCTTCCTATGATCAAGAATATTACCAAAAGGTAGATAATATTATTTATCAAAATACCACTTAGACACTTTATCCTAAACTAAAATAGAAAGAACAGTACATAAACCCCATGTAACAGTGTAATAAATTTTCTTGCATATCAAGTATATATTGAATTAACTTGAGATGATCATCAAGAAGTATTGAACCAAGTGGCAAATATTGATTGAGTCAAGGCTGAGATTAATATTTACCTCAAGGGTCAAAAAATTTTGATGTTGACTGAACTGTGAAGTCAATATATATATGTTGTTAATACATTCTGAATGCATTCAGCAGAAATATCTCAAAAATCTGTTCTATAACCCTGGATATCCCCAGGAACACCTTCTTTCCAGCTAGTACTATGAAGGAAAAAAAAAGAAATGGAAGAAAATGACCCACTTTTAATTAGTAAGTCAAATACAAGCATGCACACACCTTACATATCTAGTGATCAGACAGAAGGAGCAAGGACTTTGTAGAGGATAAGTGCAAACAAATTCAGCATCTCTGCAAACACCTGGGCATTTATCAAACCTGGGGATTTATCAAATCTCTGCTTTGGTTTCATGGATAAGGTGTGTTTATTTGGCTGTGCTTTATGTATCATAAATGTAAATGAACAAAATTTTTAAAAATCCAGAGATCTCCCGCCCTTCCCCCTGAATATTGTGGTATATATTGGTGTCTCTGGAGAGAGAAGAATGGGCCAGGTTTATACCAGGAAGATCTGCTTTTGAGCAGGGCCAGAAAAGGGCCATGAAATGCTCATAGTGCTGGAGCTCCTTTTCTGCAAAGACAGTTTGAGACAACAGGGGTCATTTAGAGGGAGAGGAGAGGAGAGGAGAGGAGAGGAGAGGAGAGGAGAGGAGAGGAGAGGAGAGGAGAGGAGAGGAGAGGAGAGGAGAGGAGAGGAGAGGAGAGGAGAGGAGAGGAGAGGCAAAGCTAGGGAAGACTTCTAAAAGATAGGGAGAGTTGCTTCTTACACAGGCAGATAATGATAGGAGAAGAGATAGAATGGTTTTAAGCTAAAAGAGGAGAGATTTAGATTAGATGTTAGGAAGGTATTCTTTGCTCATCAGGTAGTGAGGCACTGGTACAGGTCACCCTGAGAAATTTTGGATGTCTCATCCTTGGAAACGTTCAAGGCTGGATTGGGTGGGACCTTGAGCAATCTGGTTTATAGAAGATGTGTGTTGGAACTCAACAAACTTTGAGGTCTCTTCCAACACAAGCTGTTTCTATGATTTTTATGTTGTTCAGTGTATTTTTGGCAGTTGAACAAGCAAAACTACTATGGGTGTTATTCTTGCCAAAGTCTGATTCAGCCAATCAAGACAGTTTTAGCCCTTTATTTCACACAAATAACCAGGGAAAGGCCTTCATGAGGCTGATTTGAATGACATTGGGTCATATTCATGCAGAGAGAGAAAAGAACTATACCTTCTCACCCCATCTGTAACATGAGTTGTCAAGTCTGAGTTTTTCTGGGCCTATTTGTGTGTGAGATCCTTTGTGTGCCACTTTTTTTATCCATACATCTGTTTAGTTGTTACTAAACTCGAAAAAGAAATCACCTTTCATAAAGGCTGTGCAATCCTCTGTTGGAGATGGGCATCTGTCTTATGTCTTTGGAAAACTCCCAATCTGTTACACAGAGTGCTTTTTTCCTGGACTCATGGTTTTTATCAAGTTGCGCTACTAAGAAAATTTCTAGAATTATAGACAACAACACTTCTTACTGAGGTTTAAGATAGTGATGGAAAGAAATTGAGGTTAATTCTTTGCTGACCCATCTGTCTAGTTGTTGCAAATCATTTGTTCTGTCTGTTTACCAATGGGGTGTGACAGTGGCAGTGTGCAGGCACAAATGAAAGAAAAAACTCAGCTTTGGCATTGAATTGCCCTCTCTCTAAGGTTAAGTCTCACACAAATGATCTTTTAATGAACAGTTTGTATCCAACGCAGTTTCATTTGAATGAGCAATGTAGCGATGTCATTGCAACATTGCCGAGCATCCCTGCTATTTCCATCTCTCATTAAAATAATAAAATACAGTAATGAACTGTTGCTAAGGATAAAAGTCGAGTCAGAATGAGATGCTCACTCAGCATCTCTTGAGTTATGCTGCACCGGAATGCATCTCATTCCTTGAAAACCAGAAGAATAGGCAAGGGAAACCTTTGAATCTTGCTTGTGTGGTGTGGAAGGAGTAACATGAGAAATAAATGCAGTTCAAAGACTGAGAGAGACAAAGCCCAGCCTGCTTTAGCACAGTGAAGAGCTAGAAAAATTTCAATGACAGTACTCTTCTTCATTTTTTGCTTTGTGTCTGTAAGCCTTCTGGAGCTGAAGTTCCCATTTTTTATTTTATTCCTTTTTTAAGGTCTTTTTGTTCTCTTTTTATTTTTTGTCATTTGTTGTCCTCTTAATGCACACACTCACAGTAAATCTAAAAAGATTCTTCAGGTTTTTTGAAGATTATATCCTGAGATATGCAGCCAAACTTTCTTCTGTTAAAACACCCAAGGATTTCTTTGCAGACTTAGCTGAAGATATCGGAATTAAAGAAGTTGTTTCTTCCACATACTGTTTTATGCTTATTCAGCTACTTTACTGGAGGTTCAAGTGTAGGACCAATGAGAATTTTTCCAGAGTCCAACCTGTAGGAAAAAAGTCAAACCCACTTGAGTTATATATGTTAAACTTTTCTTCCTATGGTGAAGTTGTTTGATTAGGAGTTTTCATTCCTAAGATTGTAAGTTTACTAACCTGAGAACTTCATGACACAAATGTGAATAAGTGAACTTGTCAGCACATTTGCAGGACTTTTGGGTGTTCCTTCTACTTTGTCATCTTGCTGTGTCATTTTCTTTATCCAAACCATTCCTTTGTTTTATGGAAGAGATGGTAATGTGGCTACTTCCTACATGTAGAAAGTAAATTTTTTTCTGCTCTCCCTCCTTAATTTTTAGTTGTTTGTTTTTAGTTGTTTGTTTTTAAGTCAATGAGAGTATTGTAGTTCAGCATCAACTTGTCATTTTGTACATATTTTTTAAAGAAAACTTGTTAAGACACCGCTACTCTAAGTCAGAAATATTTTTGGTTGTGGTCAAAAATAACTGGTAACTAGAGAGACTGAATTTCACCTGTTATGCAGAGAGCTGTTTGAACCCTAGTTCTGTGTTGCTGAGCAATCTGTTTAAGGTTGTTCTGGTTATGATGAGTTGTGAGATATAGATCACACTGCCAGGTTGTCGTGGTTTGCTTGGAGTCAGAGCTCATATAAATGTAACATAAAGCAATCTATGAACAGGAAGAACAGTGTTTTCCCTTGTTCTTCCTGGGTAAAATCCTGCAAGCTTTAGTTTCAGAGTTCATTATTCACAGGGGGGAAGTGGACCTGCTCTGTTCACATACTGTCTGTTCAAATATGTGACTCCTAGGACTGATATCCCCTTTCTTTCCATGCAGTTTTTAAATATGTGTGTCTTTTAATTCTTGCTATTTGCCTATTTTTTGACTGGTGGCAACATAGCTCAGCAGCTTCTGGACACATGTTGCCAACCTGTGACATTTAGATGACTTTGAAGAGTTGTATGTTGATGTAAATTTAGTTTCAAGAAATTATGATCTTAGAAATTAGATCAGAATCTGATCTTTTTCTTTTTCATTCTATTTCTTAAGAAGCCAGATTAACAATTCCCAAAGTTATGGTAGTGTGTTTTTAGCTCAGATATAAAGCATAAATGAAAAGTTTGAATCTTGAAAGTAATTTTCTTCCTAATTCCCAAGGGGTCAATCTGTTGATACAACTAGTCCAGCAGCTGACTTTTCCAACCATGCTTCTAGATCTACGGGGCAATTATCCTAACTGACAGACTTTTCCAAAGGAGAAATCAGAGGTAGGGGGAACACAAAGACATCCTTATGGTGGATAGAAGTCTTCTAAAGGCTTACCAATGTAGTACAGATACCATATGCTATAGGTGAAATTCAGTGGTTACTTTCTGCTTTCAGTTGGTTCTCTAAACAATGATTTTGTGAAAAATTGAATCTACAGAGAAACACCCAGACCATCTGTCAGACATCGTTTATAATGCACTTTTCTTACTGTAAGTGACAAAGTTCAGGAAGAAATTCTAGATGGAAAAGCCGAAAGCTTTTATTGAAGACCTTGAAGTGCCATCTCTGGCATCAGTTTGAAGGAAAGAATAAAATCAGGTCCTATAATAAAATAATGGAAGTAACATTCCATTTTCAAGACTAGGTTTTAGCAATTTGAGTGCAACTTTTTTCTTACTCTTTGCCCTCAAATAATGAAGAATTACAATTAATTTCTGTATTTTAGAATTGTTTTTAATTTTATTTTAGGCTGGCTGGGCAAGTTTCAGCCTTTTAAAGATGTATTGTTGCTGTGGAATAGGTCTGTTCATGTGACCAAATGTATTTTCATTGATTGAGGAGAAGGAGGAGAAAATGGCTTGTTTTTATGCACACAAAAATATTCTGCATTTGCATCAGATCATGTGGATATGAACTACTTGTGCTCAGTTGTTCATAATCTAAATTTTCCTTCTAGTGAAACAAAAACTCATCAGAAATTGCTTGTGCAGAAATTCCCAAGGTGAGCATGAATCCCAGTACTGTTTCCTGGAAAACCATTGCTGCTAGTTTCCAAAGACATCACTCCAAAGGCATTATCAACATTGTTGGGTCCAGAAGCACCAGACAGTATTAAATGGCTTTGGGATACATAGTTAACTTACAGAACATCAACAGTGTTTACATAACAGAAGTACAGTAATTTCACAATTATAAGCTGCACCTTTTTCCTTGAAGAA
>VRYO01001681.1:13463805-13525501 GCA_009812075.1 Sialia sialis | reverse complement strand
GACGTGCAGCTTATAATCAGGTGCGGCTTATAATTGTGAAATTACTGTAACTGTATTAACTACTAATGCAATATATACCCTGAGGCAATATAGTCAGATTTGGAATGACTTGTAGAAGCAGCTTTTCATACCATTCAGAGGATGGGGGCAGCCAAAAATAATCTCAGTGACAGTGTGAGTCTGTCTCTGATCTTCAAATGTATCAAGTTGTCTCTACTGTTCTTCTCTCTCTAAAATAAGGTCACTGAAGACTTTTGAATGTGTCATTCTGGTTATTGCTTTCCAAGATATGCAGAATCTGCAGTCATGAGAAATGCTGTGGGTTGTGCAATATGTCCATATGTAGTTAGGGCTGGGCCTCCAGCAGGCAGAAGGAAAGGGAGCATGAAACAACTACAGAAACAAGGGCAATTTGAAAACTAAATTATTGTATTGGTGTTGAAATGCAAAATTAGGTGATCAATGTATAGTCTGAGCATGAGAAAGATCCTGGGCTCTGCCATAGTTGAGATGAGAGGGAAAGTACAATTAAGAGCATGAGGCCCTATTTGCAAATCTTTAGGAGTGCTTCTTTATCACTGCCTCAATTCTATATTTTTAAATTATTATTCAGGATGGATCAACATATTTTGCAACCCAAGCTTAGGGTAAAAACTGTAATATTTTATGAACTACATCTCTGATAATAAATCATGTATAGGTGCTTCTCTTCCTGACAACTTGTTCTGATATAGGGAATTATTAAGGTTAGCATTCAATGAACATGCTGAGAGAAATATGTATAGCATGTGTTCCTATTCCATTGTATTATTAAGATTTTCTTTAATATTATTTTCTCCGACTCAGGACTATGAAAGGGAAGAACTGTTGTGAAACCAGGGAATTATTTTTTTCCTATTTTTAAAAACTTAGCCTTTAAAGTGCAGGTAATGAGATTAAATAAACAGTTGTAAAATCCCTTGTGTTACTCCAACCTTTTCAGTTGTAGTGTAGTCTCCAGAGGCCTGTACTCTTCCAGATGGTATTTTAACCTCCAAACCCCATCTGGATTTTGGGGTGGGTGAAAAGTGTTCCCAATGCATCATTATAGCATCACTGTATCTCTCAGAAAAAGTCACATTGCACCTTTTAAAAACTGTTGCTGCAATAAGCTAAATTGCAATAAGCTAAATAAGAAATTGTGATTTTACAAAGGACAAAATAGTGGTAAAACAAAGTTACCTGTAAGGATTTTAGCTTGATGTTTCCATTCTGAAATCAGTCCAATGCTCAATATTGTGAGCAGTAGGAGATATCCAACTGCAGGTGTATGCTATCAGATTTAATTAAGTTTTTCCATTCATCTGCATTCACTGCTCTACTCAAGGTAACAATATTATTATAGTCAGGCATATAGGTAACAATAATATTGTGGTCTTTATATTTCCAAAAGACGATCTTTGGTCATAACTTAAAATGAGCAAATTAACCTGAAATGTTCAAAGTTGTTTCCCACACAACTGCCTTCAACAATTGAAAGGTATGAACCCCACAAGTTTAGTATCTTTCTGGTTTTGCCCAGATCTCAATTTACAGCAGTGAAGATCCAAGTTTAGCAATTATTCATGGAAAATTTTTTATGGAAAAAATGGTGTGTAACTCCCATTGATGTGATTTTTTTTTCCTGCTTCATCCTAGTATTGGGGACTCTGAAATTTTCAGGCATTTCATTATTTCTTTTAATACATTCCATATATAAATTTCAGCTAAGCTGTGAGCTGCAACATCAGTGTTTTTTAATGAGACAGAAGGAGATGAGATTAATCAATTTATTTCATTATGGGTTTTTCTCAGCATTGGTGCTCACACCTCAATTAGTGGAAATGAATATACTAATTATTTATTTCTAGTTTCTGTGTGATCTGCCAAAAGACCTGAAAAGGATTTTTTTTTTTAATTTCCAACACCTAAAGTGAACCACCCCAAAAATTACTATTGCACTGTTATTGCAGTATTTTGAGCATTAGAGCTCAAAATAAAGAGTAAACATGTTACTTGTCAAATGTGTAAAAAGGTTAAAAATGGTTTTCTTTAATTTTTTTATCTCACACTACTAAATGTTTGCAATGTGCCACAATAAGGGCACATAAAAATATATATATTTCCTGTTCTAATTCAATGACACAAAATTCAAGATCCCTGAGGTAAGGTTAAGCAGGAGCTCATGTAGTCAGGGTTGAAATTCAGACACTGCAGATATAATCCATCTCCCTGACACATGCAGTGCCTCATTGTGAGACTGCCAGACACAGTCTGCTGAGATGGGAATGTCACAGAATACGAAAACAGGGGGAGACGCAGTTCTGTTCATCATTGCTTTTATCTGCGGATATCCATCTAGCAGTCTACATGCACAGCTATTGCCAGACAGAGAAATATGAATGCAGCATGGAGATGCAGCAGCTAACACTCACAAGAGTATATGGAGCATATGCTAGGAGCTCAGAATTACCTGAAGATAATTTGGGCAGTTAATCAGGTTAATTGCTTATCGCCAAGGCAATATTTGGGTACAGACGCTGAGTCACCACCTCAGTTGTCTAGCAGAGATCAATGGAAGGCCTGGCTGTCTGCATCTTCTAGTGAATTCTGAACCTAAATGACAAAAGGGACCCTGAAGGCAAAGAAACTGCACTGTCATCACTGGGGATGCAGGCAGGCAGGCAGAAAGAGCTGCAGTGGCAGAAAGAAAAAAAAGCTTTTTCCAAAATATCAAGCGCTGCTGGATTCACAATTACTTCTCAGTTATTCCCACTCCATTATTCATTTGAAATTTCCATTCTGGGGACAAAAGAGGGAAACCTCTGAACCAATATAGAGAGATTAAGGTTCCAGAATGAGAGATAAAGGTTTATGTCTATCATATGTGTAAGTTGGTCTTATGCAAAAAGCAAAAAAACTTGGTTGTGTTTTTCAGACAAACAGATCTCATTGGATTTTCAAATGCACATGTCAGGTAGCAAAATATTAAAAGTGTTCAAGTGCCTGGCCTGTAGTGGTTTCTACCTGGCATGAGCATAGGCAACTCTTCTGTAAACTGCTGGGATCCCTGAATAATCATGGCTCTAATCCGAAAGGAGGAAAGCTTCCAGACCCTGAAAAAATACACCCTTACCACAGACTTGGCAGAAATCAGGTTGACCATATGACCAACAGGGCTGGAGGGACATGACTGTCTGGGTTTATGTCTGGACATATGGCAAGATTTGCATAGTGATTAAATACTGTTGACTCTAGCTTTAAATGTGTGGGTTTGTTTGAAATAGTGCATCCTGTTCTAGGTGTACTGAGCAACGTCTCTGCATAGGCATTTTTCTGCCCAGTTGTAAAAGGCAGCCTTTAGCTAAAAGCACCATCTGTGACATGAATCAGCAGATCAGTGACACGGCAGAGGAGCTTGGAGCAGTGGGATGGGTGGAAGCAAAGGGCATGTTTCAAAGTTAGAATATAACCATTGTCGGGATGCTAATAGTTGCCAGGCTTGAGGCAGAAGTTTCATGAGGAACCTGCAAGCAATTAAAGGTTTTGGAGAAGTTGCAGCAGGTGGGATGTCTGTGGGGGAAGAGGGAGCTGAAAGCTAGGTTAGAAATTTTGGCAATGGTTTAATGACACATACACACGTCCCCTCCAGCTCAGTTCCTGTAACGGTGATGGTTTCCAGTGCTCCACAGAATTCCTTCCCTTGAGCCCAATACACGGCCCTGGCCTTTGCAAAGTGCTCCACGCCACCATGGAGCAAACCCAGGGCAGGAAAACTTGTTATTTCAATTTTTTTTGGTCATTTCTACTTTTACTTAGGTATGATTTCTCTGTACACTCCCTTGCTCTGAACCCCTTGTTTACCTGTTTTAATCACAAATTTCAGGGCTGGAGGGAAACACCACCACCCCACCTCAGTTTTCTTTATCACTTCTGAGGACAATAGTGACAATCACATAAAAAATGTAAAGTTGTGCAGCTGTTTGTCTTGATTTTTCCATCTAATCTCTTTTGGCCCTGGGATCTCCAGTGATAACATTTTCCCAGGAGCCTCATTTTGTATCTCTGAAATTTCCTACTGCTGCACATTTTTCCCCAAACATAGTGGTACATTGAATTACTGGGCATAAAATCAGAGACCAACCTGCTAGTGTCACTTAGAAATGGGTCAGACTTATCTATGGTCTTATAAAACAAAGCTGAATATGTCATTTGGTTTTCACCTCACGTCTGTATATTTTGGGTAAGTCTGCATTTTTTTAGGTGTGGAAAAACAATATATTTCTGTGTACCTTGGTTTTGTATGTCCATATCTAGTTAAAAAAATGCAGAAAAGGTCTGCATGATATTTCTGAGATTACAGAAATAGGGGTATCAAAAGATTTTTGTCTTTTTTTTTTTTTTTTTTACTCTATTTCAAGGAATCTGAGAAAAATGTTTTAATCAAAATTCCATAGATACAAGCATTATTATCAGTTCATCATCAGTAACATTGTCATCAGTTTTTACTTATTTGGTCAATGAAAGGTTCTTTTTGTAATTTTGTCCCTTGGAAGAGAGAGAACATGTGGCAAAGATAATATGTAATTTTTACATATTACATAGGAAAAAAGAATTCTCCATTTTGAAAACTTTCAGTAAAAAATGGGATACATTTTTTCACAAATAAATGGATAAGAAGTCTTGTTCTACCAGTTAAGTGATTGCTATTTAACCACTACAACTCATAGAAGATCCCGCCGCAGTTTTACAAACTTAACCCCCAAATCAACATTTTATTTTATTTTATTTTATTTTATTTTATTTTATTTTATTTTATTTTATTTTATTTCATTCTAAAACTAGACTAAAAGCCCCTGGAATTTTGTATTTATAAATAATAATTAAATTTATATTAAAATTGTCCTCTAGGGATTTAGTTTTCTATATTTCAGCTGCTTCATTAAGAAAGGATCTGATGTGTGAGATACTTTGAGTTTCCTTCTTTAACCATCCTGTCTACCTGTAACACTTCTGACAGTAAGTATTTACTGCCTTGTTTTGCTTCAACATCTTCAAAGAATAATAGAATAATCTTGCTGTACTAGCAATGCCTTTTCCCATGTTGCTTGATTGTCTGGTAGAAGGGAGCCAGCATTACCTACATGTTTACACACGTAAAATCATACATATGAAGCCATAAAAAAAGT
Organism: Sialia sialis; assembly: GCA_009812075.1. Classification (NCBI taxonomy): domain Eukaryota; kingdom Metazoa; phylum Chordata; class Aves; order Passeriformes; family Turdidae; genus Sialia; species Sialia sialis. The sequence continues at coordinate 13,520,294 of VRYO01001681.1, read as the reverse complement.
CCAGTTAACATAGATTTCAATGTGATTTCTTCATGTATTTGAACATGCATTGCAGAAACCCAGAGATTAGAAATTTTTATGGAGAAATCAGGCAGCAAAGATATTGCTCAAATAATGTCTTACACAAGGGCAGAATCAGCAGATACAGTGTCCATTCAATAATTTATGCAACCACTCTGTCAAAGATCTGTACTAATTCTTGGTTCACACTGTCTAAAGTGTTTTTGAAAGTTTGATTCTCAGAACTTTGTCATTTCTGCTCTATGATGCACATCTCCTAGAAATGAGCTTTAGGAGGAACAGAGATTTCAAGTGGCTTTGAACTTGAGGGAGCTAAATGCATTTGTGGCACTACTTCACCTTGGTTGGTTTTGATTCACAGTATTGCTGTTAAAACCAAACTGGCATCAAAAATTTCAAAAGGCTCAATTTTGTTAATAAGTTGATGAGAAAATGTATTAAAAAAACTCTGATGTGTCAAAAAGAGAGTGTGATGGTGTGCTATTGGTTAGTTTGGAAAGTTGGGGCCTAAAAGTGATGTGTCAGATATGTCACCCTCCTGAGAAAAACTTATTTGAAGCACCATCTTACTGCTTGTTTAAGGCTCCTGTTCAGTTGCCATAAAGCTGAAGAAAAGCCAAGAAATTGAAACTGTTGTGGAGTATGTTTTGCTTTAATTATCACAGTTCATGAGATGTTGGCTGTTTCTAAAATATCTTTAAAGAGAATTTTTACTATGCATTTTTGTCTTCTCTGTCATGTGCAGATTGTTTGTGGAAGGAGCTTTTTTGTTGAAGAGAAAGAGACTGATAATAGCACCAGTAAAACAATTAATGATGCCCTAAAAATGCTCTTTTTAGTCTTGTCTGCAAGTTATATATGATGGAGAGAATTGGGAAGGCACACTAGAAATACATTTGCATTTTTCTTGACTAGCCATTGATGCAGTTATTTTTGGTATGAATACTGACATGGTGTATCGGTACGGTGTTTTCTAGGTTTTGTCAGCTGCTGTGTTGCTGTCTTGCAGGTAACATGAATATGTACCTGTCTTTTGGGGTGACCCCACACTGTTTTCACTCAGGCAAGAATTCATTTGTAAATAAAAATTCTCACAGGCTTCACTTCTTTCTGCTTATTGTTTTTCTTCTGATTTCCTTTTGACCATTAATATCTCCATGAAACTCCACAGGGCAGCATATTTAAAAGTAATAATAAAAAAGGGAAAACTACCTGGGGAGACTCCTTAATAGAAATAAAGTTTGAAAAACAGTGGAAAGTCAAATAAAAGTCTATTTGTTCTGAAGCAGCTGCTGTGTCACATGAGCTAGAAGCCACCAAAGACTTCCACTTGGAGGAATTCTGCCGCAATTATCCTGACTCATTACAAACTTCACCTGGCTTTAATTCACTCACATAACCTACTGAATATTTTTCCATTGAGATGTCCTGAGTGTGTAAGCACAGCAGGGATTCATCTGGGGACATCTGACTGGTTTTTCCTCCTTTCTTACACTTTTCCCTCTTTTCTTGCACTGAAGGGCAGCAAAGTTCCTGCCTCATGTGAGTGCAACCATCACATGAATTCCAAAAGAACACAGCTCGTTGTTTTAAAAACAAATGCTGAGTAAAGCAATAATGATTTGTTGCTTATTGTACAGCTTTGCCAATTTAGCTATTTGTTATGCTCTGAAGATTTACATGGGCTCCTTACCAAGACTTCAGCAATGTGGCATGCTGATTCCTTCCTCTAATTTGTCTATGCATCCCTGACTGTTGCACATGGTTTCCATATGCAGTTGCCTGAAGTACACTATTTGTGAGGATTTCAGCTGCTCAGAGCAACTGTAGCTACATTCTAATGCTGGGTTTGGAACATGATATAAAACTGTGTGGTGGCTTATGCTGCAACATCACTGTTATAGTAATTTTTGAAAAAGCTGCTGGCCATCTCTTAGTCAAATATCTTTATTTCTTATTTCTCTTCTCCATCACTTCTGGAAGCTTATTTTGATTTCAGACACACATTTTGTGGATGTGAAGGGCTGTTTTGTTTTTCTTGAAGTATATCTCAACACAAAGTTTTATCTATTTCATAGTCCTAGTGCAAACAAAATTGCAGTTTGAATTGACATCTTAGATTTAAATTCTCCTGCAGAGGACTTGGGATATAGGTATTTGACACAACAATTTATGAGACAGAGCTTAAGGCAACTGTTACTTATATTAATGGATGCTGTTGTTTTAAGAAGTCTGAAGTGGTTTAGTTGTTGAATTTAGTGGGATTTTTTTTTTTTTTTTTGGTTGGTTTTGGGCCATGTTTTTTGTAGGTTTTGATGTTCTGGGTTTTTTTGTTTGTTTGGGTTTTTTTGTTTTTTTTAAGTCAGCTGAGGATAAATGTATATGAGTGCCTAAGGAAACAAGTAAGAGCAACATAAAAAATATATTATCTACTACGGACAGCAATCTTGAAATATGCTGTATCTCTCAAATTAGAAATATCTGCATTGATCCTTCCAGCTAATAATAAGAGCCAATGGTGCCTCAGAGAATGCTAGTGCAGAGAGAGAAACCGTCTTTATATTTGCACCTCTGCTACTTCTATTTGTGACTCTTCATTGCACGTATCAGAGCAATTACATTCTATTTTGCACAATGAAATTAGGTTATTTTAATTAGTTATTTAGTAGTTTTAAAGATTTAAGTGTTGGGTCTATTTCTTTCATGCATTTGTGGACCTGATTCGTAGAATCACAGAATTGTTTAGGTTGGAAAATATCTCTAAGACTATTGAGTCCAAGCTCTGACCAAACACCACCTGGTCAACCGGACCATGGCACACTGCCTCATCCAGGTGTTTCTTGGCATCACCATTCCCAGAGATGTTCACTATCTCTCGAGGCAGTCCATTCCAAAGTTTAATAGCCCTTTCCATGAAGAAGCTCCTCCTGCTGTCCAACCTGGCCCTTCCCTGCTGCAGCTTGAGGCAATTTTCTCTTGTCCTATCAGCGGTTTTCTGGGAGAAGGGGCCAATCCCCAAAGCTCAGTGAAGTCAGAGAAAAAAACTTAACAGATTTCTTTCCTTCCTCGTTTAGATGTTTGATTTTCTTTTGTCCCCAGCCTGAACGGATTGTGAAGGCACCAAGGTTTTGCTGACAAGCAATGGGATGATTCATGCAAAATTGACAAAGGTAAGAGATACAGGCCCTTGTACTTTGTGCCTGATATTTGAGGCTGCAAAAGCACACAAGTATTGAGGCAAGCAGAAATGTGCAAGCAAAATCTGATGCCAAGCTGCAGAGCAGGTCTGAGGAGCTGTACAGGAGCTGCAGGTCCTCTCCAGCCAGGTCCCAAAGATGAGATCCTTTTGTTGGGCTGGCACATTTAGGAACGGTTTGTTAATCTGCTGAGTACCAAACCAAAAGTGTCCAAATGAGGGAATGCCAAAGGGGATCAGCTTGCCAAAAAGATTTGATTTCAAACTTGTGTCTCTAGGAGGGTGTGGGCTTTGTGGAGAGGTCTGCACAGCTCAAACACCAGCACCAGGTCTGTATCTGCTCCTTGTTCTTGCTCTCTGTTCCCCTTGTTTTATGTTTTATGCTTAGCAATTGCCATTAAAATCTTTCCTGTTGCTGTCAACCTTGTGACATTAAAGCTGGAGAATACTGAAATACAACTAATTAGGCCAAAGAAAGAATAGTGAATATTTTCATAGCTCCTATTGCAAGTGACTGCTGCAGATAGAAGCAATCTCTAAATTGCAAAAATTGTTAGGGCATATACTGACCTCTTTCTACTCCCTCTCTAAATGTGAAAATTGTAATTTTTGTATTCACACTTTACATAGAACAGTTTGGTTTAAATACAGTTTTATTTATCTGATAAATATATGTATAAATGTATGTATAAAATTTTCACAATTATTTCAAGTTATCCTCTAACAGAAACCTGGGATTACCTGAAAAATTATGAACACTGTTATTTTGAGTGCTTTTTAAAATTTTTTTTAAATGCTAATATGCTAAGAGAGATATTGAAGAAATATAAGAAAAATATAACAATATTTTAGCACTGATTTTTTCTAAATTCCCATGCCAGCTAATAGTTTATCTAGACTGTTCTGATGGTGGATATTAGGAAGATAGCTGTGGGGCAAAATGGATTTGCATCCAAGTTAGCACTTACGCTGAAGGAATTTTGAAAGATATTTCTATCTATATTTTGATGCCTTATTCCTAAAATGTGCTAGATGCCAACATGTTGTATATATTCATGTTGGTCACCCAATTAAAATAAGTATTAATTTAAAAATACCATGTTGTCTTTGTTTCTATGACTGGCTGTATTTGAGAAAATAATATTTCTTTATTTATCATGACGCAGCACAAGTTCCTCAGAGATGAGGAACTTGTTTCCTCTGAAGAAGAGGCAAAGGCAAATGTTGGTCTTATCTCTGAATTTAAGACCTTTGGTTGGTTCCTTCTGTACTCTGGGACAGAGACAGCTTGGAAAGATTGAAGAAGCATCTTGGGGGTGTGCAAGATGCATTAATAAATATTTTCTGGTTCCTCTTCATTCAGAATTCTTTGTTAGAAGCAAAAGTATGAAAGACTGTTCAGGGCTGTTTGCACAAGATGCTGAAAATTAAGTCGAGACTGACACTGCAGAAAATTTACAAAAGGTGGGGAGAGAATAATGTGAAAAGGCAACCTGCAAAAGTAAGCATGTGACTGGAATGCATTTCATCCCATGTCCTAGTTATTGCTGGATTGTCTTGGAAAACCATCTGGTCACAGAAATAAGTCAATGGAGAGTTACAATTTACTCCAAGCTCCTTCAGCAAAAAGGAATAAGTCAAAATTAATAAATGGAAAAATATATTTTTTAAAAAGAAAGCTTAGCTTTTTTTTGCATTTTGTTTGTTTTGCTTGGGGAAGGCAACTAGGAACAAAGACACTGCCGGTTCTACAAAGCATAAGCTTATTTTGTGAAAGTGTTCAGCTGTAAAAGTGACAATTGGGAAAGCCACTTGAAGAGGGAGAGAAACTAAAACTGCCAAGGAAATAAATATATCTATAGCAGGTAGAGACTGTGCTTGTGACATCCCAGCTGTTAGTTATATCCAGGAGCAGATAGAAAAACACATTTTATGGATTCATTAAAAGGTTTAGTAAACAGCACTGGCATTTTAATCTTATGTGCCCCAGCTAGATCCAGTCCCCAAAAACTCTTAAGAGAATACAGATCATCTTGCAGATTCCCTTCTGATACTTGTGGATTTCAGGGGACTTAAGCAAAGGACACATACTCCAGGATCCGCCAAGACTCTTTGAAAGTATTTTGGTGCTTTTTCCTGCATGTGATGGCACATGCTCTCAAATATTTCTTTTCCTTTAATCAATGTTTCTTTCAAAATAGTGTTTCAATAAGGGTAGAAGTAATGACCTTTTCTTTTATTTCTCTATGTGTTTTTTCTTCTCATTAGCAATTTTCTTTTTCTCTCTCTTTCTTTCTCTCTCTTTTTCTCTCTCTCTTTCTCTTTCTCTCTCTCTTTCTTTTTCTTTCTTTCCCTTCTCCCTTCCTTCCTTCCTTCTTTGTACTATTATCAAGGGGGCAGCACAATAGACCAAAGTGTCTCTTAACATCATGAATTGAGAAAGTCACCACCAGTTTATATAATTTCTGCTCATTCTGTTGGCTGTTTGTTTTATTTCTGAATTACTTTTCAGTATTTAGTACAAATGCTTGCAATAATGCAGGAAGATCCCAATTTTTTTTTTGTAAAATTTTTTCCCTGTCCCAATTCATATTTTCCCTGAAGTTAATGAAAGTTACATGAAGAGTATATCCCAAAGGATTTACTGGATGCTAAAATAAACAGAGGGTAGTGGCAACATGTTCTGGTGAAAATAAATGCTGTCTCTGTTAGCTCAGCTGCTTGGGTGCAGGAGAGCAGTTCTCTTCCAAAGACTCCTGTCAGATGCCTGCAGGACTTTGGCTCATTTACCATTTAACCTTTCCACTGTGCTTGGCAGAAAATCCTCACAACTCCCAAAATGGGATCAGATATTGAAGAAGCCCAGCTCCCCTCCGATCTCTTGTCTTTGCTTGAGGAGTCTGGATGAGGGCAACCCCAATGTGGATTTAAGGCATGTGCAGAGAACAGAAGTGTGAGTGGCGACTGTGGTTATGTGTAGAACAGACATTTATCTTATTTTTTCTCAATTTATAGTGGCTTTTCTTTCCTCCAGAGACCAGCAATTGTAAACATTAGTTTATACGATCTTGGGGAAGGGAGCAGAGATTGAACTTTCCTGATTTTCATTCAGATGGGTTCATTCATTCAACCTGGGTTGCTCAGCGTTCCCAAGGAGTAGCTGAATGATGTGGAACTGGGAGTTTGCTCTGAGTGTGCTGTGACCTTCTGTACAAATGGCATGTACATGCTACCTCACAAATGTTACCTCTTCATCCCAGTCTAGTCATTCCAGACTGAAAGCCTGGGATTATTTTACTTTTTATATTTCTGTTAGATAAAAAAGGTGGCTGTTGGGGGCTGACACAGTGAAAAGTAAAGAAAGAAAAATAAAATAATGAAAAAAAGTATTTTTATGTCATTTTCAAAGTTATCATTCTCTTTCTTTATTTCCTTTCTGCCTGCTGCACTAATGTATAATGAATGTACTATTTAGGTGAAATACATTTTCGGTATCTTCTCAAATATACTGAATAAGTCAGAGTTGAAGTTGATATAGTCAAGCTGGATTTTTTTAGGTTTTGCTTGTTCATTTTGGGTTTTTTGCTTTGTCTATGTGGTTGGTTTGGTTTTTTGAGTTTTGTTTGGTTTTGGTTTTGGTTTTTTTTAATCTGATATACACAGCAACACTGTCCTTGGAAGCTTCTTCAAATTTTTAGCATTTACAGAAAAATATGGATCCTTTTCTGCTTCAGCAGTGTAGCTGGGGCTTTGCTGTAGCACTGCTGCCACAGTACTCATGCTGATATCCAGTAGGCAGCAGGAGGAAAGCCAGTGTGCTCATGGAAACAGTGCTTCCTCAGACTGGTGATAATCAGCCCAATGTCGGTGTCATGCTGCAATCAGGCTCTCACAGGTTTGCAAATATCTTGAAAGGAACTGATCATCTTCAAATGCTGCAGCTCAAAGCCCAAGTGGAACAAACTCCGGGCTTGCTGCACGTCAGCTGCAGAATTTTGTTGATGAGCACAGCATGTATAAACAGAGGCCACTGCTGTCATCACCAGCAGGGACAGCCAGATGCACTGCACTGCTTGGCTACTTAAAATCTTGCTGCATAACCACAGAAACTAAAAATGGAGCTTAAAAACCCATTTCACATCTCCAGAGCCATAGACTGCCTTTTTAAAGCTTCAAGGCCGTTTTTAATCAGTGCCAAAGACTTTTTTAGACGTGTCTGTTCTCAGGGACTTCTGTCTGGATTTTACCATTGAGGAGAGCAGAATGAGTTCTGCGGAGGGATAGGGCGTAGGATGGTGGTTCAAGCAGAGGGATAGTCCAGGAACCCTCCCAGCTCTGCCACAGATATGCAAGCTCTGCAACTGGGAAAGTCATTTGCTCTCTTTGTGCACTTATTTTTCCACCTGCGAAATGGGGGCAATGTCTCATCTGCAACTGTAACACAAGAGCTTGCTCATTAATGGTTTCCCACTTCATTTTAAGCTCTCTGAGGTGAATACTAAGCACCCTGCAGGAAAGGAACAGGCAGAAGGATAAAATATAGATTGTTACGCACCAGGATGTCTCTCTGGACACTGTAGTTTTGAGGCAAAGCAATTTGTTTGGTTTTTATTTTGCTGTAGTGTCTCCTATCTGTGAGGATTAAGGGTTTGGGGAAGGCTAAAGCAGGATTCTCCATATGTTGGCAGCTCTGCCAGCATTGTGGCTTGGTGAAGCCAGCGTGCAGTGGGAAGGGCCATGTCATGTGCATCACACCTGCTTTCTGGGGATCTAAAATTACTTTCATGATGGGCCATACTGGAATTAAAACATGATGCAGCCAGAAAGGACCTAATATGGTGTTGTCTGCACCTGGGGCTACAGAATCTCTCTCAGTGGTGCTGTTCAAAGCTCCAAAAGCCCGTGGTTGATCTACATTTACTTCCCTGGTGTGGAGGGAGGCAGTGGCAGCCTGGCTGGCATGTGGGGCAGAGAAGCCTTTGTCTTCATCTAAGGAACCCAAGCAGTATTGCAGTTTGAGATGACAGACTGTAATGCAACTATTTGACAATTTTAGGCAATCAGTTTATTCAAGTCAAATATAAAATACAAAGGGAGATCCCATTAACTAAAATTTTACATGAGATTTGATGTTCTGCTTTTTTTTTAGACAGTGTTTTTCCTTTGCTCTACACTTCCCTTGCAATGTTAAATATGGAAGTTATGTAGTGAGAACATTTCTTTCTCAGAAAAACATAAATCCCTTAAGAATCACATAGAGAGAAGCCTCTAAACCAATGGGTTTTCGTTTTGCAAGATAATTCATAGCTTTTTATCTTCTAATGAGCCCTGTGGGACTGCAGTTGTTGGGTATTTCCATTGGGGTACATTCACCCAGGAGCTTGTGAAGCTTGGCAGGCTCCTGGAGCTTGCCAGGTTCCCAGCTGAATCTTCTAGATCCTTCCTCTTGTAGAGAGTGAATGAGTTTATTGCCTCATACATAGCTGTGCTCTCATACCCCATCAGTCCTCAGAGTCTGAAAGGACCGGAGATTCTACAAAGGCTTCCAAGCCATACAGAGAAGGGAAGCAGCCTCCAAGAGCAGTGGGGATGTCCAAAACCCCATGGTCACTCACAGAGCTTGCAGTAGGTGCAGGATTCACCCTCCTGTTTTGCTTTGCAATTTAAAAAAACCCTGTATTAAAAATTTTGCCTGGTACTTTGTATTAGTTGCAGAGCTGGTAGCATTCAGTGCCAGGTGGCCTTGGAAAGACGATAACAGATCAGATCCCAGGACTTCATTGCCAGATCCTGGGAAGTCTGAGTTTCCATACCCTTGAAGGACAAACAAATTTTCAAGTAATTGTGAGGATTTTGGTATTGTTATGAAAATTTTACCTATAGGAATACAAAGTAAAAACTGCCATTTGGAGTCTGGTTCAAATGAATTTGAAATTTTGCTCCTGGAGACCTCTCTCTGAAGTAATTGCATGACATAATATTCCACTTTACAATTTTTCAGCTTTTGTTTATATCCATGAATTACAGTGAGGCTGCAACTCCCGGTCTTTACAGTGAAACTGATTAAATTTGATTCTAAATAAGGAACAACATAAAGATCTTGAATAAAATTATTTTAAAGGAAATAAGTAGTATCCTCGAAGAATTAAAAGCATGGTTAAGACAAAATAAATTCAAACAAGCTTTACTCGTGTTTTTCTGTGATTTCTGGTATATTTAGCTTCTATAAATTTATGCTGAAAAATACAAGTGCTACTCATATGGGTCATGATTAAATTAGTCCATTTTCACTAATTTATCCCTGTTAGGACAATACCATAACAGTAGACCTCAGCTTTGTTCATGCTATGAATCTTGTCTAGCTCAGGACAGCGGGTTAAATACCTTTGTTTTACCTGTGTTATCTTCCTGAAGCCTGAAGGACTACTGAGTTATAAATATGCAGGGAAAATCTGTTTCAGTACATATATACCTTCTCTGCATTATATCTCTAATAGAAAATGATTGGGAACTGACATACACTGACCTCCAGCAGATAATTATCTGATAAAATTGATACTTCACTTCAGAATGCCTAAAAAATTATACTGTCAGATTGATGTTTATTCCTAAAAGCATTCTGGAGAACTTCCCCTTGATCTTAGATCAGTCCATTGTCAAATTCCTTAAAGGCCACATCATTTATAAATGATATGAGCTGCAGATGTATAATTCATGTGGAGCATAAAATAAGGTTTAAAACATTTGTATTAAAAAAGTAAGGTGATCCTATACTAAATCATATTTATGGCCTAATTTTAAAATATGGAAACCTTCTAACTGAAGTTTAGTGCTTTTTACTTTTTATTTCTTAGAATTTACTTTAAAAAGAGGCAACTGTGACAATGATGTTGGCAGAGAAGTGGTCTCTTTCTAAAGTCCTTGTGTTGATCTGTCATATTATTTTCCATTAACTCCCCCTAGACTTTCTGCAGATTGCTCTCAGCCATATTTTTACTAAATGTTTTTGGAAGCGCAAACTGCAGATTTCACCATTACTGTTAATGGAATTTCTTAGTGGATTAAAAGAAAAATAATGATGTTTAAGTTAAATCATCTTGTGAGTATAGCCAAATTACAGGAATCCTAGAAACATTGCCATTAAAAATATCTATTTTTTAAAAACCTGTTCTGGATGCATTTTGCTAATTTTTCTTCCTGCTGATTAAGGTCTAAAAAACTCCTAAAACTTATATTTCTTTTCCTACTGCATAAACCAAACTTTGTTGCTATCATGGCTTCTCAAACATTTTAATAAACTCTGAAAAGTTTCAAATCATGTTATTTGATATTATTATTATATTTTTATTTTTAAAACCTTAGCCTTGATCTCATTATTACATTTTACCAATAGAAATAGAAAGCAATGTAGAGTCTGGTTCAAATGAATTTTAAGTTTGGTCCTTTCTAGAGACCTCTCTCTAGAAAAACATAAAGATTTGACACTGTCTAAGTTCATTAATGACCTTAATTGTTTGAAGGGTGTGTCTTACACCTCGGAGATCTGTAAGCATTTGCTAATATGATAGTCAGCAGTGTTTTGGCAGTATTCTCTCTGAGATTTTTCTTTGAAGTGCTAGCTAGAGAAACACTTGCTTTCCTTTAATAATGAAGACAAAAAAAACCAGTAATTGCTGTCTTGTAATACTTGATGGACTTCTCTTTCAGTGATGGGAATTCTGGGCTTTGCTTTTATAGTTCATGGGTGCTAGAAGTTAATGATCTTAATTGAAAACCAGGCAAACTTTTGGGTGCTCCAGAAACATCTTACCTGATAAACTTTTGAAGAAATTACTTAATCCCTCTTTAGGCTTTTGCTCTCACCACACGCAAACAGGCAAATCGCTGTTCTCCCTCTCAGAGCAGCGGATAAGCCAGGCTGCTCCTACAACCCCAAACTGGCAGTAGAAATCCCGTACTGCAGGAGTAATTCTGCTCTTAAAAAATATTTACAGTAATTTCACGCCTATAAGGCGCACCGGCGTATAAGGTGCGCTTCTGGGTTTTCCGCAATTTTCCGTACTTTGTCCATATATAAGGCGCACTGGCCTATAAGGTGCACTTTTTTTTTGTAGCGAGGATCTGCTGCCAGCTCTCCCCGCGCAGCTGCCACACCTGCCAGCTCTCCCCGCGGCTCTCACGGGTCGCATTTCTGGGTTGGCAAATTTCCGAACTTTGTCCATATATAAGGTGCACTGGCCTATAAGGCGCACTTCCGGGTTTGAATCAAAATTTCAGTCAAGAGGATGTGCCTTATATACATGAAATTACTGTACTTTCCTTCTTTCCCCCCTTACTCTGCTTTTCTTTGTTCCCAGAACAAGCAAGCACCTTATTGTCCTATCTTGCTTTTCTCAGTTGTCTGCTGTCTCTCTCTCCTCCTCCTCCTCCTTTACTCCTTTACCACCTGTTGCTTTTTCTCACACATAAGCACTCACTATGGAGTGCTGTTTTGTCATCAGGATGCTTCATAGAAGTGCTTCCTAGGTGACAATATCAATACTAACAACACAGTTTTAAGGCTGAATGTTTAGTATTTTAACAATCTATCTCTCTTTTCCTAAGCGTCACTGCTGCATTTGTAATTTGACTGTGCTACCCAGTAATAACACTTAGGTTAGAAAAATTTTCTATATATAGGAGAACCAGCATAGACTTGCCATGACCTGGACTTTTAAAGGTGTGGGGCTTCTGCCATTCCTCTTTAGAAAACTTTTCTCATCTATTGTCCCTAGTTTAGGATAGGAAGCCAAAATATTTGAAATTACTTCGTTCAAGTTCACCCATCAAATTCTTAATCTGCTTCAGTAATTTCCCTCAATATGATTATTTCTTGAAATGGTAACTGAAATATGATAGCAGATAAAAAAAGAGGTTATAGCACTGCACGTATTTATTGAGGTACAATCACATCAGATAACCTGATATTTTCATTAAATTAGGATTTTAAGTAACTGATTTCATAGACAAGGAAAATATTAGATTTAGTCTGTGGGGACTTTTGTAATGAATTTGTAATGTTTCTATGCAGAAAATTAGCTTTGTTTAAGAAGGTGGAGATAATAAGCAGAAATTTGAGATCAATAATAATTTCTCAAAAATTTTGGTTTTGGAGCTGGAGAAGTTTACAAAAGAAGTTCCCTTGGGATCACTTACGAGGTTTTTCTTTCACTATTTCATTAAGATTTTTCACATAGGGACCATGACAGTGACAACTGTTCATGATGTTTAGTGGAGTTGGCAGTATACAGGAGAGCAAAGATTTTGTACTGGAAGAACTGGATAATCCCAAAGAATGGCCATACATGGGAAGAGTGGACTTTTTAATTGCAACATGGAGCTTGTCTTTTTGGAGCCAATATAAGAAGAATTTCCATTTTCACGTACAAGTGAACCATTTGAAAATGATGAAAAGTATGTGTCCAATTTTGGGACAATTATGTGCTGCCTTTGTAGTAGTACAACTACAAAAAGGGGAAATGGACTCTAAGGATTATATAGTGAAAGGCTTGCTGTTTTGCCTGGAAAAAATTACCTCCATTGTTCAAAGACCTGTGAGGTTTAACTTTAAGTGGCATTGAATAATCTAAAATAGTTAGAATTTTATTTGTGTAATTGACAGAGAGGACACAAGTGCCAGCAGTCTTTTTGTTTTCATTATTTCTGGAAAACAGTGGGAAATCTTTAATTTTTTTTTTAATGAATATGTTTTACAAGAAACAAAACTGGTAGTTTTCTGTAATGCTTGTGAAAAGCACCAGATGTGCTCTGATACCATGCCCTGACCATTCCTGTTCTTAGATAACAGGAATTCTCTGCTTCAGCCTGCTGAGCCCAGGTCTTGCCACAGGGCTTTATGAACCTCTTTCTAAACTGTTACCTCATGCCTGCAGAGCTAAGCTATCTTTTAATAAGGGGTTTAATTACAGAGATGTGATAATGCTATTTTTCCATGTAAAACAAGTAAATACAGACTTATGTTTTGGTGCTTCTACAAAGGTGTTCTTTGTTTCTGCATTTATGCAGGTGACTACACAGACTGTAGGAATGTGCAAATAATTTAGTTTTCAAGGCCATTCTTCTCCCTCTGATCTCTGCTGTAAAAATTGTGATCAGTGCTGCTTTTTGTAGTAATTTCTAACTCAGAGAAACAGGTGATCCAGGAGTTGGTTTTGTTCTGGAGTCCAATTCAACACTACAAATTCATTTATTTTTAGGCTGCCAATCACTATGTTCTTACAAATTCCATGTGGCTTGAAAAAAAAATATTGCTCTCCACAGCCACAAATCTCTCATAAATACCTCCATGCCATCTAGTGTGTTTTAGGGAAAAAATGAAAAAATGTGCATATAGAGAGAGTAAATACATGAGTTTTCCCAGTTCAAAAAAAGTTAACGTAAATTACAATATGTACTTAAAGCCATTGTAATTTTTACTTTCTTGAATGATATGTTTTACATGGTGGGAGATGTTGCATCATTAGGTCTCTTATCCCTCACTGATGAAGTTGAGTAAAACACAATCCATAAGGGGGAAATGAGCAGCTGGTGTTTCAGCACCTCTTGCAGGCATCTTTGTGAAACAATTTCAGGGTCAGTTCACAAGGGGGTCACTGGCTGTCCTGCTCTTTTGAATGTGCAAGGGTGATGCAAAGGGGAAAATTGAAGAAAACTGGTGTGCTCTCTTCCCCCTGCCACTGATCTCTTTCAAATGGTAAAAGAGGAATCATCAGTTTCTCTGAAACGGGCCTTATTTCAGTGTTAAATCAGACAGAAATTTTGGCTGTTTCCCTGGAGTGCGCAGGAAGGCCTTCTGGTTTTCTGCCAAGAATAAATCATAGATGGTGATAATAAGATTAATATTAAAGCATGCATTCTAAAGACCAGCAGCATTTGGGCTTGCATCACCACCAAGAGACAACATGTCAAGCTGGCTTTTATGGAGTGTTCCTCCAAAGGAAACTGCATCAGGAAATAGTCCATAGGTGTGGGAGAGACCACACTGGATGAAGTGAAGTAAATAAAGCTATTTTGCTGAAGTATTCATGACTTGAATAAGCATGTGTTTGGAAGAGACAAACAGATGGGCAAAGGTACAATTGTTTTCAATGCAGGTTCGAATCTGCTTGTGGTTTATGCTTCTTGGATTAGCTTTAAATGAGCAAAGACTCTATCTCTATCATCATAATTATTATTCTTTGTCATCATTCTGGACTTCCTCCTCTGTATCTAACAAGACCTAAGTATAGCTTAAGAAGGAAAGGGACTTTTTCCCTATCTATATGGAGAGGAAAATCTGCCAAATTCTCATAAGTGTAGCTTAAAGAAAAGGAATTTTGACAGAGTGGGAAAGGGTAAGAACATTAACACAAAAATAACCTTCTTTGCAGCACCCCCTGTAATAATGAAAAAAGAAAATGTGCAGATAAAATGCTTTGATAGAGCAGGACCTGGGCTAACACCAAGCTGACATTATCATCGTGATCAAGAGGAGTTCATCCTGCAGTTGCTGCACAGTGCAAAGGAGGTTAGGAAGGATAAACATGCTGTATGTTTTCAAATAAATTACTTAAATTCAATTCCTTTGTATCTCTTCACTTTTGGTCTTACCTCTTTTTATCAACCTTTCTTCCATATGTGTGTTAGCAGAGGCATGTGTATCTATTTTTTATCCACAATAAGGCTTGATTTCAGTGGAGAAATTATTCCCTGGATGGATTCAGCATTCATAGGCTTAATATTCCCATAACTGATAAGAGATTAATTGGAGCCAAAGTGTTTTCTTCCCCATTCTCTCAAACCCACATGTAGCAGCACATTTTAAAATTATTTTAAATATTTGTTTCATAAGTTAAGCTCTGAATTCTCCTAACTTTATCTGTGCCCAGAAAAAGCCACATTGGGAACCTCTGGATAAACCAACAGTGACACTTCCATGCTTGCCCCTCTCCTTTGCTTTCTTCTCTTGTTCTACTTGTTCTGGGATCCAGAGGCCAGCTAAGGAGGAAGGGGAAAACCAGGAGAAGAGAGGCTTTGAGGAAAATTTGGCTTGTATCAGGACATACTAGGACTGTTCCTTAATTTAATTGATGAACTGGGAGCTGAATTCATTAGGACATTTAGCCTCTACCATATGTGGAATAAAAATCCTTTTCCCCACTCTTTGTATGTCTGAGCTCTTAAAACTATAATCTTCTACTTCATGTACGCATGCAGTGTGCACTGTTATAAGGATAGACTCCTCTTTTTTTTTTTTCCGTGTTAGATTGGGTTTATCTATTCTCTCTCAAACATTCCTTTAAAGACTCTGCAATCAATATGAAATTGCTCTCTATTAACTGAAACAATACATTTATGGAGTGAGTATAATCTGAGCACAGTAGATTGTTCTAAACAGCAGCAGCAGTGAAAAAGCAAAGTGTTGTTTACTGCAGCACAACAGAAGTGGTTAGTGCCTGTGGTATCCATTCAGCTTACTCCAATAGTGCTAAGAACATTTCAGCCAAATTTGAAGGGCCAAACAGCAGAATAAGAATAAATAAAAGATATGAGGGAGGTAAGGAGGGAACAGGAAAGGCTGACAAAAGCTAGGGAAGTGAAATGGACAGACAATTGAAACAGGGAGAGAAGAAAAAGAAGATGGCTGGCAAGGAAAGGGAAGATGAAGGGGAAGAAAGAGTTTTTATATGGATGTTTAAAATAATATTTGATGCCATGTCTATTTCTGATACTACTCTGTGTACATACATGTAGGCTTATACTACACAGAATTGAAAATGATGCAGTGAATGCTTAAAAATATCAGTTAACATAACTTCTGCTATAAATTTACAGAATGCTAAATTCTTACATATAGCAAATGTGGTGACACAGAGCCTGTGAGAATTAACTGGAAGGAATTAACATGGACCCTATATTTTTTGAGATATTTTTATTTCAAGATGCTAAATCATTCTCATAATGTAAAGCTCCTCTCCATTGCTTCACTCATCCAGCCCTAGTCTTTTTCTACTGTTTCACTGCCTTCTCACAGGCTACTGTTTCCTCTTTGCTTCTGACAGCTAGACCCACTGGTGCAATCCCATGAGCTCCTTTAGAATGCTGGAATGGGAGAACCCAAGTTCTTTGCTTTCGTAGTTACAGAAGCTCGTTCTTTATGCGAAGATTTGAAGAGCCCTTTGCACATGCTAATCATTAATTCAATCCATCAGAAAATAAACATGCATGTGAACTCTATCCTATTACATTCTATGGAGATTTTAGCTTGGAATATGTTGGTAAAAACTGTTTGTTTCTTTGAAATTACAGTGAAAATCCTCTCTCCTGCATAATTGGGAGTATGGGTTATCAATTATTCAAGGAAATAGGTACTTAAATCATTACAGCTAACTAATTTTGTGACTTTTGTAAGGTCTGCCCTAATTATGTCCTTTTTGAAATTTGTCAGTAGGGCTTATACCAGCCTACAAATCCTGGAAATGTATTTCATGAAAAATCTCTCATTGATGCATTGTATTTTTTTGAACAACATGTTTAGAAACTGCCAGCATTCTAGGAGTTAAATCATATTCTGGTCATCAATAAAACTTCCATTTATTATTGTACAAGATATAAATACTAATAAATAATGGCTGTAGCCATATGTAAGCCTTTGAAAAGACAAACCTGTCCCTGTGAACTGGGGGCTTTGTGCAGAATTGTCTCAAACACATTGTGGCACCTATTTTTATCGTCACTTCGATGTTCAGCCAAGGTCCAGCTAGGTGGTTTTTGTCAGGTAGTGTATCTTGCTAATTGTATGGGGAGTTGTGGTAGTTTTTAACTGCCCTGCAAAGTGGTGATCCCATGGTGATAGGTCATGGAAATCTTTTTTGTGCAGGGCTGGGAGGAACCATCTGTTGATCTGTGAAACACTCACAGAAGTTCTTGATCAGTTGCTAAGAGTGCAGAGAGAAAAAACTTGGTTTGGCCCTCCTAGAAAGTTTGACTTATTTTTATTTTACTAAGTTTTTGTGGCCAAGTAAATCATCAGGCAAAATAATGAAAGAAAAAGAGAGAGTATTTGAATTTACCCCCTGAAAAGCAATTTAGTTGAAATAATTGTTACTTAAGTGTCAGAATTGAGGTTCAGAGAACAAAGCAATTGGCCTCCATGTGTACATGTAAAATTTGTGGGATTGAGGATGTAATTTTTTTCCTTAATGGATCCACATTCAGTAAAATGCTAGTTTAATGAAGGGAGAATTGTAAATAATTATATTAGAACTTCTCAAACTTTTTTTAGTTTGACTCTGTGGGTCAGAACCAATTGTGATGACTAGGAACAGGTTAGATGTCTTTTTTTGCCTTGCCAGTATGTAGCTTCTTGGGCTTACCTAAATACTCCCAGGCTGTCTGTTAACAACTGAATAAAAACTGCTTGTAAACCAAATATGTCAAGTACATCGATTTTAAATCTCTTTCTGGATCTATGCTTAATACTCAAGGAAAAGAAAGGTATTGTTTCTTAAACAGAATTTAATTTCTTTGTAAAAAAACGGTATTTGAGGCTGCTCAGGATTTGTATGGTTTGGGAATCAGTTAGTGGCCAGAGTGAGCTTAAATTGAGCAATAAAATTGAAGTTATGATATTGGCATTAACCATGAAGACTGAGGTTCTTCAAAGCAACTTATACAACACAAATATAAAGTCTCTATAAAATGGAACAGGAACTGCATAGTTGCAACTCCAGCACAGTTTTAAAGGTTTATGGCACTATTTAAAATCAATTTTGCAATCCTTTTGTTTATTTTTGCTGCAGTTGATCATAGGCTTTTTTCCTTCGCAAGTTGTGTTTAGCTTCAACCCTTTCAGTGGTTTCTAGATTCTGGATCATATTTAAGATGTAAAAATGCATAATTTTTTTAATGCTGCAGCTTTAAGAACAGTAAAGGACAGAGTGGGAATGAAAACAAGGTTGTGACCTGGATTAACCATGCTTTGTATAGATGAAGTTTATTTTTGCAGTTTGGACCTCTCTGGAATGGAGACTAGAGAAATATGCTGGTTTTATTTTTTCCAAAAAGGTCCTATTTCCTGCAACTTCATTCTTGTGTGCTTTTTTCTTGTCATCTTCTCCTTGGTCTCAAGAAAAACTACCTGATTTGTTTATGTAAACCTGATGACAGAATTTAGACAAACAGGAAAGTAAGGAAATCACTATGTCCTCAATTCTAGGAGCAAAGCAAATATATTCCATATTTCAAGCAACATTTGGCTTTAATAAATGTTCTACAAAGGGAAGAGACGTTGCCCAGACAGAAAAAATCAGAAAAGTGGAGAAGGTATATTCAATCCTTTGAGATTTACTTTTGCAAAAGTTAGCTTAAATGGAAAACAGAAACTACATCTTGCTGTATAATTTTTTAATAGTTGTAGCTTAGCCAAATCCCTAAGGTTAAAATGTTTAAAGAAAATAACAACAAAAGAATTAAAATTAAAACAAAATAGTCTGAAGTGCTGCGTAAAACAATCTGGAAGACTATCCAGAAAGCACATCTGTTGTTGGATGATGGAAAAGTACATGATAAACAACCGAAGAGCAATGCCACTGGCATGGAAGTATGCATTTTCAAACAGTCAGGATAAAGTTGTGAAATACAGTAATACCTTCCTCTCCTGTCTGTAGAATTTAATGCTTTACAGGAAAGAACCAAGGAAAAGTAGAATCCCTTTCAAGGTGGAGAAAACCAATGCATAGACACAATTTACAGTAATTTCACGACTGTAAGGCACACACTTTTGACTAAAATTTTGATCTAAACCCGGAAGTGCACCGTATAATCCAGTGCGCCTTATATATGGACAAAGTTCGGAAATTTGCCATTCCAGAAGTGTGAGCCGTGAGAGCCGCGCTGAGTTGAGAGCCGCGAGAGAGAGACACGGGTGGGCGGCACAGGGAGGGCGCATGGGGCTGTGTTTAAAGGCTACGCCGATCTGTGAAAACTGTTTGCAAATTGAGCACCTGCCAGTAAACCCTGTGATCGTGCAATTCTGTTACTAATTCGTTACTTTGTTGCATGTGGATCCTTGCTGCAAAAACAAAGTGTGTCTTATAGTCTGGTGCGCCTTATATATGGACAAAGTTCGGAAAATTGCCGAGAGCCCGAAAGTGCGCCTTATAATTCAGTGTGCCTTATAATTGTGAAATTACTGTATTTAAGATTGTGTGTTAGAGCCCTGCCACAGCTGGAGATTGAACCAGGGTGCCCCTGTGCCTCATTTGATAGCTCGTGTCTCTCCACAGATACTGGGGCAAACCTCTGTTAATTTTTTTGTAAGTACATTTACTTTTGTTGGGGATTAGAGAGCTCCTGGGGAGGGAATGTAGAAATGTTTTCTTTCTGCCATCATGTGCAAAGTTTTTAGGGTTGTAGTTGTACTCAGCTGGTATTGTCAGTTTAGTATTTTCTAGGTATTTACAAGGAGTCCAATACCTGTTTCAGTTATTTTTGCATGGTGGCAGCAAGGTTAGCCCAGTGTGTGTGTAGGATGCTTAAAGCTGGGAATTCAGCTGCTGGAAGGAGATCACGGGAAACAAAGAGCTAGAATGGCTAACTAGTGTGGATGCCGATGCCTGTCCCAGCCTGTGTCAGAGGATGGTCATGAGATGGATGGACACATGGAGGTGGTGCTAACAGCTGGAATCTGCTGATTTCCTCAGGGTGATTCCAATCTGCCCAAGTGGCCAAACCCCTACAGAGACTCGGATAAAACAAGCCCTTGTACTCCTAAGGAATTTCCTTTTGAAACCACCCTTGACAACATTTGAGTATTTTGAGTCTTCGGTCAGGACTAGGGATGTGGGACATGGATGAAGAATCAATCATCCTCTGCAAATCTATGATTATTTATACAGGTCATGTGAGTTCTTAGCATACATATCTGAAAAGCAGGCACCTGAACAGAGTGTACAAATACCTAATTAAAACTTTTGTATCTTTTAGTAATGCTTATATAATTTGTTCCTTTCAAAGGACAAGTGGGGGCATATTTTTTAGCTGGAAGTATGGGTTCTCTATGTAAATAAGTTGCTGCAGAATGACCTGCAGTCCCAGGGAACCTGCATTGTGAGCATCCCAGTATCTGTCAGCCCAAGTAGGTTCATGATCAGGATATGCTGGGGTTGCTGCCACTGGAGCAAATACATTTTAAACATTGATTTAGTACTGTCATAGACCTGCATGTGAGATATAAGCCAATCTTAGGCACCTTATTTTCACCATACTAAGTTGGTGTTTGCTTTTGAACAGGGGATAGCAGTGAGTTGCATTTCAGTAGCGTGTAACTGTTTAATATTCAGACAGACAGAGTTAACTGGCAAGGCCAGAATGTTGCATGTCAAGGTTTAATTCTCTGCTGTACAATAAAACTTCTAGACAGCTTGCCCAAAATCACAGAGAAATAGAGCCATAAATCTCCTCTAGTCAACAGTTTAGCTTTGGAGTGACAATGCCAGGAGTCTGCTAAGTGTTAAGGTTTCTTGTGAGATGCATGGACTCAGCAACCATTGTCTTCAGTTCTCTACTTCAGCCAGGCTTCTGAAACTGTGTGTAGAGAGAAGATACAAGCAGTCTATTCCTGAGTCATAATTTGGATTCAACTTGTAGACTACCCAGCAGGTAGAGGAGGAAGTATCCAGATTTAAGCGCTTTCTTCCCTGGATCCACTTTTACCCTCTGTGAGAGGGTGGTGGTGTCTGCCAGCAGTAACAATTTCCATCTTTGAAGCTGTTCCTTTGCATGCACTCACAAAAACAGGACTAGATGCAGGTCTCCTGAGAGAATGCCTTCAGCATTCAGTGCTCAAGCTGAGACTCCTTTTTTCTTTTGCATCTTTCTTGATATTTCTGTGCTTTAGACAGCTGAACAGGAAAGATTAGGAACAAATGTGAAAGTCGTTGAGGTATGTGCACTGAGCATCAGGAGCAGGGTACTTCTGTGTGCACATTACAAAGGAAATTTGAACACATCAGCCCTGTTGATGGAGACTTAACTCTGCAGGGACTTTATGTACCCATGGATAAGGAAATATCTGAACCAGAATATAAAGTTTTGTGTACATAAATAGGCAGACCTCAAATTGAGACTCTTGTTGTTTTTGTCCCCTCCACAGGTGAAATTGTTGGATAAATATATCTCTAAAAGCTGGATTGTCTTACTTTGACAAGTCATAATTATATTGTAACTATCTTCTGCTTGTAATCCTACTCGTCTGTTCTTTTAGCACTACTTTTAATGTTTTGCATGCTGGATACTACATCTTTCTGATTCAAAGGGAGGTTATGTGGCTGGGAATTTATGCAGTTTGTGCCTGTAGAGACCTATGTTTCCAAAATTCCTTGGAACGTACCTTCTGCCAGTAACGATGTGCAAATATTCAGTGGTAATGTATCCTCACATATTAACTGATTCCATGCTGCGAAAAAGAAGTGCTACAGGAAAAATAAAATAAGAAGGAAACTGTCTGTTAGGACTGGAGGCAAGTACTGATCATGTCATATTGCTATGAGTAATGAGAGCTGTGTGACCTCATGCATTGACAACCTGGTCATCCAGAATTTTTAGTGTGTTGGTAGGAATTAGTAGCTTTTAGTATTTCTCTGTATTTAAAATGAGAAGAATAATACCTCCATATTCAGTAAAGTTGCTCATCAGGGGACTATGATGGAGTAAATAAAGATGGCAAGGAAAATGGTCATAGTCAAATTCTGCTGCTGCAGTAGATTCTTGAGATCAATAAAACAGGTGAATGAGAATTAGTTAAGATGAGATTAGTTAAGAATGAGAATGAGTTAAGAAGAAATCCAAGGTTCAATTGCAAATACATATCTTTGAATTAAATTTTTTTTGTTGTTTTTAAGATCCATAAATATTTTATTTCCTGTTATTCAGTTGGGTTTTTGTTTTATGATAGAGGACCAATTCCTTCTTCAAGGGATGGGGGAAAGGACAAGGAACCTGTCTGTCATCTCATGAACAATCAAGGCTATGACCCAGAAAACTGCATGTGTAGATTTACAGTTTCACTTAGAGATAATAAATTTGTGATATAAACAGGGATTTGTAAATTATTTGATAGAGGAGATGATAATATTCAAATAATTACTTAGCACTTGGAAACAAAAAAGAAGATATGAAAATTATTTAGCAGAAAGAACAGGTAATAAAGTAGATGAGATGGTCCTGAGGTCATGACCCTGGTTTCTGAAGGTCTGAGTTGAGTGATCTATCAAATATGTTTAAACCTGACAAAGGGAAAAGTTGGCGTGTCTTCGATTTTATTGTGGTCTTTAGGTACCATGATAGGCTCTCAGTTTTGTTAGCATGAAGACCACTTAATTTTCTTAGGATATTGCTGTTATTGAGACATAAGTGCTGATGGATAATAGCAAAGCAAAAAGGAACTATATTTGGCAGAGCTTTTCATGGTTTCTAGAGCTCTTGCACTTCCCCCCCCACCATTGTCCTGTGTCTCTCTGGAGCCTCCAATAACTAAAGGGAAAAGCTGAAGAGCTGCTTATGAGCTACTTCAAAAAGAGCAGCAGCAGAAATCAACAAGCTTCAACTTCCACCAGATAAATGAACTGTTTATAGGTTAAATAGTAATGAGATTTTTTTCCCTTTAATATTTCCAAATACTGTCAGACACCCTGCCCCTTCCAAAAAAAGCCCCCAAAAGCAGGTTATTGTACTCTGACACCACTTGTATTTGTGTGTTCTGTAATTAGATTGCAAGAAGTTTTATACATAAACATGCAATGATTTATTCTGAACTGACACTACTCCCTGCTCTTACAGACTTGCTGCAGCTATTCCAGAATAAGAATTTTGGGGAGGGTGAAAAATGACTGCTTAGATCTATTTCTGATCTCTCTGGACAACAAATGTTGGAGAATAAAAAGGAAAGTAAAAAGGCAACCAGTGTGGAATTCTTGAATTTATGCTTTTCTGGCAGTGTAGACTTCACTCCAAGTAATGGAGATGTGTCAGTGTCAAAATGAAGAAAATCCAGTAGATGTACCAGTACAGCTGTGTTTTCAATAAAGTATCAGTTAAAATTGTTTTTTCTCTGTTACATTGCATAGGCTTTTAGACAAGGGAAATCCTTTCCTAGAACTACAGCTGTTAAGAAGCAGGTTGTGGAGAAATAATTATTTCTAAGGAAAGATACCTGAGGTTGGGATTTGCAATAAATAGCTAAGAAAAAACAGAAATAGGTTTTAACAAAATATTGGAGTTTGTGATGTCATAGGCTGAAGTTGAGGGGTCTCTGACAGTATCTACCATTTGAGGATAAACAAATCTGAATTTGAACTCAAGACATTAGAAAAATTAGTAAAATTGGGACAAACAAGATTTGTCTGAGAGAGCATCAGTTAGAATTCTTAAAAGAAGGTAATAATAAGGCATGTCTTAAAAGTATAAAACAAATCCATCTTTAGTAGAAAAACAAGTCCCTGGAGGTGAAAAAAATAATCAAAAGGGGGAAGAACAGTAAGAGAAACATCTCAAAAGGAGAATAAAAATGGGAATAAAGAGTCAATAGAAGCACGGTGTAGAGTGTTCTGGGTTTCTCAGCAGCAGAGTTAACAGGACAGATACAGCCATGGTCATGCCACACATGACAGTGCCTTCTTCCAGAGGAGGGATGCTTCCATGCCAGCTGTAAACTGGCCTGGAAAGTATGGAAATGTCTATAAAAACAAATTGTCTTTTAAAAGGAAGTTGAGTTTCTTGATTGTTTTTGTTTTGTTTTGTTTTTTGATTGGGTTTTTTTATTATTGCTGTTGGGTTTTTTTAATTTTTATGCATTTTATGTGTCTAGAACTGGAAATACAACATATCATTAAAAAGGTATAATTAAATCTGTTTCTGGATAATAAAAGTGAGAGTGGGGGTAAATATTTCAACTACTCAAACTGTTCCAAGTAAATATGTTTATCAAAACATCTGACCCTTTTTGTCTAGAATTGACTCATCACCATTGCTTTAAATACCCTTCCTTCTGCAATGATTTTCTTTAGATCCTGAGTTCTGTTTCAATCCTGAGTGAACATCAAGATAACATGAAGTGCTTGTTCTCTGCTTGTGCTCATCATTCTTTTGTATAGCTTAGCTCCAGTGCATGAGAGAGAGATCTTATTTACAGAAAGTGCATAGACATTTGATTTTGCAGTCAATGTTGTATGTCAATACTGAGACAAGACACTTAAATTCAGTTCTCAGCTATTCAGGTTATAATTCTAATGCCCTAGTTTTCAGTTCTATGCATGTTATTAAAGTAATTTTTTTGACATTTATTTATGAACAAGTTGTTGATGTTCATATAATCTGTAACTGGAGAAATGGAAATTAGTCAATCAGGAACAGTGGTCAGTTTTGGCTTCAATTATTCAATCCTATTATTTTTATTTGATGGAGGTTCAATTCTAGCATGCATGTTAGTTGTAGCCTGAAAAGCATATCCATATGACAGAGTCTTACAGCTACACTCTAGCCCCAGTATTGTTTCTTTGACCAACATTAGTAATACTACAAACATTTTATGCTTAAGAGCTGTATTTGCAATAATTGAAATATATCACGCATAGCTATATCTGTGGAGCTCTAATTATAGAACAAGCAGAAATAAAAATAATGTATTTTTATTGTCAGTCAGATACATTCTGCTAAGGAAATTAATCAAAATCCTATTTCAGATTCCCTAATCACCCACAAGACATTTTTCACTCCTCCTCAATCCTCAGGTTTCTGTCTTTGCTCTGAGGGGTGGTGGAGCGGAGAAGTCAGAGAAAGTTAAGAAGGGACACTGTCTTCTTAACTGAGGACAGTTCAGTGGGATTACCTGAGTAGAATGGAATATTTTGTGAATACAACCCGCAGAGGTGAAAACTGCTTAAGGAGCAATAAGTTCCTGGTGACATCACTGGTGTCACCTGAAACATTTCTAGAGAGGGACAACGTTGATATTTGACTTTGATGCAAAAATATATGAAGGAATTGTATCTGCCTTTTGTTACTTATATCTGTATGTAACCTTGTAAATCTGTGGCTCCGGATGTGCTGCATTTGCTTTTTTGTCATGACATGAGATGCAAGTGATTTGAAATTAACTGGTCAATACTACTGCATTAATGCATGAAAAATAACCACATACTTCCTGGATTCTAAAGACTGCAGAACAAGGCTTCATGCTATGGGATAATCATACCTGCAACTCTTCCTCAAGCTCCACTAGATAAAAACTGCCAATGCAAAATATTCTTGCCTTAGAGACATGCTCTTGTGGCAAAAAACCCCACAAAACAAGATAATCAGAGATAGCCAAACATTTAAAAAAATATATATTCACATCAGGTTTACAGTCTGAATAAGAACTCAAAGCCATCATAGTGCAGTCTTTGATGCAAACATTAAATTTTTTGCCTTGGAATTTTTTAGGTTTTTTTAGAGAGTGGAGATCTTGCGTATCTCCCTAAATGAAGCAGCACCTGATCAACAGCTTTATTATACAAAATTTCTGTGTCTTTGGGTTTTAATGCAGCAGACATGAGACAGAAATGCACAATCCACTCATTTTTGAGCAGCGGTAACAAATACAGAGGGTGGGGTGGAAGTAGGTGGCTGCCACAGCAGAATTTCTTGACTATAAAGGTTTTATATGTGCCACCTCTGCTTTGCACAGCAGCTTCAGAGCTGCTGATTTAGGGCTACAGGGCATGTGAGTTTCCAAATGGGAACAGGGTGAAGGGGTCAGGTGTGTTGAGGTGCTCAGTGAATCCCACTGTATCTGCCCCCCAAGCTAATCCCATGTCCTGGCCACTCTTCTTGCATGGATCTGGCCTTCACTAGGTGTCCTCAGGAGTTCCCACAGCCTCTCATCATCCCAGCCTCTGCAGTGGAACTGCAGCAGTCCAGACCTATGAGCAATGTAGAAAACTGCCCAGAAACAGCAGCATTTATGCAACTAAATGACCACTCATTTAAATACTCTCTGTCATCCCAGGGACTGGTTCTTTTTACAGACCTGCTCCACTCAAAACAACAGCGTGGATTGCATGATTGTAAAATCGGTATAAATGGGATCAGAAACAGACCCATTAACTCTAATTAGGGAATGTGGTGTGATCTTATTTCACTGCACTTTATACAGCCTCTCTGGCTGTTATTTCAAGTGACAGACATTTGTTTTCCAGCAGTTAATTTGCACATAGAATTAATGGTAATGCATCCAAGAACTGATATTGCTAATATGTGGCATTAGCATAGCTCTCTCTGTCCCAAGCTTCTGCTGAGAAAAGGATTCCAAAAAAAAGCTCAGACCCAGTGGAATAATGACATTTTCTGTCTTCTATAGTGAAGCAATTCAGCCCGATGAGTGTTGAAAATAGAGACTATTATTTACTTTTCATGGTAGTGGAAACCATTTTCAATGGATCGCACATTTCTAGCAGGGCATGACATTTGCTCCTCCTAGAAGCAGGAAAATTCTGCAGACAGATTTTTGCCTGTCTTTAGACCCCTGACCAGCTGATTAACTCCCGAGGTTTAATAGCTGGTGGGCATCTCTAGGCAAAAGTAAAAGAAAGGAGTTCATCAAGGAGCTAGATCATGCTTCCAACATGTGGCAACATGAGTGCCTCTTCACCATCTGTTATTTGTGTGAGGATTTTATTATGTAAATGACGGTACACACTGCACCCTAAACAAAGGAAGATTATATTCCTTACAGTATGTTTTTACTGCCAGGCTTCTGTGTCAGCCCTGAAACAAATAATGAAAGCAGCAGAGCCACAGCAGGCAGAATATCTTGGGTCCTTCTGCTTCTCCTCTCAAAAGGGAGCAAATATCTTGATGAGTAATTTGGTTTTTGCATGTATTGTGACTCATAAGGACAGGTAGTCAATGAAACAGCAATCAGAAGACAGATGAAACTAAACTGAGGTGAGGTTTGCAGGCTTAAAAGAGATTGAAAAGACAATCCTGCAAAACTGTGGAGGCTTCTAAACTCTCTGGTGTCACTGAGAGCCAAAAATAGGAAACTGGGCTCCTAAATCATCTGCAACAGAGAAAAGGTGTCGTGGGATAGGGTTAGAAGTAAAATCCTGCCCTACATCCTGATTTAAATTTTCCATTAAATTACCAATTTAAATTGAAATGTAATTATCTTAACTGGCATATTTTTGGCAGCTGTAATGAGGGGGAAAAAAAAAGTAAAAAATCCCTATGCTACACTGGATCAAGTAAAAGCCCATAGGAGTTCTAGCACTGGCCCTTAATCAAAGTCTGCAAAGACACAAAAGCTTTGAGCTAATCTATGCCAAGCCATGTTGGACAGTATGGCACTGCCAAGAGCATCCTTCTGGTGGCATTTAAAGCACCTGGTGCCCTAGGAAAAGAAATCATATCCAGAGCTGTAAATTCTCTGTTTTCCTTATACCCATCTCCCGACCAACAGGGGTTGCT
Source organism: Sialia sialis (assembly GCA_009812075.1). Taxonomy (NCBI): domain Eukaryota; kingdom Metazoa; phylum Chordata; class Aves; order Passeriformes; family Turdidae; genus Sialia; species Sialia sialis. The sequence goes on along the minus strand of VRYO01001681.1, from coordinate 13,492,531 downwards.
GTGATAGCAGCACAATATTGCAAGAGAAAGAAAACACACCACTATTTTTATTTCATTAATTTTTTTGATGTGTGGCACACAAGTAGTTGTCTTCACACACACTCTTCCTTACTGGGTGTTTCATGTTGTTTAATATAATTAAAACACAGCTGCATTTATTGGTTTAACTCCAATATTAATTTGATAATTGGAAAATATATGCATTAGGGATAAATTTTTATTCCAGATTAATTTAGGAGTAACAGAAAGCAGTGTCAAAATTGACCAGATTGATGATTTTAGGGTGCTTGGTTACTTCTATTGCATTGTTTTTGTGTGATTTCTTACAGTTCTATTTGTCAGCTTTTCCTGTCTTAATTATGATTAAGTGTTGAACTTTACAGATGGCCAACTGCTGCTACTGCTGTATTGATCAGTTGGTTTTATTAATGTGTTAAATTTTGTGGTTTCAGCAGGATCATATTTTGTGATAGAACAACTAATAGCTGGAGAACTCTGCCATGAAAGTCCCAAGCAACCCAACCTCAGCAGATACTCTTTTTTTTCAATTTATCTTTTATTATTATTATTATTATTATTATTAGTTTGTTTAGTCATTAACAGCTAACTTCATTAAAGATACATGTTGTATGTTTTCATGCTAAAGGACAAACCTGTGTTACTTTTTTAACAGGTAGCAGTGGAAAAACAGAACGTGTACAGAAAAATTACAGCTACAACTAAAGCCTGGAAGCACAAGTACAACTGGCTTTTTTTTTTAAACCTATGCTTTCTCTGAGAACCTGTTGGCATGGGGTTTGTTCAGAATTGCAAATCAATGGCAACAGTAATCTAATTCCTCAAATCAAACTATTCTATTCAGTTTTGCAAATATGAAATAAGATTGCATTCATCATTTCGGGTGTCAGAAACAGTTCAAAATAAATTAGGACATTGATAAATATTTCAGTGTCCTAATCTTTACCTCTCATAATGCATGTCTAAACTTCAGACATCATTTGAAGATAAATTTTTACAGCCTAAAAGATTTTTGTGATGTGGAATGGTACTGAAAATTAGGAAGAAATTTGAAATACGTATATTTTTTTCATCTCACTTTTTAAATCACTATTCACTTCCTACACATTTCTGACCCTATTCTCCTCTTATTCTACAAACAGTGATATTTTCATAAGTATCATGGATAAAGTTATTAATTTTGTGTCCAATTTACTGCCATTTGAAGTTGTGCTTTCCACATGTCCTGTCCAGAAAGACTCTTTCGTTATAGCATAAAATTGAATTAAACTGTAACGTTAGGATTTATGTCTTTTATCCAAGAAATGTGGGGTTTTTTTATACATCACATATATATGCATATGAAATTGGTAATTATTTTGTATTCTGAAACTTAGAAGTGATGTTTCAAACAGGAATGCCAATGTTATTTTTCTTGAGATACAACATGCTGCATGCAACCATAATTATTCATCCCTATGTAAATGTTTTTTCTCTACCAGTTTGTATATATAAACTAATGGGGAGCAGTTAGATAACAAACACTCTGCAGAGCTGAAGTCTTCGTAATCTTAGAAGCTGGAAATGACATTATTAATATCCCACACAATATTTTACCCAGTTATCTGTTTTTTGTTTCTCAGAGCACTTTGGCATGGGGGAGGGAGCCCAACATGCTCACAACTCACTGATTTGAGCAGGAGCTGAAAAACCAGGGAGAAAAATCATCCCACTCTGGCCATGGTCACAGCAATAGGACTTCAGATCAGGACAGCTCTGTCCTGCAGCTGCCCCTGAAGCTCAGCAGAGAGAGGGCACAGCCACAATTCTCCAGGAGAGAAGGGATTGGGGTTTGCCACAGCCACCAGCACTGCTGGGATGGAGCGAGTGGCATGCCAGCAGACGTCTCTATAGGGTGCTAAGCTGAACCCCAGCTGTCAGAAATGCCTTCCAAGCCCTTTGGTCAAACAACAGGGGGTCTTAGGAGGTGTTAAAAGTATTGGCCAGCCTTCTGGCCTAGGGCTGTGGAACAGCATTTCAGAGGAAAATATTCCAGTCCTGGTTTTCAGACTCCAGGGAAAGTAGAAAATGAGGCTATGGCTCAGATCTGGTAGTTGGTTATGCTATTTGCACATGCAAAACTCCAGAGAAAAAGCCACCAGCAAAATGAAAACAGAGAGCTGTAAAGACAAGGCCTTTCCAGTCAAAGTTTTCCTCCAGGATGCCAGACGATGGTATAACAGCACAATTACACAACCTGAATAACTTTTCTATCTTTAGTTCCTGTAAATTCAAGCTGACACTCACACTTCACATAAATTCTGATACATGTCTCCTCTTGATTTACATGAGATTGGTTTTGCAAAACAAATTTAGTTGCTGATTGCTGCTTGATGTTGCTGTTGATGTTTCTTCTCTTACTTTCTGGTACCTGTTTGCTTTTGTGTTGTCCAGAGTCCTCTTTTCCCAAGTCACCGATCACTTCAATCTTTATTTTAACACTGTATAACTTGTTCTTTCTCTCACAGTGCTTTCTTTTCTTTCTTTCTGTTTTATTAGTGTAATCTCCAAGGTATCTAGCAGCTCTTAGAACAGATTGAATAGATGGAGCATGGTAGACTGATGTCTGAGAATTAATATTATTTGTAGCTGCCAATAGCTTTGAGCATGTCAGTTTGTCATTCAATATTTTTCTTTTTTCTCTCCTCATTTTTAGTAATGCAGGTAGAGTTTTCCCCCTTCAGAGCAAAATGCCATGATGTTCAAAAAACTATATAGATAGAAAATGGTGCTGGTAGCAGTAAAAGAGGAAAGCTTTCATCATCAGAACAACAAGGACCTAAAGGTGTTGGAAACTAAAGGTGAATTACTCCCGGAGGTGCATGGGGGGCACTCCCACTGCCATCAGTCTTGTGAGTGTGAAGGCAGAAGAGGACCTTGACTGTCTGTGTGTGATCTTTTTCAGGCCGTTTTTTGTAACCAGCGTTGTGTCATTACTGTGGTTTTCAATAAAGGGATGTGAGGCGTCACATTGATATTTTTGAAGTATGTTCCACATTTTCAGAGGAGCAGATTTATCAGCATAGGATTGAAATGTCTAGCTGCTTCAGTATGCAGTTGAGATTCCTCATCACTGACGTGCAAGGGCATTCATTTTTCACCTACTGGATGTAAAGGGAATTAGAACCCCCACCTGGATTGCTGCATCCAGCCCTGGGCTCCAGCACAGCAAGGACAGGGAGCTGCTGGAGCCAGCCCAGAGCAGGCACCAGGGGGATCAGAGGGATGGAGCAGCTCTGCTGGGAGGAGAGGCTCAGAGAACTGGGATTGTTCAGCCTGGAACAGAGAAGACTCTAAGGTGACCGAATTGCAGCCTGAAAGGGCTCACAAGAAAGACAGAAAGAGACTATTTACTAGGATCTGGAGTGGCAGGACAAGGGGGAACGACAGAGTAGGTTTGGATTATATATTAGGAGGGGTGATGAGTCCCTGGTAGAGGTTGTCCCAAGAAGCCCCACCCCTGGAATTCTTCCTGGACAGGCTGGATGGGGCTCTGAGCAACCTGGTGCAGTGGAAGGTGGCCCTGTCCTCACCTGGGGGTTCTGAACTGGATAACCCTTCCAACCCAAGTCAGTCTGTGATTCTATTATTTTCAACAAGTGACGGCATGTTAAAAAGGAGATGATTTGGCCAAAGATGATTTGTTTCCAAAGAAATTTTGTGGAAAATCTTCTCAGGTTTTCATCTCTGAGTCCTGTAATAAGCCTTGCAGGTATTTTAAGTCTTTTGATCTTTCTGCAAAATATAGTCTTTAGCAATGACCTTTGGACCTTCCATTGAGTATGCTCACAAAATCTGAGCAGGGATCCTGCTCTGGCTGACATGTGTGATTTATTAGCCTGAGAGCTGAAGTGGTTCCTGCAGGACCACGCAGCCAACCAAGCTGATTCCTTGGGCACTGAAAATCTGGCATCACTTGCTAAGTAGGATACAGAAAGCAATGGCTGAACCTGTGTAGTTACTCTGCAACATCAATTCTTCTTCTGGGATCTATGGAAAATGGGTGAGTGAGCCCAGTCTGGCTCTTTTGCTGACAGGCCAATTGGAATAATTGGTGTCTCTTCTTGCAGCATTTCTTGGCAAGTTAAAAAAAAAAAAAAAAAACAAGGATGGAGCTGAAAGGAGGAAAAATCTCTTCATAGAGTGTTTTATGTCTAGGATCAAGATTTTTTGAAGGATTAAAGTCCCAAATAAAAATGAAATATCCAATCAACTATAATAGCTATCAGTAGATAGAGGAAAAAATAGAGAGGAGAAGGTAGGGAAACACTTCCAGGGAAGGTGATGCTGTTTGGAAAAAATGTCTCTTACAGTTTGGCATCTAGCTGTTAACATGTTCTTGCCAACCTGTGAGTTCATTTGAGGTTTACAGCAAGTTACAGGAAGAATAAAAAGTTAATCACGTGCAGAGCCTTGGTGTTGTATTCTTGCCATCAATTTCAATAGCAGTAATAACATACAGACTGAGAAGAGATTAAAGAATGACACAAGCTGCTTTCTACTTGAGTTTGTGAATGTATTTCCATTGAAAGTTTAATTTGTGTAGCTTTCATCCAAATTTGAAGAGATGATGATGTGAGGTCTGAGAACACTATATATGGGTTGAGTCTGGGGTCAGATTCTTCTATCAGTTTTTACCTGTGATAGACATGGAGACTTTTCTCCCTTTACCTAAAAAAGACAACACTTTTTTTTTTTGCTAAAAACAAAGCAATAATTTATTGAGGTTAAAACCCACAAAAAGAAATAAAAGGAAAAGGGGGAGTACTCAGTGATGAAAAAGGTTGCTCAACAGAAGACTTAACTACATGTTGTAGCCTGTATCTTTTTAACAAATACCAAAAGTTCCTATTAAATATTTTGGAGATTTGAAGCTGAGGAAATCTATTGAAATACCATCTGGGCCTGGATTAGCACTCCAGATTAAAGATTAATTTAATTTTCTTTTTAAGATTTGTAATGTTTTTTTCTTTCCTTTTAATTTGTAACTATGAACTTTACTGAGATAAAAGTTCTTAATGCATTGAAAATTATCATTGACACCTACAATGAAGAAATAAGCTTCTCAAAAATAAACCATGTACTAGGAAGGTTCTTTTCAGTGGATTAAACTTTTTCCTTCCTGATTCTGAAATACTTTTGAGTGGTAATCACTTCCCTGAAAATCTGTACATATTTTGTTGTATGTGGCTGCAAACTGCACAGAGGGTTTTTTCTTCTCTGCTCTCACACTACACAAATGGGTGGTAAATTTTGCCCATGGCATATATGTGCCTTTAGCTACATTAACATCTTTATTAGCATATTATTATTTGAGTTATCCTGATATTGATCTGAGGTATATAACAAGCATATAAGGATTTATTATTTTATTTTAAAGACTTAAAATTCAGCAAAAGCTTGCTGTAGGTCAGTGATCCTATTTATTAGAGATTAATTTTAACAACTGTAGTCCACAAATTTCTGCTGTCCTTTGGAGAACAAAAATTATTTGATTGCAGAAAAAAAATGTTGTCTTTGCATTCCTTCTTGTCATTTTTTCTTGTTTAATGCATCAGTTTCTTGTACAACGCTTTCTCCCCTTGTTTATCAAAGTTACTAATGTTTGGTCTATTGATGCAGAGCAGTTCTTTAAGCTTAGAGTTAGTAGTTGGCTGTCAGTAAGAAAGATGAGAAGCAAAAGTGTGAAGGATTTTCCCAGGCTAAACCAAGATGTCTCTAAGTGGAAAACTTAGGCAGGCGTCAAAAGCTGGATTTCAGAAAAGAATGACAATGCTATCACTTCTTCTTGGGAGATAATATAATTAGATTTATATGTTTAAAAAGCTATTAAGATCAGTTTATATTCAACTACTTTGATTTGTTCAACTATTTCTCTACATAAAGTAGTGAGGCTTTGCAATTTATTGGGTTTTGTCTTGCCAACTGGCCTGCCTCCTTCTCTTCCCTTCCCTCTTGCTCCTCTTGCCTCATTTGCAGTGTTATGCTAGGTACAGGAGTGAAAATTTTCTGCTTATCCTAATTGGAATAGTTTTCTCAAAATGCTAGTTCTTTGGCTTTTAACCTTGAGTTATTTGTACAGTAATGGTTGAAACCTCCTTTTTTGTTTTGTTTTGTTTTGTTTTGTTTTGTTTTGTTTTGTTTTGTTTTTGAAGAGAGTGTAAAATTTGTTCAACAGTGCTGCAGTGCTGATGTCTGGTCTAACCTAAGTTTATCAAGATTTCTGGACACATCTAATATTGTTTGTGTGTATGTACCCTACTTATCCACATGGAGATTAAACTGGCCTTGGTACAGTACTGATTTGCAGTAGAAATATGTTGCCTGTAGGTACCAGCATCATAAGGTAAAAAAATTTGGTTGTTAATTTGAATTTCAACACGAAAGACAAGGAAGAGACAACATTAAAACTTTGTGGAATAGTTTCTCTTTTTCAGTGTTGTTACTTAAAAATTTAAAACTTGAACCTTGATGTTTCTTTCCGCTCCTCCAAGAAAATTTTATACTTCAAGAAGGACCTGAAGATTTGGTAGGAGTTTAGTAAGAATGCAGGAAGGTCACCTTCTTTCTTGATGAAGGTTTATCTCATAAAGTTCTGCCTTGTTTTTTAAAATGTGGAGGAAGTTTCTTCTCTGGATCTGTGATTTATACGTGCATTGACTTTGCATTCATCTAAACTACGATACTATGCCTGCCAGTTGGTTCCTTGATGCCACTGTGGTTATGCTCCTATCCTGAAGGCAAGGCATGTGGGCTCCCTGTAGCTCCAGCTACAGGAATATTAGGGCATGATTTTACTTATTTGAAGTCACTAAAAATGCTGGAAGAAGATGTCAATGCCAAATAGATAGGCTGTTAAATTATGTTTATTTTCTCTCCTAGAAGATTGGTTATACCAACAAGTAATGCTGAAAACGTATTTAAAAGAAGCATTTGTTATGGAGCCAGAAAAAATTAAAGTACAGGTTGTCTGGTCTCCTGACATCTTGACTGATAGATAAATATGAGGTGAGCTGCAGTGACAGTGGTGAGAAAGTTGAGATTCAGAAGTAATACACACTTGACTATTGTTTCAGTGGTACAGGAATGTCTGCATTTTTCTCATAAATTTCAGAGGGGGTGAAAAGCATCTTGTGCATGCTCTCCTCAGCTTGAATTTACAAAACTAAATTTGCAACATTAAATAAATTAAAAAAGAATATTTCTATGCTAGGATGTTGCCCTGAGAGTATTGCTCCCAATATATACTTGAATATTATAATCATCGTACTGTGCAGTGCTGTGTATTTATGTATTATGCATATTCATTTTTTCTACATTGACTGTGGGGAATAATTCAGCTGTTGTAATTTATTGTGCTAAAAGATACACTTGGTTTATATCTATTAATGGATGTACATACAATTTATAAATTTAAAACACTAAAACTATTTATTTATGATTTTTAACTTCTGCTGAAACCGTAGTGTAATGATGGCATGTAGAGTGTAATATCCTTACACTTCCCGAGGCCTTAGCTGGCAGAGCTGTCAAATTAAACTGGAACATTTTGGAGGTGTATCTTTAATAAATACATATGTCTGCCATGCTTCCCTACTCAGTCTTATAAATCAGACTGCATCTAGCTGTCAGACACTCTCAACCCGGTTGTCCTAATCTTTCAAGTAAAAATTATAGCATCTAGGCTCCCATCCTTCTCTGAAAATATTTATTTATACCAGTGACATGTCAAGGACACACCATTTTTTGAATTTATTTTTTCCCCAGCAACAAAACCATTAACAGCTGGCTCAAGTCCCTGCCAGGAGGGCAGTGGTTAATACATAAAGGGAATTTATAATATAGGAAAGCCCCAGCCAAGCAAAATAAATACTGCATAGCCTTTTTTAAAAATCTTGCTACATGCCAGATATGGAACATTCAGCCTTGTTTTTCTCAGAGTACAATAGTAATTTTATGCCATTTATCATCCTCACCCCCATTCATCTACAGATGAGCCACTGTTGCAGAGAGGTTGTCTCTACGTTTTGTGTCTCTGCAGTGTCTGGTAATTAACCATTACAACTCTAATGACATGTCAGACACGTCATAAACTATTGCTGTAGCTTGAGAGAAGGATTTCAGCAAGCCACAGAGAGAAATAAAGCTGTTGGTTATTCTGCTTCCATCAGCTCTCTCTGAACAGAGAACAGCAGAAGTTGAGACCTGGGGGAGATGGAAGTGTAGGAAAAGAAGGAAGGAATCCTTGGTATTTTTAAAAGAATAAGTCTCCATATGCATGAACAGATGTTAAAGAACATTGCTTGTCACTTGTCTGTTTTGGAAATTTTAGACTGCGCTCTACTTAAAATAATTATTGAACCTCACCTGCCTTCAGTTCAAGACAGGAAGAAAAGGAACCTTAAGTCTTACAAATTTTGTTCTCAAATAATTAAAGAACAAGAGTTTATTTCAAATTTGCAGCTCATTCTAGTAATCCTAATGCGTCTTAATTTTTCTTTAAATTTTGAATCTCTGAGTAAATTCTCAATATGTTTAGGGGTTTTTTTGTGTGATAGATTCACCTTTATTTTGAGCCTATGTATTCATGTTATCTAGTTTCTGTGATCTGAATTGTTTTGACTAAAGGATTGCAATGTCTCATGAAATAAGAAAACACAATTTTCTCCCTTTTTGCTATACTAAAATAGAGACACCTGCCAGTTGTTCAAAATAAAGTTATAAGAATCTATAGATAAAAAAGTTGGATTCCAGTGTGATATAGCATGTGAAGTTACTGAAGTTTCAAACTTCTTACAGCAGATATTCTGGAGGAAGTATTGACAAGAGAGACCTTCTCCAGAAATCAGGAGGTCTGTTCTTGCATCAGCCAGAGATGAGTAGGACAGGACAGGAGTGACATGAGAACTGGGACATTCCCTAGAAATTGCTATAGCTTGGCTTGATCACTGTGTAAAGCATGGCCACAACTCTGCCTTCTCCAGGACTAATTGCTGAAGGAAGTGCTTTCAGAAGAAGGGTGATGCTTTCTCAATAATAATGACTGCTTTCTCAGTGCCAGAAGTGAGTGGAACTCGAGTCAATGTGCTGCACATGGGAAAGCAGTGGGAATAGCCTGAGGGGGAAGCACATTGCCTTGCAATCATGGAAAGGAGTTAATAGCTTTGGAATTCCCCCAGGTGTATGACAAGGAACTGCACTCATCACAAATGAAATCTTTCATCAGTGGCATTTAACTAGTTATCTTCTTCTCTGACAGACTGTCTTGTTCAACAGAAAATAGTCCTTTTCTTTAAACTCCATTATAGTTTTTTAGTACAATTGTTTAGAGTGAGCTTTTGGAGACTTGTTTGGAAATATGATAGATGAAGTGAAAAAAAATCATTTTGAAAGTGAAGTGTTTTTAAAAACCAGAGCTCAGAAACTATATAATGAATTTTGGTTTGGCTTCCCTCGTGTGGGTAACTTTTAAACTGATATAGCTGTTTGTTTGCTTTTCCTAAAAGCCCCAGGCTAGTTCAAGCATAACCATTCCATTTAAGCAGAGTCTGATGAAGAGCAGTCCTATGGACTGTGCTAGACTGTGATGGATGTTCTGTGATCCTCCCTGCCCTTGAGATCTGTGTGTATCTGAACGAGCCACAGACAGCACATGAGAGTTTTGAAAACAGATAATTTAATGACTGCAGTGCTGGTAGGAACAAAGTAGCAAAAATATGGATGCAAAGCTAAGGGATGTGGGAGAAAAACAGTGCTACATCTTCAATCTCTCGAGACAAATGAGAAATTTAAATAAAAATTATGAGTGGCTGATAAGGGGAAGAAACCCTGACTTTCAATCTGATGAAATCAGTATGAAAAACAACAGCAATAGCAATGAAGTTCGGATGACTTTTATGTTAGGAAACGACAGATAAGATAAAAGCCACTTTCTTTCTTGAAATCCGGATAGTAGTAAAGCTTTAAATTACTTTAATTTAAAATAGCATAGGTCAAATGTTACTTGATTTGTCCCCGCGTGTGAACTTTGTTTAAAATTTTACAAAGAAACACATGAAAAGTGGGCTGAAGAAAGGCTTGTTGTAGATCAGACATACAAGGAAGCAAGAAGAGAATGTTCAACTTGGGGAATTCTACTGTTTTTCTTGTGGTAATAGCATTCCTCCTCTGCTTTTAAGAAATCTAACTCCTTTTTGTTATATTCTCATAAATGTGTGGTAATAGTAACTTTAAAGGGCTCTGTATGGATTTACACTCTTGAACCTTTTTCATAATGTTTCATGCAAGTATTTTTGCCAAATAAACCATTCATGTTCTTACACAGAATTAACTTAGTGATTAAATTGAAGGTATTACTTGCAGAAAATTCACCATTAACCTTCTCTAGAGAAGGGCACAGTTCTTAAACACACACAGTGAATTAATCGTGAGCTTGTTTCCCTGAACAAAAGCAGTATTTAAAAGAATTTGTTGTGAAAGAAGTTTTATCATCCATAATGAAGTGTTATAAAAGTCCTGAATGATTTCAAGTGACTAACCCCACATTAGGCCCAGGGAAATGTGTGCTTGGAACAGCTAGAAGTACAGAGGGCCTGATATAAAGCATGTTGAAGTCCATGGCTATTTTCCATTGTCTGCAGTGGACATAAGGTTGTTCAACTTCATGGTACGGAAAAAATTTATTTTATGGAACACACATGCATAAAGAAACAGAACTTGTTTCCTAAATACATGTGCTAGCTTCCTGATGGTTTTTAATGGGAAACATGTGTGCAGTGTGAGGTGAGCACATTGAATTATCCAGCTTCTAATAGGGAATTAGTCACTTTTGCAGAGGAATCAATATCTAATAACAGGAGCTGATCAACAGTGCTTCCGTTCAGTTGAACATGCCAAAAAGGTGCTGTGAGATATGAGCTTTCATTGGTTTTCTGACTCTTTAAAAACTAGCGGCTGAAGGAGTTAGACTGTCTCAGAATCAAGCATTGAATTTATGTCTTATTTTTCTAAACTGGGAAATAGGACACTGAAGTGTTTCTGTATAGTTAATGCATATTCCTTCAGCTGCTGACAGAGCAGGAAAAAAAATTAAGTGGTAGCCACCTGCATAAGTCTTAAGCAATGAGAAAGGTCTCTAGCACACTCATGACTGTATACAATACAATACTAAAATTCACTAGCTTTTGTGTCCTGAGGAACTGTTTGCTCCACCAGACTATGAATCTCATTATGGAGATCAACCTCAGTAAGATAAATAATTGTCATTCAATAGAACGAAAAAAAGAATTTCAACATTTAATGTCCACTTCTTAGGTATAATGATTGTTTTCAGCATTTTCTTTGTGATGGACAGAACCCATGCCTTACCATAGTGTATTATCCACAAAGGGAGCATCTTTTAACAGCCAGCTAATCCTCCAGCTCTTTTTAATAAATTATTGAAAAACTGCTGTTGTAATTTTCCTCCTACACAGATTGCAGTTGTCTAAAGGTTTTTTATGAATGTATATCTAGAACCACAAATCCTAAATATAAATATATCTGTGTAAATAATGATCTCTAGCTAATGAAAAGTGTTATTTAAAATAGAGACATTTCTGTCCAAACAATTACTGTCTGTATATGTTGGAATTTTTTTTTATATGAGAGTCTTTGAAACTCACACTGGATTCTCCCATTTCATTATAAGTGTCTTTGCAATTTTGCTAACAGGTTTTGGAGTCCGTTTGACTGAAGTACTGACTTTGGCTGCCCTAGAGTTAGTTTTCTTCATAGTAGCTATGTTTTGGATTTCTGCTGAAAGCAGTGTTGATAACACAGGGATGTTTAAGCTGTTTCTGAGTAGTGTTTGCACAGAGCCAAAGCCTTTTCTGCTTCTCACTGAGGAGGCTGTGGGTGTGCAAGAAGCTGGGCAGGGACACAGCTGGGACAAAGGGATATGTGATACCACTTGTGCTCAGCAATAAAAGCTGGGGGAAGAAGGGAAAGGAGGACGTTTGGAGGGATGGCATTTGTCTTCCCAAGTCACTTTTATATGTTTTGAAGCTTTCCTGGAGATGGCTGAACATTTGCCCATGGGAATGGTGACTTTGCTTTCCTTGTTTTGCTTTGCTTACAGATGTTGCTTCTGCTTTACCTCTGTTTAACTCAGCCTCAAACGACAACACCTGGCCACAGCACAACCCTTGAGGATCTCTGATATGGGTGTGTTCCCACATGATCAGCATGACAGGCTGACTCTGGGTCATGACACTTTTAACACTATCCCCTCAGTGGAAGAAAGAAACAAACTGATAAGTTTTGTGAAGAACTAAGCCGCCAAGGGGTACAACATATTTTCTCTTTATGCAAAATTATTTTCATATGAACAGTGTAGCTAATAATCAGCTGCTATTTCAGGCTATTTATTATTATTACAAAGCAAAAAACAAGGAAGAGACTACAAGTGGAACAAGCAAGAGAAAGCAAAAGGCAACACTGAATTTGAAACAGGGTGAAGAAAAAATCCACACATTCTTGTCTCTCTTGTATTGCTTCTCTTACAGCATTTGAACAGTCCCATAGTATAACCTTCTTTTACAATGAATCTTACAAATTGAGAGGATTTGCTTTAAATTCTTCTACTAGATGGCGTGGGAGAAGAGTAGCAACTTTAGTGCTTCATTTCCTGACCCTATAAACACTTATGGATTCTGCTTGCTTTCAAGTGTGAAGGGCCACTGACACGCAGAGGGACTACTCAGAGGCTTAAATTTAAGCAGGTATGTAAGTGCTTGTGGAACTAGGGCTTTTTATATTTATTGACTGACAGGTTCATTGCCCTGCCGGGAGTACATCACAGGAGTACTTGCAGTGACTCTTTTCCTTTTTGGAAAGCTCACTTTTGGTCTAGCCCTAGTTACAGCTCCACAGATTTACTCTGTGGGAGGACCTGGAGCAGTGCCACCAAAGGTAGAATCTGGGCAAGGCTGCTGGATAAGCAGGGACAGATTCCTTGTGCTGGTAAAATGTGTGTTGCATGTATTGCATGTCATCCACAGCCCACCCTGAAATACACAGCTGTGTTAGGAGAGGAGCTTCTGGGACAGCTTTGAAGGCACCAGACAAAAGAGCAGTATGAGAATGGGTTAGAGTAGATGACGATGATAATTGCATTGTTTATAGCTCTTTGGGGAGAGTTTAGGCTACAAGAATTGCTCCAGGTGTAGCTCTGCAGAGAGTCTGACTGCATGCTGGGTCTGGGGGGATTTTTACCACCACAGCCCCTTCTACAGAGCTACATGTTCTGGCTTTAGGCTGATACAAGTACTGAAAGAAACACATCCTGGTTTTTACACAGCATTTGCTTTGTGTGGTCTGTAGAAAAATCCCATATTTCTTCTTAGGATTACCTTTATCTTTTGAGGGGATTTTTCCTTTTGTTTTTGTAAAATCAGAATTTGTCCTCTTTTAAATAACTACTAGAAGGCCACCCTCATACCATTATCCAAGTGACATGCATTAAAAAATCCTGTCATTTATTGAATTTGCATGTACATTTTCTCTTATTAATATAATGTCATTAGTCCACTTACTATCATTGATGGAATTTATTAATCCATTGAATACTGTTCCTGAACTTTGTTGGAAAAAAATTACTCCATGCAAGACATCAGCTATTAAAATTAATAAAGACTTAAGTCTGATTCACAGAAGATGGTGTTGTGTTTCTCTTTGATAAAAATTTAAAATCAGATGGTCTATGAGAAATTGTATGCTAAATAGATTTCTTTTATGATCTACTGTTTGATCTTTTGGCAGGAATATTTGTGTTAAATTGTACATTCACCTCGTAAAGTTCATTCTTTCCTAACTACATTAGAGTGATATTAGAAATATTCCTATTAAAATAACACCTTTTTATTACAGACTGGCCTGCTAATATAGGTACAGCAAAAGATTGTCAACCTTTCCATTATAAATATAAATCTCTATTTCCAGGGACTTTAAACTCTGCTGTAAATACTCATTTCCGGCTAACATTTGGCATGTAAAACTGCATCCAAACAAAAAAAAACCTATTTATTATTAAATTGCTTTAGCCATTTGAATACATCTTAAAGCAGACAAAGTAAAAATAGTTGCATGAGAGGGTTTTGTTGCTCTTTTTTCATTTTTCACTCTGATATTTTCCTAGAGTATGAGAAGCTGGGAAGGGAGGAAGGAGCTGGGGCTGGAGGGCTGGGTAGTGTTTCCTACTGGTGCCAAGTCACTTCACTGTCTGGTTCTGTTCAGGCCAGGCTGAGTTTGAGGGGTGTTTTGTCTTTGGGTTTTTTTGGGTTTGGGGGCTTTTTCAACCATTGGATTTCTGGTATAGGCTTCCCAAGGCACATTAATGTCATAGTTGAAAAACTACTTCTGACACCCTGTCAAATTTTTCTTATGAAATGGAAAGTTATTAAGTCCCCTCTGCTCCCATGAGTTCCTCAAAGATCTGAACCCTGAACCCAAGTGTGTGTGAGGTCCTTGCTGGTAAAGTTTGAGATGGGATAGTCTTGACATCAGTGTAGTAAGACTGCTTAAGCTCACCATGTCCTTTGGCCAAATCCAGTGCTGAAATGTAACGTCTTTCTGAAGATGAGTGCAGTTTTCTCACTTCTTTTTCCTTTCAAAAGTGATTTCAGAGATATTTCAGATTGTATTTCATGATCACTTTAGACGGTCCTTGGTAGCAGCTCTTGCTGAGAGCAGTTAGTTGTGTCACTTGCCCTTCCTGTCCTGGGATCTTCTGCAGTTCCTGTGTTTGCATAGTCCAGCAGACCCAGAAATATGCATGGGTGTGGGCTGGGTTTGGGACAGACAAGCTCCTTTTCCATCACACCAATGGTCCACAGGGATGATGCTCATGTTCAGCAAGGCACTGGGAAAGTCAGACTGCCCCCCTCTCACCTGTCCTGGCTTGTTTCACATGAAGCAACGAAGCTGCAGCAAATGATGCTTAAAAGACTCATTGACAACCTTCCAGAGAGTCACTGCCATTCCTTGCAGAATGCTTAAAATTATTTTCCAAAGTTTCTATTTCCTTGGAGTGTCTATAGGAATAAAATTCCTTGAGGTCCAGGTGCTCATAGGAAAAAAAAAAGCCCCATCACCAGGACAACATTGAGCAAGTTGCAAATCTTTAGTCTTGGAGCAGAAAAAGCTTGATAGCAATGGGCCTGCCTGTGTTTGACACTGCAGACAGGCTCAGTCAGCCAAAAGTCTGTGCATGTGCATCTGGAGGAGAAGGAATGAGCAGGTGCTCCTGCTCATTCATAGCCTGGAAATGCATGAGCTAGAGCAGACAGACAAACCCCTCAGACTGCAAACCAAGCCACAAGTGGGTGGGCTCATGGTTCTTTTTAACGATGATTATCTGGCCCAGCAGTATTTGGTAGCAAGTAGTTGGTAGCATCAGAAAAGAGTCTGCAGGGGATTTCTGTGGTTGCTAAGAGCAACTTGCTCTAGCAGAGATTTTTCATTACGCTCAAAGGTTTATTCTGAAAGCTCCAGGGTTTATAAATTGAAAAATGAAACAACATAAGAAAAGCCCCTGTGCCATCTCACAATCAGCTGTGGAATTCCTGAAGCCTTACTTTCACTTGTGCCTGTTGAGCTGGTCTTGGCATCACCCCAAGCTGTGGCCATGCCTCAGCTCTGCCAGCCCACTTCCCACATCCAGGGGAGTGAAGGCAGAGCTGACATTAGAGGGACACTCTTGCTGGCTGCTCTCAGCCCTTACACCCTCTTGATTATAATACATTTTCCTCTTCGTCTTCTTCATGATATTCCAATCCTTCTCTTTTTCCCTGAAAGCTGTGTGTGTTCTTGCTCCTCTGTCTCTTCCCTGAGTCTGTGTGCCTCCACTATGCTGTTCTCCTAACTTTCTTGTCTGGAGTCCAACTTTACCAGGACTTGTTCACTGGAAACTGCAGACTCCTTCCTGCATGCTACCAAGGGGGAAAAGAAAGGGTGATTATGGTTAATTCAGAAATGAGTGCTATAAAGGTTGCAGGGCCTTGAATATTTGTGACTATTGGTGGAGAAGTAAAGGTCATGTTAAATAAATCTGAGACATTTGAAAGATTTGAAGGTTGTTTTTTTTTCCTTTTATTTTTTCCTTATTGGTTATTGATAAAAATTAGATGTGGAAACGTAGAACAGCTAAAGAATATTTGGTTTATATTTTAAAAAACAGCAATGATTGTCAACAAAAAAACCCTTTTTTCATCACCTTTGTTCAAAATTATGTTTTGTTTGATACTTAAAAAAAAGAGACAATGAAAATACTGTCAAGAAGGGTAAGCATTCTGCATTTCAGACTTGGTCTATGCACCTTTATGATCAGCCTAGCATACATGGACTCATGTTACGTACGGGCAAGGCTTATTATGTTATTATTTGAGTTTATCATCAAGTAAGTGAGACAGAGAGTTATTCATGGGACCACCCTGTTTAAGCCATTTCTTGTCTTAAGGAAACCAAACCAATGTATTCCCACAAGTATTGAATGCATGCTGCTGCTTTGACTGCATAAAAGACCACCTCTGTTCAGCAATGATTTATTTTTTCTGTTGGTCTCTTGGGTGACCACTGATGGCAGATTTTCCTGTGTTTCCTATGGTAGAAGCACAGCTTTCTGAAAGATTTTGATTATGTTTAAAGTATATGTATGAAAATGTGATATATGGTAAAGTAATGTGTGGCAAAAAATAATATTGATATGTGTATTGGATATATCAGGAGGAAATGTGGAAGATATTTTCATAAGCATATGTTCTACTTTATTTGGGAGAGGAATATTGGAAGGCATGGAACACTTATGAAAATGTATAGAAGCCTTTTATAGAGTGTTGAAGCAATTTTTCTGATAAATGTTTGGAAAATATCCAAAAGTGTTATGGTACATAAAGAAAGCAATATGTAACAGTTTTTTAAATTATTCTTAATATGGTTAATTTATGTTCATTTATTTGAGAGTATATTGGAACCATATTTCATAAATATTAAACTTATTTTGTGCTGCCTATGCACACAATTGAAATTCACTTGATGTTCATGAAGTGCGTAAATGTATTTCTCAAAATTTATAAATGTATGTGAAATATGCAGTACATATATTTTGGGAGAAAAGGATGCATTTATACAGATTTTTACAAGTCTATCTTGTGCTCAGGACAACAGGGACAGAGTAAATCATGCTTTAATATGCCCATGGAAGCTTTACAGATTTATGCAAATACCTGCATTTCTCTATACAGGTCACAATTATAAGCAGCATTTTCACAAATTATATCTATCCTTTTTTGGCTTTGTGAGAGTCTTAGAGAAAATTTGCTGAAGAAAAAAAGTCTTCCTACTAAACAAGGACACAGGGATATAAAAGTCAGTATCTCTTCAAAACACTTGCTTAAATTTTCTTTTCATTTTTACAAGCACCTCAAAAGTAGATCTTCTCTGTTGACAGATCAATGTCAAATTTCATCTGTGGTACTAAGGGCCGAAAATTCTGATGAGGATTTTTTTGATGCCTCTCTCATTCAAAGAGTGCATTAGATTAGTACTCTTTCTGTTTCTTTACACTTCTAGAAACCTTCTCCATGCTGCCATTTTGCTTTGCACTGCTTTTTGAAATTACGTGGGGTTAAATTTGCATGGGGTTTCCCTCTGTTAAGCTTGAGATTTTTTTTGGTTTGTTTCTATAAGAGACACTGTTCTAGGACCAACAGAAAATTGCAGTGATAATGTTCCAGAGCCTGAGGAAGACATCTCATTTGACACTCATTTGCACAATGTATTCATGCCTTTCCATTAGATTCCCTTAGACCACAACATTTAAAAGACCAAAATATACTAACAAATGAAAGATCTAACAAGTTCAGATCTACTTTCTTCTTTTCCTTTTTTATCTTTTATTTTTCTGTCCAACTATTTTTTTTCCTCTTTCTATCTCTCATGTTTCTACTTTAAAATTAGGGCACCCTTTCATCCTTTTCAATTCCAGAAAGAGAAATTTGAAACGAGTGTTAGCAGGAAAGAAGCTCGCAAAAAATTTAGGAATTGGCCTTTGCATAATAATCTGATATTAGCATATGAACTCATTATATGGGATACTTCAAATTGGGAAAGAGAAAGGGAAAGGGAAAGGGAAAGGGAAAGGGAAAGGGAAAGGGAAAGGGAAAGGAAGGGTCCTAATTTCAGATTTCAGAAATCATATATTTTATAGTTTCCTGGGTAATTTCCCAGAAAGTTTTCTAAGAGTTACTAAAACAGCACATTTAGGACTCTTGATTTCCTGTTCCCATGGAAGCTCTTTCTGAAATTTGTTTCATCCCAGAAATGTTAACCTTTCTTGAAACTTGAGACTGCTTCTGGGAACAGAGAAGTGCCAGGAATGCTCAAGATGGGAATTCTCAAAGCCCAGCTTCTGCCTAGAAAGGCCAGTCTTCTACTTTACCCTCTTCTGCTGATGGAGTGAGCAAGAATCTCCTCCAGAAATGATGAGGAGATCCTAGCATTGTTATTCCCACTTAGCACTACACTTGTCTGTAGTGACTACAGGAGGAAGCTTGGCACAATAGCACCTTCCAAGTCTTTGTGATTCCCATTCTGGCGTGCATAGAGACAACAACTTCAAAGGGTCTGAAAAACAGGTTAAGAAAGAGATATTTTTCCAGTGTTAAGTGTTTTATTGAACTAGTCTTGAAGTACATTTTTTCCTTCATTTCTCAACTGAAGTATAATTGCTGGTATCAAGAAGGATTGGGTTTTTTGGGGTTTTTTCCTGTTTCATCAAATATTATTGCAAATTATATTTCAGGTTAGTGTTTGAAACTAAGGAATAGCTGAAGACAGTTTAATTATAATGAATCTTATCCAAATTTTATCTTGCTAATTTACAGAAAACTTATATTTTAAAGATCAATATTCTAGAGAGCAGGCCCATCAAAGGACAGACCTGAAAAGGTGTGCTTTGAATTATTATCATAATCAAATTCCCTCAATCGTAGCAGGTACACAGTATCCTTGAAAACCTGGATGGATTTGAATATACAGTTATTTCACAACTATAAGGCACACTGGACTATAAGGCGCACTTTTTTTTTGCAGCGAGGATCCGGGCCCAACAAAGTAATGAATTAGTAATGGAATCGAGCGATCATGGGGTTTATTGGCAGGTGCTCAATTTGCAAACATTTTTCATGGATCGGCGTAGCCTTTAAACGCAGCCCCAGGCTCCCTCCCCGTGCCCCAGGCCCTGGCAATCCCACCCACCCCCAGTGCCAGCTGCTGCAGCTCTCACGGCTCCCACTTCAGGGTTGCCAAATTTCCGAACTTTGTCCATATATAAGGTGCACTGGATTATAAGGCGCACTTCCGAGTTTCAATCAAAAATTTAGTCAAAAGGGTGTGCCTTATAGTTGTGAAATTACTGTATATTTATTTTAACATTTAATTGAAGATATTTTCTATGTTCAGAGAAGGGCAATGGAAGTGGGGAAGGGTTTGGAGAGCAACTCTGATGAGGAGCAGCTGAGGGAGCTGAGGGGGCTCAGTCTGGAGGAGGCTCAGGGGGAACATTATTACTCTACAATTCTCTGGTATGAGGGTGCAGCCAGGTGGGGCTTGGCCCCTTCTCCCAGATAACCAGTGACCAGACAAAAGGAAAAGTTATTAAATGCACCAGGAGAGGTTTAGATCATATAGTAAAAGCTTCTTCCCAGAAAGGTGTGTCAAGCACAGGAACAGGCTGCCAAGGAAATGGTGGAGTCCCCAACCCCAGGGGGATTTCAAAGATGTGTAGATGAAGCACTAAGGGACATGGTTTAGTGGTGAGCACAGTGTGGTACTGCATTGATGCTGCATTGATTTGGTGATCTTAGAGGTTTTTTCCAACCCTAAAAATTCTATGATTTGATTGATTTTTCTTTTATAACTATGGTTTTTATATGAAAAAATATGAAATTTTCCATTTAACCACCTACCTAGGGCTATAGGAACACAAATACCAATGTTGCAGCCTTTTTATCTAGCTCATAAGGAATATAGACTTGAACCTTATTTCGAATGTGCTGATAAAAGAGTGGGATAAATGTCCTGAGCTAAATCATTTTATTTCCTGGGGACTGCAAGAATGGGCTGGCCAGACATTTTATGTCACACTTTCTCCTGAAAAGATGAAGATGCTCTTTAACCGCAAAGGTCACTGCAATTTCTTATTGCACCGTAAACTCATCCTGGCACAAGCATCTGACCTGCTGTATTTGTTAAAATAGGCATCTCTCACTGTGAGAGGCTCACCCAAGATTTCAGGCCACAAAAGTAACTTCTAACTCTTCCTTCAGCATGGAGGGCCTTCCTGTTCTAACTGCAGTCCTCAGGATCCTAGGAATTCCTTTGCTCTTCAGCTTCAATAACGCACATCTCTATTTCCATACAATCCCCCAGACTGAATTATGCTGCCCTTTGCCATAAGCCTGAGGCATTGACTGGCCTTGCATTCTGGCTTTTCTATAGTGCCTGAGGCATTATAAAGATCTTGATAATTTTTGTTTTGTTCCAGAAGAGAATTCATATATATTCTTATTTGAATTATAATTCCCTAATGGAGAAGTGAACCCAGAGGCAGACAGCTAGGAGAGATAGAAGGGAAAAAATCTACAGGTAAGGCTAGGAGACAGAAAAGGATTGTCATACAGCTAGATGAAGAAGTGACAGACAAGGTGCTCTTGGCACATTACATTTCCTATGAATAAAAATATTGCCCTTTAGAAACTTTTGAATGCATTTTAGAGCATTTGTAACCTTACAGAGCAGTGACACTAACAGAAATGCTGTGAATGTTGTACACCAACTTCCCAGACCACTATTATAGTGACATTGTTTGGCAGGCAAATGCTGACTGATCTACTTTGTAGTGGATCAGTGAGCAAACCCCTCTTTTTAAGCTACCTTAGCCATGTTCAATACCTTAATCTCTTGTGTTCTTATGAAAAAATAATGGCAATACTTCTATACATTCAATATTTTATATAAAATAATGGGAAAATATTATTGAATTTTTAATCTCATGATGAATTCATATATTTTATTAAATCTTTTGGCACTTACAGCTCTTGGAACCTATGCACAGGAATCAATTACGCTTTTGAAAAGTCAAATTAGAAGTTCTATTTATTTTTATAATGGGAAAAGGTCACTCAGACTGTGGAGGTTGGAACAAAGTGTTCAGAAGATTCTGTTTTGTAGGATGGATCAGCACTTTGCAATGAATTTATAAAAGCAGTTGACATGTATTTGTGTCTTGGTTTTAATATTTTTAACTACAGAATAGCAGTATTCTAGGATTAATCTTATACAAAATTAGTGCAGCCAGGCTACTTTTCTTTAAGTTATTTCTATCAGATTAGATTCATGCTTTGTTATCACCATAAAATAAAAATGATATAAATGTAATGTTGATTTCTAGAGGGAGGTGCACAGAGTATGACACGAAACAATGAAAGGGGTTGGTAAGTACTTATGTGAAGAGGACAGCTCAGCAACAAAAGGGCAGGATTAAAAGTTAATTAAGAGGGGTTGTTTTTCTAACACGGGAATATTCCTTCTTTCAAACCAAGGGAATTATAAATGCAGTACCTTACTAGACTGCTTGTTAGAATGCTTGTGTTAGCAACAGAGGATTGACCTCGTATTCTCTAGCTTTTCTCACACAAACATGCAAAATTTCCCATAACAGAGCAAGCAGTGTTCATGTGGAAGTTTTAAAGAGCATACCAAGTTTAAAAAACTATATTTAATTTGGAGTTTTTGTTGCTGTTCCTCTCTAATTACAACCAGAGAATAAATTAAAATTACAATACTAGAGTCAAAAATTATTGTGAAACACTTGTTTTGAGTGGCATGAAGATTCAGTTTTGTTCTTTTTAGGTTTTTATTCCCTCAGCAGTGGAAAAGAGTTAATCATCAGTTAGTGTGACAGCATGATGTTACCCCTTCATGGACTTTTTTCCTAGATGCAGGATTTGAACATGGAAAAGTTGTCTATCCCTTCCATGGAATGTGACTTTCACTCCCCATAAATGGTTAGAAGTGGCTCTAGCTTTCTTCCTGCTTTAGGATATACTAACTTCTACTGCCTGTCTTTGCAAATTCCCACCTAATTAAAATCATCAGGTGTGTCCTTCATGCTGCACTGAATTTGAAACCTCATCAGATGTGGTAGTGCCAGGATAACTGTTGCACTTTCTTTGGAGGCATGTGAGCTGAGACCACTGATCCAGGTGGTGCTTGTTTATGGGAATGGAATGAAACATGTTGGAGAAAAAAACCTTCAGAAACCTATTTTAAATGCATTAGGTGTAGACCAACCCAGCAGTTTTGCAGAATGCTTCTTTAGGCTGAGGAGCAATGAGAGAGAGAGAGAGAAAAAAGAGCTAAGAAGTGGGAAATTGAGTTGCTTGAAGGTTTAATTTCTATGATCTCTAAGGTGACAGAAAGAAAATGAGCAAAGAGAGGAAATAGGCAGCTGTCATCTGTAGTCTATGAGGTTTTTTCTCTGACTCTCTTCCTTGGCTGGTGCAAATCAGAGTAGCTCATTTAGAGCTGTTAAAATTGCAACTATGGGATTCGGTTCTGGACCTTTTTGCATGAAGGGTTTGATGGGATTAGTTCATCAGGAAACTTTTCAA
Source organism: Sialia sialis (assembly GCA_009812075.1). Taxonomy (NCBI): domain Eukaryota; kingdom Metazoa; phylum Chordata; class Aves; order Passeriformes; family Turdidae; genus Sialia; species Sialia sialis. The sequence continues at coordinate 13,469,765 of VRYO01001681.1, read as the reverse complement.
GTTCATAGCCAAGAAGAAGAAGAAGAAGAAGCATCTGCAGTAGAATGTCTGACTGATCAAACCGCCCCTGGAAGAGGTCACAGACCTACTCAAAGCCCTGCTCTGGGTAATCACTCTGGAGAAGCTTTCCAGCCTCAGGTGAAAGTCCTGGTCAGCTAAGCTGCTAAATTATTTCTGTGTTTTGGGGCATTCTTTCCATGGAATTGATTTCATTTTATTTCAAAGTATAGTATGGAAAAGAGAATATTTTGAAATGTTTTATAAAACACAGTAACCTTCTGACCAGCATTAGTATCAATAAAACCACTTTCTCTTGTTTTCTTACTCTGTGATGTGCCTTTGTCATCTTCTATGTTTCTCTTCACTTTGTACCTTATATTTCATTGTTCTGGCAATCTTTTTCTCTCTTTTTCTGTAATTACTCATGTGTCTTTAGTAAGAGAATGTACAAACAGATTGATTTGCCCCAATCCTCTTTGGAATTGCACTGTATTTTTTTTTTTTTTATCAAGTCTGTAAAAAGAACAAGGGAGTTCCTTTATGCCTAAATTATTTATATGAAACCAAATAGAATACAGTGGAGGTATAATCTTTTATTAATAAACCTCTTAGATACTGGCCCTGCTGCAGATGCATTCTGCTAGAAAGGAAATGTCTGTGACAGCCTAGGAATGGCAAGTACCAGAACTGCTGTTCTGGGAGATGAAGCCTTCAGCATGACTGATGTTTTCTAATGCCACACATGACTGAGGGCAGGACCTTTGGAAACATTTCCTACTAGAATTTCTCCTTTCAAATGTTTTCAAATGAGGCTACTTGAAAAGCAGTGGTACATTTTGCAAATGGTAAAGAACTAAGAAAAATAGAACCCAGCCCTTCTCTCTAATACTCCTCAACATTTTTCATTTCAAAATGTTGTGTACTTTTACATTCATCACCTTGAAAAGAATAGGCATATATAGAGTTCAGCTCACTCTCAAACATCCACACTGCAGCAGCATAGATCATAGTCACAGAATCACAGGATCATGGAAGCACTGAACGGTTTGGGCTGTAAAGGACATTAAAGATCATCTCATTCCAATCTCCCTGCCATGGGAAGGACACCTTCCACTAGACCAGCTTCTCAGAGTCCCATCCAACCTGACCTCAAACACTTCAGGGATGGGGCAGCCACAATTTGTCTTGTATCCATAGAGTCATATAGCTGCCCAGGGTAGAGGCCACCTTGGGAGCTCCTCTGGTCCAATCTTTCACGGGAAAGGGAGCCCACAGGAGAATGTCTGGCATCCTGTCCAGTCACATCTTGAGCACCAGCAGGAACAGGGACTCTGACACATCTCTGGAGGGGTTCTCTTGAACTTGCAGTGAGTTCTTAGTGTAAAAAAATTTCTTTCCTACTTCAAGATGAAACCTTCCCAGAGCAACTTGCCTTGTTTTCTCCATGTGCCACCTTGTGTGGAGAGATCCTCTCCATCTTTTTTCTATTCACTTAAACATGACCTTTAAGCATGATTCTTCTCTCAAATAAAATCAGATTATTGTAGGCACACATTATGTCAGTTAATCTCCAATTCAGATGTTGACTAAAGATAAGACTAAGATTCAGATTTTATAAGATTAATTTCCAAAATTAATTACCTTGTTTTTAGCTAGCTCCATATAAGTAACTAGAAATTAAATTCTGTTTTGAAGTGAGTCTGGACAAGAAATCTAGAACCTCTAATTTCAGCAAAATATATTTCCTTTTTTTTTTTCAATCTATGTGGTTATTTGGCCCAGATCACCCAATCATACCCTCCTCAATATAAATTTTTGACTTTGAGGTGTTTTAGAGGGTAGAGCAAATCTGTTTGTATTTCAATCTCTCTTTTCTACTGGAAAATAAGTTCAGTTCAAAATATCTGATATTTCTTCACATCTGGACACTTTAAACCCCAAAGCTAGAATGTTACATATAAAGTAATTTGTGGTTTTAAAATTTGGTTTCCACTCTCCCATATAAATGCAAATAAAATGTTTTCCATTAGAATAACTCTGCCTTGTGCTTTTTTAATGGAGGCATTGGAGACTACAAAGTAGAGTAGAATCCATTTTGATAATACTGCATCTTCTCTCTGAGCGCCAATCTAAATATTTCCATCTGTCAGATTTTTTATTTAATATTCTGAATAATGTAAATTGCAGGAAAAAGGGAACAGTCATTTTTATTTCACTTTCTTTTGCCAGGTTTTGGTGGTCTTACAGTTTCTTTTTGGATTGCAGAAATGTGTTTGTGAAAATTTATAGTCCCTTCCTCTGCCAAGATATCTCCTAGAAACCCAAAGATGTAATTTTCAAATGTTCATAAACAAGCATATTTTCTAAAATTTAAAAAATTTTTAAAAAATTAAAATATAATATTAACAGCTTTTCCCAAACACAAACTCAAACCTCTGCGGAAGTGGAAAGAAATGTACAAAAACAATGAAGAAACTTTAATCATGGAATTTGTTGTCTTGACTTCAGTCTGGAATGCTGCTGCCATCTCTGACATTGTCTAAATGAATATGGTGCATACAATGGCTCCCAAGTTAACCAGCAAATGGGTAAATTCCTGTGGCATTTGCTGGGAAAGAGAGGAAAATTATGAACAAGCAGTTCCAAGAAACTGAAAGGTCAAAATATCACATGAGAAGGCAAGTTTCAATTTTAAAACCCTACTTTCTAGTGAGCCTATCTAAAGCAGTTCTTGGTGGGGATCCACCTTTATGAACTGTTTTATAGTTTCATGTGATTCAGCCATAGCAAGTGCCTGAGTTAAAGACTTAATATGCAAGGTTATAGTTGAGTGCTTTGGACTGGTTGGTTTTTTTTCAAAAAGCCATTCCATCCAGAAGAGGAAAAAAATTCTATACTTTTATTGTTTAATTCTAGTTTTCACATCATAAAACATTTTCTACATTTTAAAAATTATTTTGTCTTCTTTAAGTTGGATGTTCCAAGTGCCAAGTAATACAATATCTAATACAAAAGAATAGCAAATGTCCACAAATCAAAGCCTGCCCTTTCATCCAAGGGCTGCGTAGGAGTAAAAGTTAGGAAAATACAGAGAAATCTCGCAGCATGTCCTATATGAGAGTCCAAACCCCATGAACTCTGTAATGAAAAGTAAATAAATGACTCTGTCCTTCACTGCCAAGCTGTTAATCCATAATGTGGAGTTGTCCTCTGTTGTTGTCAACACTGATACATAAATCATATCAGACAAAATAAGCACCAAGCTGACCCTTTACCCCTTCCTTAAGCCAAATGCAGACATTTAAAATGCCTAAAAACTTTTCCCCCTCTTTCCCTTCTCTGTTTTCACATGTCTCTCACTTGCTGGTTTCTCCTGGGTTGATAAGGGTAGAAAAGTGTGTGGGAGTCTGTTTGAAGTGTTCTACAGGAAATTTCCACCCAATTTCCTTAGCAAAAGAGATCCCAGTAGCACCAACCCACCTAGAGTCTGGTCCTTCATAAAACCATGGCTCCTGCAGCTCAGAACTTCTGGTGAGAGGAATGCATGGAGAAAGCAGCTCTGCAAATGAGGGATCACACAGCCAGGGATGACACAGAAGAAAAGCTACTCTGGAGGGGGAAAGGAAGAGAGACAAGGAGAAGTGGCCTTTCAAAAAGATCCAGAGAGACCAGGCCAAGGAGACTGATAGGAAACACTGGCTGAAAGAGTTCAGGGGGAAGAAAACTGATGGAAATACATGAAGGCTGAGCCTTTAATAGGTCTCAGGGTAAAGCACTTTAAAGTCAAAGGAAAGGGTGCAGCTGGTTTAGGTATCGATGAAAGATATCCTTTATGTCTTACCTAAATTTAATTTATTCAGTGACTTCTGTGTTAGTTGGACAGGGTACTAAGTGAAAAAGGGCATGAAATTAACTGAATTTTGACACTTGTAAAGCTCCTGCAGAGCTCATATCAGGATCAAAGCTTAGAATTGTAATTGTGTTGCTCATTAAAATAATGGAACAAATATTGAGAGAAAAATAACTAAATCCAGGGCAGAAATGCCAATAGCGATAAATGACATGAGTTTATGAAGAACAGATCTTGCCTGACGAATCAGATTGCTTTTTTTTAATAGAGTTACAAAGGATGAAATTCTGCTATATTTGTGAGGGATGACTTGCTCAAGAAACCCTGAAAGTCTCTTCCTGGTAGAAATTATCTATGTCAATAACATCCTAAATGCTGATCAATAATTAGCAGATGAAGGGAGAGTAGAAGTTTGATGCTGTGCCCAGTTTTAACATTAATGTATAACATTTTCTTGATGAAGGGTAAATTTCCAGAGACGTTTTGTGGTGTAGGAGCCAGGGTACCACTGGAGATATCCAGTTTGGTTTGAACATGGTACTGTCACATGAACCGCTGCCTTGGGTGAAGCTCCATAACCACAAAAAGCACTGACCAAAGTATGGCTCTCTGCATGGATCTTGGAGTGCTGGGTAACAGCGTGGTTGTATTCAGTCAGGACTGCAAAATAGAGAAAATTGCTTCAAGGAAGTTCCTGGAAATTCTTAGAGTAAGTTATAAGGTATTGAGAATGAGATAAACATGTTGTGAAAGTGAGAGACCTGAAAAGGCATTTCCAGGTAAAGTGGGGAAGTGGTTTGAGGATAGGATTTTAGTGTGCAAGAACCAAAACTCTTGGCCTGAATTTACAAGGTGAAAAGGTGGAGGAAATACTGACTCAGGTACTCAAGAGCCACATGAAAATTCTTCAAATCAGGCTGGACAATAGACCATCCAACAATGCAAAGCTCCAGTTCTCACTTGGAGAAGCATATAAATCTTTTGAGATATGCATCAAATCAGAGACAAAAGGATAAAGAAATCAGATCCAGAAAGAAATGTATCATGCTTAGTATGGTAGATAAAGATGGAATACCTACAGCAATAGAGCTGTATCCATACCTATCCACGAGGTTTTGAGGAAGAAGAAACAGAAAAATCTACCAGACACACAGTGTGAAATTGAGAGAAGGGAAAGTACAAGTCTGAAAGAAGTTTGTGAAATGGAGCAGTTTGCTGGGTCGATGAGGTTATTTGTGTATGACAGCTGACTTGGCCTGCATAAAGGTAACACATGTGACACCCCTCCAAGGGTAGCAGAGATCCCACAGCAGCATCCAACATCCATCTGACTCAGCCTGGAGATCCTCACATTGATTAGTCCTTTATCCCTGTCTGGAACAACAAATAGTTTAGGGATTGAGCTAGGAATGGATTATTCTGGTGTTTAGTGTTGGCAGCTGCCTGAAAGTATTGGGGTGTTTCTTTTCTCTGATAACTTTTTCAGGGTTTTTAGGGATTAATAAATCCTTATTTAGTCAGAAAGTCCAGTATGGAATCAACAGAAGTATTTGCTTATTTTTTGCCCATGTGAGTGTTTATATCTCCAAAGTTTTTATTTTCTCATTGCTTTTCATCTGGTCTAAATTATCATTTTACTGTTGAAATCAATTGCATTTAAGCACCTGCCACTTCCAGATGTCCAATATTTGCCGAGTTTTTTCCTGTTGCCAGTGCCAAGAAAGAAAAAGGGATCTTTTGCTAGTCCCTTTGATGACATGGACTGAGAAAATGAAGAAAACTATATACTGCCTTATAAGATCTCTAAAACTCAGGTGTGGAGGAGAAGTCAATTATTTCTAGTTTGAAAAATAAGCTTTCATTGGAGTTCTCTGATAACTCAGAACACATAGAAAGAGAGCAGGGGCCTCCATCCCTACATACAGCCATTGTGTTTGGCTGCAACACTGGGAATCAAGTGGAAAGCCAGCACAGAGGGAGAAAAAGTATCACTTGTCCACATCCTTTTATAAGTGATGCTTTGCAGTAAATTTCTTCTGATTACAGTAATTTCACCATTATAAGCTGCACCTTTTTCCTTGAAGAATCCAGCCTGCCCCAGTAGTGCAGC